>OY728130.1:1025475213-1026725213 GCA_963277665.1 Viscum album
TCATCGATTGGTTGAAATGAAATATTTCAATGGTAAATTTTTGTTATATTATTTTAAAGATAATGTTTTCAATATTCAATTTATGTTATATTAATATTCTATTATGTCCTATATTTCACTAAATGTTTTACATTATTTATTTAATTTCATGTTTTATGGGGAATAAAATCTATCACTACACGTATATTAAGATTTTAGGTTCTTGAATACCTACATTACTATATTGTTACTATATATTTCTACTCTTTTCTAAAATGTTTAACTTTATGTATATGATAATATTTATAATTATAATTAAATTAATGATCAATGTATGCAACATATTTTGTATCCTAAAAAATGGGGATAATTTGAATTTCTATATTGTGTTTTCAAATATTTTTACCTTCAAAATTTTAATTTATATTTACTATCAATATTGTTTTAGTAATTTATTTATGAATTATTTGGAATCCATATAAATTTCATGTGTTTTTGAATATATATATATATATATATATTTAAGAATGATTGTATACTAGTGGTAACCAATAATTTTCACTATGGAAGGGTGGAAATTAACTATTACACAATGTAATTGTTAGTGTATTAGGGGGGTGTTTGTTTAGAAAACTCAGAAGATAGTAGATCAAGGATCTAAATTAACTATTATGATATGGATCAATTATTGATCACATGGTAAGATTAATAGTTCAATGTTATCAAAATTTTAAATGACAACTATCCATCTACTAGTGCACCATGAGATTATATGATCATGGTACACACATAATTGGATGCCAAATTTAATGTATTACAATGATAATTATGCTATTAAACTCTTTACTATGTGAATCGACGAGTAATGATCGATCACTTATTCCCTCAGTGCATCATTCATGCCAATTTTCTACATAAATTCTAATATGGAGACGGTGATCCAGAATTGTTGAGAGATAGAAACTATATTTTTTATCATGTGCCTACTATCACTGAAAAATTCACTACTCAACAACCCTAGATCTATTATATAAAGAGTAATTCAGGGGAGGTAATTAATTAATTAACAATTAATGAAATACAAAATCTAAAAAAATCTATAATGAATAAGATCACCCTCAACAATAATAACTCCTACATTAAATGTACACAATAAAAAAATAAAAAGAAGTAAAGATATGTGTATAAAATCAAGAATAAAAAGTTTATCCCATACTGAATAATTCAATAATCAGGGGTTTGTATCTTACTGTGAAATTTCACCCCATTTGACACTAATGTTTTTAAACAAAAAGTTTAGTATCTAAAAAACAATATGTTCGAAAAAGATATTTGGATAAAGGTATATGAAACCTTTTATTGTATCATATCTTCACCTCGATAATAAAATGTCTCATCCATGTGGCTTTTATTTTTTACATACAATTCCTCTATGAAATCTCTGGTGAATACAACTCTCCCATGATCACAATTGATCACCCTATCTCATTTATTATTTTTTCATTTCATTACTCATTTGTTAATTTGGATAGAAAATTTAATACATGTTTTTTTGGTATCCACATCCCTTGTATGATTTCCATGTGTAGAACTTCATTCATTGGCGAATATCTAGGTTTGGAGTATTTTCACATCAAAATATATAGCTAAGGAAATTATTTCAGGTTACAAAAACTGTATTTCTTATTATTTGTATATTAGAAGGCCGAGGTAACCATGTTAGAGAAAGATATGTTGGGAAATGAAACAAATTGAAAATATTTAGTATCAGTATTCATATTAGTTTGGCATTATTATTTTCACTTTTTCTGAACTTTTGATGATTTTTTTGGTTGCTAGGATTCTATTGGGTCAATTATAGCATTAAAAAGAGGATGAACTTTTTCATTTAAGTGAATATAGTATAAGGATCAGGCCTTAAGGTATCATTGAAAATGACTTAGAATTATTAATTGTATATAAATTTTATTGATAATGAATGAAATTTGAGGATTTTATTTGTGGGGTTTTTTAGTTTCTAATGATTCTTAAAAAACTATAATATTTGACTTCCAGAATTAAATAGTATGAAAACACTCAATGCTTGTTACTCCAAAATAATATTAACCATAATTTTTTTAATATATATATTAATGTGTTCATTATCTAAGTTTGAATCATGAAATTATATTTATTACAATAGACCCAACATTAAAAACATACACCTGGATGCACCAAGAGTTTCCATCAATTAAACCATGATATATAACACCATATTACATAGCAACTGGAACCGTAATGGAAAATCGATGCATGTTACATCCCTTATATGATATTCTATCTTGAAGAAACCATGATTTATTATTGGATAAAAATATAAACTAAGTTATGATACAGATATTACATTTTCATGTTGATATATCCTTTTCCCCTGATGTAGATATAATTTTTTATCCAAGGCATCAAGCATTGAATAACTCCAATTAATCTCAATTATATATATATAATGCTTGAGATTATATTTTTTGCCACATTTATTATTTCACATTGAAAAAATGTTTTTTATATAATAATCCCTTCATTTTATTCATAAAACTAAATTAATCAATAATGTTCACAATTTCAAAATATCCTGAAACTTTTTCAAATTTCAATGAAAATAGGTGTTATACAGAAAACCTCATATAATTCTCATTCTGATAATGTGTTACTACATAAAATGGGTGTAATAAGAACATAATATGAGGAATAATTTTCATAAATCTATTCCTTGACAACCAAACTAGTACGTATACTCATGTAATCACCTCTGTAAATCACAATAGAAGTTTGATTTTCTCTCAATTTCAAATCTAGGATTATAAGGATTAAGTGGATAGAAATATGATAAGTAATATTCATAAAAAATAACACTTAATAAAATTAACCTTTTTTGATATCTTGATCCCATAGACTTGAATGACACTTCCTTGAGAAATCATGTTTTACGTTCTCATAATTTATCGACCACTTTATTATTTGAGTTCATAATTCTCCAAATCTATCAATCACTATTAAAATTTCCACATGTCCAGATTTTGAATTTATACTTATTGAATTAATCTATCAAATATTGAACTACATCATCACTAACATTAGTCATACCTTGAGGTTATATGTGATAACTGAGACACTGAATTATAGTTTTGACAACTGAATATCATATTTATTTTACCAGCATTATTGATTTTATTTTCATCAAACACACATTGTGATGTATTATATTATGATTATTTATACTAGTTCATAAATTATATTTTTACTCCAATTAGTATGATGTATGTAATTATCACATAAGAGGCCTCTATAATTGTTAAAGTTTTTTTGTTCAAAATATTTCATAAAATGCGTTCATTTTTTCACTTTGTTTGTGTAAAAAATTTTATTTTCTAAGAGACTTTTATTTTAAGCCTAATATTCCTAGTTTTATGTGATAGATTATATTTTATATTGTTTTACCAACTGTAAAATTTAATTTGGTTCTTAGTAAAGTTTATAAACTTTTAAAAATACATAAAAAATTAAAAGAACATAAATCATTCAAGAAAAAATAAAAAAACTATTGAAATGGATCCCTATCCCCAATATTGTCTGAAAAATCACTTGATTTAATTTTAATAAACATGAACATGCTGAAAATGATAAAATAGTATAACAATCCACAATGTAAAATTAGGGTCGGCATTATTTATAGAATCATTGGAGGATTTGAAACTAATTTAGTGGCTCTAAAAAATCATCATTTCAATTCTTCACTCTCTACCCATAAAATCAATGGATTCTTTTCTCCCCATATTGTATTCCCAAATTCATGGAAACATGGAACATTAGTAACTATTAATTTCCCATCCCACATTGAAATAAGATTTTCCTGTTTTATTTAAATCCATTAATTATATAATAACACTTTTTCTCTTTGTTTGATATCTCTCTTATGGATTAATCTGACTGAAATAATATTACATTATCATTGGAAATTATATCATTTTTAAATGGAACGATTCTAATTTATCCAAAGTTTCTTAATAATATGATCCATTTTTATCTAGTTTCCACTAAATCCATGTTTATCTTCAATGAATTCCCCTAAGACATTTTTCTGCAATTCCACAAGGATTTGAAAACTCATTCCATAACCCAATATATATGGACTCATTCCAATACGTTCCATAAAAACTATTTGGTAATCCCATAATATGTCTTTTATCAATTCTCTCTAATCCTTCCTATTGGGATTCATAGTATTTTAGAATATTCCTTTCACTTAATTTTTAGTTGCATTGGTCTACCCATTTTCTTAGGTGGTATCGTATAGATTATTTATGGCTTACTCAATATTTCATTAACAACGGTTTTGTGACATTTATATACAATTTAGTTTTATGGTCAGTTATTATTTACCTTATTACATCAAACATGTAAGTGTTTTTATTCCTGATAAAATACAACTCATAGATGAATCCTAATTTTTTGGTGGATTGGGATTCTCCCCACATATAACTATAATCAATAAGAATCAACATCAGAATACAAATGAATTGATCCTATAAAGTCTATTCCCCATGTTTCAATTATTTCATATAATTTATTTAGATTTTAATGAATTTTTTATATTCTTGATATGTTTCCACAGATTTCATCACTGTTGATATTTCTAAAAAAATCAGGGGAATCCTTAAATTGTGAGAAAATAAAATATTATCCCTAAAACATTACTCACTGTTCATAAAGTTCGATAGTTTCCTATTAATTTTTTTGTGTGAAAAACAATAATTTTAGGATTGTGGTTTTTGTGGTAGTCCATATGAGGGAATTAAGGGTGTCTAGTAGGTATCATTGAATAACTATGTTGTGGTAGTGTTGTCATTTCATTTATTATAGGATTTTGGTAAGGTGGTAGTGGGTAGGGGATGTTAAATATTGTTCATTGAATTTGGCAGGGGGTAGGATGCTAATAAGATTGGATTCATCTTGGTATCTTGGAGGTAATCCTTTGGAGGATTGTCCTTGGCACAATGGGAAGTGGACTTCTATGAAGATTCTCCTTCTACCACTATCTACATCTTTTATCATACTATAAATCTATTCCAATAGTTTCTATAAAACAATTTATTTTTTAGTTTACCTATTTATTTAGTTCTTTTATTGATAAGCTGGAGACCTAACAAATTGGTTATTTCATAGAGGGTGGTTGATCATGGTTGGATAGGCTCATGGGTATAGAATGATGACTAAGAGATGTAATTTATGTGTAATGAAAAATTTTAGAGTAGATAAAACTCTAGAAGTAATTCATTAACCAAAAATATTTGTTGTTTGGTGTATCTAGATTGTTAGACATCGAGTGCAAGGAGTGGTAACATTATTCAACTATTGTGTTGCCAAAAAAGAGGTAGAGGTATTGATGCATTTTTTGTAGCACTATCCATATATTTAATCACTCATGTGTGGTAGTTTAAGAAGATTTATAATTTTTTTTCTTGATTTCACTAATTATAATAGTTTATATAGATTTTTAGATGAGATATAGTTAGAATGAATTGTCCAAGCATAGGAAGCTGAGTGGGAATTCCTACTAATGTATAGAAAACCCCTTTCTAGGTTGACTGTTCTACACTATGAGTTGTGGAATTCATAATGGTATGATGTTTGGGAACTGTCCATGTTTTCTATCGAGTAGAGTGTGAACATCAAAATTTATAGTAATGTAAGGGATGAGTCTGTGGGTACATCATATTTTTATATTTTTCTATAGTATGGATAAAATCACTCCACCTTCTATATTTATAAAAAAGGAAACTTAGTACACTTTTCATAGAATGAGGCATGATGAAAAATGATAGGTATATTTTCATCCAACATTACATCCAATTTATGTGGATAGATTGTATTTTCATAAATAATTTGGGAGACATGTAGAAGAGTTAGTGGAACAAATAACAATGAATGATAAGTTGTTGATCCCTAGTTCCTAGACTATCTAGGGGTGTACCCATATTAGTGATTATGCAGTGTAGTTAGATTTTCTCTAGAATTCTTTGAAGATGGTTTTTTGGATATTGTTTTAGGTGTGTATTAGAAGGTAGGGTATACTTAGTGGGGAAACCATTTTCTTGGTCCACTTTTTTATCTCCAGATTCCCAGATTCAAGAAGATCAATGCATGGTCACTACTATTAATAACTCGTACAATGAAAATAAATGTGGTTTGGATGAAAAGTCTCATAACGATGTGGAACATATGATGGTGTTTGAAAATATAATAGTGCGATAGATGATTTTACATGTACCCCCAAAAGCTTCTTCAATTGGAGAAATAGAAAATGGATGATATTTAAATTGTGGAAGGCTATAACATGGGAGAGATTCAAAGGATAAATCAAGATGGTGATACTTGGATTATAGGTGCTTAAAATAAAGGAATAGTCAAATGTAAACAACTACATGGGTAGGTGTTTCATCATGATCCATATGTAGTTAAAATTGATGGAGTGAATGTTACTAGGACTGAAGCTACTATTCAAGATTCTAGGAGTAAATCACTACTAAATCCAATCAACAAGATGTTGGTAACATACCTAGTGCTAGTTGAAGTATAATGACTCGAAATTCTGCTAAAGAAATTCCATTTTTGGTTATATTAAATAACCTATTATTTTATATAGTTATAGATAACACATGCACAACACTGATCATTTTTGTAATGTCCCATACATTATACACTGTTAATTTGAGGGAAAACAAGGGGTTAAGTTGTTGAAGAGAAGTCCAACGTGGTTTTTAGGAGGAAGGGTGGTATTGAGAGAGTTCATGGGGGCATTCCCCCTTCTTTTTAAAAAGTTGTTATTGGCCAAAATAATCAAATATATGAACCATTTTGCTACGTTATGTAATATTCTATGTCAGGAAATCAAATACATGGGGAGTTTAGATATGTGGGGAGATTGGATATGTGGGGAGCTCAACTACTTGAGGATTCTTGCTACATGTTGAGTTTGAATACATGGTGAGTTTGGCTACAAGGGGTGTTCAACAGTATTTTGAGTTTGAATATCCTAATCTTTTTTTCTTTCTTCAATATATCTTTTAAGAAGATATACATGATAACCCATCCATATATTTGTGGAACATTACTTGTACGGGTTTATTTACTTCCAACAGTAGTTCCATCTTGTGTGTGTCTCCTATTTTTTTACAATGAGTTGAGTGAGGCTTCTTTATTCTTGGCATGGAATTATCCATAATTTATCCTTATGTGTATCATGTGGGGACAGTTTATTTTTTTATATGTATGGAGATGGCTACATCCAAATTAATAATGATAAGTTAATTGGATAAAAAACATAAAGGGTGAAAGGTAAAGTGATTTACCTATTTTTAGATGATTTTATTATGATTTAAATTATGATTATACAAGAATAATAACTTGATGATAATTATATTTGTTGGGATCTAATATTTACCGGATGATATGTGTTGTGTCTAACATGTTTTTTATTATTGTTTGATATCACCAAAAAAATTGAAATTTTCTAACCATATATAATCATCTGATGAAATTACTACCTTTGGATATATGGATTTTGTGATAATTCCCCTAAATAATGAATCAATAGTGATAAGATCCCCTATTCCAAATATAAATATGCTCCAATATATGTATTGTGGAATGTGTATATGGATGTGGTTGTGTGGTATGGATATTTTTTCAATGTTGTGTGTGGGTAGTGATTTTATTATGGTAGATGATATGGGGTGTTGTGATGTGATGTGTGGCTATCATATGTGGTTATGATGTGGTATGGGGAGATATGTGATCTAATTGTGTAGCTGGAATTTTATGGTAATTGTGGTGGAATTTTATAGTGGTATTGAGAAAATAATGGTGGTGTGATGGTAGGTGTAAGTTGATGTGGATGTGGTAGTTATTCTATTGTGTTTCCATATTTTATGTGTATTGTGTTGTGTTATTTAACTAGATAGTAATGGATTTTGAAATGATAATAATGAAATTGGGATGATTCATGTTTTAGTAGGGTTTATATAATGTGAACAGATAATGAAATATTGATAACAATATACAATGAATTTTTCTTTTGATTTAGTGAATATGTTAAATGTTGACTAAAAGTGGGGAGTAACATGTGGATCATCAATTTCATGTGTGGTGTATTACATATAGTTTTTGTAGAAGAAGTGGGGAATCTTATGAGATAGTTATTTCATGATTTGAACCCATAGGATGGTCTTCTGTGTGGAATATATATATATAACATGTATGTTCCTTGAAACTTCTATATTCACCCCATGCATTTCGAGCACCTAATGTCGACAACCAAATGATTTTTGGTTGTTTTCCCCAATGTCCCTATATTGAGGATGGATGAATAGCTACATCCTCTATGGTGCTCCCTCATCCATGAGATGATGATATGTATAGGCTATTATGAAACGAAGTAAAAATTTAAACTATTGAGATGTGGTGAGATAGAGTGGGATTTTTTAAGCGAGTTAGGAATTGACCTTGCTTGTGGGGTGGTGACCAATGTTTTTGAGCAAGGTGTGATATAATTTTTCTTGTGGGGTGGTGGACTAGGTGTGTTTGGGCGAGGTGAGATGTGTTAGAAAAAGTGGTTTCACGTGAGATAATGAGATGTTTTTTGGAGGGGGTAGTGCATGGTAGGAGGACATGAGGTTTATGTACACCATTTTCATGATACCATATAGATGTGGTTATGTGATGGTCAAATGTACATGGGGTGGTTGGGGGATAGGTGTTTTGGATGAGATGGAATGATCAGTTCCATGTGGCATGCTTGTCATAATGGGATATACATTTATGTTTGGAGCACTATGATGTGCATCGTTTGAGTGTGAGACTGGAATACCAATGGGAAAGAGGTTTGTGGTACCGTTAATCTATTTACTTTTTATTATGGTATTATAATTTGATAAAATATTTTTTGATTGATCCAAGGTGAAGAGGAGTTTCCTTAGTAAAAATATATATGTGTGGTCTGGTTTTTCTATTTTCTAAGGGGTGAATTGGTATCCGTCTTTCACATGTGCACAAGAAACATTATTCTTCATGTTGACTGTACTTGTATTCTCAACCTATGTATATAAACTGATTCTTATGTATTTCGGTGGACTCCATGGATATTTCTAGACATTACTATCTCTAACATCGGGGTAGTTGATGGGTCACTTAATTAGGTTTTCTTTTGGGTACTTCTTTTAGAGACGTTTATATATATTAGACTTATTTAGAAGTGTATTGTGGTGTGGTTTTTAGATTTATTTTATAATTTTACATGGAGATTATTGTAGTGGATACATCTTATCTCCTGGTCTGATTTATATTATAGAGGTAAATTCATCCCATATTGTGAGATATTTACACCATTTATGCTTGTCACCAACACTGGGCCTATTGGAGGTGGCACTCGAGGGGTCATTATCCACATTTCTTCATTAGTCACCCAGGAGGGGTACATTTGGAGGGTAATGATTTTGATGTAATGGTATTAGTGGATAGTGGTTGAGAGATAAGATATATTATAGAGTTAGGAGATGTGAGGTTTTCATAGGTTGGTAACATAATGATTCCAATTGGCCTTGGTGCATGAGATTAGACTGGGATAATATCTAGGGCATGGTATTTTAGCCACCCACCCATGATTCAGTGCATAAACTCAGAGCTTATTGAATGACCATGTGTGGTGGACCTGCTTCCAGGGTGGAGACCTAGGAGAGGTACATGCCTCATGAAAAATTATGTTCATGTTTTAATTGGGATTTTTTTTCAGATGTTGAAAATTATTAAAATGAAATAAATTAATATTAAATAAATTCCATACTAATGAGATTATTATATCATCTATTCCCTTTTTCATTATGGTTGATGGTATCATATTCATGTAGTTCAGGAAATTGATATTTGGCATGCTGACCTAATTGATTACCAAAGTGTTGATCTGGGTGAGAAGGATGATCAATCGAAAATAAAATTACACATTTTTCAATGATATTATTATTTTTTATGTACAAGAGCAGTGTTTCAGATGAGGAACCTAATTGATGTTTAGAAGATCATGAGATTTCATTCAATTTGATCTAAACCATGGTAGGGTACTGGGTCCCATTGGTAGTTAGTATGGTGTGAGTAGATATGTGTCAGTAATGGACATGGAATCTAGGTTAGGGGTATAAGGCATTTTTTCATGTATTAACTATTAATGGAGATCTATGAAAAGTTTATTTGAATGACCATGAAGGAAACTAAGTGGTATGAGCTACTATCCTATCATAATGGGAGTATGTCGGGGTGAGATATGGGGATCACCTTTACGGATATTCTATTATTCCCCCAAGATATTTTTCAAAATTAGGTGTCTCATGTGATATTACTTGATTTTACACTTTAAACATTAATCCATTATTAAATTACTCTATTTACAATGACAATGTATCTGGAGGATCACAATAAAGAGGACATTATCAAGTGGATGCACCCATGATAAAGATTACCATGGGTGGGGATTTAGTAGGTGTTATCAAGAAGTAGAGCTATCATTGGTGGGTCACAAGCATTTTTTCCTTTTTGGTTTTGACTAGTTATGATTCTTCTTCATAAGCCTCCACTCCTTCCCATAGTGTTTTGTGGTTTCTGTACATTTCCCAATGGATTGGGGATGATGTTATTTGTATGTCAGGTTCATGCCCATTTCCAGAACTAATACCCAATTTTTCTTCAAGATCATATCTGAAGAGGTGGTAAGATACAACATCGGTTCCACTAGTAGATTCCAATAATTTTTTTCAGTAGCAGTTGTATTAGGAATATGGACCATTGAGAGTATATAGAAATGGTGGATCTGGAACCGAGGATATACCTCATCATTGAGGAGAAAATAAAATTTGTGGTTATGGAAGTGGCCATCTATAGAGATGTAGATGAGTTGGGTGTGGTCAGCTGTTAGTAGTTAGTGCTTCGGCTCAAGAGGGGCCATAGATTATTTGATGTATGATCAGTTAGTCATGTACCTTTGTCAGCGGTTCTTTCTTGATGCATGTTTGTTCTTATTGTGTTTCCTTATGTGATGTGTGCTTAAAAAACATGTATATGAATAAGTTGAAACCTATATCCTAATTAGGATGTGTTATACTTTAATGCGATTGAAATCATGATTGAAATTTATGTCTCCAAAAACATGATAATATCTTTACATGGGAGTGGAAATTCATTTATTTGTGTTCTTAAGGACTTGATACATGATATTAGATCCGATTTTTATTATGATACATTTATATTATTAGTGTGTGATGTGTGACTGAACACTCACTAATGAAAAGTGGAGGACCTAATTCATATTTTTCACACATTTTATTATAATGGTTTTGAACCTATGTCCATGAATCAGTGTTACCAAGACGGAAAAATTTCTTCACACGAGTGATATAATTACTTGGTTTGCTTATTTATTGTAGAGTAATTAGTTGGTTGAAGAGGTTTTCGGTTTGGGATTTATGGAAGATTATTTGGTTATGCATGTGGTGAATAGGGGTATTGGATTCCTGTGGTCGGATTGTTTGGTTGGTGGTAGGGTTTCATACATGGAGAGATCCTTTCGAGGTATTTCATGGGGTGGTTGATTTAACCTTTTCCCTCATTCATTCCAGGTTTGTTTTGATTATTGAGTAATATAATTGTTTGATAGGTATATTTTGTAACATCAAGGACCTTAAATCCCATTAAATAGTGGGAAATATAGTTCTTAAGTCATTCTTGGGAAGTCCAAATCTGTTTGGAGTAGGATAGAAGGATTTGAGAGGGTGTTGGGGCATTTCCCACAGTGTTTTTATAATGTTGTTCCCCGCTAAAAAAATCACCTACATGAGGAAATAACCTATGTTGGGGAATCCTCTATATTAGTGAATCAACTACAAGGGAAGTTTAGCTACATTGGGAGTTAGACTCTCTTAGGAGTATGGTGATATGGGGAGTTCGACTATATGGGGAGTTCAATTACATGTGGATTTCAACTACATGGGGTGTTCAATAACATGGGAAATTTAGCTATGTTGGAATTTGGGATGTATGGGTAGTTCATATATGTGTGTAGTTTGACTATATAAAAAATGGATACATGGGGCTTCTTATATGTGGGATCTTGGACACATGGAATTATTTTGACACTCACATGGAAACAACCATGCGAGTCCATCCGTGGTTTGAATATAAGTTATTCAATGTACATTTATTGCTGATAATTATACCCTTGAATTTCTAGGATTAATGGCTATGTAATGGAGTCCCATCCTATAGATTTTAATGATATCCACTAAAATATAGAAAATCAAATCTATTTGGGATATGAAATCTCAAATGTTCTGTATTTTTCTACTCTATGATAATGATTCTACCTTTCAACCCATTATGATTTCTTTATTTCAAGATTATCAATTCAAATGAAATTTTATGGGGCCATGGAATCCTGTTTCCAAGTTTCATGTTCGTTCTAGAGGTAGTTCCATATTGTGTTCCCCCTTTTGGTGCAGTGAGTCAAGTGGGGCTTATTTCCTATTAGTAGAGAATTATCCTCATTTATATGTATTTATATCATTTGGGGAGGGTTAATTTTGTTCTTATATATGAAGACAATATAATCCAAATGAATTAATATAAATTAATTGTATAAGTCAATTTAAAATGGGGAAGGGGAATGTTAATCACATTTTTTATAATATTTTATTTGAATTGCTATTATTATTATCTAGGCATAATTACTTACTAAAAATTATGGCTTTTTGGGTTCTTTTTTATGTTGAATGATATGTTTTTTGTCTACTATGTGAGTTCTTATTGCTAGATATCATACAAAAAGGAGATCAGCTAAAAAATAATACTCAGATAAATAAATGAATTCCCCTAGATATAAGTATTTTTTTGAGAATTACCTTAATTAATGAGGTTAACTTGATAAAGATACACTATGAAAAATATGGAAATGATATTTTATGCTAATTATAGAATGTGTTCTGGAATTGGTTCTGTGGTATGGATCATTTTTTAATGTGGTGTGTGGGAAATAAATTTTTTTTGTAGATGATATGGGGTGTTTTGATACGAGTTGTGGCTTTGTTATGTGATTGTGATGCAGTATGGGGAGATTTGTGAGACAATTGTGTATTGGTGTGGTGATAGTGGTTATGATGTGTTTGAGATCCTAGGTTGTTAAAGTGGGTGTGGTGTGATGAAATATGGAAGAGTACATTAATGTTGTGTTTTTGAGTTGTGCTTTTTGTTGTGTTCTATATTGTACAAGTTTTCTAGATAGTAATTGGATGTGAAATGATAATAATGAAAGTGGAATGGCTAGGGTTTTGGATGGTTTAATGAAGTGTTAATTTCTGTTGAATGAATGATAATAGGATGGAATTAATTGGTAATGTGAATATTGAAATTTGAAAAATGTTGACTAAAAGTGGGTAGTTTCTTGTGACTCATGTGTTGCTTGTATGGTGTCTGGAATATAGCATTGTAAGTTGAAGAGGAGGATCTTGTGAGATGGTTATCACTTTTGGTAACCCATAGGACGTGATTATGTATGGGAAATATATATACACATTGTATGTTCCTTGAAATTTAAATATGTACCCCCACCCATGTCGAGAACCTATTGCTGACAACCAAATGATTTAGGGGGTTTTACCAACAACTTAGTGGTGAGTATAGATGAATATCTACTTGTTATTTCCTTCTCCCTATTCTAGATAATGATTATATGCATTGTATATGATGTCATGAAGTAAAAAGTACTCATTTCAAGAAATGATGAGATATCCCAGGTGTTTTTCTTGGGAGGCATGATATGATTGTGATTTTGGGGAAGTGGCCCATGCTTTTTTTGGGAAAGGTGAGATATGTTGACCAATGAAATTTTAGATGCCTTCATGTGATGGTTTATGGTGGGGGAAGTGAATGGTAGGTGGAGGACATGAGTTTGATGTTATATTTGTACATGAAACCTTATAGCTCTTATTATGTGATGATCAGATATATGTGGGATGCTTGTGGACCATGTTTCTTTAGGAGAGATGTGATGTGATGGATAGTTTCATACATGTTCCTGACATGAGGTAATGTTCTAAGGATGCGGTATCTCTAGGAAATAATTCATTGGGGTGTGATAGTGGATTCACAATTGGAAGTATATGTGCGTTACCCTTTATAGATATGATTCTTGTTATTAAATTATAGTTTGAAAGGATATTTGGTGAGTTATCATTGGTTAGGATGGGTTTGGTTTGTCTGTCTTTAAAGGTGTGGTTTGGTTCTGTTGTTTTACCATGGGTGAATTAGTATGCTGCATTTAGAAGTGGATGAGGAACTTTGGTCTTCATATTATGTATACTTGTATGCTCAATCTACCAATATAATATTATTCTTTGGTTTCCTTGAGGTCTTTATAGATTATTCTTGAAATTACTAGCATGGACCATGGGATAGTTGTTGTGTTTCTGCTTTATCTATTTTTCGGTATTTACTTTGGATATTTTTTCAATATCATTATTATTTGTAAAAGAATTTTTTGATTGTATTTATATTTATATTATATTATGTCTTAGAGTTTTTCAATTTGTATTCATCTATATCCTAATGAAATTTAAATTATTGAGGGTAATGCCTCCCATGTTATGAGATTCTCACACCCTCAGTGCTAGTAACAAACTTTGAGCCTATAGGTGGCAGGACTTAGGGGTAATTATCTACCTTACATCATCATTGTATGGGTAGGGGTACCTTTGGAGGGAAGGGTTCATAAAAATTCTAGACCATTATAAGTTATATAGAATTTAAAATATTGTTAGGAACCACAACCATTTATAATAGAGTCATTGAATGGTGATCATATTATTAGAATATATTAAGGGGTATGATAAAGTTTAATTGAAATAGACAAAAGAAGTGACGATCTCAACCTGCAGTATCAAACTAGTTGAAGCTTATTTATCCACGAATTAGAGGGAAACAACATCATTTGGCATTTACCTTGATCAATCCCAAAATGAGATCCAATAATTAACGTATGATAAAAAATATTTACCGGAGAAGTATGATCTTAGTGAGATCACAACCCAAACATTGTTCACCAAACCACCCCATTTAAATTTCACCATCACACGCCTTACCCTTTTTACATTCACTGGTGTAATAAGGGATTATGTATCTCAATTGTAACAATATGAATATGTATATCTTATTTCTAATAAACAATTAATTTATTTAGTCTGTATTTTTTTACATTATAACTGAATAAATAAATTATTTTGATAAGATGGATTTTGATATGATGATACATAGATTAAATTTTATAGATATATAGAGTTTACATCCACACACAATTTTTATTAATTTAAATTTTTTTGAACGAACTATATTTTAAAAAAAAATATTTATTGAGTACGAATGATAATATAATTTTAAAAGGTCAACTATAATTTATAAATGGGTAAAAAACTATTATTGTTAAAATAATCCATATTTCTCAATAAATATTTAATTTTAATTTAAAATTGTAAATTTTAATATTTAGATAATAATTCTGAAAAAATAAATATTATTTTTGGAATCATTACATCATAATTATCAAAGTGTATTTTTTATAATTTTCATTGACAATCAATTTTTTTGTGTCAAAATTAAACATGCAATAAATATATAGTACATATTATGGAATCATAAAATCCCAAGAGTAATGAATAAATTCTACAATAAGTATCTATGACCAAATTTCTATTTAAAATTTAAAATAATTTGTTTAATTTAAATGACAAACTTTAAGAAACCCTTTATGAATCCTTCAAACCCTATATTATATTTTAATGTCTTAAAATAAATTATTTGTAAACATTACTCACATCCACATAAATAAGGGTGTTATTTTAATAATTTATGTTATTTTACTTATAAAATACTGAAATCAATTCCAATTTGGTAAAAATATTGGGAAAATCAGGTTTTTGGTATTTAATACATTATTAGAGAGTCTAAAACCGATGATTGGAAAATATTAAGGAAATTCCCTCTATTTTTAAATTTAAACACACCCAAACACTAAATTACCTTCACTAATAAACAATTTAACATCTAAATACTATTCAATTTCCTCTCTATAAATATCCAAAGGTTCCCCTAGATTTTATGAAGTTTCTTCGGAGCTTTTAGAAACAATCTCTCAATTTAAGGGATCTCATCATTCTCCACATTATTCCATATCCATCTTCTTGTTATGACTTATGATTTCCATTTTTTTGGTAGGGGTATGATATCACATATCCATATTACTTCATCTATGATTTTAAATTATTTAATTACTAATTTACCTATTTCATTTCTCAAATGAACAATTATATACCCATTATTTGTTTTTTGAAAATTTCATCGCAATTTTCTAATAAAAACTTTTGTTTAGGGAAAACCCATTCCCATTTACACTTAAAGTTATTAAATTAAATTTAATTGTCCTTAATTGATTTATTAATAACATTTATTAAACCCACACTACTTTATGTGGAAAACATATGCACGTACATGATAAAATATGGGTGCACCTAGATAGTGATCCAATATATTATGTAACATTTTATCTAATTAGAAGTCATGAAAATGTTTAGAGTGTAATAATAATCCATTATTACACAATATCCACCATTTTATGATGTCTTTACAGTTTTCCTTTTCCCATGGTTATGCTGTCTTGTTTAAAGTTATTACCGCATTCCCATATTGCCTTTACACTATCCTATTTCATCAAGACATATAGATCATGACTATGATTATCATCCCTATTATATACCATTCTAATTCATACTCACTATCATGTTTACCTAATTCATAATGACTATATGATTCATGATCATTTAAATTGTATTATGTTTAGCTTTATTTAATAAATGATGATTTCAAGTGTTATAAAATATGGGTTTTCAAAGTATTTATCATAGGAATAATTAGCGTTTTTAGGATTATGATTACAAAACACTAATAAAATCCATAGGGTTAATAATAACCATATTAAAAAATCCCTATATTTTGGTAAATAATATATTTTTTTTGTCTTGAGAAAATAAATCCCTACCTAGATACTAAAAGAATATGAGGATCTTATATATAAGTTGATAAGTGTAACAACCCCGAAAACACCATATTGAGCTAGACTCTATCAGGAAGTAGTTCGAAACAAAATGGGCATGGGGAAGAAATGGGTTGACAGTTATAGAGGGTATGATTTGGTAAATTCATAATCTCATTGTGAACCATTATTAAGGTATAAATTTCTTAAATTATATTATTTTTATAAATAGATCCTGAATTACTTATATTTATGAATAAAAATTCAAAGGATAACAATTAAATGTCATTTAGGAGTTATCTGTTTAATGTTCACAGTTTCCCTATTATGTGCTTAATAATTTGAAACATATCATCCCTAATTCTCCCTTAATTCTATTTCATGTTTACAAATAAGAGAAACTATGTGAGAAACCAATGTGAGGTATAATTTGATGAATGAAAAAACAAGATTCAATACTTATTAGGTGATAGAATTGGGAACATTATAAAGATATTATCTCAATTAATTCTTGTATTTAACCAAGAATTTAATAGAGAGGAACACCCAAATCCCCTTAAGAAATACAAAGTTACAATTAGTACCTTTATGTGAAAAATACTTCCGATATATAGTGGGTATTCTGATCCCTTCAATGTGGATTAGTGGATGTGATTCATTGAGAAGAACATCATTGTCCTTCAATTATCTGAGAAAGAGAATGTCATTTTTTTTGTCATATATATGTAAATTTTGATCAATTATAAACCATGGTATAGATTATCATTGATATTGAAAATATCGATGTTATGCAGTGGAATGAATTCCCAAAAAAAAACGATAAATATTTACCTCATACCCTATAGTTGAAAACAGAGAGGGGCATTTTTAGACTCATTAAAAAGGGATAAAATCTCTCAGTGTGTATGAGGAAAAATTCAAAAGTCTTCCATGATATGTGTATATATTTTTCATTACCTCCAAATATAATATTTACTTCTTCTTTGGTGGACTTAAGAATAGTTTAATAAGAGTTTTATCCATTCTGGACATTGATAATTAAGATAATATTGTTTGATATTCCCTCAAATTTGAAATGGAGATCAATAAATCATAAAGATATCATAGTGATAAGAAGTGGAAAATAATGTTTAATTTTGGAGTTTCAATGGAGAAATATTGCAGTGTCATGAAATTAAGTCACCCTAGTTTTAAATGGTGTGGGAAGAAGTACCCCCCTTAGTCTCATAAAGGGCATGAAGTAATGCTATAGTAAATCATTATCTTGCGGTGGAGTGTTTCAAATAAATGTAACACATCCATTGTACAACCCAACACCTAAATCCAATTGTTATAATATAAATTTTGATTCAATAAGGTGTTCCTTATGACTTTTCCATTCCTTCTTGTTTTGAAAATCACAAACACCTTATCTTAAAGAAAGTTTCTTTTATAAGAAAAATTGCTTTCTTAAGGAAATTTGCTTTCTTAATGAAATTTGCTTTCTTAAGGAAATTTGCTTTTATAAGGAAAGTCGCTTTTGTAAGAAAAATTATTCTTATCATATTTTCATTCATATTTTCCTTATGTAAAAGATTCAGATTCATTTCTGTTTTCTCAGAATTGCTTAAAACCTTGATATGAAGTATTCTGTTTTAGGATCCGAATTCTGGATAAGAACTGCGATAATGTTTCACTCCAAAATCCAGATAAGAACTGTGATAGAGTTCCATTCCGAACTCCGGATACAAACTCTGACTAATTTTGATTCCAGATTCAGGATACGATTCCTTATGAAGTTCGACAATGAATTCTCATTACGAATTCTGGTGAAGAATTCTCATTACGAATCTTGATGATGAATTCTCATAACGAATTCTGATGATGAATTACCATTCCGAATTCTCATTCCGAATTCACCTATTAAACAGGATCTGATTATCATTGTTTTATACACTCCGAATTTTTCTAGAATCCGAAAATTATTTTTTGGTTAGACTCCGAAATTTCATTTTTCTTATGCCTTTATTGTTTTGACTACTCTTTATTATTTTTCCTTACACTCCGAACCTTCACTCTGAATTTTTCATTCCGAACTTTTGAGTTAGAATTTAAACGATGTCATTCTTTCTGTTACACTTGTTTTATTATAAAACGATGTCGTGTATTCTGTTATGAACTAACCGCTGTCTAAGTTACACGTGTACAGGTCCCTCCGATCTTTAAGGAAAATATGACCGTTGGGAAGGAGGCCGACCTTACCTATAAATAGGAGCTCATTTGAAAGAGCTCGATACTGAATGCTGAAAGGCTGACTGATCTTCGACTCATGTGATTACATGATTGAAGTTATTTCTAGAGAGAGAGGATCTTACTAACTCTCAAAAGCTTCGTGCGACTCCGAATGTTGGTGATTACATTCGAGGACTTCCGGTGATAGGAAGACAAAGGTTGCCGACTACCTTAAAGTTCGAGGGCTTCCTTGCTAAAGAAGACAGAGGTGCCAACAACCTTGAAGTTAAGGGCTTGCGGGGATAGCAAGACAGAGACTCCAATTTTCGTATTGACGGATTACCCTGGTGTGGGTAAGATAGACTTGCTTGAAAGTATAAATCAAGGGACCTTTATCCAAGGTTGTTGGATACCCTTCTCTTTGGGTTAAAAGTCTTATATCTTATTACTTGTAGTTTTACTACTTGTTTATATTCCGCTGCATATTGTATTATAAGGAAAGTATAACTTTCTTATACTTCCTTATTTGTACTTTGTTTCATTTATATTATATACGCTTTAAGGTAGAATCTCATATTGTAATATTTTGTTAAGTTTCTATTTCCAGTACCATATTTCCGGAACCTACATTCGGAATCTATTTCTGAGTTTTCGTTTGGTGTTAGAGGTGTTGTGAATTTTCTTAGTTTAATCTTTGTTAAACTTAGCCTTTTCCTTTTCTTAAGGAAACTATAGTTTTTCACAACTAACTCTAAAGGTTCCAAATGAATTTTTAAAGTATACAATTCACCCCCCTCTTGTATATTGAGCATCTACATCACTATTTCGATCCTACAATTAGTATCAAAGGTTGGAAACCTCATACTCTATACCAATCCTACAATTGGTATCAGAGCAGGTCTCTGAAATACTTATACTCACGAATAAGTTTTTCTTGCTCACTTTTCCATTCCGAACTTTCTCATTCCGAAAATTCCCAATCCGAACATTGTGATTACGAACTTTTGCTACTAACAAGTTTTGTGTATCAAAAAGTTGTTTCTAGTATGGCAGGAATTAATGTTTGTTCAATTGATTATCTGAATCCTACAAGACCACCTATCTTTGATGGTAATGATTATGAATACTGGAGAGATCGCATGAAGACTTTTGTTATCAATACTGGAGTAGACAACTTTGTGATGCTTACTGGTGATTACAAAATTCCTGACAAGGAATTTAGAACTTTTACTAACCAGGAAAAGAAAGAATATCAACTCAATTATAAGGTACACAATACTTTACTTTGTTCAATGACCAAAAATATATATAGCCAAATTTCTTCTTGTGAAGCAGCTAACTGTATCTGTAAGAAGTTAGAAGTTACACACTTTGGGACTTCTAAGGTGATTGAGACTAGAAGAGCTATGCTTAGAGCTGAATATCATGGCTTTAATTTTCCTTATGGTGAACCAATACGTAAAGTTCAACAGAGATTTACGACTATCATCAACAGCCTATAATCTATGGGAGAAAAGGGTTTAGATGATGAAGCTCTTGTGGATAAGATAATTGATATTATGCCCAATGAGTGGGAATCCAAGAGAATAGCTATAGATGAGAACATGAAGGTCACTCAAATTACTCTTGATGAGCTATTTGGAACTCTTCTACAACATGAAATAAGAATGAAGAGAGATGATGACAACATCAAAAAGAAAAATGGAAATGGTACTGTTGCTTTTACAACAACTTCAAATCAAATGAAAGCTACGACTCCTGAGAGAGTAACCAGATCCAAGTCTAAGAAAGTTATTTTCCAATCCGAATCTAGTGAGAGTGAAGTCTCAGAAAATGAATTAGCTAATCTTGCTCGAAGGATGAACAAGATAGCTGGACAGAGAAATTTCCAATCCAAGTTTAAGAAAAAGGAAAGGAAAGATAAGAAAGATGGAGAAGTTACTTGTTATGAATGCAAGAGAGCTGGACATATTAGACCAGATTACCCTTTGTTCAAAAAGAAAGAAAGGAAAGAAAGGAATTCAGAAAGGAACAGAAAGAAGTATTATAAAGCCAAAGCTAAGAAAGTTCTGAAAGCTAATGACACCTGGAGTGCTAGTGGTGGTTACTCTTCAGATGAATATTCTGATTATGAATCTTCAGGACAGAAGAATCTTGGTCTTATAGCCAGATTACCTATTGATAATCATTGTTTTATGGCTAAGGTATGAAATGCTGAATCATTGACCAATGTATATTTAAATTCTAATGATAGTAAGTATTATAACTCTTCTGATGAAGAATCATCCTCAGATGAAGAAAATACTTTACCTACTTATGAAGAAGTCTCTAGGTTTGCTGAACTTCTTGAGATTGAGAATTCCAAGCTCAATAAGAAACTTCATAAGGCAAACTCTAGTAATTCTATTCTTACGAAAGAGATATCAGATCTTTCTAAAGATCTTGATAGGAAAAATGATGATTTTGAAAATATTTCAAAAAATCTTGAGGAAGTATGTTTTGATAAGAATAAACTTTCTAAAGAATTTGAAAAAGAAATTTCTAAGAAAAATGTTTTTGATCCTAGCTCTAGTTCTAAAAATAATGATCTTGAGGATAAAAACATGGTTGTAAAACTCAAGTCCGAAATTTTTTCTTTAAATAAGTGTTTATCAAACTTTATCCATGGTAGGAAAATTTTGATAAAATGTATTCCCAAATACGACCTTTAAGAAATAAATCTGGATTTGGTTATACCCATGCAAAACCAGTTTTCAGTAACAATTATTTTGTTCCTCAATGTGCCCCATTTTGTACCAAGTGTCAATGTGGTGGTCACTGGGCAAAGAGTTGTCTCTTAAACAAAACCCAATCCTTAGGTTTTCATAAAGCTTATTTTTCTAAGAAGATGTGGGTTCCTAAAATTTTATTGTGTGGAAATTTCGGATCCAAGCAAGTTTGGATTCCGAAAGTCTGATTCTCTTCTTGATTTCGGGAAAATAAAGAGAATACCAGCAACAATACATGGTACATGGATAGTGGATGCTCCCGGCACATGACTGGTAACAAAAGCTATTTTGAAAAGATTATCAAAACAAAAGGATGAAAGGTAACTTTTGGAGATAGTGATAAGGGAGAGATTGTTGGTATTGGTAATATTGTTCTTCTTGGTAAAACCTTGATTTCAAATGTTCTTTTTGTTAAGGTTCTTAAGAACAACCTCATTAGCATAAGTCAGTTATGTGATGAAGGTTACCTTGTGAATTTTAGGAATGATAAGTGTTTAGTTCACAACTCCAAGGAAGAATTTTTTTCTCTCAGCCAATAGGCAAGAGAATGTCTACACTTTGAACCTAGAAGACCTCAGAAGTCAAGATTTACCTTGCCTACGTGCAATGGAAGATCATTCGTGGTTATGGAATATAAGACTAGGACACTGTAATCTTAGAAACTTATGTAAACTCTCTAAGAAGAATCTAGTTAAGGATCTACCAGAGCTTAGATTTGATTCTTCTAAAGTTTGTGATCCTTGTCAATATGGCAAGCAACATAAATCTAGTTTTAAATCAATCAGTGAAGTCTCAACAACTGATGCATTACAGTTAGTACACATGGATCTTTTTGGTCCAACACAAACTGGAAGTATTGGAGGAAAATACTATGTGTTTGTTCTAGTTGATGATTACACTAGACTTACTTGGGTCTATTTTCTAGCAATGAAGTCTGAAGCTTTTTCCTATTTCAAAAGTTTTAGAGCTCAAGTCAAAAATGAGAAAAAACTTCCATTGAAAACTATTCATATTGATAATGGAAGAGAATTTCAAAATTCTGATTTTGAAACTTTTTGTAGTAAAAAAGGTATTACTCACAATTTTTCATCACCTAGAACTCCTCAACAAAATGGTGTAGTCTAAAGAAGAAATATAATTCTTCAAGAAATAACTAGAACCATGTTGAGTGAATATTCTATTGCTAGACATTTCTGGGATGAAGCTGTAAGTACTGCTTGTTATACTATAAATCGAGTTTTGATTAGACCTTTTCTTAATAAAACTCCTTATGAGTTATGGAATGGTAGAAAACCAAGACTATCCTACTTCAATGTTTTTGGTTGCAAAGTATTCATTTTGAATAATAAAGATAACTTACATAAATTTGCAACAAAATCTGATGAAGGAATTTTCTTAGGCTATTCCACAACCTCTAAGGCTTATAGAGATTTTAATAAAAATACTTGCACTGTTGAGGAAACAGTACATGTAAAATTTGATGAGTCAGATGCTTTTGTTTTTAAACCACCTCAACAAACATCTTCGGATGTGTTTTCAAAAACTGATTATCAACCTTTGATAGAAGAACCTTCTGATAAGGATAATGTTCTAGAAGATACTTATGAAACATTTACCCCAGAAGACTTTCTACCCTATGTTGATGAATAGGTTTTAGAAAACCCAAATCAGGTGTTTCTTAAGAATCATCTCAGTGATAGTATCATTGGTGATGTAAATAAACCTGTAAGGACCAGAAGATCCTTAAGAAATGAGGTAGAACATCTAGAATTTCTTTCCCAATTAGAACCAAAAAGCACCGATGAAGCTTTAGGTGATGATGATTGGATTAAAGACATGCAAGATGAACTAAATGAATTTGAAAGGAATAAAGTCTGGACCTTGGTTAAAAGACCTAAATAATATTCTGTTATTGGAGTAAAATGGGTCTTCAGAAATAAATGTGATGAAAATGGAGTCATTGTTAGAAATAAAGATAGACTTGCTGCTAAAGGCTATAATCATCAAGAGGGAATAGACTATGAAGAAACCTATGCTCCAGTTTCTAGACTTGAATCTATCCATATTCTACTTGCCGTTGCAGAATTATATAATTTCAAACTTTTTCAAATGGATGAGAAATGTGCTTTTCTTAACGGTTATGTTCAAGAGGAAGTTTTTTTTGAACAACCTCTTGGATTTGAAGATACAAAACATCCTGATCATGTTTTTATACTTACCAAAGCTTTGTATGGTCTTAAACAATCCCCACGAGCATGGTATGATAGAATTACTAGATTTTTGATTCAAAATAACTATGTTAAGGGAAATGTAGATCCAACACTTTTTATAAAGAAAGAAAAGAAAAATGTTTTGATTGTTCAAATTTATGTTGATGACATCATATTTGGTTCAACTCAGCAATCTTTGACCGACTCTTTTGCTAGTCTAATGAAATCTGAGTTTGAAATGAGTATGACTGGTGAGTTAACTTTTTTCCTTGGTTTTCAAATTTCTCAAAAACCAGAAGGAACCTACATATCTCAACTTAAGTATATAAAATATCTTCTTAAAAAGTATGGTTATGACAACATTAATAGTATAAGTACTCCCATTGGTACCTCAAACTCTTTAGATCTTGATGAATCTAGGAAACCAGTAGATCAAACATCTTTTAGAGGTATGATAGGAAGTTTTATTTACTTAACAGCTAGTCGACCAGACTTAATGTTTTCAGTATGCTTATGTGCAAGATATCAATCCAATCCTAAGGAGTCTCACTTAAAGGAGGTAAAAATAATTTTTCGCTACCTTAAAGGAACCATGGATCTAGGATTATTTTATACTTCTGGAAATGATTTTGTTCAAAAAAGATTTTCTGATTCTGGCTTTGGTGGATGTAGAATGGATAGAAAAAGTACATCCGGAACTTGTCATTTTTAAAAAGATTCATTAGTTTCTTGGTCCTGCAAGAAGAAACATTTTGTAGCACTCTCCACTGCTGAAACTGAATATGTAGCAGCTGGAAGTTGTTGTGCTCAAGTGTTGTGGATGCAACACACACTCACAGATTATGGCTGAGTTTTACTAAAACTCAAATTTTGTGTGATAACACAAGTTCCATTTCCCTCAGTAAGAACCCTGCACATCACTCCCGTGCAAAACACATAGATATTAGACATCACTTTCTTAGGGATCACACACTTAAAGGAGATATTATTCTTCAGTTTATTGGAACGCAAGATCAACTTGCTGATCTTTTCACAGAATCTTTGCCTTCTGATAGATTTTAATATATTAAACAGAAGTTAGGAATGATAACCGTAAGGTAATCCTCCTTAATTAACTTTCTGTTGAAAAAGTCTCCTTACAGTAATACACTCCTTTTCATAGGGGGAGTACATTTGTTTGTTAGAATAACAAAGTTTTTCAAAATTTGTTTTTAAACTTTTCGGAACTAAAATTATGGAATGGAATTTCCGGAACTACAATTTTCCATAATGTACATTTAAGTACAGAATACTTCTGGAATGGAAGTATTCGTATTAAAAACTTCCGGAATGGAAAATTTCGTACTGGTATTTTCATAACCTGATTTTCGTACCGAATCTTCATAGTTTGTTTTTCGTACATTATTTTTCGTACTGAGTTTTTCATACTGACTTTTTCATACTGAGTATTTCATACTGAGTTTTTCGTACTGTGTTTTTCATAGTGAGTTTGTTTTCCGTAGTAAAGTTTTGTGAAATTTATCTTTTCATAATAAATATTTTTTTCCGTATTCATTTTTATATTACCCATTACGAATAATCCTCCAAAGCCAATCCGAAAGGTATGATTTTCTTACTCAAGTTTTCATAGTCATATTTTACTTGCTGGCAGTCTCTTGTATTATGTTTTCGGATTATAGTTTTCTTAATTCTTTGTTTTAATAAAAACCTCAAAAAGATCGGATTCAAGTTTTCAACCGTCAGATCTGATCTCATCTTATCCCAACCGTTAGATCAACCAAGGAAGTTGAACCGTCGTTCCATTGCCTATATAAAGGGGACCCAAATACTCGTCCCACATCGATTTCAAGCTCTCGCATCCCGAATCTCTGCCTCTTTGTTTTAAGGCCGTTTCGAACTTCATATTTCTCCATTCCGAACTTCTCAGAAGTCTTCAGATCCGAATGTCTACAGAGTTTGCGTCTCAAGAGATGTCATCCTCCAAACCTATTTCACAATGGTCAGTTTACAGAGAAAGGCTACTCTATCCAGATGTCTTCAACAACTATGATTCTTTTATTTCAAAGAACATTAAGTTGAATGGCTGGGAAGATGTTTCTGTGTCCAAAACGGGGAGTCAAGACGATGTCTTTTCGGAGTTACTTTTTGAGTTCTATGAAACGGTTTCCTTCTTTAAGGAAGGCAATAGGGAGAAGTTTTCTTTTAAGTCTTATGTTAAGACTTACAATCTTTCTTATACCAAGGCAGCAAGCTTGGTAGGGCTGTCCTATGAAGGGGAAGCAGAGTTCATATCTCACGTGTTTCCGGATTCTACGGGTAGTTTTGACAAAGAAAAAGCCTTGAAAACTCTCAGACTCTCAGACGACAAAGCTCCGAAGATTTCTAGCTTGCCTACAAATTTTCGGATTCTAGAATTGTGGGTACAAGGGCTTATCGTACCGAGGAAAGGTGATTAAGGTAGCTTGAAGAAGAGTGAGATCTATATCTTAGATTTCCTGATAAATCTAAGGATGTTTAACTTCATGAGGCATATTCTTATAACCATTGAGAATCTTATGAAAGGAAATCTCAGAGCCCAGATCGTAATGTACCCAGCGATTTTATCAAGATTAATATTTCGGTGCCTTGAATCTTTCAAGGAAGCTTGCAGATCTAAGCCAAGGGTATGCAAAATTTTGTTGTTCAGTGATGATACCCTTAAGAGGATGGATGTGGATTTCAACAAGGAGATTGGTGAGTTCGTCAATTTTCCTAATCAAGAAGAAGCGACTCCGAAGGCTACTGAATCGGAACCATCTAATCCAGTTAAGAAGAGAATGTTGAAAGAGGTTGCAGCTGAAGTACAGGATCCTAAATATAAGGAAGTTCAAACCACACCTCCCAAACCAAAGAAGAAGAAGGCCTATCCTAATGAGGCTGTAGAGAAATGGAGAGCAGATAAAGAGAAAAGGAAATAAAAGGATATGTAGTTCGAATTGGACCCTACGGAAGCTAAGGCCCTGAAGGAGAGAACTACTGATGAGCTTGAAAAACAAGAAAAGGAAAAGAAGCTCAAGAAGAAGATGTCAGAAGCCGAGGAAGTCCAAGATTTGTTAAAATTTAATGAGATGGTATCCGGAAGCATTCCAGTTCCGAGATCTTTCTCCTTGGATTCTCTACCCGAGACTCTAGGAAGAAACCTTGATTTTCCGGAAGAGACTAGAGCTGAGCATGTTGAGAAAGCTGAACAAATTCAACAAGTCGAAGAGGATGAAGTTATTGCTGAATGAAGTGGTGAAACAAGAGATTTATTGAAAGAAGTAGATGATTGCAAGGGGTCACCTTCAGAACATCTATCACTCCGAACTTCAGAGGCTGAATCCTCTAAGTTAGTAACTCCAGAGAAGGATAAGAATGAGGAATATGTTGTTCAAAAAGTTGTTGATGATATTATTCAAGTGTCTACTAGCGAGCAGAAAACTCCTGATCAAGAATCGATTTCGAAAAATGACAAGGGAAAGCAACTCCTTGTTGAGACTCCGAAATCAGTGGCTAGCAAGAAAACAGAAATTGGTGATTTGTCTAAAAGGAAGTTGGAGCTTATTGAGGAAGAAAACTCTCCATGAAAAGTTTCAAATTCAGATTCATCCTCATTGGGACATGATTTTGTTGTTCAATCTTTGAGGAAGTTAGTTGGTTCCATTCCGACTATCTCGACTATAGACTCAAGATGCCAAATGCTCCAACATTCTTTGAATGTAAAATCAGACTCCGTATCCTTGGTTATGGATAAATGTTTCGAGATAGAAGCTGAATTCAGATATTTTCTTGTTGGCTATGAAGCCCACAAAAGATCTTGTAAAAGGATGATGAGCTGGTCGGGAAAGACTGTGGAAGATATGAGGTTGTTTGATGAGTTTCAAGACAATGTTAAAGATGCCTTTGAAACTGAGGACAGTAAGATAAATGAGTTAACTTCATCCTTTGAAGAAAAAGCTGACAGAAGAAAAGAACTTCCGGATTCACGAATTCAGAGATCTGAATGGGAAGCTGAATTCCGTTTCTCAAAAACTGGAAGTATGAAAGGGATCATCGGATTGAGTTTGAAGAAAGGATGAAGGCTCAGGAAGAAAAGATCAAAGCTCAGGAAGAAAAGCTGAAAGCCCAAGAAGAAAAGATTGAAGCTCAATCTGCAAGAATAGGGGTCTTAGAGAATCAAGATGAAGAAGATCATAAAGACCTGAAGAAGATCAAGACTATTCTTAAGGGGCTCATGTCGAAGGAGAAAGATCCCAAATAGACAAATCCGATATTTTTGGTGTATCTATTTTTTTTATTGCCAAGATTTCAAATTTAATGAAATTTGTGCTTGTCGTTCCTTTTGTTGTTGCTACTAATGTTTCAGGTACATTGTAATATTTTCCATTCCCTCGAATTCTTTTTGAAAATCACAAAGGGAGAGAAGGAAAAAGAACTCTAATAAGAGTTTATCAAAGGGGGAGAAGGAAAAGATCCCTAAAGAAAAAGAACTCTAATAAGAGTTTGTTTGAGGGGGAGTTTTTCATTAAATAAGACCTTCTTATTTGTAATGAAATGTCACTCCGGAAATCTAGAATACGATCTTTAGAGTTTCAAAGCCTAAGGGGGAGTTATTCTTTTTCATCAATATCCTTAAAGACAAGGGAGATAAGCCTTAATGTTTTTTTCTTTCTTCTTATAATTTCTTTTTCGTAAGGTTGTTTGTGCTTTCCAAAAAGGGGGATATTGTTGAGTCAATAATGTGTTCCTTATGAAATTTCAATTCCTTCTTGTTTTGAAAATCACAAACACCTTATCTTAAGGAATGTTGCTTTTATAAAAAAAATTCTTTCTTAAGGAAATTTTCTTTCTTAAGGAAAGTCGCTTTTGTAAGAAAAATTATTCTTATCATTTTTTCATTCATATTTTTCTTAAGTAAAAGATTCGGATTCCTTTCTGTTTTCTCGGAATTGCTTAAAACCTTGATATGAAGTATTCTGTTTTAGGATCCGAATTATGGATAAGAACTGCGATAAAGTTTCACTTCAAAATCCAGATAAGAACTGTGATAGAGTTCCATTCCAAACTCCGGATACAAACTCTGACTAAGTTAGATTCCAGATTCAGGATACGATTCCTTATGAAGTTCTACAACGAATTCTCATTACGAATTATGGCGAATAATTCTCATTACGAATCTTGATGATGAATTCTCATAACGAATTCTGATGATGAATTCCCATTCCGAATTCTCATTCTGAATTCACCTATTAAACAGGATCTGATTATCTTTGTTTTATACACTCCGAATTTATCTAGACTCCGAAAATTATTTTTTGGTTAGACTCCAAACGTTCATTTTGCTTATGCCTTTATATTTTTGACTACTCTTTATTATTTTTCATTACCCTCCGAACCTTCACTCCGAATTTTTCATTCCAAACTTTTGAGTTAGAATTAAAACGATGTCGTACTTTCTGTTACACTTGTTTTGTTATAAAATGATGTTGTGTATTATGTTATGAACTAACCGTTGTCTAAGTGACACATGTACAGGTCCCTCCGATCTTTAAGGAAAATATGACTGTTGGGAAGGAGGTCGACCTTACCTATAAATAGGAGCTCATTTGAAAGAGCTCGATACTGAATATCTGAAAGGCTGACTGATCTTCGACTCATGTGATTACAGGCTTGATGTGATTTCTAGAGAGATAGGCTCTTATTAACTCTCAAAAGCTTCGTGGGACTCTGAATGTTGGTGATTACATTCAAGGACTTCCGGGGATAGGAAGACAAAGGTTGCGGACTACCTTAAAGTTCGAGGGCTTCCTTGCTGAGGAAGACAGAGGTGCCAAATACCTTGAAGTTGAGGGCTTGTGGGGATAGCAAGACAGAGACTCCGATTTTCGTATCGAGGGCTTACCCTGGTGTGGGTAAGATAGACTTGTTTGAAAGTATAAATCAAGGGACCTTTATCCAAGGTTTTTGGATACCCTTCTCTTTGGGTTAAAAGACTTATATCTTGTTACTTGTAGTTCTACTACTTGTTTATATTCCGCTGCATATTGTATTATAAGGAAAGTATAACTTTCTTATACTTCATTATTTTTACTTTGTTTCATTTAGATTCTATACGCTTTAAGGTAGAATCTCATATTGTAATCTTTTGTTAAGTTTCTATTTCCGGTACCATATTTCTGGAACCTACATTCGGAATCTATTTCCATGTTTTCGTTCTGTGTTAGAGGTGTTGTGAATTTGCTTAGTTTAATATTTGTTAAACTTAGCCCTTTAATTTTCTTAAGGAAACTATAGTTTTTCACAACTAACTTTATTGGTTCCAAAGGAATTTTTAAAGTATACAATTCACCCCCCCTCTTGTATATTGAGCATCTACATCACTATTTCGATCCTACAATAAAATCAATGATAACAACCACCAACATTGCGGGGGTGATCTTATCCCAACAAAACTAACGAGGTGGGTCATCAAAATTAAATGGTGATAAGTATGCATGTTATTCATCCAAGAATAGAGAATGTACTTTTTGTTTCTAGTTCTGCGCATTTGTTTGTATCTTAATGATCATTATTCCCACAATTCATTGTCGAATGAATACACTATATGGTTACAATTAAACCATTACTCATACCTATATAGAAATGGTAAAACATAACAATAGATTTTGTTATAGAAATACATAAGAAACATAAAGCAAATAACACAATTTTGTTATTAGTTGATCACCTTATAAAGTAATGGAATTTCATTTCAATCAATGAATATTTATCTCTCATCCAAATTTCCATGATATACAATAGGGATGCGGTATGATTTCATGGAGTTCCAACATCAACTATTTCTAAACAATATCATAGGATTACATTGTGGTTCTGGAGAAGACATAAATAGGAATTGAATATAGGACTGGGCTCCCGTATTTCATATCAGCCTCAGGAATTAAATTAGTATGAAAGGAATATCAAAACACTAAAAGATATGTTGTGATCATTTTCAATGGATTTTCATGAAATATGGGATCAAAATCATCTGCTGGTAAAGTTATCATATAACAACAGCTTCTATTCAATAAATTAAATGGATGTATATAAGGATATGTGTGGGAAGAATTGTTGGACTCCAACACGCTGGGATGAAGATGGAGAGTGGAAGATGATGGGGTATGATCATATCCAATAGATGATAAATATGGTACAAACAATTCATTATCATATTAATTATCCAAAATTTTGAAAAATTCTATATAGACAATCATGGACGATACCTAGAGTTTTAGGTTAGATACCATGTGTACTGTCATATATCTTCATGGATGAAATGCATGAGGGTTAAGAAAAAGTATATCTTATTCCAAGATACATCAGCCCCTTTGAGGTCCTTGATCTCATTGGTACTAGGGAATATCAACAAGTATTATCTCTTAAACTATATTAAGTACATGATATGATCAATGTAACCATCATGAAGGAAGTTCATAACAGAACTATCAGGTACTAAATCCAAAGGCGGTACTATTAGTGAATGATCTTTCAAATGATCAATAACTAGTCATGTTATTAAAAATTATTTTGAATAAAATTTTTAATAGTTAATTATTAATTTTTGACTATTCATTAAATCATATTTTTAATAGAAGTTTTTGAAAAATCATACTTTGATTATTTTGAACAAGATAAAAATAAATATTTATCCTATAAAATTATAATTTTTATTCCATGAAATATTAGTATATTCAATTTATTTAATTTTTATCAATAAATATTTTTCACCTACTAAAATTGAATCTAGGGTGTTACATTTTTTCTTAATAGAAAAAATTTATCCTCAAAATTTTTATCGACATTACTTTATAATGAAGTGAGTTTTTTTCTTATTCATAACATCCTATAGTTCTTAAACTTCCACCTAAATTTTATGATTCCTTGGTAAATCCTTGATGATTCAGATGCTTCTTGTTGAGTGGTTGATAGATGGGGTTCCGGGAGTATTCAGTGGTCATTGTAGTGTCCTCGGTTTATTAGGGTTGTTAGGGTCGGAACGTGACAGGGTCATCGTATTACACTAGGTTCATTATGTGGTCATAGAAGACAACTTCAGGAATTCCTAGATCTAGATTCCTCTCCTTTACAGTTCTTATCTCAATATATCTTGCATTTCTTCTTAACATTTCTGTCTTGCATCCCCTGGTTCCACCTTCGGGGTACTCTCGATGAAGCCTTTTCTGTAGTTCTCAATCTATCATCGGTATCTGAGAGATTTTACATCACAGTTTTCTTACAGCTTTGATCTATGTTATCGCCCTTTGCATCTTTCTAATTTTCATAGCTTTGGATGGTACTACCTCTCCTCGAACTCCTCTGTCATTTCTCTCTACCCCGTCAAGCTTGACTTTAATTTGTTGAAGCTCGAAGGCTCCAATATCATTTTGGATGGTGTTGGTATCCTCGGTAATGGAATTCATGTTCAGGTCCTCTAATATGGAAGTGTTTCATCTCACCCTAGCAGTGAAAATGGAGCCCTCCCCTTTGTTCATCTGGTTCTATATTCTCTTGTGATCCTACCCCTCCCTTAATGCCTGTGAAGTTTGGATTTTGGCTCCTGGCGCTGTGTTTCATGGGTGCATGGTCACTGGTGTGGTAGCAGTGCAGCATCCCGAGGATGGGTATCGTGTTTTATGGTTTTGATATGGACTCAGTGTTCGATGGTCTGAATTTCTGGCAGCACTTTTTGGACGGGATATCCCTGGGCAGTGTTTTTCTGTCATCTAGTTTTTGATTTTTGGTTGATGTACTGTTTCTCCTTTGGATAAAGTCTAGACTCGGGTGGAGTTTCAAGCCCGTCCATCTTATGTGTGTCATTTGTTCATGGAGGTTCTCACTTTTCTATAATGTGTTTTTATAAAATCAAAAAAATATTTGGTGGAAGAAAAAAATAGGATCTCCATTGTAAGATAGATCAGGTTCCAATTCTATTTCCCCATAGGTGAGAACATGCATTGGTTTTGGAATATACTTCCATAAAAATTATCTATGAAACACATCTTGTGATTTAGAAAGACATAGTATAATTTTCAATTAGTAAGAAATATTTCCCCTTTTTTCCAAAATTCCAAAGGTTTTGATGTACTTTGGGCTCAGTTTACCCTTATAAACGAAACTTATAACTCCCATCCAGGATGATACTTTAAAAAAACATGATATCCAACTTAAAATTAAAAATAATTACTCTTATTATTAGAATAAATATTTTTTCCTTCACTGATTTGTTTTAATTTGAGTTTTAATAGTTTTTATCTTTTTGGTGACTACTCACCATGTTTTCAGCCCTCATATTTCGATTCCCCAACTTTATCCCAACATGTACGAGTAAATCATATCTTCCCTGTAATTATATATACAACATCATCTAAATATTTCAATGGAAAATATTATTATATAAGAACTATACCAAGGATAAATACTAATCCCATATACATTCAACGTCAAGTGATCAAGATGTCAACATGTCTTATAATTATTTAATAGTCCTTTCAGACTATACATTTGTTAGAGAATGATAACAAGTGTCCAAATGAAGCACACCATCTAGATCCTTCTAAATAATTTTCTAGAATTTCAATTTAAATATTGGATTTGGAGAAGATAAAATTGAAATAGTGTCACCATAATGTCTTGAAACCTCAATTATATAGTGTTTTAAAGGTGCTAATGGGGTAAACCTTCTATTATCGAATAAAACTGTTTAGATTTGGTTAATAAATATTCAATAAACCACATTAAATTATTTTTTTTATGAGTATTTGGTAATACAGAGAAATATTATTTATAACTATCATCCCATTTACATGTAGTAATAGGTAGATGTTGTCTAACTCCTCAATGATTTTGTCTCTCATCGTTCACCCATTGAAAAACCATTAATATTGATACATAATAAATACCTTCCCACATCATATTATCTGAGAAAAACTATTCCCTAAAATCTCTATATATATTGCTACGACTTTGGTCTATTGATAAATTTGATCTATTGGAATCACCCACCAATTACATTTTTATCTCAAGTATAGATGGAACAAACAATATCATTCCAAATATCATAATTCAATCTTCAGAAAAAAGGTCTATAAATTTTTTAGCATTTAACCCTTAATTTTATTTTGAAAAATATAATCACTATATTTTGATCATTTAAAATTTTCTCACAAATATGAGTTAGAATAAATTTGAAAATGGAGGATATATCCAATTCCTTAATAATCCCCATATCCATATTTACTATATCCATGAATTAAGAATCCATTTTAATCCTCATTTCTTTCAACACTTCATGATCTTTCCATATCAATGAATCAACTTCCCTATTTTCCTTCTGTAGGTGGCATTGAATTGAAAAATTGAAATCATTTAGTTGTTTGATCTATCTTCTTTGCCTCATATAGATATCGTTCTATGAAAATATGTAATTTATTATCTTATAGTCTAATTATGTCTGACATATTTTATTGTAATGATAATGACTCTAGGTCATTATAGAAAATATTATAGATTGAAACTCAAGATCATTCGTTAGATAGTTCATTTCATTAGTATTTAACTTACTTGATACATGTGAAATTACATTATTATTCTACCCAAGAAAAAAACATTTCCTTTCATTGATGAATCACTATATATTACAACTAAATCATTTCTTAATGGCATAGTCAAAATTAGGGAATTCATCAGTATCTACATCAAATCTTCAAAACATTCTTCACATTTCATTATCTATATGAACCAAACCTCTTTATATGTAAGCACAGTTTACATGATATCCAATCAAGATAATTTTTACATGAATCACTGATAGTAATCTTCCCATCCAATAAAACTATGAACCTCAGTTATGTTCATTGTTCTAGGCCATTAATTGAAAAAAATCATTATAGGATCAACTATGATTCCATCCATAGAGACAATATAGCCTTGAAAATAATCTTTTTAAATTTATAATCAAATCCATTTAAATTTAGCATAAAAATTGTTTATTATAAGATTAATATGAATGATTTTTAAGTGATTCTCAAGATACTCACAGCTTTTAGAAAACACAAAGACCCCATAAATGAATAACTCAAAAAATATCAACGTATTCCTTGAATAATTTATTCCATGGACCCATAAAAAATGACGGTGCATTTGTCAGTCCAAGTGGAATTACTATAAATTTTTAATTTTCATACCCCATTTGGAATGTTTTCATTGGAACATTATACATTATTATTCAAAATAAATGGTATTAAAAATGAATTAAAATCGTCGAAAAAAACTATTCTATGTAAAGATTATCAAATGATTCATCAACAAGAGGGAGATGGTACTTATTCCTTATTATAATTGTATTTATTTAAATATAATCAATGTTAAACCTCATAAATCCATATATATTCTTAATGAAATGAACATGGTCTCCCTTAACTGACACACTCTAGATTATGAATCCTATATCACAAAACCTCTCTAGATATTTCTTCAAATACACTAATTCCATGATGGCCATTATATTGGGAGACATTGGTATAGGTATTTGAACTGTTATTAAATCAATTAAAAACAGGACATTATTCTATAGGGTATGTCCAGGTAATTACATAGTTAATACATTAATAAATTCACATACAATAAATACATCATCATTTTAAATATTACCATTTCCATCTATATATGGTGTTTATTCTTCATCCCCAAAAATTCTCATTCTGAAGAGCTACTCTAGGTGGATTTTTAGAAAACTCAGATAATGTGGTATCCACTCAAATGATAATAAATTCAACTTCTGCATGATGAATCTTAATTTATTTATCATTTAAATAATGTTCTTCATAATATCTTTAGAGATAGTCTATAATAAATATTATAAAAAATTAGACCATAGCTATATTAATTAATTCAAAAAATATATCCTGCTAAAGTATCATAATGGGAACAACCAAACACATCATTTTCGTAGTTAAACTTACACTGAAATGTTTTACTTAGAACACCCTTCCTAAGGATCTAGGGATATATCTCATTTTCTTAAAAGATAATTATGATATTAAATAGTGATTTCATCCAGAATCAAATAGATAAATCTATTAATTTGATGATATTATTAAATCGACCCCCACCACATCATTAAAAACATCATCCTCAATAGTAGTGATCACATAAGTTTGGTTGATTACCCTTGGTATCTTATATGGTAGATTCCATTGATAATTGTGGAATTGGTTGGAATAATTCATCATTAATCTATAATTGAATCATAAGAGATGTTTTATTTATTTATTTCTCTTGCATTAAATATCCATATAACCCTAATCACCACACATGCAACAAAATTCCATTCCCTTCAGACATTTGATAAGATTTTTCTTCCCACTTTTTTCACATGATGGAAATTGAATCATTTAATTGTTATTATTTGATGAGTTCCATTTTTCATGGTGTAATGTTGAATTCTTATTCTATTGATTCCCTTTGAGTAAATAAGATCTAGTAAATTCGTTATCTCTTTTTATGGTTCATAAAACAGTTCCATTATATGATGAAAAACATTGAGAAACCATCACCTTTCGAAAACTTGGCTTAATCCCTTGAAATAAATAATCAATCATGAATTATATATTAGCTTGTAATCAATAGTATACTTGTATAGTTTTGTAATATTATCCTCATGATACCTAATATTTTATTCTATAGTTTACTTTAATATAAGTAACCTTATATTTATTTTAACTCATTGCTAACTGGGAAAATATTTTTCAGTTAGTTATTCTTTAAAATCTCACTATACCATTTTTTATATTTCATACTCCTCACTTTTATTCTAAGTAAATGGCCAGAATTGATGGGAATAACCAATGAGATGGTATAATTCCACTAAAACCTTTTCCTTTTCATCACATCCCAATGGTAGAAATATATTTTAAATGTAAAAAATCCATTAATCAACTACCACTATATTAGTGGTCCCACTAAATGATGGGGGAAAATTTCACATGAATCGCTCCAATATTAAAAAGCATGTTTGAAAATAAAATTTTTCTCCATTCATGAAAGGTTATTATTCATAACCTATTTATGTTACCATAATATATCCATAATATACTCAGTTCCAATACGAACTGTATTGGATTTCTCAACAAGGAAATCTCTACATTGACCATGATTGTTGAAACCACTCTTTCTTCAAGGAAAAGTTTTTAAATAAAGGCATATAATGTGTTAGATCATGAAATTTTGAATTTTATTTCAAAACATATAATTTTTAATATTTTTCAACACTTAAAAAAATCAAAAAATCATACATTATTAATCTCATAATCATAAACTTTTTTCCTTTTAGATTATCATTAAATCAAAAAAAAATCCCTTCATAATATCTTGTAAATAAAATTTGAATTAATCTAAGAATATCATCTCGGAGTGTCAAACCTGGTGTGAATTAAGGCCCATTTTTTCAATTATTTGAGGATTGAGTAAAATCCCAATGTTCCATTTTTGTACTTTTTAACCCTGGGTACAATTATGTCAAATCCACAACCAATTTTATTATCCCAAAAGGTATGTGTTACTTAGAAAATCACATAATATATTCATTACTAAAACCTTATCATATTCTTATTTACATATCATAAATATATATCGAAGGGTTATGTTCCAAAATATATGTTTTTATAAATTTAATTCACCAGTTTTGTACTAGACATCCTCTAAAACCAAAAAAAATAACCCCAAATATTATACCCCTAATACTGTGGTTACTTTATTACATTGGAATCAATAAAATGGGTCTAATCCCAAATACTAATTAGTTTATTAGTCTTTGAGGTATAAATATATATATGGTAAACATTTAATATTGGATAGAAAATAAGAAACCTGGTAGTGGAAAACATTTGGCATCCTTAAACTATTTAAAGAGTTATTATTCATCTCTAGTGGAATGGAAACAAATAAGGGTGACCTAAAATACTCAGTAAGGTTAAAATATAGTGGAATCTATCAAGAGTAAATATACCATAATAAATATGGAAAGTTAAATAACTGAAAACACAATCTATTTTATTATGAAAACGAGAATTAAATGAATTCATGGATAATATAAATGAAACAATCTCATGGATTACAATAATAACTGAATTCTTAGTGAATGAAATTCATCATATTGAATTACATGGTCTCAATCATCATGATATTAATAAAATCAACACATTATTCTAAGATAGTTTAAATAATGGGTAAAACCCCATTCAATTTTTAAAACTAATTTATCTCATGAGACCTATCAATGCATCAAGTGGATATATAATTTTAGGACCCACCAGTCACTACATGTCCAAGTAATTCCCCATATTTTGAATGAGATTTTTAATTCATAATCAATATTCTATATAAATAACTACCAATATTGAATAAATATTATATAATATAAATATTTCCCTAGTGAATTAAATAAATTTTAATATAAAATAAAATATGTATAAATGCTATCAAATTTAAGAAAAGAGTATATCTATGACAATGGAAGATGGAAGAAAGTGGTCTTCGGAGTACTCCTGATAAAGATGGATCATAGGGTTTCCTATCCCCATGGTGTGGTTGCACTACCTCATCTTCAACATGATATTTAGTGTATAGCCCCCTCTGGATAATTGATGCATGGGTACATCTATGGGAGGGAAGGTGATAGGAGACACACACACACGGTTGGCCTCTTTCAGTGAAAGGATGATTTTTGGAGACTATATTCATCTGGGAATCCATAGATACTTGTTGTTTCTTCCTCCAAGGTGACACCCTTAGTTCCAGGTAAAACATTAGATTAAAATAGAAGCTTTTCCCATCCCATTGTGATGATGATGATGATAAAATATTCAAATGAGAAGATAGAAATTGTTTTATTTCATGGACAAATGCTATTTTTACAGACTTCATCTTTGTTGACATTCCATTGTTGGATGTGTGGTGCTTTACAAATATAAAAAACCATGTAAATAAGGTGATATAATTAGAATATTATCATAGATGTGATGATTTTCAAACTGTAAATGTATTCTAGTGGGGAATGTTTTTTTAACATCTTATATCGCAGTTCAAAGATAATGAATAATTCTTGGGCATTTGGTTTGTTTTAATTAAACCTAGGTGTTATAAGGGTTATGTAATGGAAATAATTTTCCAATACCTTTGAGGTCACTAAATATATTACTCAAGAATGGGTTAGATCTTATTGTATTACTTATATCTATTATAGCCTCAAAATCATTTTTTATTTAGAATATTCAATCGGTGTTCTTATTAAAAGGGGTTGAAAAATAGATCAGTCATGTTTCTACTATTTTAATATAGTTTTACAAGAAGTTTATTTGTGTAAAAATCTAACTATGAATTTGTTTTTATCTACAGATAAGGAAGAATTAAACATTCAATTTTTTTATGAAAAACTCCTTGATTATTTTTCTTACAATGTTATTGTCCACACCAAGAATTACTGATGAAAGTCCGTAACATTCACAAAATGTATTAACAATGATCATGATGACTCTATGTGCAAGAGATAGTATATTTAGGAAAAAATTGTAATAGTACTTCTGGGGATCCCCCTACCAGTGATAAAAATGGGAATACATCTGAGATATTTCCCATTACAAATTCCCTAGCCGATGATTCTCTGAATCAGTATGGTTTTACTGGTTCTAAGGCTACTGATAATTGTAGGGCCTATTATTCTTTAGTCAGATTAAATTCATACAAGATTAAACATGTTCATTAAAGTAATCAATTAGCAGATTAGTGAATTCATGGTGCCCCCCTGTGATGTTGAAGTTGGGATTTCACATGAAGATGGATTAGTCCCAGATAGGGAGGTTTTCCTTCCTGTGTTCTTGTATTCCCAGAACCAAAGTGAGAGTAATCATAATGGATGATTTAGGGAAACCAAATAATAATTATCCCAATCCTCATATGACTCATTTTCAATAGGAATGAAAATAAATTTCTTATTTCTGTAAAAATCTATGACAAATGGGGGAATTTCTCCGACGTTTAAAGGGTGAGTGATATAACACACCTTAAGGATTTGGAAAATAATCATACTTCATATAAATACTCTATCAAAAATGGTAAGAAAAAGGTGAATTATTGTGAGGGATTCACTCATTCTCCAACTATGAGATGGCTGTAGAAGGACTGCTCTATCCTTCGATGAATTGTGTCCATCAGACCATCCACTAAGGTGACAAGAAGGAATAAGGAAGATATCCTAATGATTTTCAATCAAGATAGTTGAATATCTATGTTTAAAACTACTATTTACTATGAATATGATAATTATTTATCAAACTATGATATATAATGTTGTCTTTTCATAGATGAGGGCAACCCCACTTTTTTGACCACATCCATCTCATGTATAATTCTTTATTTTATTTTAATAAATATTTAGAATAATTGATTCCTCATGTTCTTGATGGATATTTACATGTTAAATAATATGGATATATAAGGGAAATTTAATATCAAATGATCACTGGAATGTTAATCCTTTAAGAGAAGATAATGTCTACAGAACTAATAATAGATAAGAGATGACCATTAGTTCACATATAATATAAGTTTTGTAATAAAATAATGTTCTTTGGGAGAACAAATGGAATGTACCTAAAATTTTAAAACATGTTTTCCTAAATTATTTTATTTTTAAATAAATTAATTTTTTTAAGAAGATAAATTTCATAAAATGGTTATGATGATGCAGATGTATATTATCATTGTATATATTAAATTGAAATTCCTTTAAAATTTGTTTTAAAAAAATCGATTTTATAAAAACCAAAAAATATTACATTTAAGTATTTTAAATATCATGGATAAGTCAAATATTCCATAATAAATCATTTAAGCAAAAAAATTTACTTTTGTAAAATAATTTAGAAAAAATGTACATGGAAGAAAAATATAACTTATTAAAAGAGAACTAAAATTTGTTTTTATTTTAATCACTTGTTTCGATGAACCAAATATAAAAAATCAGACAATTTAGAAGACAAAATATAGTAAATCCTTAATAATATATAGGATAAGTTAATTATTTGTGCTTATGAAGGATAAATTATAAGATTCCTTCAACAAAAATATAAGCAATCCCATAAGAAAGTGGGACAGTAAAATAAATTCTTACCCCTTTGGAAACATTTGAATTATAACTTATAGAAATAATAAAAATTAAATAAACATTAATAATCATAAATAAATAGGTATTAATATTAAATATATTAAATTTGAAGCATATACACATCTTAAAAGTTAAAAATTTCATAATAACTAATATATATCAATGGAGTGTAAATTGAAATGAAATCCCTTAACTCACGTTTTACTTTCTTTAATTGTTATATAACCTCATTTAAAATGGTATTAAACATGTTATTATTTTTTATGAAAAATATATTCATATTTATAATATTTTATATTTTCTTATTAAAACTTCTTACCTCCAGATCGTTAGTAAAATTTAATTATTATTATTTTCAGGTGTTTACTATCGTGTTTTCTCATTAATGTTTTCCCAAAAAAAGTCATGGTTCTTGAGCATGAAATATATTTCCACCATATTTATAATTATATTAATTTTATTAATATATTATTTATTCGTTAGATTTAAATTTTTATCCATTTTGTATATTAGGAAACAAAAAATAAATCCCATCAATTTTTGGAGACGGTAGGTCATACATACACATATGTAGCGTTTTAATTTCTTTAATGGGTGGAAGGTTAAGGAAGTGGTTAGTATATTAATATTATAGAATCCAAATCATGTCATAATTATCATATATATATATATATATATATTTTTGACATCCACAATTATGACTATCTATTTGAGTTTATGATGGATTAAAATTACATCCGTTCGCGAGGTGGCAGTATGCCTTACACACAAGTGAAGGTATTTTCCCATTTGATGAAGAAAGAGATTGATAACTATTATGGAATAAAAATGAAAATATATAACTATATGGTATCCACTAGTTTTATTATATTTTAAAAATAGATACATAATTTATGGTGGTAAAATAAGAAATAATGAGAATGTGGTTAGTGAAGACGATTACCTTCACCTAGAAGAACCTCGTTTCGATATCTTATTTAGGACGCTAGTATTTTTATTTTGGGAAGCAAACCCCATCTAGAATGTTTATAATGATTTTTTATATATAATTGAAGGTAATTCCAATCAAAATGACTTTATATGTGATAATAAGTTAGTGAAGGAGGGTTCCCTTTATAATTGAGGTGTGTGGCACACTTGTAAACCGGTTTTTAGCTAATCAACAATAATTAATTTTTACTGGTCAATGGAAAAAATTATGTTGAAATTATTACATAATATTAATTAATCCAATTATATATATGGAATATTTTATATCAAATTCAAATCATATAAGATACATACTTTGATTTTAAAATGAACCCTCACATCGTGTAACAAGATGTGTTCTTGTGAAATTGGTTTCTCATGCATAAGATGTTCGAACATTAACTATATGAATAGTAGTTATAATTATATGAATTTAAATTATTATATTTAGATATATAATATTTAAATATCATTTAAATCCTTCGATTTTAAATGTTAGTAAAATGGATTGACATTATTCACATTCAAGCAAAAACAATTTATTGAAAAAAACGTTTTCAGGTTTTTTTTCTTCTGAAAAATGCACTTTTCACTTAAAAATAATATTTTATTTGTTAATATATATATTTATAGTTATTAAAATTATAATTTAACATATTATTAAAAAAATTATCAATAAAATGTGAAATATTTATATACTACCTATTTAGTTATTCATAAATTTTTTTTAATTAAAAATTCCAAAAATTCATTCCAGTCATATTATTACCAACATAGTAAAAAATAAATATTCAACGTATAAAATTATAATTAATTTAACATTAAATAATAAAATTTTAATTTAATTATAGTTTTATTAATAAAATAATGATCAACTACTATAATTGAAGCTTGAGGTTACACCCAAGTTTTGAAGAAATATTGTACACATGACATTTCTAAACATACATCTTCAGTGGAGAATATATAGATATGATGAATAATTATTAAAAACTAAATATATTATTATATTGTGGTAAAAAATTATTCCATAGTTGAGAAAGAAAAGTTACTTATTATTTTATAATTTTCCAAAACTCTCTAAATCCATAAACATAAGAGTTTATGGGAATGTATTGTAATTTAATATTTTCCTTATGTATTGTAATTATAGGATAATGATGTCCATAATATATTTTTGTTAACAAATCCTATTTATAAATAATTTATTTTCAGCACCAGATCAGGGAGTGTGGATCTGTGTTGTTAGAATTTGTATCAGATCTGTGTTTAGAGAACTTTAGTTTTTAGGATGTTATTTGAGGATAACATAATGGTTGAAATGTTAAGTTTGATCATAATTTTAAAGGTATTGTTAACCCTTTACATTATTTCAGTTAATATTGAATAATGTTATTGTGTTCTGATAAAGTAATGAGAGTGTGGTTTCCAAAAAGTTACATCCTTGTCTGGGTATCTTAACATAATACCCTTTCATTAAGTTATTATAGTTATTCAATTACATATTTCATACTAGAGTTGATTCATCCTCCCCATGATTTTATTTCACAGCAATTTCTCTTTATCATTATGGATAATGAATTTTTAATTCATACATTTCACATATATTAATTTATTCATTAAAAAGTATGTCATTGTCGAGAATAATTATCGTCCTCTTTAAGTATGGTTTCCACTCTCTATCCCTATTTTTGAATCCCCTTAAAATTCTCCATCTTGTTTTTAAACCTATTTATTTTCTATTTTCTATTATATTCATATTTATATTTATCCCTTTTTAAAATAATTCTTTATAAATATTTTAATGATATGGGTCTTCGATAAAGGTATTTTAATGTATTTAAAAACTTTCAACATCTGTTAATATTATTTATCATACACCATAAAAATATTTTGGAAAACCATGATATATTTTTTATGTATATGATGCTGAAGATTCATTCAAAAACTCAATATTTACAAAAAACATTACTTCACCTTTTTTATCAATTTTTTTTATGTGACTCATAACTTCCTTTTTTATGATATTTTTTTTTCTAAAAACACTTTTAAAATTTTATGTTTTTCCTACCTATTCGGGAGTTTTATTTCATTGATAACGCCTATCAAACTATTTTATCTTAGGGTGGGATAATATCATGAAAAATACATTATTATTATTTCTTTCTTAATCCTTACATGTTTATAGGCATGATTGTTCTTATAATTTCTATACACTAATAATAGACTATTTTTCATTCATTTTATTGAAGGTAATTCACATGGACACCTATTAACTGATATTAATGGATAAATAATAGGAGAAAACATATACACATCACTCTATATGGGCTTTGATTGATTGTTTCATGGATTGAATGATATTCCATTTAATGGTTGGAAAAATATTGACAATATATATACTTGATATTTCAATATGGATTTTTATTTAATACTAAGGTATGTTGGATACATATTATATAGATCATTAATTCCTTTATATAATGAATGAATTGGATTTAATTAGTGATGGGCAGGGGCCATAATATCCAGTCAATGCCTCGATAGGTCTCATTAGAGAAACTAGCTTAGTTATTTTGGTGTATGCTTATACAGAAAAACTATTTCCTTTAGGTAAGGCCTTGATGGTAATATCATGATTTCATAGATGATAACATGATTATTTGACTACATTTTTTAGTTTCATCTATCAGGAACCAGATATTTTTTAATTCATTTATTTATTGATATTTAAAACATTGATAAATCATGATTTCAGTTTCATTTGATTATGGAATTGATTTGTTCTATATTCTATTACGGCATTGTAGCACACCACTAATTATGTTTCCATTTAACCATGTTATAAAGAAATGAATTACACGTTGTATTCATATTAGAATATCCTATTTGGTGAATTTCTCTGATATGATGAACACTTATTAAGGATTATGTAACTTCTTATATAGTGGGAAAAATGTACATTAGTTGAGAATGGCATGGTATTTTTTAGTTTATGATTTTCTTAATCCTATATATATATAAGACTGAAATTTAATGATAATTTATTATGATGATTTACATGTATTATGTCTTGTAATTATTGGATTGTTCTATATGAAATTTATAGTTGTTCTGAAATCCAATATGTAACTTATGGGTTTTCCACACCAGATCTAGGGGAGCAAGTCTAGGGTGACATAGTTGGAATCATATTTGGGTTTCGATAACATTATAGGTTACGATGTTGGGTGGTGATAACAGAGGGGTTTATATGTTAAGATTAATAATAATTTAAATTAGATAACACTTCAAGTTGGTTTATGTAATAACAAATATTTTCTGTTGTATATTAATGAGGAAAAAATAATATCACTGAAAAAGCCTATGGATTTTCTATGTGATATTTCTATGTATAGAATAATGTCTGGAGGTGTTGGTAGTTTATATATTTTTTGGTTTATATGAAATTAATTCTTTGTCTTAATACAAGAAAGTGGATGTGGTTGTTTCACAGAAATTATCAAATCATGATCACCATAGAAATAGCTAGTTGGGTATTAACCCACTATTTATTCTGGGTTATGATGAGTGGAACTAATACTGAAAATTTGGATATAAACTCTTAATTAATAATCATTGGTTGATCATATGATCTCTAAAAACTTATATAATGTATTTAATTACATTTAGGTTATATAATATAATATTAAAACTAAATTTCATAACAATGATTTGAAAATATTATTTCAGGTGTTAAGTTATAAATTAATTGATATATTGTTACCTACATAAAGGCTATGTTTTCTTTTCAGAGAAAATATTTCAATTATTTTTTGGATTTAAGTAGTTTAAAAAAAATTTAAGGTATTTTAGGACATCTATTTTAAGATTTGGTTTACGATTTATGATATAAACCAACTCAAACTAAACTAGGTTGAACCAACAATGATATTTGATAAATTAAAAGTGATAATGGTTGAACCAAGGATGATATAAGTTAAACTAGAACATTTATAAACAAACATGTTATTGTTATAAAGTGTTACATCATGGTGTTAAATGTACATACATTTATTTATAATAATATTATTATAATGACTATCAATCATGTTAAATATTTTAGTTTTGTTAATTTATTAAGAATGAATGAATCATGTTAATAATAGATGTCATGGAGAATAGGGATATTTTACTAATGGAAAAAATAATGGGAAAGAATATATGTTATAAACTAAATGATTATTCCCAAAAAACAATCAATAATCATTATTAACAAACTAAACATTTTTGAGATTCCAAACACACAAAATTTGATGAAAATAGAATCTCAATGATTTTCAAGTAAAAAAGATAGTGAATGAAAGAAGATTAAATTCCTTACCTATCAATAATGTGGGAGGAAAACCCTTTGGTTTTTCCTAAAGGGAATGATATTTTTTTATATGTTTTAAAATGATATCCACCAACCTCATGGTTGTAATAGAAAGAGAAGAGACACAAAAATTTTCCTCTTCAATTTCATGGAGTTGTAGAGTTATAGAAATTAGTTGTTTGATCCAAGGGTTAATGAGGAAACTAGTCATCAAGGACCTCTAAAACCAAGGGAATAATGAAGAACCATTTAAATGACTAATACTAAGGTGGTCAGTTATAGTTATGTTGTGTAAGGTACACTTATTCCTCGATAAATATTTATAGATGTCTATTTTATGACATCAACTATTGGATATTAAATTTAAAATAAGATACCTAGTGGTATGACTATTTCACGTAATTTATATAAATATTATTCATGTTTTGTGAAAATTTACTTCTTAAAAAACTATGTCTTCTTCACATAATTCATTGTGGTATTAAAAATAGATTAGCTCTCTTTAATAAGGTATTATATAAATTTTTATATTGGGATGTGTCATTACATGTCCAAAAAATAATTGTGATCATCTATAGAGGCTGGATATGAAATAAATGTCGAGTTAAATTTTATTATATAGGTCTTGATAACCAATCATTAATTTCATAGTATCTAAATTAATAAGGTAGATGTTAAGAAAAATCCCTCAAGGTAACATTTCAGTGTTTTGGGGATGATAAAGTTTGTTAACTACGCGAGTTTCCAGGTAGTGTCATAGAGTTCCGGAGATATTTTCAACAGGGTATAATAAAAATTATCCAATAAAAACTAATTGATGATCTGGTGGTAGTATAGAATGATGCATATACAAGTTATTTTTCTTACAGGGTGTCTTCCAAATTTTTTGTGTCTAAAATTTGGATTACAGAAAAGGAGTTATTGGCCTACGTTGTATTTTCATGTAAAATAAAAATGTTATGTAACAGGGTAATATTGATTCACAATGTTTCTTACAAGACTGTATTTGGTATCATCACATCAAAATATGGAAAAGTAAAATTTTCAACACAAACTTTGAATGTGAGTGAAATATGTCTTGCTGCGACATGTAGAGATAGAGTTGGGCATGCCCGAAAAAGAGAGTCACTCACCAAATATGATGTCAAAACATGAATTTATATCCTTGGAAAATTTATACACACATAAAGGAAGGTGCACAAGGATTTTGTGCGTCGGTTTAGCTGAGTCTATAAATATGCGGCCACCCACATCAATTTAGTTTCCCAAACCTACGAGAATATCAGGGCTTTGAATCATGTGAGAGTTGTGTGTAAAGTATAAAAGTTTCATGAAATTAGATTTTCACCAAGAAATGAATAAAATGGTTATTACATGAAGAATATAAATTGTATCTTCCGAACCATGGCAGATTCATGAAATAAATGAAACTTGTGTTCAGGCTGGATTTCCATGAAAAAAATTAAATCTCATGCATAAGATATTAAAGTTTCTCGAAAGACAAATACATTTTGAGAAAAAATAAAAATTATGTAAAGTAGATGGGATTTCCTAGTGATTCTATGGTAATATGTTATTAATAAATTGGATAAAAGTGGTACTTACTGATACACTAAATAATGTGTATGAAATATTTAATAATGTGATAAATGGGTATTTTTCGTAACGATCAGTGAGAGAAATTTAGTTGAGAGAGCATTGAGATTTCAAATTTTGATTGGTTAAAAAAATCGATAATGATTCCAATACCAACCTTGTAAATACAGTGATCCTAGGAATTTTTGTAATCTAGACCAAACATTTTTTGGTAGAGAGTCATAAGGAATTCAGTATATTAACATATTTTAATTGTATACTCATTAGACACAGACCATTGGGTGTGAACGAAGTAAAAATTGTTTAGTTTTATTCATTATATCATTTATATTCATAAATTATTATGGAAAATAGAAATAAGATTGTTTTTTAGTGATGAAATAATATCTGAAGGAATATTTTTTTTATCTTCCATTCCTTGATTAACACCCACCTCTTAGGGTATTTATTCAGTTGGGATAACAATTGGAATTTCACCTTATGGTTAAATGCCATTGGTTTTATCTCAGTAGAATAAATAGATTTTCCAATCATAAAGGGATTCTGATCATCAATGTAAAAAATTATCAATTATATGATAATTGAATAAAAAAATATTTTTTATCATTAGGTGTGATTTTTTATAAATTTGTTATGCATGGTATTCTTGATAGTGTGGAGGGTGGTGTGTCAATGGAAGATGACTGAATAGAAGTGGATTTTCACTCCAAATAATCTATTATTTATGGGGATCCATATCTAATTATATCCAAATTTGGGGAGAAATAAATGTTAAATGATTATGTATTAGTTATTGACAATCTTTTTCACAACATTATTGGATTTAGTAAAATATTTGACTCAGGGCATGAAAAAATCATTAAATAGAACATGTGTATCATTAAAGGAAAAGATGGTCCAGTTGTTCTATAGGGAAAAGGAATGAAGAAGAATCTCTACCCTATATGTGGATAATCATATATGTTCTTTTTACCCAAAGATAAAAAAAATAGTTGTAGCATAAATGACTTATTCATCTATGAAAACCATCCTGATATGATCTATTCAAATGGGATACAGCTCGAGATCTCCCTAAGCTATTGTAATATTGTTCTCATATGTGGGATACTTGTAATAAAGGGAATATTATTAGAAAGGCACACAAGGATAAAATAAGAAAATTCAAAAAGAGTTCTTGAATTATTTTGTGAATATGTATGTGGACCAATCTCACTAGGATCCTTTGATGGTAAGAGGTATTACATTCTTCTCATTGATAATTTTAGTAGGATGGAATGGGTGTTTATCATATTCGACAAGTTTGTTATGTTCAGGTTCATGAAATAGTATTGGAGGGAATGTGAATGTATTTTTGGATAATCATTATAATGTTTCATACTGATAATTGTACGGAACTGACAACTGGTCAATTGAAAAAATTATCTCTTAAAACAAGTTCTAAGGAATCGTGTTTTAACACAGATAATTAATCAATCAAATTGAGTGGTTGAGTGTATAATTCATACAATAATCATCTTAGCTAGAACAATGATTATTGTAAGGAACCTTCAAGGTAAATTGTTGAAGAATGTAGTCTTAACATTGATCTATATATCAAATAGAGATCTCTAATTTTATAAGGAAGATAGGAATCCATATAAGACATGGTATGGAATGAATCCCAAATTTATATACATTCGGTCATTTGGAATTAAATATTTTATTCTCAATAAGATTAAATATGGTAAATTTTAATCATGTGGAGGCGAGGGGATATTATATAGATAATCATGAAAAATAAAATCAGAATAATGTTTAATCATAAGGCATAGAATGGTAGTTTTATGCAATGATGTCAATACAGATGACAACAAACAGAATATTTAACAACATAGTGAACAGTTCCACGATGAAAGTAATGAGAAGGTTAGAAAATCATAGAGAGATGATGTGGAAAATTATAATTCATAAGAATAAACTGATGATGAACAGTATGAATTCAAACCAATATTATTAGGGAAAACGGAGGAATAAAGCTCAAATATACATACAACATATCATTGCTGGTCATGAAGCACTTGTTCAAACACATTTCATAAAGTCATTATTATAAGAATCCTTCCTATCTCAGGTAGAAAATAATTTTTTTGATGAAGAAGCTACTAAAGAGAATTAGCTTTGGGAAATGGATGAAGAGAATCACCAAATCGAGTATAATTATACATGGGGGATCTTTTTGATCCCAACATATATGAATTTCATTTGGTCCAAATGGAACTTTAATACCCAGATGAATGAATATGGTAGATTGATATGAAACAAGGCATGAATCGTGTGCAAAGGGTACTCCCAAATAGAGGGTATCTATGTCAATGATTTATTTGAAAAATTGCATGTATAGATATAATCATATTATAATTGTCCATAAAAGTGAAAGAAAGTTCACTGTTTTCATAAAGCTGTATCGTCAGAATTTTTGAATGGATTTCTAGATGAAGAAGTGTATATTGATAATTCATATTTTTTTATATTTCATGATTATGAGTAATATTTTTAGCTAAGGAAGGATCTATATTGCCTGAAGAAATAATTGAGGTCATTTTATTCAATTCTTGATTGGTTTTTGAAGTAACTCAGATTTCAGAGTGGTGGAGTTGATTGCAATCAATATGTTAAAAATTATAGTATTCAAAGGATTATGGTGCTATTATATGTCAATGAAATATTATTTGGTGTATCATATGAATCTTAGTTCATTCAATTAACAAAATTCATGAAAAGTGAGTTTGAATTGATTATGATTGGTGAACCAACCATTTTCTTTGGTTTACAAGTCACAAAAGGGAGGAATGACACAATTATTTATCGATCCAAATATTATTAGTGGGTTATGAAAATATTTGGATTGCATAAATCCAAGGATATTATGACTCTATTGTCCTTCTAGATGGAACAATCATGTTATAATGAATGAAATTACATTAATGACATAGAGTATATGAAAACCATTGGGAGTCTATTGTACTTAACAGCGACAGATCCGAATTTTTTTTTCCACATGCCAAGCTATGTGATTTCAATGCATTTATAAGTAAATATAAATAATTTTAGTTAAAGTAATACTGTATTATATCAAAAACATAATGGATTTTGGTATTCTATATAATGAGAAATATGAACATAAGTTATTGGGTTATAATAATGTAGATTGGGCTATCCTAGTAGATGATAAAAATCTATGTTAGGTGGTTAATTCTATCTAGGTAGATTTAGTATTTCATGGATAAGTATAAAACATTATTTCATTTCATTGAGCACTAGAAAAGTTTAATACAATGCAGTTACTCAGGATTGCGTGCAAATTTTGTATATGAAGCAACAACTCGATGATATGGGAGTTGAAGAGAAGTCTTTGATCAGAGTCTATTGGGAAAAATAAAGTGCTATAAATATTAGAAACAAATTCCATCACAAAAGGAATAATAACATTTAAATAATATGTAATTTTATTATGGAGATGGTGGGTCAAGGGTTTGTGAAGTTGGAGTATATGGCTAGATAACTATAGGTTTTGTACATTATGAAAAAGGCCTTACACAAAGAAGATTTTGATCATCACTGACTGGAATATGAAATTTAGTTGACTCCCTAAACAATAGAAATTATTGATTTGAGAACTTTTATCCCCAAGGAATGATTTTTCTTTCCCTATGGTGCAATGTTTTGTTCATTACCCTATTGGGTACCATAAAGGAATTCCATTCTAGTTCGTTGATATATGTGGAGAAGTTGGGGCTATAAATGATGGAAAAATGTATTAGTCAAAATAGGGGAGAAGATGAATTGAGAAGTAGTGATGTATGGGGAATTTTAAATCTGGAGATGAAAAATATGATAGATCAATTTATATATACAATTAAATATGATTTTTGTGATGAAAGTGGTTTACTAGATTTAGAATTAAGTGTTTCATTATTGAACATTTCATAATACTATACTTTCTCAAACTGAGCATGGATCATGTGGGATTAGTCTATGTGTTGGGTAAATCCTTGAACACTATCTATATTGAAAGAATCAATCTTTGGAATAATATTGAATAAGCTTAGAAAAGGTATCAAAATGTGTTGAATTTTCATCAAACCCAAAGGGGAAGATTGTTGGGGGAAAATCCCTCAAGGTAACATTTTTGTGTTTTTTATTTGATTGTGTTTTTTGAAAATGAAGGTTTCCATGGTTAGTTGTGGAGTTCTAGAGATATTTTTGACATGGTATATTGAAAACGTTCAAATACAAATGAATGCAGCAGAGGTATAGAAATATGTACAAATAAAGTTGTTCACAATGTTGCACAGAAGTCACAATTCGAGATCATCACATGAAAATTCAAAAAATCGTTGTTTTTCTACATGTTTTGAAAGTGTGTGAAAGTTTTTTTTCATGAAATAAAGTTATAGATCTAGATTCTTTCATGAAAGAGAGTTATGTTCCCCATACGATGTCAAAACATGATGTTCCATGCTGAGGATGAAGTTGTGTGCACAGAGCAAGGAACATAAGGATTTTTCATGCGTTGTTGGACAATTATATAAATAATAGGATCCCCCATTAATATAAGTAGCTTAACCAATACATAATATAATGGTTATAAATCAAATAATATTTCCACACAATGTTTAATGGTTTCATGCAATAATAGTTTTGTGAAGAAACCAATCAGATATTTTTGCATAAAAAAAACAACCCTTGTCTGTATAAACAAGGGATGTGTGCACAAAGTATGAATGTTTCAATAAATATGGAGTTCCGTAAAACAACATAAATGTTGCAAGAATAGTGTTTGAGTTTCACGAAATACGACCAATGATTACTTCAAAGGAAAATATATGAGAACAATAAGGATTTCCTAGTGAGTCTATAGTAATGTTTTATTCATCTAGATGGTGAAACTATAACTAGGTGATTCAATAAAAGACATGTAAATCATATTAAAAATGTGATAAAAATGATTACTCTAAATGATCATTGATAACACTTTATTTAAGAGAGAAGTGATCATTCAAAATGTGGTTGTTTTTATAATAGGAGGGATAGTGAGTCCGCTATAAATAATATGAAGGAAGATATCCTTTGGATAGAATTTATCTCGCTCGAACCTCTTCTTTCAATGATACATAGTAAATTTGGTAAATTATCACATTTTTATTTTAATTTAATTGGATATATACCAATTAGGGTGAACCAAGTAAATTTTTTTTATATCATGCATAATTTCATTTATATTCATAGATTTCTATGGGAATGATTGAGAGGAGGGATTCTTTAACAATGAAGCATGGTTTAAAGGGGAAATTGTTTTAATCTTTAATGCCTCAATTCACCCCCTCTTTGGGTATTTTACCTACGTGGGATAATAGTAGAAATATCATTAGAATGTAATCCTTAGATCTTATCTATATTTTGGAGACAATCAACTATTATTCTTAGAGTAAAAAAATTAAAAATTAAAAGGAAAAACATTGTTTTGGGGCAGAATATAACACCCCATGATTAATAAATTGTATATTTTATTTCTTTTATAACCTAATTTCTTCAATAAATCGTGATGCATGCAATACCATGCCAAAAAAAATTGAAATATAATAGATAAAATGTAGTCATAAAACTGGCAGGTAAAAATAGAGGTAACTAAATTATGAGACATATATATAAATAAATAATAAATGGTAATCATTAATACTATGGAATTGATAAAATCCAATTTTTTTCTAAAGGTATATCTAGGATCTCAAGAGGAAAAATGAACCTTATTGATATGGTTTTTAACATTTGGACATTTATGTATGACTTTTTTAAGGGTGTTACACACTCCCACCATTAAATCACAATACCTCAATTCTGGACCTCATACCTCAAACCCAAGTAGTCCCTCTAAACTTCGAACTGGGTATGAACTCTAATTTAATTTTCCATGCCCATCCACCCAAGTCTAGGGACATAGTCATTTAACCCAATGGGTCTCCATTAATACCTTGGTTTTAATCATGTACCTGATGATTTTTACCTATTGGGTTCGCATATAAGACTAATTAATATCTCTATATCCCCATAGGCCAACATTAGTTCTTTTACATTTCTTTGACCTCACATACACAAACCCTACGAAACATCCCAAAAGGCCATCCATCCTAAAACTAAATCAAACCATGAACACTTAAATGTGGTGTTCTAATTTTGATGTCTCATGAAAATGAGAGGTTCACCTTGTTAAAAATAGTAGTATCACTTAGTCATTTACGTATCAATTTTACATGGGTGTTATAGAATTGGATTTAATGTTCAACTATTGATATTACACTCTATAGTTGATTATTTATCATCGAATTTAAAAATATAACTTATTTTTGAATGGCTATTTAGTAGTAATTTTTTCTTGAATTATCCATAATTTAGATGTGATGGCCTCATGAGATACATGATTTAAAATTTTATGATTAATCAGTTGGAGAATTTGACAAATTTTATTATTCGGCTTCATTCACAATGGTTACTTAGTAGAATTAGGGTTGACACACTTGTTCTCACTAGGATCAAATAGATCATTAACAATATAGAGATCGGGCATTAGAGACATCCAAATGGAGTATTTCAAGATAGTCAACCATATAAAAACCTTTGTGGATGGTCCCTCAACTGAAATTCAAATAAATAAAATATTTGAGTGGAATTTCGAAACAAGAGAGTATATTTTTGTTCACAATAGTTAAAAATAGAGGAATCTCTTCTTAGATCATCCAAAATGGACTTTAATTGATCAAGATATGATCAAAATTTTATCAATGGTTGAGATTGACCATTAATTTAGCACATAAATTTTATTTTGGAGCCATTATAGGGATGTAACCTGATATTTTTTCAGTTCCATAATAGTTCTTTCTTCTATTGAATGGGGTTTTTGCAAAACCTCGTGTTGAACTTAAGTTATATGACCACTATAGAGCTCATTTTATCTTTGTTTTTTATGAAATTAATGTTGTTGGAATTTTTTAGAAATGAGCATTAAGATTAATGGTTTAAACAAATTAATTTTGGAATCATGATTTTTCCTACCATTGGAGTGTATCCACTACTCATTTACATTTTGACACCAATGGCTATCATGACTCTTGTATTGATATTTTGAACACACTAAGTATGGATGGAGGAAAAACATTGTAAATTAAAAAAGTTATTTATTTTTCAATAACAAAGATGTATGAAAACTATTTCTACAATCCTTTCCCTCTGCATGTTACTTTACCACCTTTAATTAGTATAAAAAAACTCTCTAGAAGAGATGATAGTGGAACACTCTCATGGGCCTCTTGAAAATTCAATGTCGGGAGGAGTAAAAATTTTATATAACTCCCACATACTTCCAACAATATCCAATTACCTTTTACTTCTCCTAAGTCATTCAGTTGAATAGATTTATGCCTGCGACATCCATGGTTAGAGTCAATGGGTTGGTGGATTAGATGCATCAACCATTATAAAACTAGTATCACGGTAGCCAGATCACTCTGTCATCATTTTATTCCTGTAGTCGATTATAATAGGATAATGATTATTTTTATTGTTTATTGTAAATTTATTTTTAAAATTATAATATTAAAATAGTAAATTATGAAAAATGTTATGAATAAAAAATAATTATTTAAGAATATTGTACACACACCCACCTTATAATTTAACCTGAGACTCCATTTTATTAATTGTATATACACAATAGATAAATCATAGGACTAACTCTCCTAGATTCCTTATAGGCATATTTCATTTCATTGTTTATTTTTTATCCCCTCCCTAAAATTGTATTAATAAAAATAATAATTAAATAATAGATATATTCTCATAAATAAAAAATAATATTGTCTATTTAGGATGAATGTGTCTAAATAAATAAGGAACATATCATACTTATTTGAAAATTACTATTTATTTGAAAAATTGTACTCTCAAATAGTAATTAATGAGAGGTTTATGTTGATTTAGTTCATACATATACACTGAATAAAAACTATTAATTGGGTGTTAAAAAATAAGGTAATGAAAGTGGTGTAAAAAAGTTGGTATTTCCTGGAAAAAATAAATAGAAAATGTAGGCCATCATTTAAATTATCTCTAATTCAATGATTGTGTTGGTTAGGTCTTGGAGATTAACAATTTAAATATATATGAAATTATCCACATTAATACCGTATGTTTTAATTTTTACAAAACATAAAATAAAAAATTTACCCAATAAAAAAAATTGAATACTATAAAATAGAAAATAAAATAAAAAAAATTCCACGTGGAGTTACTCCGATATAAAAGAGAAATAAATCTCTTGTGAATAAAAAAATATATAATCAAAATTACATAAAAATTCAAATAAATAACAATCTAGTGATCCAGGAAATGTTTAAAATATTCAACATAAACATGAATGATTGACAATAATGAATGAAATGCTTTTCAACAAAATATAAATTTAGACTATGAACATATTTCAGATTCACAATTGGTTTAAGTTCGATATTAAAAAAATCTAGAAACCATGATGGAGTGGATGATTAGACAAATAAATAATAGAAAAATGAGATCTCATCTTATTTATAATACATTAAATAATATATATAATTCCTGCACAAATGGTTTTACATTGTATGATGGCATGAATCCCGATCTGAATGAAAATTTATGCATCTGGTGGAAAACTAGATTTTTCCACCCTTAATCCAGCTAATTCTGTTACAGGTTTTGAAATCGATACAGACAAGTATTGTAAAAAGTTTTTGATACATTATTTTGTGGGTGTTTCCAAGAAATGATACCAGTGTCTCATGTGAGGTGAGGAAGGTGAAATTTAATTCGTGTTTATGTATTTTCTTCTATACATGACACCAATCATGGTAAATATAATTTTCCAATTCACTTAATTCTATCGAGAATTTTTATTTCTACTCCCTGAAATTCTCTTATTCCTCACCAATTGGGTTTTCCTTACATATTACTATGAATCCCAATATCCCATGTCATTCAAAATACCCCTATCCTACCCTAATGTTTGACTTTGATACAGGTCCTATAGAAACTCCCACATTTTAATGCTCTTCCTACACCCTTCAAATGTTTGGATGTCGAACCCATTGCTTAGCCAGTGAATGGTCTCATTGATCAAAACTATTGGTTGTTTTCATCCATTTGGTTGTGCATACCAACATATCTCCATTACCATTTATTAGAATAAAAAAACATGTAATGAAAACATGCATTTTTTCTTATGGTATATGAAATTGTCAAAAAATGTCTATCTTATACAATACTAACTTAATCTAAAACACAGAATCCTACTCAGGAAGCACAACATGTATAATTTTATAACTCAGTTTTCTTTGGTCAGTGTTAATCTACCACTAAGGTTGATCTACCATCAAAACTGGTCTACCATTTAAAAAATCCACAAATAGTTCATTAAATCTACCAAGGGTTTGTGATATCTATCATTTCATATACCTCTATTATAGATCTACCACTATCCTACTACAATTATTGTCAATATATTCTTATTCGAAATTAATTCCTCCTACATCTCATATAAAGAATTAAATTATTTCAACATCATGTAAATTTAATTATAATTATTCTTAAACCACTCCACTAATGCATTTATGATAATGTCCTACCAATACTAATTTAGTCTTTAGTAAGAGGATCAATGGTTTTATAGTTATTATTCATTAAGGTATAATTGGACTTGGATATTTAGAAATTGGGAAGAACATGTCTCCAAATATGTGTGGTTGATTGTCGGTGGATGTTTGGAGATTACATCATAATAAGATTCATTATATGCTGGATCAAATAAAAATCATAACTAACCTTTGTGAAAATGGCCATTGGATATCTATAGACAGAAAAATAATATTTTTTCCAAACTCTATGATACTCCTTTATCAATTTATATCAATCATCATCTATTCTCATAAATAATATCTTAAAATATATTTTTATGCATTAGAAATGATATGTGTGTTTTATTTCTCTTTAAATTGTAACACACTATCTCCTATGCATAAACTAGAGTTTTCTAAACATACTCTCTAAGATTGTTGCATTTTTATACCCACAATAACTGTGGAAGATGTTCTGTGTCACCTATATCTTATTTTTATCCCGTATATATATATATTTGTGAGAGGCCGTGGACATAGATATATTATGTGTTTTTATATTTCAAAGCCACTCCAAGATATGTATCATTTTTATTTTTAAATAAAATATTTTTTTGGAGGTTATGTGGAGGGGATTATGTCTCATCTTACGACAGAAACCCTTAATTGAATTCTTCTTTGTATTTTTTTAGTTTGGATTAGTTTATTTTCTTTATTTCATATGTTAAAAACATCATATGATTTAAAATATATAATTAAAAAATGTAATTTTATTTTTAGTAGTAATTATTGTTCATATAAAACTATTTAATAAGTAAATTAATTTCAAAAGTTAATATATTTATTCGATATTTTAACTAAGCATTAATGAATGTTCTGAGGAATTATTGGAATGATGAAATTTATATACTTCTACTATTTCGATTAACTAGTCATTTGATCAAATTGATCGATATGGTTATAATTTTTGAAAAAAATAAATTTTTATTGGGGATGCAATTCCACCCTCTCATCCCCACTTGAGATTCTCACCCCAACCAAAATTTGGTATCATAAGGCTTTCAAATATATTTTTAACAGTGATTTAGTTATCTTTTAATGAACTTAAATATCAGTTTATTTTTTATTTAATTAATCAGTTAAAATATTATGAAAATTGGAACTACTAAAAATAGGACTCCATATTTTAATGATACTAATAATGATCAATGGAATATTGAAATGAAAATACATATAGAGAGTGTGGATATTGATATTTTGACTGTAACTTAAAATAAATTAGAAAAATATGAAACTACTAGATCTACATGGATTGGTGCTACTAAAACTATATAATATAACAATTTTAAATCTATAAAATCATTATATAGTGCTTTAGGAGAAGGTGAATTTAACATAATATCTTCTTATGCTACTCCTTTTAAAATTTTGGATTGTCTATTTGTGTCTTATCATGGAACATCTAATCTTAAAAAATATTCTAAAAAACATATACTATTTAATATGATATATTTCAAATGTATCCTAGTGAATCTATATCTAACACGTAACTTATGTTCAATGAGATAGTTAACAAGATTATTTGGCTGGGAAGGATGATCACTTACAACTATTCAGTCATGTGACATCACAGGTTATTACTAGAAAGATAGAGGGGAATATCTGTATTAATAATAGAATCATGTGACTTTTGTACACTTATAGTAAAGGAAATTTTTCAAAATATAATGATTTAAAAATAAAATATATTAGTAATAACAGAAGAGGATGTTTAACCAATGATAAATATATTATCATTCAGGATTACTGACACAAAAAAAAGAGAAGATAAATGTTGAATGTTCATGTGATAAAGAATCACTTTCTAAAAATGGTGAGGAAAAATAATATTTGATATAAATTTCATGAAGTTCTAAAAAAATAATTTGTTCTTCAAGTACCCACTTATATAGGGTTGTATGGTAATGAATGTAATTAGAGAAAATATTGTGAAATGGATGATACTATAAATGAAAAAATCTGTTATGAACGTAATATAAAAGGCCATGTCAAAAAAAATTGTCCTACGATTAAGTATACGAAATGGTATGAGGATAAGGATAAAATATATAATAATTAAATAATGAAATATGGAGTTCATATGAATATATTTTATGGGATTTGGACTCAAATAGAGAAGATAATCAAGATAGAGAAAATATATGCTTTATGAAAAAGCATATCTGATGTATTTAATATTTTTTCTTCTTCTGTTATTCATGATTATAACCTTAATGAAAATGTTTATAGTGAAGAAAACATGTTCGATGAAGAAATTTTATAATACTTAAATATAAAGGAGGATACATTTAATGAACTCAAATATAATCACAAAAGTTTATAGAAATATTATTCTTTATCTACCAACATAAAACTGATCTTAGAATAGAAGAGAATAAAAATACTCATTTGTGAAAAGATAAGAAAGGGAATAAATTATCAAATGACCAATTAAATAAGGATTTTTAAATATTTAAATTTTTTTGTAATGTATTAACCAAGATTCTTGGAAATAAAACTACTCCTTGATGTACTACAAGAATTGGATATGATCCAAGACAAAGAAGAATCAATAAAAATAGATTTGTTCTTAGTTCAAGTTCAAATAATTTTTATTCTACTAAACCAAATAAGTTATTTATTTCTATAATATTAAATTAAGATTATAGAAAACATTCTAATTAGGTTTGGATTCCAAAATCTATTATTACTAAAATATCTAGACATAAGAAATTATGCGTACAAAAGTCATTTTTGGTATAAAATAATTTTATGTGATATCTTATTGAGAAATCATGGAAGTAATTTATGGTATCTGGATTTTTGATCCATCAGAAACATGAATAGGTAATATTAAATATTCATAAATCAAATTAATGTGGATGGTGTACATGTCACTTTTGGTCAAAATTCTGATAGGGAAATAATTGGGATTCATCAAATCAGTAAAACTATAAATGTTTTAATTTTGAAATTTTTATTTGTAGATGAATTTATTTATAATATTTTGAATATCTCATGGCCATGTGATGATGAGTTTTATGTAACATATGAGAAAAATCCCTGAATTTTTTGAAATTAAAAAAATGTTTTAATTTTTACGGCTTTCATAAATGATAATATTCATATTGTAAATTTTAATTCCTTGTTTTCTTAAGAAATGTTTTATCTAAGTGTCTTTCACAAAGAATCATTTAATTAGAATACGAGAATAGGCCATAGAAATACTCATTAACTCTGTTATCGAATGAGTAAAGTAATAGTTGTGGATATTCCAAAACTATAATTTATAGATGATAATGTTTGTAACCCATGTCAAAAATGGAAACAGCACAAAATATCTTTGAAATAAAAGAAAAAAATTTCAAATTATGAACCCCTATTGTTGGATCACGTGGATTTTTTTGACCTTTTATAGTTTCTAGATTAAATTTTAAGCACTAATCTTATGTTCTAGTGGATGAATTTTCTAGATATACTTGGGTATTATTTCTATCTCATAGATGTGAATCTTGTTCATATTTTTCAATGAATTTTAAACCTGTAGAAACTTATAGTGGTTATATGATTAAAACCTTAATAATTGATTATGTTTGTGAAATAAAAATGAAAACATTCAGTAGTTATACTAAAAAAATCACAATATTCACAACTTATCTACCTCTAGCACACCATTGTAGAATTGTGCAGTATAGAGAAGAAATATGACCCTTCAATAAATTCGTTAGACCATGCTCAATGAATAATATTTTCCTATTTAATTTTTCCCAAAAGCTATAAAAAACTAGTTATATAATCTATAGAGTTATAACTAGACCTATTATTTAGAAAACACCTTGGTAAATATATAATTGATGAAAAAATAAGTTTATTTAATTTATAATTTTTTTTTGGAAGTTTTATTCTCAATACAATGGAAAATAGGGATAATTTTTGGTTGGTGATTGATAAAGAAATTTTCCTTTAATATTATACCTCATGTAATTCATCAAGATTATTTAATAAAAGTAATACGTTAGTATAGGAATATATTCACTCAAAATTGGATGAAATAGATATAAATGATCCTAAAACTCATCTAAAAAACTATGTATATGACAACAAACCCTTATTTTCCTAGAAATGTTAAAACTAAAATATAAAATCTAAAAGATGATAAAGTTAAATACATATATATAAGGAAAGAACTCAATCATATCTTAGATATTTGGTTGAACATCAAGTATTTTTAAAAAATCATGGATCTAAGATCATCAATGGTGTTATTAATGATGAATTATAAGTAATGGGAATGAAATAATATGTTAATCAATTTTAAATGAATGGTTTATACAAACTTGTAGATAGACCTAAATATGTTTTGAACATTTGAACTGTGTTGGTGTTTAGAGATAATTTTGATGATTCAGGTACTATATTTATCAATAATTATAGACGGGTTCCAAATTATATAGTCATGAAGAGGGTATTGAGTATGAGGAAACCTCTTTACTAATAGATAGACTTGAAGCTATCAGAATGATGTATTCTAATAAAGCACATTTTAATTTCAAAAAATATCAAGTAGAAGATACTATTACATTTAAAAATTTATATATAGTAGTGGATTTTTCTGAACAACCCACTAGTTTTCAAAATTCCTAGTTTCCAAATCATGTTTTTAATTTGAAAAAAAATCATTATATAGTTTAAGACTAACACATTGACCATGGTATGATAGGATCATCTATTTGTTAATTTTTAAAGGTTTTACTGAAGTAATATAGGGTTCAATAATATTTATAAAAATAATTTCAAAGTGTTTATTATTTGTTAAAATTTATGTATACCATATTATTTTTGGATATCCAATATATTATTCGTGTAATTATTTCCTAAAAATAATTCAAACTGGATTTGAAATTAGTTTTATAGGTGTGTTTATTTTTTGGTTAGTTTTCAAATATTTCAAAATATATATATTATTATTTTAAATCATTATAAGTACACACAATTTCTTTTAAATAATTATGGACTAGATAACACAAAAAGTAGTTATACTCCCATGAGTACAGCCTGTAAAATCGATCTTGAGGAAATTGATAAATCAATGGATCAAACCAATTATAGAGGAATGATTGTATTCTTATTATATACAAATATTATCCAATCAGATATTATGTTTAGTTTATAAATCTATGTGAATTTTCAATCAATTCATAATGAATCAAATTTTGATGTTATAAAAATAATTCTCAAATACCTCAAATATACAAAAAATTTAGGATTTTTCTATAATAAATGAAATAAATTTAAATTTGGAGTTATTTAGAAGTAGATTTTGATGGTTGTAAATTAAATTAAAAAATCATCTAGGATAGGTCACCTTTTGGCCATGTTTCAAGTTTCTAATATTTGTAAAATAAGAAACTGTATAATTATTTACATATGGGGATAATTATATACTTTCAAATTGATTTTGTGAGAATATTCAATGGATTAAACACATTGTTTAAACTATGGATATCAATTTAGACATATACCTATAAATTTTAACAATACAACTGGGAAAAATATCTATAAGAATCCAATATCTATTTCTAAAAAAAATTATATTGAAATAATACACAAGTTTTTTTGATATCATTTTCAAAAGGTTGATATAACTCAAGAGATCGTTGGAACAGAACATCGGGTTGTTGATATATTCACAAAGCCCTTAAATTATGAGAGGCCAAACAATATCAAACATGAACTAGGTATTATAAACATGGTTTAGCTCTATATCACCTATTTTCCCTTCTATAAAAATTTTGTTGGAAGATCCACCATTGGAGATCCCTTGTATGGTGATCCACCATAGCAGATCCACTGTTGATTGATCCACTATTGGAGATCCACTATTGTAGATCCATAAGTAGAGATTCATTATTAGAATATTTTGAATTATCTACTACTGGTCATGTTATATTTGAATATATTTTTAATTAAACTTTTATTCTATATATATATATATTATTTAAAATATCAAATCCCTAACTGATAAAAATGATCTAAAATAAAACCTTCAGAACCCCCTCTCTCATTCATTCTTTTAAACCATTCATCTTCATTTCTCTATGGACATGAAACCCTCCTATTTTCCCTTCTCCCCTTTATTCTGTGTAATGGGGTTAGTGAAACTCACTATTTTCTCGTCCCTTAAGGAATTATGTTCATCTATGAAATCATGATTTGAGTCTGATTGTGCTGTTTCAAAAGTCAAACCAATGATCTTGTTATTTTCAATTTTGGTTGTCAGTATCAAAAAATAAATAAATGATGTCTGGTCGATCTCAAGAATGAATTTCTTGATTATGGTTATCTAGGTCCAGGGAAGGATTGAATGGTCATCAAATAAGGATAAACAATTTTATCTGAGGTTGTTTTACCAATTCTAAAAATTCATAGAGTATATTTTTGGAGACTAAATAGTTTTTCATTAATTCATAGACTAATTGTCATGCCATATCATATTCATCAAGGAAATGAAGAATATGTATACATGAGTCTCATATGGGTTTTTAATTACATTCAAGGTTCTATTCCGTTTAAAAGTTATATTTTCATTTATGGGGATTCAATACAGGAATTAATGGAAACAATACATTGGGAAGGCCAACTGCTACAAAATATGATATATATTATGGGATTATGTTCACGTTCATCTAGTACAAGATTTATCCATGGAAGAGGGGATTCCGCACAATGAATTATTGAGATGGTTTTCTTTTTTTATCATCTAATTATAAGAGGGGTAAAATAATAATGTGTTTTTATTTAATGGAACATGTGATGAAGATATGAAATACCACATCTAGGTGATATTTTTTGATATATTATAAGTTTATATCAACAATGTTGAAATATAAAGGACCACTTCATTAGGATGAAGAAGAAACTATCATGTGTGGTTGTTTTTTTACCCAATTTGTATGAAACTCAATGAATGTAAATTGGATACCATGGTTAATGAAATGGGTAGTGGAAAATTATACTATTTATAAGTATTTAAATCTTATGGAAGACCTAAAATTACTTAATGATATATTTGATCCTATCTTAGAGCCAAATGATGTTACTGTTTATTTATCAGATGAAGAAGCTCAAGAAGAAAAACATTAAGCATAAGAGGATGAGTGAGAGATTGCTTATATTTAGGAATGTGGTAAAAATTATGGGGTTAAGATCCCCTTTTTTACTTTTGAAGATGTTAGCCATACTATCTCCCTCAATGATAGAGAAATGTTTCTTAGAGAAGGATAATAGGAAGATAGTAAAGTTGCAGGTGAAGGAAAAACTAAAAGTTCATCTGAGAACTCAAGAAAAGTAGTTGATATATCAGATGGATGTAATAGTCATTGTGGAGGTCATGATAATGAGATAGAGGAGTCACATCACTCACCAAGAGAATCTTTTTTTTTGTAGTTTTGTTAGAGAGGATAAAACCACTTCTTCTTTGTGTGATTCTATTTTACATTGATGGGATCCTATATATGAATAAGTCTCATCAAAAGGAAATGTTTATATAAATTAGATAGATAAACCAGTTTCTTTATTATTTCAGAACAAGGATGTTCATTTTTCTATATCTAAGGAGAAATAACCTACCATGTGGGAGATGTCACCATGAGCTTCTCACCATAGAATTGAATACTATGAGTCCTAAAGATATTCTAGTTAGTGATCACTTTAAAGGTATGAACTAGTTGTATCATCAATAGTAGAGGATGACTCATCATCCTAGGGGGATCTATCTCTTAATTCTAAACTTCTAGGAGTCACTTATTTTTATTCTGATGGTGAATGTGAATTTCATAGTGATATTGATGATAAGGGAATTCCACTGGTACATGGTGAACATTCAATCCCAGTTATTTTAAAACATCCTAAGGGATATAAAATTGATATTATTGACGAGGAAGGACATTTGAATGCCTTTACTAGTAATTCTATTTCATATAATCCTATGTATAGAGAGGCTTCTCAATATACCTTAGGGAATATTATTAATCTAGTTCTTAAAAATTATGTACCATTAGGATGTGTTTCATTATACTAATTAGAGTATTTTCTCAAAATATAACATGGATTATTTGAGAGTAATAATGTTATTATAATTTTATAGTAGTTGTATTTTCCTTTCTATTATTTTTTTCAAATGAAATTCTCTATTTTTAACTGTAATGAATCTTATATTTTATATATATTTTTATCTTTTCTTTTCATCTTCTTATATAATTATATTTTTGATCATCACAGTGGGAGAGAATTCATGAATGGAATTAATAGTTATGGTATTAAAATCTAAACATATAATTCATTTACATTTAGGAATATATTTATTTTTAAAGTATTATGTAATCAATTCATCACATTACTAATTAAGATGTTACATAGACTATTTTTTCCTACCATTCATAAATTTCTTTTCATATACCTAGTTTTAAAATGACTTGATATGCGATCCTCAAAAAGGGTGGTATTGTTAGAAGCACCATATTATAATTATCATAAATAATATTTTTTATACTTATAATATGATTAATGTTTTATTATCATAAAATCATTTTGAAAAAAAACATGGCTATTTTGACATCTACCATTAGTACATCAAACATACCTCCAGTAAAACTTATATACCATTAGTTCAAACATATCAATTGTTAGAAAACATATACCATTAAGAAATATACCAATAGATAAATTGTCCATTAGATGAGTAGTTCTTCCACCGATGGACCTGTCCTTGAATGATCTATCATTGATAGATCTACCTTCAGACACTATCACTGATCAATCTACCATTAGACTATGCTACCACCAACTTATTCTACCACTAATCAGATATACTGTAAAATAAATCTTCCATCAGATAATATTTATTCCATTTAACACATCCACCATTAGATCAAATGATCTATCATAATAGTTAATCTACTTCTAGGGTTGAACTATAGTAAAAAATGATCTACCACTATTTATATCTCCTCTTTTTTAATGAAATCTACCACTAGTATATACTACCATTGGTTTGATATACTTCTAATAAGGACATACTACCAGTATGCTATAATTTTTATCCTTGTATTCTTATTCAAATTTAATTCCACTTACAATTATTTTTAGGAAATAAATTCTTTCAGTCAAAAAAGGATTTAATAATCAGTAATCCTAAACCACACTATAAATTCATTAAAGAAAAAGTAAAACATTTGCTAATTTAGTGATCTATAATGGGATCTAGGATTAATTTATTTGTAACTATTCAATGTATAATTGGACTTAGAGATTTTTAAATTTTGAATAACTCACATGTGTTTGTGTGTGTGGGGTGGGGTGGATTTTTGGGTGGAAGTGTGGAGAATATAGAAGAATATGAACCATCATACACTAGATCAAATACAAGCCATAACAAACCATTGTGAGAAATGTCACTTGGAATCTACAGAATGAAAATTGATGTATTTTTCTAGACTCTTTAATACTATATTTTCCATTGCTTTTTTAAGAACATCTTCATGCTCTTTTCCAAAGACAAATATAAGATCTTTTGAACATAATAATCTACTCAGATCAAGAAGAATCATTAGTTCTCATCTTAACTCATTTTCTCTTTCTATTTATGCGATAATTTTTATCTCTGTGTTGTATTTCACTATTTTTCTAAAATAATTGTCTGTTATGATTAAATTAGAGTGTTCTTGACATACTATGACAAATTTATTTTTTATTATACCAATGAAAATTTTGGATGTTTTCGTGTGTGACCTGTATCATATTTCTATCCCACATGTAATCTTGAAATAGGCATTGAGGCTAGACGTCTTGTTTGTTATTATTTGTAAAACCCGATCTAGGTTGTGGATCATTTTTATTGTTAACTAAAATGATTGGAATAAGAGGATTAACAAGTGGAGGGGATAATGTATTATCTTGAGACAAAACAAATAATTTTATTTCATCATTGTGTTGTATCATTTATTATTATTATTATTCCATATTTCATAACTCCAAAACTGCATGTGATTTAAAATTATTATCAAAACTTTTAGGTTGGTAGTTAGCCTTAATATATGTTTGTATAAATAATTTTATTATGTTAATTTTATATTTTAATATATTTATATGATATTTTAACACATATTTTTTCGAGCTTATGATAAATTATTTGAGTGGCCAATTATGTATTCTTCTACAATTTTGATTAAGTTGTTGTTTTATCAAATTAGTGGATTAATTTATTATTTTTTTAAAAAAAAACATTTATTAGGTAATCAATCCACCCATCTTGAGATACTCAATACAACAAACACTTTTTTCATCTTCCATATTCCATTAAAAAAGATGTTTACATTGCCTTGTGAGTTAAAGGATATCCTAGAGAATAGTTTAAGTCAAGATTATTTTTAACTTCATATATCCATCTAGATTCTTATGTATCCAACGTTTTTATTAACATATATATCATCCATTATAATTATCTTCTTCGAATGGTATTACCCCTCTTGTTTTTATAAAATTCACCAAAATGATAATTTAAGAAAAACATATGTTACATAGTGATGTGGAACAATACTTAAATATCTACCATCAATTCCTTGTTTTTTCTTATGTGTGAATAAAATTTGATTATTCAAAATTAATATAGAAAAGGGAAACTTCTCATGTGATTATTACTATGGTAACTTTATTTCATTATCGTTGGTTACTACATTGACCATTCTCTTATAGTAACTTTCAATAGTTCTTATTTATGTGTACCTCAATGCCACAGTGGTTACATTTATATATTTCCCTTATACAATTATTTGAATGTAATTTTCACTTAATGCATCCTCTAATTCATTTTCCTCAACCACCACCACATCTTATACCTTTATTCTCCAATTTGAGGGCTTTTTTTGGTTATATACTATGTCATTCATTCATGAATTATTGTTGAATAGTGCGCCCTTTACCATTGATAAGATATGTTTTCTTCTAGGTACTGATTTATTGGGGATACAAACTCTCTAAACATGTTATAGATAAGTGTGAAGAGTAGTTCATTTTACTAATAATGATTAATCAAAAACATACCTACCTCCACTAATTGATTTACTAGGATTTTGAACATGTTGTGTGTTCTTATATTGTTCTTTCAGTTTTGTCAATGATTTACCAACTTATTTAATAAGAGTATCTTGTTTTGAATTTACATTGAGTGGTACACACTCTCTAACTAAACTACAGTTCATATTCTATACCATCGTAAGAAATATTGAAAAAACTATGATTAATCCTTTGTAGAATTTGACTGATCATATTCTTGTTTTGGTTCTACTACTCGGTTACATTGGGGAAATCAGCGTTGACACACTTTTTATCAATGATATTAAATAGATTTGTAACATTAATGAGATATACCATTAGATACATCCATATAGAGTTGTTTGTGGCAGTTAATATGATAATCCCTCTCAGGGATGGTACTCCATTGAAATAAAATTTTGTAAAACATTTCAGAATAATCTAGAAAAAAGAGAGTATATTTCGGTTCATAATTTTTGAAAATAGTAGAATTATCTCCTAAATCATAAAAAACATACACTAATTTATCATAATAATATCCAAATCATATCAATTATTGATATTGAACAATTATGTATCACTATCATAGAATGTCATAGAAAAATCTAGAAAGTTCCATAATAATTTTTTTATTCTTGAACAGTGTCGTCTTCATTGGAATGGGACCATTAAAAGACCTCAATTTGAGATAAACATTTATCTCCATTATAGAGCTATTTTGGATGAAATTTTTATTTATTTTTATAATGATGGAACATTTTATACATGTGCATTCTAAATATATCTTTAATGAAGGAATTTAGGAATCGTGAATTTTCATGCCATTAGAATATCTTTTTTCTCATTTCAATTTGTCCACTAATGGATCTGATACTACTAGTTGTGATTCTTTTATCACATATAATGTGGATGGAGGAATAAAATTAGGAATAATATTTGGGCTCTATTTGTCATCAACAATGTTTTAAGATAACTTCCACCCTATACATCCCTCCCTCTACATGAATCCTTACCACCTCTCTTCAATATACAAAGAAATCTCTCGAAAAATGATATTGGAATGTTCTTGTAGCTCTCTTGAAATATAAATTATGTGAAAAGTATAAATATAGAATAACTCCCACATAAACAAAAAAAATCCACATACCTTGGAAATCTCCCATGGAATTCAATAAATGTGTTCCTACACATAAAACATACATGGTTGAGTTGAATGAGATTGTGGATTAGATGTATCAGCCATTGAAAAACCTAAAACATGGAAGCTTTATGACTCCATCAACATTTTATTTGTGTTATAAATTATAATAGTATAATTTTTATTTTAACTGGTTATTGAAAATAGATTTTTAAATTATAATAAAATCATATTAAATTATTAAACATGTTGTGAGTAAAAAACAATAGATTATGACAAAACTATAGAATCTCACCTTATAATTTAAATTGAAATGCTATATTTCATTTATTTATATGTACAATAGGTAAAATTACATGTATATGTTCATAAATAAGTTATAGTAATTTATGTTTTAGATGCATGTGTCAAAATATCTAAGGCACATATCATACTTTTCATTCATTAAGATATATTTCTACCATATCATTCATATATGATAATAATTAAAGGTGTTTTAAGTTGATTTAGTTCTTGTAGAGAAACTAAATGAAAAATAAAAATTGATGTGTCAAAAAATAAGCAATGAATGTTGGAAAAAAATATAGTTTTTCCAAGATAAATGCATTGGAATATGTAGTCCACCAATTCCTTTGTCTCTAATTCAATAATTATATTTTTGGTAGGATTTGAAAATTAATATTTTCCTAACATATAAAGTGGGACATAAGAATAATGGAAGTTGAATCATTTGAAATACGAAAAATATGAAAATTCCATAGAGCATAAATATAATTTTAAATATTCTAAAATAGAAAATACAATACCAAAATTCAGTGAGGATTTTCTCTGATACAAAACAAGATATAAATTAATTGTGGACACCAAACAATCTCGAATGAATGTATTGAAATATTAAAATAATTAAAATAGTATAAAACCAAGAATGATTAAAATTTTAAATATAAAAATTATTTATAGAACTTAACGAAATAAATACTATAAAAAAGTTATATTTTGAAAATTAACATAATTCCAAATCAGATTTGATTAAAGGTTGAAATAAAGGAAATAAAAAAACCATGATGGCATGGATGATGAGATGAATAATTAATTGAAAAATATAATCTCTTCTATTCCACATACCATTAAATTATCTACATAATTACCATTCATATTGGTTTTTAATGAAGGTTTAAATCACCCCCAATTAAAATGAAAATTAATGTTTTCTAGGTGACACCATAACAGTTTTCTAACAATGATGTTGATTTTATGACTAGTTAAAAAATTGATACACATGAGCATTGTTAAATTTACATGATACACTATTGAAAGGGGTTTTCCATGTAATGTTATATGTGGCTCATATGAGATGTAGGAGGGGGAATTTATTACAGGTTGATTCTTTTTCTTCCTTACACACCAATAATCCTAGTGACTGCAGTTTTCCAATACCCATAATTCTCTCATGGATTTTCCCACTCCCCTATATAATTATCTTCATTATAACCTATAGATTCTGTCAAAAAAATTTCCCCAAATCAAAATATACCATGATATTAAACAATACAATTATTCTTCCCAAAGCCTCATCATTGATAAATGGCCCTTGACAACTCCCTTAAGTGAAAGATACCACTATACCAATTTTGAAACCAGTTAACGACCCATCTGATAAAAAAAACATGGAATAAACACTAGTATTTCCCCTTGTGGGACATAACACTTAAAAAAACAAAGGTTATTATATTTATATTTATGTTTTTCAGAAACACATAGACTTACTCGATTGGAACTACATACATGATTTTATAACACAGTGGGATTGTGTCAGTAATTTGAAAGGTAGAAAGACTAAAATACTTTACCATGTCAATGCTAGAAAAGGGGAAGGAGTGACTCTGTTTTGTAGTGGGATTTCATATCCCCATATAATTCTTTGAAGATATGTGTTGAACAAAATACTTGAGAAAATATAGCTTCCCCTTATGGGAGGATTCCAATACACAGATTTCATGTGAATCAGGGAAGAACTTCAATGAAAATAATCTTGTTTCTACTAAATGTTGTGGGAGATATGATATGATGACATATTCCCAAACCATGGTACTAAAAACCCCCTATGATAATGTTTGGATTATTTTTGAGTGGATATTAATAAAGGAAGGATCACATGTCTTGATATTACATTTTATGCAAACAACATGATATTTGTAGACTAATTGTAATGACATTCGCCAGAGGATTTCATAAATAATTTCCCACTACATCTCTCACCTGAGATTTGGATGCTCATCCATGACCATACCCATGAACACTAATGGTTCATGTAAATATAAATGAAAGCATTAGTGTTCATTCACCCTTATGGACATACTATATTGCACAATTTCCAGTAAAACTCACACGATCCAAACAAAACCAATTTTTTTTCAAACCTAACCATTCATGAAAACATTAACAAAGAAGGAAACTACATGAAGGTATCTATGACCTCGTTTACATGATAGCCTACACAGTTCTAAAAAATGTGTGCATATGAAATATCCCACTTAATGGTCATATGCATACTTCACTTAACTGTATAGTGACCATGAAAAACTATGTACTGAGGAAAACATTCCAAAATTTTATAACAGAAAAACATAAACTCTTTAAAATTTTATATTAATTCAAGATATTATAAAATATTATTGAATTGAACACAATACTGACAAGGGGGGAATCCAAAGGGAACCATAACTAAGCTCCAATGATGGTTATTTATATTTACGTGCATATGATAGAGTATACCACTACACAATATCATCCTCTACAACTTCATGATTTGTTTCTGATGGGTTTTCATGAATTAAATCCACCCCAATGATCGATGGTCAAGTACATGTACATGTATTAGATTAAGAATTATTTTTATAGCACTTTTTCTAAGATATTTTTGTTGATTTTTATATTGCTCAACCATCTAGTTATAAATGAACATTGAATCTATTATTCTAATAAACATCTTATCATTTGTGTCCATAATCTTGTATCTAAACTCATAATCTCCATTTTCAATGAATATTTATAGAATATATATCACATAAGTTTTCTATCTAAGCTCTTTGGTTACATGCGAACATGAAAAAAATATAAGTACTCATAAATTTTATAAATAGGGGTGTTTAATAGAACATATATTATATAGTATCTCAAAAATAATAGCGGTTGATGGTAATCTATTGATGAAAAAAAATTTAACTCAAAAAACATCTCCCCAAAATGTCTTAATAATGTTAAATAATCTCAAAATTACAATGATCTTATTCATGATGGTTATTTTCTTCCTTTCTCCAACTATATTGTGTTATGGGATCCCTGGGACCTTACATACATATTGGATTCCCTAACTCCTGTAATTAGCATCAAACTCCCATGATGTGTACTCTCTTCTGTTATCTTAATTATGATACTTCACCATCCTTTTAGTTTCACACTAAACAATTAACATTAAAATCTTGATATAATCAATTATGTTTCCCATCATTCATAAAAATAATTCTCACGTCTTCTGATATGTTCAATCAATAATAGTTAGAAAATATTTTTTTCTCCCAGTTAATCAAAATCCAAGGGATCGTATACATTGGAGTGTATCATATCCAATTTTTTATATATTCTCAATTTAGAGTCACTGATAAGGATTTGGATTTATTCTCCCATAATAATTAATTTTCGGTATTTACTGATACAACCATGTCAACCAAAATTTACTTCATCATTGTTAGGTTTGAAAAAATGATTTCACTCGTGTGGTTGAGACTCATATGTCACATATTTCATATTGAATCTCTCTCTCTCCATTATGTTCATGATATTTATACATATCAGTACATTAGTTTTTTACAATGTACAACATATGTGTCCCCATGCGTTATTGAAGGAACCATTATTCATTATCCATGTACCTCTGTTAAAGATGCTTTCAAGATTTTAGGAAAATGTATGTATCGATAAAAGTAGGATTCAAAAACATAAAAAACATTATATACCTTTTAGGGGGATTAGGTATTCAACATTTATCTGGAAATTGATATAACCTATTATAATGATCCTCTTTGAACTGGTATTACCCATCTTTGGTTGAACCAAATTCACCAACATTATAAATCAGGAAATACTTATTATGTAGAGTGAAGTGGTGCAATACCAAAATATCAACAACCAATTCCATGCCTTCCCCATATGTATGAAGAGAACTATCATCTTCAATGTTATTAGAGAAAAGGGAAAATTATCCAGTGATTGTAGTATGTGTTTCTCTATTTTGTATTTTTTGGTTACTACCATGGACTTTCACTTGTAGTAATTTTAAAGAGTTATTCTCTATATATACCTCTATTCAATAATTATAACACTATTATCTTTCCCTTATACTCACTTTTGACAATAATTTGAATTTTTTCACTCTACATCACACTCCCCATTCAATATATTTTTTCCTCTCCTACTTCTCTAAGATGATAGATTGGGTTTTTTTAACATGTGTCCTTCCTTCGTGATTTATTATTTAATAGTTAATCCTTTAAAATTATTAATTTAAGTTTTACTATGAGAAATATGTTTATGGTTATATCACCACTATATCATATCTATAATTAAGTGATTATAGAATTTGGGTTTTCCTGATCATCATTACTTAGAATCATACATGCATCCACTAATTGTTTTACTAATATATGGAACCTCCTTATGTGTTGTTATATAAATCTTGAACATTCTAGTTGAGGAAATAATAATTTCTCTGAAATTAAGATCTTGTTTTGAATGGAATATGAGTGGCACGTATTCTCTAACATTATCCAGAGATCATGTTTTCTGGAATTTTAAAAAACATGGCAGGCATCATTATTAATCCATTGGTGAATTTGTAAGATCATATTATTTTTTTAGTTTCTTCTACTTGACTACTATAGTGGAATTAGGGTTGACACCCCTGTTCTTAATGAGATCATATAGATTTATAGAATTAATGAGATAATCTATTAAAGACATCCAAATAGATTATGTTGACTTATTAAAGATTATCATACCTATAATGGATGGTCCCTAAATTGAGATTTAATTATGTAAATCATTTGATTTTACTTTTGAAATAATTTGAGTATATTTGTGTTCAGAATAGTTTGAAGTAGTAGAATCAACTCCTATATCATCCAAATTAGACTCTAATTGATCAGGATAGAAACAAAATATTATTAATGGGTGATATATACCAATTAATTATCACTTACATGGAACAAAAAAGGAAATATTTGAAATATTTCACGAAATTTTATCGATTAGAGTGTAGTGTAAAATTCTCAAGAATGAGGTAATTATAACATCTCATGTTGAGATGAACATTGAACACCATTACAGATATCCTTTTATCTATACTTATTATGTCATTTTTAATGTTGTAATTTTATATTCATGATAATTTAATATCATTAATTAATAAATAATTTGGGTATCATGAATTTTTCAGCCATGGTAATGTTTTCTCTACTCGTTGACATTTTGATTCCATGGGAATAAATACCAGTAGTTGTGATTATTTGATCACATATAATAGGGATAGGGGAATAAAATTGGGAGTAAAATTAGGGTTATCTTTCACAAGAAAAAAAATATACAAAACATATCTATCTCTACACCTCCCTCCTTCTACATGGAACATTACCACATCTATTTAGTAAATATAGAACTCTTTCTCATAGATGACGGTGGAAGGATCTCATTTCCCTCATGAAATTACCATTGTGGGAGGTGTAAAAATTTGTAATAACTCCCACCTAATCCCAAAACATCGACTTATCTTGGACTTCTCTCAAGGTATTCTGTAGAATAATTCATATACATGCAATATCAAAAGTTGAATTCAACAGGTTTGTAGAGTTTTTGCACCAAACATTGAAAAATCACTAAAATGACTCCACTAGTATTTTCATCATGTGTCTAATTATAATAATATAAATATTATTTGGATTTTTTATTGTAATTTTTTAAATAAAAATAATAAGAAAAGATTTTTATGAATAACAAATAATCAGTTAATAATATCATATTTAAACTAACCTTATAATTATAATGTAAATGTATTATAGGTGAATCATGGGTATATGATCCTTAATATTAAATGATCATGTATGTTTAGGATGGTAGAATCTAATTAACTTTGTCTGATATCATAATTTTCAATCATTACCATTTTACTCAACCATTATAGTAATATATATCAATGAATTAGAGGTATTTTATATTTATTTTGTTCTCATAGTGACTCTAAAAATAATAATTGTGGTGTTGAAAATAATACAAACATAATTATGAAAAGAGTGTTTATTTTTCCTAGATAATAAAAATTGAATATTTAGGCTATATTTTACATTATATTTAAGTTAATGACCATGTTGTTGTTGGTTTTGGGGATTAAAAATTTCCAAAAATATCAAATGGGACACAAAAGATGTGTATATTTAATGTTTTTAAAACATATCCGTTAAAATTTTCACACAGCATAATTTTTTTTCAATACCTGAGAAAATTAAATACAATAACAAAATTCAGTGAGGAGTGTCTCATATTCCAAACAATAATCTCATTTATAGTGAATAAATTGATGAATAATTAAAATAAATAAGAATATTATAAGCCAAACAAATATTGAAATTAGATATAAACAAGAATGATTGACAGGAAAGAAAAAAATAGTTAATAAAAAAGTTTAATTTAAGAAATAAACATAATTCAGAATAAAATTTTATTGAAGTTCAATGGAAATAAAATATAGAAACCAAGATGGCATGGATGATGAGACAATGAATTGATTCCATGTTCAACTCAGAAAATATATCAATCTACTATTATGAGAATATTATAGTTTGATACCATATTATTCATCTAAATATTATAAAATATTATTTCTAAAAATATTTATCATACTTACATAAAATTAATATATCATCAAAAATTAGATTTTCAATTAAAATTAAATTAATATGCAATAAGTGTACATCATAAATACATGTACGTTGGTTATTTTATGTCTTTTAATCTTCTAATTGTTCTTGTTTTCTTTCCTTATATAAATTTGATACTCTTCTATCAATATATGAAATAAAATAAATAACCATGTACCTTAGATTTATGCTTCCTAGAGTGATTGTTAGAATTGAATTGACGTGTTCTAATATTTAATTTTTAGATGATCTCAATTCCTGTTATTTCACTGTACATTGACTTACCTATAAAACAAAATTTCATATTCTATATGAGCATGTGTGTCCTTTACATTTGACTTTTCATGTGATTGTTGAATTTTTAATGGATCATATTTTTATGGACATGAATTTTGCGAAAAAAAATTATTTTTTTTCACTTGAATGATTGTATGGGGGTAAAATGATTATTTTCCCCTAGAAGATAATATCAAAAAGAAATTAAACAATTTTTTCGTCCACGAATATGTTATTTACCATAGGACATGAGTTTGGTGTATTTCTAGTCTATTTTAATTTTATAGGAACAATTAATAATTCATATTTAATTAATGGAATATTCATTTATTCATACAGTTTAGTTTGAAAATATCTTTTGAATAGTGAATAGGATTTAAATTTTTTCTCCACTATTGAGGGGTAAATTGATTATTTTCCCCTAGAAGATATGATCAAAAAAATTGAACAATTATTTATTGCACGAATAGGTTGTTAACCGTAAGACATGAGTTTGATGTAATTCTAGTCTGTTCTAAATTTATAGGAACAATTAATAATTTATATTTAATTAATGGAATGTTAATTTATTAATAAACATTAGACAAGAAATATCTTTTTAACAGTGAATACGATTGAGATTTTGTCTCCACTCTTCAGTCTAGAATGGTGACATTTTTCCAATTAAAAAATATACTCATGTCGGGCACTGGGTTTAGACAAAAACCCTTCTTTGTTTTTTTCATTTCCTTTTATTCATTTTCTTTACATTTTAATATCATAATTTATCCACTAGATTCTCAAATATCCCCTGTATGTGTTAATTCACCATGATAGAGATACAAGAGGGTGATAGAGACAATGAAAGAGATAGAGGGGAGATAGGTACTATCATGGAGCTCGGGAGGAGTCTAACAATCGTGTGGTTGCTGTGCATCGCAAAAATGGGTGAAGCTTCTCCTAATTCTTCCCAACGTTAGTACTTTTTTAATTTTTTCCATAAATCCACATAGATTAACTTTTATAATGTTTTTATAGTTTTTTATTAATTTATGGGACCCTTAGTGGGTTGGTCTTTAGCTTTTGCAGAGAAAATGGTGTTTCAGGGGGAATTGGGGGTTTTTAGTTCAGGAAACCCCATGAACATGGCATGTGGTTCAAAGAAAACTTGTCATATGTTCTTCATTTTCAAGGAAAATAATCTTTCGGAAGTACAGACCATTTATGGGGTATACACACCATGTACTGGGACATAGTCATATAGCCGATTACTCGACCAAGCTACCAATATAGGTGCTCAGGGTCTGGTGGAGTACACTGCCAAACCCTATGTGGGTTACAAGACATGTATAGCAACACAACCAAGATATATGCATGGATAGGCCATCTGAGGTGCACAAGATAGTACTCCATGTAGGTTACATACCATGTGCATGATCAACACTTTATGCACTTGTGTTTTTACACACAAGTATGGCTGGAGTACACACCCTGGTGGAGTATCGAGGGCACATGCCATATACTATGGTGCACATGACACATGTGCCTCCTTCAATACTATTTTTTAGGTTTTCCTCATATATTGTTTCCCATGAGCCATAATTGGACAGATGAGAAGCCCATTCAATATTTTTTCCAAGTATATCATTATTGTGAAATCCTAGAGGTGATGTTTTGTCTCTTTTGAGGAATTTTTTGGTTATTCTGAAACTAAGTGGTTCTTAATCATATAATTGAATTTGATGTCTCATGAGTGTCATACATTGATCTGTTATGGTCTAAAATATATCTCTCATGAACATTGATTATTTTTTTCTTTGAGGGAATCTCTCTTGCGAGATGTTCTCTTATGACCCAAGATGATGTGAAATTAGTTGTTTCTGAGAATCTTGGGAAGGATGCAACTAATTATGTCTCAGCCTTGAGGTTACCAAGTATGATTACTTCTCTTATGTGTAGACCTAGTGGATTCATTGTAGGACTCCACTATATTCATTCTACTTATTTGGATCCCATGTACGATTCATTTTGTAATGCTCCATTCCTAGCATTCCAAGTAGAATTCCTATTTTCTATTTTACTTGAGGACCCAGTAGTTTTCTCAATTTTTTACTAACCATGATCATGTAAATGGGATTTTGGTAGAGATGGTAGGCGTGTTTTCTTATAAACCGTTTTGAACGTGGAAGACCATGAGGTTGTGGCAATAGTTGCGGGTTTAGGCATTCAACAACTCTTTCTCTATTTATTAATACACATGGTTATTAATGATGTATTTATGTTTTCAATAGGTGTTTTAGGGTTTTTGGAGAAAGAGACAGATGTGACACACTATTTATTAGGATGATCATACATGATTTTGTGGATCTGAATTTTGAGCCTTACATGATATAATGCCTTTGAAATTTCTACAACTTGGATCTGGACCATAATGTTTTGAATCTTGATTACTCTACATAGGATGAAGGGTATCTCAAGGACATGTCTACTCCATGGATTTGAATTACATTTTATACCATGAATGATATATAGATTCCCATTCAAGAAATTTCTTGGATAGACTCAATGGCTAGTTGTTTTATTGTACTTCTTGAGTGATACATGGATTCCAGTTATAGGAATCTCTTGGATAGACTCAAATGTTAGATGTTTATTGTATGTCTTGAGTGATACATGGATTCTAATTGTAGAAAGGTAATTGATGGAATCATAGGTCATATGTGTTATTATAAACATTGAGTGATACTTGTATTTCATTTTTAGGAATTCCATAGATTGAATCATATGATGGAATTTTTTATATAATTTATGGATGATTATGTTATCCTCAAGCGATCCCTAGGATTCTCCCATGGATCCAGTGGACACATTGTCACAACTATATCGCTTAAAGGTACTTCCTGGGTTTGAGAAAGTTGATCCATTTTTATGAATGGATTTTTTATCATGTAGTTTTATTTGGATATTATTCCACATACCGGTGGGCAGAGTTTCTTCCCCATAAAAATCATATGAGTGAATATGTAATTAATGCTTATGGACTTGGACTTGAGAATTAGAAAACAGATTAGATTAACATGGAATGAGTGGCATGAATTCCAAATCAGTTACCATTTATTGGATAATTCATCAGTATATGGAATTCATTAATATAGTTATTGTCGGTGAGTTTGTATGAATATAGAGCTAGAATGAGTATCCCCCTATGGTGGTGTAGGTCTTTAAGAGACATTTCTGGCATTGGCTGATGTGGCTATTTTCAATTGGGACAATAGACCTAGATATCGACTTATTTTTGTGATTCTTGAGTAGTATGAAATCCAACACAATACCCCTTTTATATTATGTCTAGATTATCATATCTTGGGCCATAAGATCTAGTGTGATTTGAGATGTTCTTGTTTTTCCCCTGCTTAAATAAGTATTTATATGAGGATATGTACAAATATAAAAATATATATGGTAATATATATATATATATATATTTATCTATTCATATATATACTCCTATAATATGGAATTATGTATAGATGATTAGGATTATAGAACTAAGGGTCAGTTATGGACTTAATTTTGATATTTTTTGTAACACCCCGAGATTTTATGAAAAATATTCTGGTAATATCATTGATGTCTTATGTTGTATGCTATAACAACATTACCTTCCACTACACACAACACCGTATGAGCTTGCAGTATACACAACACTATTCTTGGATCATGTTACGCACAATTTTGATATTAGTTATTCTACGAAACATTGAGTGTATATATATAAATATATATATATATATATTTACTATATAAATGAAATATGGTTTGATTATGTTATATGAAACAATGGAGGAGTCTTGAACAACATGCAACCCTGACTTGGCTTGCATTAAACGCAATCACGACTTTCCTCGATAGCATGTGTTGTATGCAATACCAGGTTTCACTAAACAACGATATATAGTTATAATATTATTATGAACTAGAAGTTATGAATAGTATCAAATAAATTTTCAATTTTATAACATTATTATTTATCTTACACATTTTCTAGAACATGGTATGAGATCAAAATCAATTTTCTGAGTAAAATAAGTATTTTTAAAAAAATGTAGTTTTGCCGCCTTTTGATGGAGCACCCACCATAAATCTTGTTTCTGACATGTCTATAAGTTCAATTTGACAAAATAAAATTCTTATTTGGAACCAGGGTATAAAAATTTACTTTGGAAAATTTTTTCATATTATTCAGACAACTTTCATATTTTAATGAATAGTAAAAACACGGTATATTTTAATTAAAAACAACTTTTCTCATAGCAATAATTTATATGGTTATAATATCTTTATAATTGGTTTTAAAGTTTAATTAGAATATATTTTTACCATTTAATCAAATTTTGGTCATTGAAATTAATTTCACTTTGAAATTTGATATAAACAAGTATCAATCTTTTGATAGTTATTGTTTCTTAAAAACACGTGATTTGTTTTGACGATGGGAATTAATTTTTCAAATTAATTAATGCAACTGATATGTTTTGAATTTGGTAAAATATACATCATTTTTTTAATTCATAATATCAAATATATCATAGGCCTAATTTTTGGTATTTTTCTGGAAACGTTCATTTTTTGATTAATAGTGAAACCACTAAGTGGTAGTTAAAAAAACAGAATTTTTCATAAAACATAATTTTACCACTTCTGTGACTGGAATTTCGAAAATCTGAGAGACACGGTAAATATCAAGGACTAAAATTTGGTTTAATGAGATGAAAATAATTTTTGGTGAATAGCAACTTTTTAATTTTTTTTACCACGGTTAAAAGTAAATAGGGTAATTAAGGGTAAAAATGATATTATTTTTAACCTAACACATGTCCTAATTCTATTGGATAAGTGTAATTCGACCAAAAACAACCTTAGGAATACAATATGACCATTTAGGTCCACTAGGATTAGATTAGGACATTTATTATTAATTTATTTAAAGAAGGGTTAAAATAGTTAAAATCAATGTTTTATAAGTAAATAATTTTTAATATAGGGTTATACATAAGATCAATTCGACTAAAAATATTCATTATAAAGATAAAACGATTTCCTATATAATGGTTTTTTATATATAATTTTTAGACATTAAGTAATTTAATTTATTTTTGACACAATGATGATGCAGTAATTATCTTATTAATGAAATATTGACATAATTGATGTTATAAATACCCAAATAAATTTAATTTGAAGCTTTTTATGAATTCCACTAATTTTCTAGGTTAATATGACTTGTTGGTATTGATTTAATTAATTTTTTTCTGACTAATAATTCTTTTATGATTTTCACAAAAATCAATTACCAAATAGTGTCAAAATTGACATAAAATAGTTTTTAAAACAAATATTATATTATTAATTGTTATTTTATTCCAAAAAATCTTAAGTTCCACCAAATGACTTAGATAAGGTTATATATATTAATAATAAACAACTTGGGGTTCGTTTGGCTTTCTATGGTATGTTTATTAACCTTATATTGTAAGAAAACAAGAAGACACGGTAAAAGTAAAATTATTTAACTTAAGGATAAATATAAATGATAAGGTTAAAATAGAAACCTATCCTTGCCTAAATTCTATTGTATGAGAGGATTTTGACCCATCACAACATTAGCTTCTATTAAATCAATTTTTATCTATTAAAAACCGAATATGACTTTATAATAAAATAATATTTTTAGTTTTTCCAATGGTGCCCCTCTCATCCCTTATAAAAGGACACCTCCTCCCTCTCTTCCTCACACCACTTTGAGCCTTCATGCTCGGCCAAACTCTGCCAAATTCTCTTCTCCACTTCTGTAGAAACATACTAGAGGTTCTTGTCTTCTTTAAAGACTAATTTTAGTTCTCTAAGAGGAGGTCTTAAAGAGGCGCTTCAAAGAAGAGGTAATGTCTGTTACCGATTCTTTCAACTCTATTTCTTCTTCCACTTCTTCTTCCTTAGTTGTTTAATTATGAAGTAATAACATCAGTATAACTCATATACGGATATGTTATTATAAGTATTAAACAACCCTATTTCACCATCTATCCATCCAACAAAAACAAAATCACCACGCGTGCGTACGTACGGAATACCATCTCCACATCGTGGTGAAATCTATTTTTCCACCAAAAACTTACATTGATGGGTATAATGGTGTAATGAATAACTATATATGGTTATTATAACATCATACAGATTCTGATATATTATACCATACACTCCAATTCTATTCAATAATTCTGGGAATGATATCATCGCTCGTGCGTACCTACGGACTACCGTCTCCACGATGCGATGAGATTCATTCTCCATATTAACCATACATGAATGATCATAAAGTTTATATAATGAATAATAATGAAATATATGAAATAATAATACAACTAGAAATATATATATATATATATATATATTTATGTCATCTATTTAGTTTCATTCAATTCAATAAGGAAACGAAAACAGTGTTCATGCGTACGTACGGCCTACCATCTCCATGAACGGTGTATTTCATTCCTTTAATCGATATATAATATATATATATATATGTATAATATGAATATATATTATATATAAATCATGTTTTACATTCTGGAATTATGTAAATCAGGATATTAGTAATAATATCAAGAACAATAAGTCAAAACACATATGATAAATGAAATGATTTTACCCAAAACGCTGCTTTAACATGGAATTTACAAAAGAACGGGTAATATAAAGTCATAAGTGAAACATATATGATATCATAACAATAAATATGATTCTATAATAAGTCAATTACATTATTTAAATCATTATATAGGAGTTTTGGATACGTACGAAGCATATCGGATCTAAGGTAAGGGATCAATTTTCAATCTCATTTTTATCCGAGATTGCTTATACGTAAGTATTTAATGGGGTTACGTTTATCATCCATGACAATGTTTTCTAAAAATGTTTTCATAAAATGTTGTCCATTCTTCCATGAATTTTTAAAGTCATTTTTACCCTTTATTGACTTTTTACCACATTGTATGAATGGAATCATTCTTTTGGTTACCATATATGGTACTTTTTGACTATTCCGACAAAAGTATGAGGAGAATGTTATTTTTAACTTATACGGCGTGAATGGATTTTTACAGTTTCATAACGCCTCATTTTCAAGAAGCTTACTCTATAATATTGCATGAATATTTTCAAAAAAACCCTTATCTTTTAAAATTTCATGGAATTTTGTGAAAAGAAAATGATTTTAAAGAAGAAAGGATATTTTTCTCAAGAATTAATTTCAAGTGTTTTGTCAAAAATATTTTCCTTATAAGATGACATTATTTCATATGTGTATGTTTGAAGTAAAATGTCTCTATGATTTAAATGGTTTAAATTTTCTTGTGATGAAATGATATCAAATGTTTATGGATTATGTTATGATGGCATGATGTTTATGAATCCCATTTTATTACATGGGTTATGCTATGATGTATGACTTATTATTTTGTGGCACACGAAAGAATGATTTCATTATGAGATGGTTGAGACCTATATCTCCCTCCAATGCATTGGGTAATGATTTATATCTCATGAGATAGACATGGCTGGAACAGAAAGTTAAACCGGTTTAGTAATACGGGACTGGAATGAGGAGTGAACTCGATTCAGAAAGGGACATTGTCCACTAAGATGGTGTTGGCAGAAATGACATGGCTACTATGGAAATCATATCATGTGCTTAATGGTTTGACACCATTATATGTTTAATTCCCATTCTATTTTATCATGATTAATGTTTCTTTATGATCTATGCCTTACGAACTTCCATGATTTTTGTCATTGCTCAAGATTCTGATGTTTAAAAATTATGTTCATGTTTTGATGTTCAAATGTATATGATTTGTTTTATTTTATCCATGCTTACCCTTACTGAGCATTTGAGCTCACCCCTTTATATGTTTTATTTGCCCCAAGATTTAATGAAAGGTTTTAGGTAAGAAAACCAAAAGGGGAAGATCTTTATTGGGAGATGTTGAAGATCTTTCACCATGATTAGAGGATTTTATTCCGAGTTTCCAAAGACACTAAACTATTATGATCCTCGTGTGTTTGTTTTTGTTATTTATTAAGTATTCCGCAAAAGTAATGCATTTTCCATGTACGTCAAGCTTCGGGTCTCTACAGTTGGTATCAGAGGAAAGGATTAGTCATCCTTTGGAAACTAGGATACGAAAACGTTAGTGAAATCCCCAGAGATATTTCTAAGGTATGTCTAGGGATGTCCCTAAGGATAAGTATACGTATAGGTTATAGTCCTTGAACTACAGTAACGATCTTAGAATTTAACCTAAGATGTTAGATATTGAGGGTGCTCCCCCTTTACTATGTTGTTTTCCCTACCATGATTTTTTCCTCTCACACTATTCTTTTTGGGTTTTAGAAAATGGCTGGAAATAGGAAGATTCATGATAATGGAGGATATGATGGACAATGGAATGATATTCTTCATGAGAAACCAAATGAAATGGGATTTGGAAGTCCAAACATCGTTATTATTCATAATCAGAAATCTCATAATATGATCAATAATCTCGACTTTGGTAAGTTTCCCGACTCAGATAATAAGACAAAGATGCAGTTTCATGATGATCATAGAGGAAAGAATGTTCAATTTCCCTCATGTAAATTATGTGGGAAGAGGCATTGGGGAGATTGTTTCAAGGGAACTGGATGATGCTTAGGTTGTGGAAAATAAGGACACAAAGCCAGTAAGTGCAAAGGAAAAGGTTCAGTTAACACCATTGATGAGGATAATGGTATTTCTACGACATCAACAATTGTTAAATGTTTTCAATGTGGAATGTACGTGCATTATGCAAAGCAATTCCCTAAGGGAAAGTCCCGTGAAGAGAATCAGTACGGTCGTATGGGTAGTATTTATGTTGTTGATGATGAAGAGACTACAAATGATATGTGAGATGAAAGAATTGTTGATGCTCGGTCAATGGTTTAAGAAGGCAGTGGAATGATTACATGTTTATCAAGTGTAATGTTGTATAAGTAATCTCATGTCACTATGGAATAAAGAGACATCTAAGGATTGTTACATTGTTGACTTTCCTTATGTTTTGAAATTGTATGATTAATGGTACCAGTAACCATGAAAGGTTATTCATATATTTTAGGAATGTAGATGATATGCGCATAATGAAGGGATAAAGAGAAAATTAAATGTTTGATAGTATTCATGTGCTCAAGACTGATATAAGGAGAAGTTTATATCATGGTTTGAGTATATAGAATTTTTGTATTTTGGTATGTGGAAAGAGTTAACTTTTGACAGAATTCATGTTTTCACTAAGGTTTAATGGGTATTCATTTTTCAAGAGAATACATGATTAAGGTATTCACATGATTGGAATGTTACAAACAAGATATTTGGGGGATAAATGATGGTATTCACATGCTTGGTTGATGAAATTTCAGGTAATCATTTTCTTTATACTATGATCTTAGACCGAAGTATTTTAGATAAGCCTAATGATTGGAATGGATTATGTTGGGAATAAGGTAGTATTGTTTAAGTATAAAACTTTTTTCGATATTATTGATGGGATGTTATAGTAATGTAGTTTTAGAAAAAGGACAAACTGTAGGACGGGGGACAACCCATCGTGTCGGAAAAGGATGTGGGAATCAAACCCACAACCGAAGTGTGACTGGCCTTTATCACCTACCATTGGCCTACAGGAAGTCCCTGGTTAGTAGAAAATAGTTTTATTTTATTAAGCGGTATGATATATGAAGTATAAGTTCATTTTGGGAATCGTAAATGATTAACCTCTCCATAGATGGACTTATGTATATTTGATAACATTTTCTAAAATTTTGTTTGAAACAGATGGAATGACTCATCATTCTATCACATGATCTGATAACACTTCATGAATGACAAATTCAACTTCATTTCCTTAAGAGATGAAGTGGAAATTGTTCAAGGCACGAATAACGGTGAGATTGTACAAAAATAAAGTAAGTATTTATTTTGATTTGAAAATTCTTCAACATTAGAGAAATGATCCTGAAAACCAAAAATGCTGTCATAGTGCCCTTATATCCGATGAATCAAATGGCACCTTATATCATCACAAATCTATGGCTTTGTGATTGTTGGCTTTTTCATAGGCACGTTCTCTACTACTCTCCCTCAGAACTTGATGGTTAGATTTTTCTTCCGTATCCATATTTTCACCTATGTTCTCCTATGTGGAAACCCAGTGATGAGTTAATTTGGGTAAACGTTACATTTCCTACATTAGTTTTTAAATCCAATTTTTGGTATTCCTTTTTACGATGTGGGTTTCTGTTAAACAAAGTTTCGATTAGTAAACCATTTATAACCCCGAAGAATTTCGAGGGAGAAATTCATTTTAAGGGGGGTAGAATGTTACACCCCTAGATTTTATGAAAAATATTCTTTTAATATCATTGATGTCTTGTGTTTTATGCTACAACAAGATTACCTTGTGCTACACGCAACATCGTATGAGCTTGCATTATACACAACACTATTCATGGATCATGTTACACACAATTTTGATAGTAGTTATTCTACGAAACATTGAGTGTATATATATAAATATATATATATTCAATGTATAAATGAAATATGTTTTGATTATGTTATAAGAAACAACGGAGGAGTCTTGAACACTAAATAACCCTGACTTGGCTTGCATTACACGCAATCACGACTTTCCTTGATAGCGTGTGTTGTACGCAATACCAGGTTTCACTAAACAACGATATATGCTTATAATATTATTATAAACTAGCAGTTATGAATAGTATCAACTAAATTCTGAATTTTATAAAATTATTATTCATCTGACACATTTTTTAGAACATGGTATGAGATCAAAATCAATTTTTTGAGGAAAATAAGTATTTATCAAAAAATGTAGTTTTTCCGCCTTTTGATGGCGCACCCACCTTAAATCTTGTTTTTGACATGTATATAAGTTTAATTTGACAAAATAAAATTCTTCATTGGAATCAGGGAAAAAAATTACTTTGGATAAATTTTTCATATTATTCTGATAACTTTCAAATTTTAATGAATAGTAAATACACGCTATATTTTAATTAAAAACAACTTTTTTCATCGCAATAATTTATATGGTTAGATTATATTTTTAATTGGTTTTAAAGTGTAATTAGAATATATTTTTACCATTTAATCCAAATTCTGTCATTGGAATTAATTTCACTTTGAAATTGGATATAAACATATATCAATCTTTTGATAGTTATTGTTTCTTAAAAACACGTGATTTGTTTTGACGACGTGAATTAATTTTTTAAATTAAATAATTCAACTGATATGTTTTGAATTTGGTAAAATAGACATCATTTTTTGAATTCATAATATCAAATATAGCTTAGGCCTAATTTTTGGTATTTTTCTGGAAACTTTCATTTTTTGAAGAATAGTGAAACCACTAAGTGGTAGTTAAAAAAACACAATTTTTCATTAAACTTATTTTTACCACTTCTGTGAGTGGAATTTTGAAAATCCGAGAGACACGGTTAATATCGAGGACTAAAATGTGGTTCAATTAGATGAAAATAATTTTTGGTGAACAATAACTTTTTACTTTTTTTACCATGGTTAAAAGTAAATAGGGTAATTAAGGGTAAAAATGATATTATTATTACCCTAACACATATCCTAATTCTATTGGATAAGTTTAATTTGACGAAAAACAACCTTAGGAATACAATATGACCATTTAGGTCCACTTGGATTAGATTAGGACATTTATTATTAATTTATTTAAAGAAGGGTTAAAATAGTTAAAATCAAAGTTTTATAAGTAAATCATTTTTAATATAGGGTTATACATAAGATAAATTCGACTATAAATATTCATTAAAAATATAAAAATCTTTCCTACATAATGGTATTTTATTTATAATTTTTAGACATTAAATAATTTAATTTATTTATGACACAAAGATGATGCAGTAATTATCTTATTAATGAAATATTGACATAATTGATGTTATAAATACCCGAATAAATTTAATTTGATGCTTTTTGTGAATTAAAATAATTTTCTAGGTTAATATGACATGTTGGTATTGATTAAATTAATGGGTTTTGAACTAATCATTCTGTTATGATTTTCACAAAAATCAATTACCAAATAGTGTCAAAATTGACATAAAATAGTTTTTAAAACAAATATTATATTATTAATTGTTATTTTATTCATAAAAATCTAAGGTTCTTCCAAATGACTTATCTAAGGTTATATATATTAATAATAAATAACTTGGGGTTATTTGGGCTTTTTATAGTAAGTTTATTAACCTTATAGTGTAAGAAAACATGAAGACACGGTAAAAGTAAAATTACTTAACTTAAGGTTAAATCCAAATGATAAGGTTAAAATAGAAACCTAAACTTGTCTAAATTCTATTAGATAATAGGATTTCAACCCATCCCCACATTATATTGGAAATTAATCAATTTGGAGCTATTAAAAAATGAATATGACTTTATAATAAAATAATAGTTTCAGTTTTTCCAAAGGTGCCCCTCTCCTCCCTTATAAAAGGGCACCTCCTCTCTCTCTTCCTCACACCACATTGAGCCTTCACGATTGGCCAAACCCTGCCAAATTCTCTTCTCCACTTCTATAGAAACATCCTATAAGAAATGTTATTCTTCAAAGACCAATTTCAGTGCCCTAAGAGGAAGTCTCAAAGAGGCGCTTCAAAGAAGAGGTAATGTCCGTTATCGATTCTTTCAACTCTATTTCTTCTTCCACTCCTTCTTTAGTTGTTTCATTATGAAGTAATAACATCAGTATAACTCATATACGTATATGTTATTGTATGTATTAAACAACCCTATTTCACCATCTATCCATCCTACGGAAAACAAAATCACCAAGCGTGCATACGTATGGAATACCGTCTCCACGACGTTGTGAAATCTGCTTTTCCAGCAACACCTTACATGAATGGGTATAATGGTGTAAATAATAACTATATATGGTTATTATAACATCATTATGATTCTGATATATTATACCATCCACTCCAATTCTATTCAATAATTATGGGAACGGTATCATCGCTCGTGCGTACGTACGGACTACCGTCTCCACGACGCGATGAGATTCATTCTCCATGTTAACCATACATGAATGATCATAAAGTTTATATAATGAATAATAATGAAATATATGAAATAATAATACAACTGGATTTATGTATATATATATGTATGTCATCTATTTAGTTTCATTCAATTCAAAAAGGAAATGAAAACAGCGTTCATGCGTACGTACGACCTACCGTCTCCATGAACGGTGTATTTCATTCCTTTTATCGATCTATAATATATATTTGTATATGATGAATATATATTATATATAAATCATGTTTTACATTATGGAATTATCTAAATCAGGATATAAGTAATAATATCAAGAACGATAAGTCAAAACACATACGATAAATGAAATGATTTTACCCAAAACGCTGCTTTAACATAGAATTTACAAAACAACAGGTAATATAAAGTCGTAAGTGAAATATATATGATATCATAACAATGAATATGATTCTTTAACAAGTCAATGACATTATTTAAATCATTATACAGGAGTTTCAGATACTTATGAAACATATCGGATCTAAGGTAAGGGATAAATATTCAAACTCATTTTTATCTGAGATTGCTTATACATAAGTATTTACTGGGGTTAAGTTTATCATCCATGACCATGTTTCCTAAAAATGTTTTCATAAAATGTTTCCCATTCTTCCATGAATTTTTAAAGTCATTTTTACCCTTTATTGACTTTTTACCACATTGTATGAATGAAATCTTTCCTTTGGTTACCATATAAGGTACTTTTTGACTTTTCTGAAAAAAGTATGAGGAGAATGTTATTTTTATCTTATACGGCGTGCACAGATTTTTAAGGTTTAATAATGCCTCATTTTCAAGAAGCTTCCTCTATAATATTGCATTATTATTTTCAACAAAAGCCTTAACTTTTAAAATTGAATGGAATTTTGTAAAAATAAAATTATTTTAAAGAAGAAAGGATATTTTCCTCAAGAATTCATTTCAAGTGTTTTGCCAAAACTATTTTCCATATAAGATGACATTATTTCATATGTGTATGTTTGAAGTAAAATGTCTCTATGATTTAAATGGTTTCAATTTTTTTATGTAGAAATGATATCAAAAGTTTATGTATTATGTTATGATGGCATGATGTTTAAGAATCCCATTTTATTACATGGGTTATGCTATGATGTATGATTTATGATTTTGTGGCACACGAAAGAATGATTTCATTATGAGATGGGTGGTACCTATATATCCCTCCAATGAATTGGGTAATGATTGATATCTCATGAGATAGAAATGGCTGGAATGGAAAGTTAAACCGGTTCAGTAATACAGGACTTGAATGAGGAGTGAACTCGATTCAGAAAGGGATATTGTCCACTAAGATAGTCTTGGCAGGAATGCCTTGGCTACTATGGAAATCATATCATGTGCTTAATGGTTTTCCACAATTACATTTTTAATTCCCATGATATTTTATCATGATTAATGTTTCTTTATGATCTATGCCTTACGTACTTCCATGATTTATGTCATTTCTCAAGATTCTGATGTTTAAATATTATGTTCATGTTTTGATGTTCAAATATATATGATTTGTTTTATTTTATCCATGCCTACCCTTACTGAGCATTTGAGCTCACCCCTTTATATGAATTATTTCCCCCATGATTTAAATAATGGTTTTAGGTAAGAAAACAAAAAGGGGAAGATCTTTATTGGGAGATGTTGAATATCTTTCACCACGATTAGAAGATTTTATTCCGATTTTCCAAAGACACTAAACTATTACGTTCCTCGTGTGTCTATTTTTGTTAAGTATTAAATATTCCGAAAAAGTAATGTATTTTCCATGTACGTCAATATTCGGGTCTCTATATTTGTATCTACATATCTTCCAGTTGTATATCCACTAGGATGATTATATTGCATTAGCATGAGCATATAGAGTCATATTATAGGTTCATCATTTGGGTGGCTTACTGAGATTATTTCTCACAACTATGCAGGCACCTTAGTTTGCACGATGTCCTTATGTCGAAATTTTAGATTTAGTAGATATTGAATTATGGATAGGGTTGAGCCCCAAGATTCATGATCAAGAATAGATTCCCATGTTGATTCTTATGATCGATCTGGAGCAGCTACGAATTGTCTTGGAGACTGGGCATATTTTCAGGCTCAGCATTAATAATTGATCAATTAACTATTATTTATTTTCTTTAATAACTATTATATGTATGGTACGACCTGTGGGTGAAAATTATAATATGAATAACATGGATGTTTTGTATTTTATATAATATCATTTATTATTAGAACATATTTCCATTTAAGGTATTTACTGCTTATACACTCTGTTTATTTACTATTTTGGACGATATCCTGCTATTTTTATACTATGTTACTCTTATATTATTGTATAATATATCCTCTGTACCACATCTACACCCTCGTAGAAAATCGAAAGCTTCTATTGTATGGGGATGCATGCCTAAGGACTTATGGTGAACCAAATAGGGGAACTAGATGAGTAGTATCCCTATGGGCAAGATATAATGTGGTTTGAGAGGTTTTATCGTCCATTTGATTTACTATTTCTTATAAGTATGAATTATTATTAGCATTTTTTTAAATCATATAATGGATATCATACTAGTGCTTCTAAAACACTTGTTCTGGTAAGAAGTCCTTGATTTTAGGGTTATAAATTTTTGTTAAAATTTATGATGTTACTATTTTTTATGATTTCTACTTTGAGCGACACACATATTTTTTGATTTTATGATTTATATTATATTTATGGATCTTGGAACTTGGTAAGAGGCTAGAGATGGATTTTAATTCTTAAATGAAAAATGCAAGAGGAGTGTCATGCATAATATTTGGCATTTTTAATTGACATGTTTTAGGCTTGGTAGTGTATGATTTTATTGATAACAAAGAATAATTATTTAGTTTTTTAATAGAAACCTAAATGGTGTTTTCTCATATAGGTTTTTGGTGTCATTATGCACAATTGGGATGACTTGCATATATTTTATTTTGAAGGAAGGATATGTCAATCTACATTGATACCTTTGGTGGTGAGGATGATGAATCAGTACTCATGCTTGGGAGCTACAATGACACTAGTATGTCAATAGGGAATGTGATTCCCATTTTTGGACCCCCCATTACGGTGTTCTTTTCGTAGTTTTAATTTTTCAATGTGTCCGTAAAAATCTATGAAAAATTTTCCCTTATATTTTTTTATTAAATTCTATATAACCAACCTTTGATTATGGTTATCTAGCCAAACCAATATGTACAGATCTAGTTGGTACTAGGTAGTTTCTAGTGAACGGGATATTGAGGCGGTATTACAGTATACATATTCTTGGTGATTTTATATTCATTATCTCTTTTATGTTTTCTTAATAACCTCCCAATAGTAGTTCTATATAAAGATAATCAGATAGGATTTGGGCCCTTATAGGCAGTGTTGACAGTTTTCAATTGCATAAGTTATTTTTATATTTACCTCCCATTGATAGGATTGAATTTTGCGATAGTTTATTAGACCTTGTGACCCAGTTATGAGACTTGGTCAGTCGGTAAAGGTTAGAGGCCAGGAGGCCCTTAGTTGTGACTCAAACCCTTGTACATAAAAATATTATGTTTGTCAAGGGAATCATGTGTTTGAGTTTGTAGAGTGTTTTTCATACACGTTTTAGATTGTGAACTTTTTAATATGCTTGTTTGAGACAAATGAACAATTAGATCTTTAGTTTTCTAATATAGGCATGTTGATGCATTAGGATATTGATGAAGCTGCCAAGGGGATTGTTTTATAAGACTAGATTCAGATGGAAGAACTATTTTGGTTCCTGAACATATTGTCCAATTTTTCTACTAATTAAATTATAAGCAGAGTGTGGGTAGAATATCATCGATGGGATGACATCATGTGGCTAGTGGACGTGAAATAAATCACTGCATAGGTGAGGTGTTTTATTTTCAATAGGGGGTTTAAGACAGCTTTTGGATTATTTGGACTAACATTCCATGTAGCATGGTTATCCTAGTTTTAGTATCAGATGACTCATTTGAGTATGAGTCTGGTGATCAAGGTATATGTTGGCTTCTTGTGGTACCATTTAAAGAGTAAATCTTTTAGTGTCTTAGTGCACTCCTAGGAATGATGTTTTCAAAAAAATTTCTTAGGAATGGTTGCATGGGATATCTGTATAAGAGAATAATGTACTTCCATGGCAGTGGAGACATCCAATATGGATTGGGTGACATGACATAGTTGACCTATGTTTGGACCTAAACACACATTGTCAGAATATCTGGTGTCAGGTGTTGGTTAAAGGCAAGTGTGGCATGTTTTGACATGTGAATTACGTGGTGGTATCTATACACATATTTTGATGGAATATTAGTTTACTCATAATTATATATGATACTTATATATATTGATATCATCCTGAGTAATCTGAGGTAGCATCAAATCTATTTTGAGCTTCTTCTCTTCTTAAATATGCTTCCTAGTTAGATAAAGGATCCTTTTGAGTTTGCGCTCGAGGACAGTTATAAGGTAAGTCATATAGTGGGGAGTGAACCATTATCCATTTGAGGGTAGTGACCCTTGATTTCATTTGATTTTATGAATTTTCCAGGATTCTTTGATCTTTAGGTTTTTCATTGAGATTATAATAACGGTTTTCCAATAGTTGGTATGTCAGATATGTAGAGGTTACTTGTCTTTTATTTTGGAGAAATTTTTTGATGCTATGATATTATTAATTGGATAGTAAAGATATAATAGTTGTGTAGATTCTCAGGCTGATAGAATTGATTCATATATCTACAATGGATTCTCTGGGATGAGAAGGTTCATAGGGTATAGGTTGTAAGGATACATGTTTTTTAAAATTGGAATATTGATAAGAAATTACAATTTTCTCCTTTTGGATGATTATAAGGGAAAAATGGTAATTTTATCATATAATATGGTCTGAAATAATTTTTATAACAACTCGTTTGGTACCAAAATTTGTTTTTGACCCTATTCCAAAAGCTTGTTGTAATTTAGAATAGTAAAGTATTAGTGTAAAAATTAATAATTAACATTTAATTAATTAAATATTATGTTATTCAAATAGGTTTGTTCAGCCACATACTTTGAAAAGAGAATTTGATAGAGCATTTTTCTCTACCTTTTACTCAAAAATGGGGAGTTTTCATGGAAATTAATAATCTCAATTTTGGCATCATGGCCGGCATGATCCCCTGTTTTGTTTTTCTCTTTTATTTTTCTTCTCATTCCTCTTCCAATTTCTTTTCACCTTTTCTACCATGGATTATCAAGTATTTATCAACAGGGGTTAATTCACCATGAAGAAGATATAATAGTGATATTGATGGATATATGGAGGGAGAGGGGAAGAGGTACAAAAATGGATCATGGGAGGATCTGGACCATTGCGCGACAACCGTGGATCATGGAAAATGGTAGTGCTTCATTAGATTCTGCAAAAAGGTAGATTTATTTTATTTTCTTGGTAAATACCCATATATTTATCATTTTAATATCTTAATTTCTTTTTATAACATCATATTTCCCTTAGTGGGTCGATCTATAGATTTTCGTGAGAAAATGGAGGTTTCGGGTCTTTAGGGGTGTTCCGTTCAAAAAACCCATGTACATAGAGTGTGGTTTATAAAAAACATGTCGTGTCTTCTCTATATTTGGGAAGATGATATTTTGTAATTATAATCAGAGTGTATGGTATATAGTCCATGTACTGTGACTCATCCAGGTAGCTGAGTACCTGGCCAGACAGCCTGTGTAGGGGCACATAGTCGTGTACCGTACAAGACCAGCCCCCGTTTGAGTAGCATTCCATGTAGAGGTACACAACCATGGTATATACATGTCCAAGATATGTAAGGACCATGTGTAGGTACCCCATATAGGGTTCATTCCATTGTAACGATCAACACATCATGTACATGGGTGTTTACATTCCATGTCTTCCAGGAGTACACTTCTAATTGGTGTTTTGAGGTTACATGGAATGTACTAGAGTGCAGACGCTATGTAATCCTCCTTACTACCCATTTTAGGGATTATAATTATCCTTACACCTAGGAGTAAAGAGTTTTTAAAATGATTACTCTATTAGATATAGTTTTTTATGTACATCATGTTGGTGAAAACCGTGGGGTGATTTGAGGATTCCTAGTAGGTGGTTTATGATTATTCTCAAACCAAGAGGTTATTCCTATGGTAATTAATGATGTTTTATCCTAATAGTGATACATCGATTTGAGACGGTCCATGATCGATCTCACATGATATGTAATTATGTTGATTTTCCCTCAAGGATGTATCCCTTTTGAGATGTTCCCTTTTGGCTTAGGAGGCCTTGAAATTACTTGTTTCCAAGGATCCCAAGTGTGGGGAATCTGCTTATGTTTTGACCTAGAGGATCCCATGTAGGATTCCTTATCTTGTGTGTACAACAAAGGATCCCATGAAGGATGCCCCTGTCTTTTTTGCTTCTTTTGAGGGTCCCATGTATAATACCATGTTCTATGTACCATATCAAGGATTTAGAGTAGGATTCATATCCTATGTTTGACTTGAGGGACCTAGTGAGCGACACAATGTTTGATCGACCCTATGCTAGTATGTCAGGTGTGGGTAGTTAAGTAATCGAGTGTCACAATAGAACTCGTTATAAATGACGATTACCATTTGGATATAGTAGTAGTGGTGGGTAGATTCATTTGGACCACCTTACTCTTTGTTTACGCATTCACATGGTTACTGATGTAGTAGATATGTTAGCTAGAGGTGCTTCATAGTTTGTGGACAATGATACTAAATTGATGCACTGCCTTTTGGTATTCCAAAAAATGATTACTTAGATCCAAATTTTGATCCTTACATGATAGGAATCCTCAGATATTTATAATCCATGGATTCGAATTAAATTTTATTCATTTAGTGATACTTGGATTCCCATTATATAAATTCCTTATATGAACTCACAAGATATACATTTTGGAGTATGCACTGAGTGATATATGGATTCCCATTATAGGAATGCATTGTATGGACTCATAGGCTAGATGGTTTATTGTTCACGAGGACTGATACTTGGATTCCCATTGTATTAATAAAATGGATGGAATTGTATTCCAGATGGTTTATTATATACTTTTAGTGATACTTGGATTCCCACTATAAGAATTACTTAGCTTGAATCCTATGATGGTGCTTTTTATATACTTGATTGATGATTATTCTCTTGTAGAGAGATGCCTAGGACGGTTCAAAGGATTTTGTGGATGAACTATGACTACTATATCACCCAGTGGTATATCCTGGCATTAGGGATGTTAAGTTCTTTATATGAAGGGATTATGATAATTTACATTGATCCAAAGATAATTACAAATAACGATTGCCTACGGGTCATCCCCTTTGGAATCATCTGAGTCTCAATGTAATGAATACCTATTGACAGAAACACAAGATTTACAAACTGGACTAAATTTACTTGGAATGAGGGGTATGACATATATATTAGTGATTATTTAGAGGATTTTTTGTTGGTATATGAAATATTTCATTATAGTTATTGGAGTCCAGTACAGGTGAACCATAGGCTTCTACAAGTATCCCCTTTTGGTGACGTAGCCTTCACAAATATATTTCATGAACCAGATCAAGTATGTATTTTCAATTTAGATTATAAACCCTGAGATAGACATATTGTTGTGAGGCTTGAGTGGTATAACATTTATCACAATGCCCTTTTTTAAATGAAGTTGATTTGTTCGATTCATGGGTCCAAAGATCTATTGTGGTTTCCTTTGTTCAAGTTTTTATGCCTTTAATATAAAAGTATGTATAAGTGAAATTTTATATAATTATTTATGGGAATATATATATATATATATTTATGCATATATATACTATTATAATACATCGTTGTGTCCAGATGATTAAGATTATAGACCTAAAGATTAGTTGTGGAATTGGTTATGATATTTGTATTTGTTTATAATATAGCTTTGTTTTAATATCCAATAATTTTATCAATTTAATATCCCTTGTTTTAATTATTTTACATATGATAAATCACATAATATGTAGAGACTCGGGTTTTTGGTCCTGTCAGACTTTGGAATATTTCTACGAATAATTCCAGAGCTAGGCGCGAAGACGGCGTGCGATTCCGAGGCCCGGTGTGCCCGGAATTAATTTTATAAAAATATTAAAGTATTTTTATACTATGCACGTGGCGGGGGTATGATATCTCCTAAACGGTAACTCAGAACGGGAATCTGAGGGCACAGTTGCGTCCGGAACGTGCCGTTTACCCTAGGCGGGGTGTAATCTTTGCGGGCGCGGGCCTGCGGTGAGAAACGCCACCAGGGGCGTTTCCGTAAATAAGTGGCAAGTTTGTGTGCAAGCGTCGGCTCAAATAACTTCTGAACGGAGTCGCGGATGGAAAATCTGAGACCGTCGTTGCGTTCAGAACGGCGCGTTAACCCTAGGGGTGACCTTACTTTTGTTCGCACCGGGTGTCGGGACGGAGGCGAGTTGGCGGGGGAGAGTTAAATGAGTTGTTTAAAAAAAATTAAAACATAATCAATCTCTCCCTGCCCCAAATCCTCCAACGCAGTGGACGGCCTTCCCTCTCCCCTCCTCCGTTCTTCGCCAATTCAAGCTCCGGGAGTCCGTTTTCAGCGCCGATCGTCAGCAGATCGAGCTTCAGCGCGTCGCAGGCGTCATTCTCCACTTGAAGATTCGGCGATCCGCCAACAGGTAGGCGGTTTGAGTTTTACAATCCCGGATTCCGTTTTTGTGTTGTTTTTCTTCAACTTTTCATAAGATTTGTATAGTTTGGGTTGTGAGGTTTCCGAAACATGTTTCGGATCTGAATTTGGAGCACCGGGGTGCTCCCGGTGGCTTCCGGAAGTTTTCCGGCGAAAAACTCGGTTTTCCGGCAAGACCCGCGGCGGCCATGGCGGAATCCGGCGAGGCAGGGCGGCGGCGCGGCGGCGGCGCGGCGGTTTCCGGCAACGGCGGCGGCGGCTCGGCGGAATCCGGCGGCGGCGCGGTGGTTTCCGGCGAGGCTGGCGGTGGTCCGGCCAGGATTTTCCGGGGGTTCTTTAAACCCCCGTAACTCGCAAACCGTAACTCCGATTTGCGAGCCGTTTGTGGCGACGCGCTTCTTGCGTCGCGACGGACCTTTTGAACTTACTTTGAGGGTTTAAAGGTTCGGGATCATGGCCCGGGAGCTAGAAACGTCGTATAAAATAATATTATTTTATTATTTTACGACTTCGGGCCGTTGTAACTTCTACCCGGAGCATCCGATTGACGTGTCGTTAGTGGCGTTGTGACCCTGATAGTACGACGGACTTTTTGAGATGGTTTCCAGGTGTTGGGACTGAGAACGCAGTGCGGGCCCCACGAGGCCGGGTTTTGGCGTTTGCGGAGAAACGCAGCTTTTGCACCAGAAGTCCGATTTTGGCGGATGAATAGTCGATCCTGTGCGTTTTTCCGAGAGGATTGCAATAGTGCGATCCGTTCGATTAATTTCGGAATCCAGGCGTGGGCCCCACCCGAGCCGGCCTTCAGTGAATAGTACATTTTTCACCGGGTGTCCGTTTTGGGCGAGCGAGTAGTCGATTCCGCTTGTTTTTCCGAGGGGATCGTCGTGGTGTGATCTGTTCGATGGGTTTCGGGATCATTGTGTGGGCCCCGCACGAGCTAGCTACGGTGAATAGTGCCTTTTTCATCGGTGCTCCGTTTCGGGCGAGTAAACAGCCTATCCTGCGTGTTTTTCCGCGTGGAACGCGATGGTGGCCTCAGTTTTGTCCTAAGAGGTGTGCAGTGTGGCGTTGTGGCGGGTCGCTCGGGTAAGCGACGTTTGGACCAGCAGTGGTTGAGGGTTCTCCCTTGGTTCGTTCCCACGAGGGTTTGTGTGGCATCACAACCTTGGTATGGGTTTGTGATCCTCTCGATGGGATGTTTAAACTGTTAGAGTTGTGGTATCCCTCCGGTGGGCCCGGAGTGGATCCTCTAGCATCTTTACCTAGATCGGGTTCTTGGTATCGCTGTGACCGCTTATTTACAGGTGGCGATCCCCTATCTAGCAGGTTAACCCCGTAGGGTTTTTGTCATCATCGGAAATATGATCCCCTATGAAGTGGGCCGTGCTCAGTAGGGTTGTGGCATCGTCGGGTATACGATCCCCTACTCAGCATGTGGTTTATAGTAGGGTTACAGTATCGTTGGCTATGCGATCCCCTACTCAGCGCGTGGTTTCGGTAGGGTTGCGGCATCGTCGGTTCGATCCCCTAATTCGCGAGTTATACCAGATAGGGTTCCGGTATCATTGTGACCATCTTTATATGGACGATGATCCTCTATCTGAGTGTTGAGCTTCGGTCGAGCGCCAGATCGGGTTGTGGTACCCCCCAGCGGAACCTGAGTGTGATCCCCTATCTGTGAGTACTACGTATGCCAGATCGGGTCGTGGTATCCCCCAGCGGACCCTGGGAGTGATCCCCTATCTGTGAGCTACGTATACCGGAGTGGGTCTTGGTATCCCCTAGCGGACCCTAGCGGCGATCCCCTATCCGAGGAGTTTGGTGGTTCTGTTGTTTCAACGAGTTTTCCTCAGTGATGCCAACCGACGAGCGTGATCTCTCGGGTGAGCGTCTGATAGGTTCGTGAGAAACCCGATGGAGTGTATCTCTCGGATGAGTGTCATCGGGAATGACAGTGTTCGTGGTGTACTCTCCTGGTTTCGGACAGTTGCTGGTGATGAGGTCGGTACCTCTTATGGCTTGTTGCGTGAGATGATTATATCTGGATTTTTTCAAGGTGTATGTATGGGCATACACCTAGCTGAGCTGAGCTGACTTGTTGTGTTTAGCCGAGGATGGTCACGAGATGGAGTTTCTCTCTCGTCTGGATTCCCTCTGGCTGGGTTGAGCGGACTATTGCCTTTCAGTTGCTCCCTTGGGTTTTGGGTTTTTGGGGTGCCTACTGAGTATGTTTATACTCACCCCTGCACGGGCTTTGCCCGAACATGTTTGTGTCTTGTGCAGACCACAGGCCTTTTGACGGAGTCCCAGGAGGACCCGGAACAGGCGGAGCTTAGTGAGCGAGTTGACCGGGGTGTTTACCAGAGCTGTGCCGAGGGAGCTTTCCGGCGGGTGTTTGTGGCAGTGTTCCCCTTCTTCAGAGCAGGTTGGACGCGCTTTGTAGTCTCCTTTTGGTGGGACCTGTTTTGCCCTTTTACTTTTGCTGTTGCACTCTTGTTTGGGATAGATTGTATGCATGCATTTACTTTTCAGTTTCTATATCTTTGCACTGTTGCATGGAGGTGTTTGTGGGTGCGTGTGTGCAGGTACCTTAGGCTAATGCCTCCCATGTGTGTGATAGCCTACTCGGCGCTGGTCGCCAGCCCCTGGCCTATTGGAGGCGGGCTTGGGGAGTTGCGGCTCGAGCCCCGTTGGGTCGGGTAGTGACAGAGTGGTATTAGAGGAGGTTCCATCTTTGGGATCTCAGAGTGTAGCTGGTTTAGCTGTGAGCTTGGTTCGGGTTGAATAGCGGTAGTGTTAGGGTGTTTCGAGTTCGGCTTTCAGGCTAGGGACTCCAGTGTTGGTGCGGCGGCCGACGTATCCATACACCAGGACTCTGATAACCTGCCTTTCGACTCGGGACATTCATACACTGGTCGCGGGGACATAATGGTACATGCGTTATATAGGACTGGGGTTTTTGGTTTTCCTTGTCCTTCTTGAGTCAGCTCTCCAGATATACTCTTTGACTGTGGTGCGTCTTGAATGTGTTTCAGGATGCCTCCACGACGACAGCCAGCGAGGGTTCCGCAACAGGATTGTGCTGATGACCCGCCCCGTGTAGTGGCTGTGGAGCAGGGCACAGGTTCTGAGGTTGCACCTCCAGGTGGTCTGCCAGTTGAGCCACCACCAGTTGAGAAGCTGGTTGTGCCGGCGGTGCAGGATGAGGTTGCGCGCAGGCTAAGTGTGCTGCACGAGTTCCAGAGGCAGTGACCTCTGAGGTTCCGGGGTGATCCAGACCCCCAGGCAGATGATGACTGGCTTGAGGCAGTCACCCGAGTTTTCCGCCTAGTGAGGACACCTCCAGATCAGATGGTGGTCCTAGCGGCGAGCCTTCTGCATGGTTCTGCCGGGCGATGGTGGAGTTTGGTGACGCAGTCCCATGACGAGGAGACGCTCACGTGGGGAGAGTTTGAACGACTCTTCAGGGAGGAGTTCTATCCGGTGATGCTGAGGTTAGTGCGGATCTAGGAGCTTCTGCAGCTTCGTCAGGAGAGCATGACTCTGTCGGAGTACTCAACGAGGTTTACAGACCCGTCACGCTACTCCCTGGATATGGTTCAAGACCCGTTCTTTAGGGCTCGGACCTTCGAGCAGGGCTTATGCAGAGACATCCGGGTAGGTGTGGTTTCTTTGTGCCTACCCACCTATGCTGGAGTGCTGGAGCGAGTGTTGGTGGTGGAGAGTTTTTGGGCCGAGCAGATCCCCCCTGTTAGTGCTGGGCACTCGAGAGCTGAGACTTCGATGGTCGGATCAGCATCTAGTATCCGACGACAGACTTAGGGGTCTGGACGTGGCCTACGTTTCCGGAAGCGACCCCAGGATGGAGGATCTGAGCCTCGGAGCTCACAGGGCTCGCAGGCCAGATTTGGTCAGCCGTAGGAGAGGCGGTGTTACGCTTGCGATGGTCGGGGACATCTTGCTAGAGATTGTCCGACCCGACGTGCTGCTGAGAGGGAGCCGGTCGATGGACCGCCTTGGCAGAGGCAGCGTCTCGAGCAAGGAGGTCCGCAGGGCATCGAACGTGGCGTCGGAGCTAGTGCAGCGGGAGGCGGTGGTAGACAGTACCAGTTGCCACCACCCCCACCCCCAGGTGGTCCACGCCAAGCTCAGGGAGCTGGTGGCAGAGGGCGAGGACAGCTGCATGCCCTGGAGGCTGTTGACCCAGAGGCACCGCGGATGGATAGAGGTACGCCTTGTGTCCTTTCTACTTACTGCAGTAGTTTGTCAGACACTGTTTAGCGGTACTCTTTCCTTTTGTTGCTTGCTCGAGTTTTTCTCAGGGCGTTGGTAAGACCATGTGTGGGTGTTTGTTGGTGAGCTCGCTGGTGTGTGAGACCCAGTTGAGAGTGCAGTCGCTTTCCTTGTGCTTAGGGCTTTTCGAGGACGAAAAGTTCTAAGGGTCGGAGGATGTAGCGACTTGGGTTTTTGGCCCTGTCAGACTTTGGAATATTTCTACGAATAATTCCAGAGCTAGGCGCAAAGACGGTGTGCGATTCCGAGGCCTGGTGTGCCCGGAATTAATTTTATAAAAATATTAAGTATTTTTATACTATGCACGTGGCGGGGGTATGATATCTCCTAAACGGTAGCTCAGAACGGGAATCTGAGGGCACGGTTGCGTCTGGAACGTGCCGTTTACCCTAGGCGGGCTGTAATCTTTGCGGGCGCGGGCATGCGGTGAGAAACGCCACCAGGGGCGTTTCTGTAAATAAGTGGCAAGTTTGTGTGCGAGCGTCGGCTCAAATTACTTCTGAACGGAGTCTCGGATGGAAAATCTGAGACCGTCGTTGCGTTCAGAACGGCGCGTTAACCCTAGGGGTGACCTTACTTTTGTTCGCACCGGGTGTCGGGACGGAGGCGAGTTGGCGGGGGAGAGTTAAATGAGTTGTTTAAAAAAAAATACAACATAATCAATCTCCCCCTCCCCCAAATCCTCCAACGCAGCGGACGACCTTCCCTCTCCCTCCTCCGTTCTTCGCCAATTCAAGCTCCGGGAGTCCGTTTTCAGCGCCGATCGTCAGCAGATCGAGCTTCAGCGCGTCGCAGGCGTCATTCTGCACCTGAAGCTTCGGCGATCCGCCAACAGGTAGGCGGTTTGAGTTTTACAATCCCGGATTCCGTTTTTGTGTTGTTTTTCTTCAAATTTTCATAAGATTTGTATAGTTTGGGTCCTGAGGTTTCCGAAATATGTTTCGGATCTGAATTTGGAGCACCGGGGTGCTCCCGGTGGCTCCGGGAAGTTTTCCGGCGAAAAACCCGGTTTTCCTGCGAGACCCGCGGCGGCCATGGCGGAATCCGGCGAGGCAAGGCGGCGGCGCGGTGGTTTCCGGCGAGGCTGGCGGTGGTCCGGCCAGGATTTTCCGGGGGTTCTTTAAACCCCCGTAACTCGCAAACCGTAACTCCGATTTGCGAGCCGTTTGCGGCGACACGCTCCTTGCGTCGAGACGGACCTTTTGAACTTACTTTGAGGGTTTAAAAGTTCGGGATCAGGGCCCGGGAGCTTGAAACGTCGTATAAAATAATATTATTTTATTATTTTACGACTTCGGGCCGTTGTAACTTCTACCCGGAGCATCCGATTGACGTGCCGTCAGTGGCGTTGTGACCCTGATAGTACAACGGACTTTTTGAGATGGTTTCCGGGTGTTGGGACTGAGAACGCGGTGCGGGCCCCACGAGGCCGGGTTTTGGCGTTTGCGGAGAAACGCAGCTTTTGCACCAGGAGTCTGATTTTGGCGGATGAATAGTCGATCCTGTGTGTTTTTCCGAGAGGATTGCAATGGTGCGATCCGTTCGATGAAATTCGGAATCCAGGCCTGGGCCCCACCCGAGCCGGCCTTTAGTGAATAGTACCTTTTTCACCGGGTGTTCATTTTGGGCGAGCGAGTAGTCGATTCCGCTTGTTTTTCTGAGGGGATCGTCGTGGTGTGATCTGATCGATGGGTTTCAGGATCATTGTGTGGGCCCCGCACGAGCTAGCTACGGTGAATAGTGCCTTTTTCACCGGTGCTCCATTTCGGGCGAGTAAACAGCCTATCCTGCGTGTTTTTCCGCTTGGAATGCGATGTTGGCCTCGATTTTGGCCTAAGAGGTGTGCGGTGTGGCGTTGTGGTGGGTCGCTCGGGTAAGGGACGTTTGGACCAGCAGTGGTTGAGGTTTCTCCCTTGGTTCGTTCCCACGAGGGTTTGTGTGGCATCACAACCTTCATATGGGTTTGTGATCCTCTCGATGGGATGTTTAAACTGTTAGAGTTGTGGTATCCCTCCGGTGGGCCCGGAGTGGATCCTCTAGCATCTTTACCTAGATCGGGTTCTTGGTATCGTTGTGACCGCTTATTTACAGGTGGCGATCCCCTATCTAGCAGGTTAACCCCGTAGGGTTTTTGGCATCATCGGAAATATGATCCCCTATGCGGTGGGCCGTGCTCAGTAGGGTTGTGGCATCGTCGGGTATACGATCCCCTACTCAGCATGTGGTTTATAGTAGGGTTGTGGTATCGTTGGCTATGCGATCCCCTACTCAGTGCATGGTTTCGGTAGGGTTGCGGCATCGTCGGTTCGATCCCCTACATCGCGAGTTATACCAGATAGGGTTCCGGTATCGTTGTGACCATCTTTTTATGGACGATGATCCTCTATCTGAGTGTTGAGCTTCTGTCGAGTGCCAGATCGGGTTGTGGTATCCCCCAGCGGAACCTGGGTGTGATCCCCTATCTGTGAGTACTACGTATGCCAGATCGGGTCGTGGTATCCCCCAGCGGACCCTGGGAGTGATCCCCTATCTGTGAGCTACGTATACCGGAGTGGGTCTTGGTATCCCCTAGCGGACCCTAGCGGCGATCCCCTATCCGAGGAGTTTGGTGGTTCTGTTGTTTCAGCGAGTTTTCCTCAGTGATGCCAACCGACGAGCGTGATCTCTCAGGTGAGCATCTGAGAGGTTCGTGAGAAACCCGATGGAGTGTATCTCTCGGATGAGTGTCATCGGGAATGACAGTGTTCGTGGTGTACTCTCCTGGTTTCGGACAGTTGCTGGTGATGAGTTCGGTACCTCTTGTGGCTTGTTGCGTGAGCTGATTATATCTGGATTTTTTCAAGGTGTATGTATGGGCCTACACCTGAGCTGAGCTGAGCTGACTTGTTGTGTTTAGCCGAGGATGGTCACGAGATGGAGTTTCTCTCTTGTCTGGGTTCCCTCTGGCTGGGTTGAGCGGACTGTTGCCTTTCAGTTGCTCCCTTGGGTTTTGGGTTTTTGGGGTGCCTACTGAGTATGTTTATACTCACCCCTGCACGGGCTTTGCCCGCACATGTTTGTGTCTTGTGCAGACCACATGCCTTTTGACGGAGTCCCAGGAGGACCCGGAACAGGCGGAGCTTAGTGAGCGAGTTGACCGGGGTGTTTACCGGAGTTGTGCCGAGGGAGCATTCCGGCGGGTGTTTGTGGCAGCATTCCCCTTCTTCAGAGCAGGTTGGACGCGCTTTGTAGTCTCCTTTTGGTGGGACCTGTTTTTCCCTTGTACTTTTGCTGTTGCACTCTGGTTTGGGATAGATTGAATGCATGCATTTACTTTTCAGTTTCTATATATCTGCACTGTTGCATGGAGGTGTTTGTGGGTGCGTGTGTGCATGTACCTTAGGCTAATGCCTCCCATGTGTGTGATAGCCTACTCGGCGCTGGTCTCCAGCCCCTGGCCTATTGGAGGCGGGCTTGGGGAGTTGCGGCTCGAGCCCCGTTGGGTCGGGTCGTGACATAATCATCACAAAGATAACACAATACAAGCATTATAAATAAAGAATAAATGAAAATAGTGGTATTTCTAGAAAATAATAAACCTATACTAATGGAATAATAGATTGACTATATGAATAGTAATATGACCATTTGGAATAGTAAACCTAATAATAGAATAGAAACCTCATCTATGAATGTATAAAAAATAAGCTATCTTATAAATAAAAATAAGATATATTTATACCATGGTATTTGTAAATAACTATTTTTAAAATAATAAAATGTGTTTTGGAATTTTTGTTATATATATTAATTTATTCACAGTTATATAATCAATATAATAATTTAAATGAATATTTATTTTAAAAAAATAGATTCATTAATTAATATTTTTTTCTTATGATTATTGGATACTTTTATTAGACTTTAACAAAACTGTATTAAAATCAATTATAATTTTAAAATAGATATTTGTAAATAAATGATGATATTAATTAAAATTTTAATTTCTCATAATTTGAAAATTATTTTCATAAAATGGAGTCCATTTTTGAATTCTACAGATCAAAATATTGGTAGGGTAATGTTTTATAATTTTTCTAAAATAGTTGAACTTTGTTGAATAGTGAAATTTATTAATTTACGGGATAAGAAAAATACCTGAATTATTGTGTCATGGATGATTTACGTATGATATAAGAAAAAATAATTCAAATAAACATTAACTATTTAGAGTGACATGTCATAAGAATCCACACTATTTATAGTATTACTCCAAAATAATAAAGAAATGAATAATATAATAAAAAATAACCATATCCTCTACTATAATTACCACCCTCACTACCTCTTCTTCTCACAATATTTAATACATTAAGATTTTAAAAATAATACTAGATCCTCCTCTCAAGCCTCTACCCCAACTTCTATTATCATTTTTCTTTAACAAAACAACAAAGCTAAATTCCCTAAGGTGGATTGGAAAGAAAATAAGTACAATGGGTAAAATCCTCTTTCATTTTTTTAATTTATTTTCTTTTCTTATCCTCTCATAAACTACCTTTACCAAAGTTAAATGATAATTCTATTACATTTTATATCTATTAATTTTATTTTATTACTTTAATAATCCATCATCAAATATCTTCTATCTTCATTTTTTCTAAAAATGAATATATCATCTGTGATGTGTTGATTTACCCATATAAATAATGATACATTTTAATTTTTTATTACCACCATCAAGGATGGACGTAAAACCATTTTATAGTTTAAAAATATTATAACAAGTTAATTAGAACTTATTTAATATTCTAGAAATATTATATAAAATTATTATTAAATAAAACAATACTAAATCATGATGTTTCTAAAAACCTCAAAAATATACTTATCATTTTCACAAAGTTTTTATCTAATGAATCATTCTCATGTAAAAAATTTTTATATGGAACCACAAAATTTTTTGGAACTGAGATATTACCCTATAATTTCACTTCTATATATTTATTACAATTTCAAAATAACATCCATAATAAAACTCAAGGGAACCAATCAAAGAATCAATGAAATGAATGCTTACAGAATGACAAAATTAGTCAATAAAACACACCAAAATGGTTATAAATAAAATTAATAAAATAATAATAAATTAAATATGTGTCATTTTTATTATTAACTATAAAATTAATTGATTTAATTTTATTATCTAGGACATTCAATACATGTTTAGAACACTTTTATGCATAAGTTATAAGATTCTCTCTGAACCTCCATTTTTTTCTTTGAGTTATGCTTTCTATCTCATTACTCCAATGTAATTTTAAATTATTCTTATATATTCCTATAACATTATCTGTGTATTTCCCAAAAATATGTACTTAGAACTATTATATTTTCTTTTATGTTAAAATACAAGTTTTATAATGATACATTTTTAATACATCTTGGTAAGAAAGCGCGCTTAAAGGGAACATCCCAATTTCTTACCTATTTTAAAGTACCATTTGTATAATATTTTAAGCCATCAACATGTTTAAAAAATATATCTTGTTATCATGAAATGATATTTTAGTTTATTTATGGTTTTAGAAAATTAATTATGAATTTTTCTAAAGACTCTTCAATATTTTTCCTTAAACAACACCAATGTGTCTCATTTCTAAAGTATCTTATAAAATCTTTTAATATTTTTTCAATTTAAGTAAACACAATTTATCATTAAATATAAATATTCTTCCATATTAATGTTCATGTATGATTTAAATCCATTATTTCATGGACACCTTTAGGATGCACCCATTTCTTATGCCTTATGACATGATTATGATGTCCTTTTCTATCCATGGGTAACCCTTATGTATGTTATTTTTGTTTAATTTTTCATCTGGAACTAATAAGAGTGAACATATTGTGATGGGTGCACACAGATAGAGCTATATGGAATTGGGTGGTGCTTAGTGTCATGAGACCTCATGTTGGGTAATGAAGTGAACCTCATTACTTTATGGGACATTTTACTCCATGTGCAATAGTCATAGAAGTTAGCATTTCATATATTATGTCTTTTTTATGTTGTTTAAACATTTAAATGATTCCATTATTACCAGATACCATTATTAAGAAGTTATTATTACTTATTTTTTATTCATCTCCAATTCATTTTTATTCCATTATGTTATTCCTTCTAACCCATATTTTGTGCTTTATTCTTATATTTATTCATTTACTAGGATTTTTTGCAATTTCAATTATTCATGTATTCCCCAAGTTATCCTATGTAGGATTAAGAACTCAAATTATTTTAGAGATCATATTATATAAATGAGGATTTCCTTATTTCTAATTATGTACCTAATCTTCCACAGACACTATACATTATGATCAATGTCTTGTGATTAATTGTAAACAATGCTTAAAATCATGTAATATTTTGTGTAAAATTCAAGGGTTTCTATAGTTGGTATCAGATCATGATATATTTATTTTTTATATCAAGACTATTGAACATTACTGATAATAGTAGGGATAATTCTATCTCTATTGATAACCTAGATTGAATCCCAGAGAATCAAAAGATAGGATATAATTTTTATTTCCATGTTTATCCTTTAATTTTAAATGTTTCTTTTCATAATATTTTTAGATTATTATACTGGCCCCCAAATTGAACATTATTATTCATAGTTAATAGTTTTAAAAAAGGACAAAAGTTTCCAACAAATAATGTGATAGGCAATTTGACAGTTTTTCGAATGAAATTACAACTTTTATTAGAATGGGTGCTCAAAAACTCATGACAGTAAATCATCGACTAGATCATGTTATGAATAATAAATCGAATCAGGTGGAATTCTCTCCTTCTCATAAGAAAAGGAATTTTTCTGTCTAATCCTTCATGTTTCAATGGACTATTATCTTTAGTTGATATACCCATCCCCTTATCATAGAAAAATGTATTGACACAATTGAAATGATATTATATGTACTTCATGATTGAGAAGATGAGAAATTAATTCTAGCAGTCTATCGTTTTTATGGGGAAGCTGGTCAGTGGTGGAAACTGATCAAGAAAATAAATTATGAGGAGTAAATTGATTAAATGTAATGAAAATAATTTAATAAAGTATTTTTCAAAATATATTTTCCCAAAACACTCTATCATAATATGGAATGGGAGTTCCCTATACCAATGAAAAATGAAGAAAATTCTATTAGGTCATATAAGGAAAATTTACAAGGCTTTCGAGATATACATCCAATATTGTCAGGAACACTTAAGAAAATATGGATCACATGTTTGAAAATTTAAAGCTAATTCTACTAAAAGCTATGAAAATTCAAGACATTCGAGGATATAAAGAGATTTTTCATTGTTCCCTTAAGTTTGAAATGGATTCAGAGACTATCAAAGTTCTCATGGGCCTGGAGATGAATATGGAATCTAGATTTTAATATGGGAGTATCAATAGATAAATCATGTGATGGGAAGAAAAAAAAAGATCCAACATGTCAAAAGTGTGGGAATAAGAATCCTGGAAATTGGCTATGGGGAACTAAGAGATGTGTCAATTGTTTAAGAGTGGGGAATCTAGCTAATAATTTTGAAAGGGATACGATGAACCCAAAAAATTTGGATGAAGAATGTATGGGTCATATCAACAAACAGCCTATAGTGTAGTGTTTTACTTATATGAAAAACGGGTATTAAGTGATCCATTTCCCTAAAAAATGATTTATTGGAGTCAATCAAGAACAAAAACCTCAATGTATTTAAGGATGGGAATATAATACCAATACTTTTGAGGTGGTTTTGGGAAATGAAATACTGACAGGTACATGAGATATTCATTCGTGAACAAAGAACACAAATTTTGATTCTAATTCTACACATTCGTTCATATCATTCATGTTTAGTAGATCTATTTAAACACCATATAAAAATATGGGTGTTGAGTTATCTTTGTGGAAAAATAATAGAGAAATTATTGTTTCCAAATTATATAAGTCCTTCCTGGTTAATATTTTGGGAGTAAACCTCCCGTAAAATCTTTCTGTACTTTCATTAGTTGTGATTCATGCTATTTTGGGCATGGAGTGGTTATCATTGTATAAAACCAATATCAACTGTTGTTAAAGGTAGATCACCCTTCATATCCAAACGAGTCCTCTATTTCTATACAGGTGTAAAAATGAGGATGAGTCTACTTCAGAATCACCATCAAATTTTTTTATATTATTTCCATATTATAAAGAATATGGTGCTCAAATTATTGATATAAAGGCGAGAATCATGATGGAAGAAAACGTCATTGTGAGGGACAACACTAATGTGTTCCCTATAGAGTTGTACGGTCTTCCTATTGACTGAGAGGTGGAGTTATCAAATAAACTTATTCATAGACCTATTCTTATATCAAAGACACCTTATTTAATGTCCACCATTGAGTTTGAATAACCTAAGAAAAATCTTCAACGGAATCTATACAAGGTATGGATTAAAAAACCATGGGGTGAGACAGTCGTCTTAATCAAGAAAAATAATGGATCAATGAACCTCTACATTGATTATTGTGAGCTCAAAAAATCATGATAAAGAAAAAAATCATCTTCCATAGATAGATGACTTTTGCAGTAAACTAAACTGGGACAAGTATTTCTCTATGTGGGGCCTTTAATTGGGATATCACTAATTAATGGTGAATAAGGAAGATATTTCCAAGACTACATTTTGAACATGGTATTGACACTTTGAGTTCTTAGTGACTCCCATCTAACCGGACAACGCTCAATCAATTTTCATGGACTTAATGAATAATGTATTTAGAGATTATCTGGACATATTTTTGGTAATATATATTGGTTATACTATGATACACTCCAAGAGTAAAGATGAGAATTAATGACTTTTGTATAATATGATAAATACATTGATAATGGAGAAAATATATGCAATGTATAGTAAATGTGAGTTAAGGAAGGAGGAAGTATCGTTATTGGGGACTTTAATCACAAAAAATGGAAAATATGTGAAACCCTATAAAACAATGTCAATTTAAGAATGGATAAATCATGATCTGTAACAGAGATCCATAGTTACCTTGGTCTACCTGGGTAATACTGATGATTTATGATGAACTACTTATGATTTTCATACCCACAAACCAAATTGACTATAAGGGAAGTAATGATTACATAGACCAGTGAATGTGAAGCCTCATTTAAGGTGTTAGAAAAGAGTCTTATCAATGCACCAACACTCACATATTATACAAGTGCGTCTTATTGTAGTATACTGCAATGCTTCAATGAAGTGTTTAGGTTATGTGCTGATGTAAAATGAAATTTTATAGCATATTCTTTATGTTAGTTGAAAATTCATGATTAGAATAATCCAACACATGACCTTGAGTTGGATGCTGTGATGTTTGGGTTGAAAATATGGTGGAATTATTTTCATAGGGAGAAGTATGAGTTATATATTGATATAAGAGCCTCAAATATATATTAACATTGAATGAGCATAATATTCACCAGGGAATATGGTTAGTGCTCATAATTTATTACAACTTCTTAATCCACTATCATCATGGTAAAGCAAATAATGTGGCAGATGCTCTGAAAAGAAAGGATCCTGCAACTTTATCAATGATGAGAATTGAGAAGGATCCAATCATATTAGACCTATAGAAGATGGAAATGGGAATAATTATGTAAGGAACATCATAAATCCTTTCACAAATGATTAATGCATCATCCCTTATGGATAAAATAAAGGATGCTCAAATAAATGATTAGGAAATAAAAAATAATGCAGAAGCTATCAGAAATGAAAAAAACCTGGAGTACAAAATTTACGAGGAAGGAGTCATACTATTTGGGTCATTATTATATGTATCATCCATTCTAGGGGTAAAGAAAGAGATTATGAATGACACACATAGATTAGATTTCTCTATTCACCCAGAATGCATGAAGATGTATCAGGATATTCAAGAGCATAATTGGTGGAATAATATATAGAATGAGATCTTTGAATACACATCGATGTGCCTGGTAAGTCAGAAAGTTCTGTCTAAGAGGAAAACATATAATGGGGTGATTCAACCATTACCCAACCAAAATGAAAATGTGAAAACATCAACATGGAATTTTTCACTGCACATCTAAATACATCAAGAAAAAATAATTCTATATGGGTAATTATTGTTTTTATTACTAGGAAATCTTACCTTTTCTCAATTTGAGAGGACTTCTAATTTGATCAACATGAATAGATATACATCAAAGAAGAGGTGAGGCTACATGGAGTACCAATATCAATTGTATCTGATTGAAATCCCCGACTTATCACAAAAATTTTAAAAATTCTCTAACATTATTTTAATACTACATTTAACTTTAGTATGCCTTATAACCCCCAAAATAATTCCCAATATGAGAATACTATTTAGACACTAGAACACCTTTTGGGTGAATTTTCTATAGACAATAAGGGGCAGTGGGACAAAAATATTCCTCTTTTTATGTTCCCATATGACAATAGTATTAAATTATGAATCAAAATGGATCCATATAATACCCATATTGGGAAAAGATTAAGAACAGTAGTATACTAGGATTATGCTAGTGAACATAAGCTTTTGGGGCTTCATATGGTCGAAAAAATGGTTGAACGGGTGAAAACTATTCAGCAGCACATCAAGGTATCCCAAATTTGACAGAAGCTCCATGTCTAAAATTGTCGATGGGGCCTAGATTTTAATATTGGATACTTATTATTCCCCATATATCTCCATGGAATTAGATTATGATATTTGGGAAGAAAGGGAAGGTAATTCCCAAGTACATCTACCCCTTCAAGATTCTTGATCTTGTCGAAGTTGTGGCCTATCGACTAGCACTTCCACCTACTATGTATCATGTACATGATTTATCCCATGTATCCCTTTTGAGGAATTACATATCAGGTATATCCCTTGAAAAAAATTAATATGTTGTATAGTATGAAAATTATATCCCTTATGAGGAGAAAATAGTGAATATCATAGACTATAGAGATAAATTTTTATTCAACAAGACCACTTACATAGTCAATGTACCATTACAGAACTGTATTTACGAAGAGGCAGCATGGGAACTAGAGGAATCAATATAGGAGAAGTTCGACAACCTATTTTTAAAATTGACTATAAAAAAGATTTTGATGGTGTAATTTCATAAGCGGGGAAGAATGTAAAGACCCAGAATTTTATTAATCAAATTTCCATTCATATAATTATATTATATAATATAAAGAACAAAAAATAACATATATAACTCAACAAAAACATTATAAATGAATAATGAATGAAATAAGACATATTTATATAAATTAAAGAACCTTTACAGATGGAATAATAACTTGACTGTTGGAATAGTATTGTGACCATTAAGGATAATAAACTAGCCAATACAATTTTAATCTTGTAGAAGAATGTATATATAAAATTTAGGTATCTTATAAATGAAAATATTATATATTTATATAATTTTATTAGTAGATAAATTTATTAGAAATGAAAAACTAAATGTTGGTATGTTTATAAAATGCAATTTTTTATTTACAATTTTATAAATATTATAATTAATTAAAATAAAATATATTTTTAAAAAATATATTCATACATTAATATTTTATTATATTATAGTTGTAGTATAATTATAAGAGAATTTAATTAAAAATTCAATGTTTTATAAAATAATTTATAATTTTAAAATCAACAGTTTATGAATAAAAAATTATTTTAATTTACAAAATCACTTATATTTAAAAAATTATTTTCATAAAATTTAGTCCAATTTAGAAATAAAAATTTCAAAGATAGAGATGATTATTTTTTGGAATTTTACTTTTATTGTTGACATTTTAGTAAATAGTGAGATGTGGTAATTTATGGTGTAAGATAAACACATAAATTATAGAGTCATGGTTGATGTATAGATGATGTAACCACCATTAGTTCAAAATCACATGAACTAGTTACTATAATTAGTCAAAATAATCCAAAATATTTATTAACATGAGCCAAAATAATAAAAAATTAATAAAATAATAAAAAAACTCCGCACTCTTCAACGATAAATACCACCTCTCCCCACCTCATCTCCTCACACATTATATGCATTGAATTTTTCCAAATTTTACACAATCAAATTCCCATGCCTCTCCCCTGATATCTAGGATACATTGGTCTCAAAAAAATAACAAACCCAATTGACCTAAGGGGGTTCTCATGGAGAATAATTTCAATAGGTAAAATCCTATTTTATTTTCTTTTAATTTCATTTCAATTACCTTTCTTTTATTATCTTCTCATCCCCTACCTATCACAAAGTTGACTCATAACTCCAGTATCATTTCAAAACTATAATTTTATTTTTTTAGTGGAATATTCCATCATAAAATATCTTTCAACTTATTTTTTTAAAAAAAATGAAAACATCATTAGTGATGTTTCCATTTACTACCATCATGGACGATGTGTCTCCATTTTCCATTATCGTATTCAATACTAGTCATCAAAACAAATTTATGGTTAATATTGAATATTATATGTGTATTTACACTTATTTAATGTTATTTAACTAGTATATTAATTTTTTATTAAATAAAAGGAATCTAAATCATGATGTTCATGAAAACAAACAAAATAATCTAATAATTTTTTCCATCAACATTTTATCTAATGAATCTTCATCATCTTAAAAAGAATATGATATATGGATCCATTTAAATATAAGGATGTTATTTAATAGTTAAATTTAAAATATGTAGAGTGGTTATAATTCTACATGAACTTACAAAATAAAACATTAGGGAACCAATCATGAAATCCATGAAACGAATGCTCTCTAAACAATAAAATTATACATTATAACTCAACGAACATGCCATAAATGAAGGAAATTTAGTACAAGTTCATAAATGTTTCATTAAAAAGGTAATGCATTCACTCTAAACCACCATTTTTTCTTCGAGTTACACTTTCTCTCTAATTACCCCACTCTATATTTTAATTATCATTATATAATCCTCAAATGTTTTGTTTCGATGACTCAAAAATATGTACATTGATAAATATATCCTTCTTTTATGGAGATATACATGTTTTATAAGGATCCCTTTTCAATTCCTCTTAAAAATCATTCCCGGTTAATGGGAAGATCCCAATTTTTTACCCAGTTTTAAGTACCATCCATTATATGTTACAATATGAAGATATGTTTCTAAGAATTACCTTTTAATCATGAAAAATATCTTATTTAGTTTCTGATTTTGTGAAATCAATTATGCATTTGTTTGTTTTAAAGACTCTTTAATAGTTTCCCTTAAACCACACTAAAGTGGCTCATTTCTAAATTTTCTTATGAACAATTTTGACATGATTTCAATTTAATTAGGAAAAATTTTTCATGATCTACAAATAGTTTATATCATTAACATCCATGTAAGATTTATATGCATTCATTCATGGACTCCATTGTGATACACCCATTTGTTATTCCTTATGACATGATTTTATTACACATTCCATTACATTGATATCCCTTATGTATATTCATTATGTTTGAATCTTCATGTTAAACGCATATGAATTAACATGTTATGATTTGTGAACCCAAATAGTGCTCCAATTCATTTATTAAGGTTTATCCTCTTAATACATCATGTTGGGAGAGAGAGTGAACCTAATTCCTTTATGATACATTTTATTCCATTTGCAATAGTATTAGAAGATAGGCTCGAATCATTATTATGTCATGATTTAGGTTGTTTCCACATCAATATGATGCCAAGAAAACAGAATACCATGATCTACATGTTATTATTCCTTATGTTTATTCATGTTATATATGTTTTATTTCATAATGTTAAGTCTTCTAACCCATGTGATATGCTTTATTTCTATGTTTATTCCCATAATGGGATTTTTATACCCTACCATTGTTCATGTATTTCCCAGGTTATCCAATGTAGATGTAATATCTCAAAGGAAGTCCAGATATCATTATAGGTATTATATAAAATATGTTTTTATTTTTGTTTTCATGATTACTAGTTATGTACTTAATCTTATATAGACACCAAAATTTATGATCATCAGCTTGTAATTGATGGTTAAATAGAATTAATGTCATGCAATAATATGTGTAAAATGATAGGGTTGTTATATGTGTCTCTCCTAAGATGACAATGTTACATTAACATGCACTCATGGAAGCATATTATAATTTATTCATTAGGGAGGCCTACATGGATTATTTTTCACCCATATATGTGCACCAAAGTGTGCATGAAGACTTTCTGTATGATTTTCAGGCTATGGATAGATTTCATGATGGATATGTAGGTGGACAAGTGTTTCTTTGATAGAGTATAACCTCTTAGGAAGATTCTTATTATCATGATAGAGTACCACAATAGTGTCATGGAGACCAAGTATGTGGTCTGGATTAGTGATAGTATTAGATCCATGTATATACATTTTAGTTTCTATTATGTAATCATGTATGTATGGTCAGTCCATTGGGTGATCGGTTTGGTATGTATGACATTTCTATTTGGGATTTTATATCATTTTATTGATTATTACATAATTCTTTTATTTTAGTAATTTATTTATTCTTCACTCTATTTATTTACTACTTCAGATTATATCTACTTATATTTATAATATGTTACTCCAATATGAATTTATATTCTCCACATTTTACCACCTTTAGACCCTAAATACAATTTGGTAGCCTCAGGAATATATGGGGTTGGTGGTGCACTTGAGGCATTGTGATGAACCATATTGAGGCACTGAATTAGTTACATCCTGATCACGACATTACAAATTTTCGTAGCACATTTGGTACTACATTTTTTATCTCAATTTATTTGTTTCTTCCATTATTTCCATCCATAATGAAATATTAAATTTTTGAAGAAACAACTCCAATTGTTATGTAATTATAAAATTAATCATATGGATTTTCTCTTTAATTGGTATCTTATACAAAAAATCACCGTAAATGAAAGAATTATATTTTCCCTATAATAAATTATTTTTTATTAGATGAGAAATAATAATTTTTATTAATTTTTTCATATATACAAGTTGTATTATAATTATTATTGTCTTGTGTTAATCAAATAGTATCAAAATTCATCATATAATCCATTTATGCAACTTTATTATAAAAACATGAATTCTATTTTCTCATTAAAAAATATAATGATGGATTCTATACCTTTCAATCCATTACTTCATAGACCCCTCCTATTAGTAGGTTCATGATATATTTGATTCCATATACAGTACACACAAGTTTATTCTGAATGTTGTTGTCAAAGGTGCAATGATGTGCATACTGCTGTGGGAGGATATTCAAGGTTCACATGATGTGCCTCGAAACTGTTGAGGTGTTGCAACCACACTAAGTCAAGCCAAAGTAATATTCCTCATGTGCCATCATAAGAGTCTCTAAGTCTCCAGGTTTCTTAAATGATCAACCTATTCAAAAAATTAGGGCTACTTCCTACCAAATTGGTGATGATATGGGGTTGAAATTAGGGCTACCTACGAGTGGACATCGAGGCTACATAGAACATGGGTATAAATCAGATCGTTAGAGAAATAGGTCAGAAATCATGGTCTACTATCTACAACATTAAATTTTGGTGGGATATCAATAGAATTGAAAATACATTTAATGGAGTGACAAAACAAATTCACTCTAAAAAAATTCCCCTACATTACATGACATAACACCAAAACAATCACTATGTAATTTATTTTTTTATTATTTTCATTGAATTTGTTTTATTCAAATTTTAAATATTGTTGAGAAATGATGATATTTAATTATGTTATTGTATTGACTATAGTTTCATGGAACACATGCATCATGCCACATACCCAAGTGGCCTTTTCACCTTATAGCATCACACACCTTTTGAAAACATTAATGATGACTATTGTGAGCTGATATGAGATCAAGAGAAATAGGTTATTCAAAATCTTAAAAATTATTTTTGAAAATTATTTTTCTAAAATTAGATAGAACTATTGAATAAATAAATTTTTTTATTAGAATTACATTAAACTTGTAGAAAATATAAATATGAATTACTAAACAAAATGTATATAACTCATAATCTACTAATATTACCTATTTTCTCTCTTCCATAATTTTGGAACATCATTATTAATTTAAGAATTAAAATATATAAACATTATTACTATGGGATTATTTTTCAAGGAGTGGATGGTAGAGATTAAATGAAATTTTATGTTCCTTAATTTTGATCGGAGTTTATTATAGGTTATTGCAATGGACACATACATACCTATAAAGTAACATTCCTTATTCTATATCAGCAGGTGCATCCTTTGAATTTAATTTTTATTGGAGTTATTTAAATTTATCAGAATGTTAGGTACTACATTAGTTTTCTCTATTCCTATATATCTTCATGTATCACCCACTTTAAACAAATACATTTGCATGAAACAACTCCCATTTTTACCTAATTATGAAGTGCATCATATGCATTTTCATTCCAACTAGTATGTTATATTATATAAAATATTTAGTGAAATAATTATATTTTATGTACATATTATTATTTTTTATGAGATTTAAAATATTAATTATTATTCATTTATCCATATCTACATATAGTGTTTCATTTAGTATTACCTTTTTTCATTATAAATTTTCAATATACATCATTAAACTCATTTGTACAACATCATTAAAAATTTGTCAATTTTATTTTCTCTTTATAAAATATATCATTGTCATCTCCACCTTTCCCTTAATTTCTTCTAGACCACGAAATGTCAGCTGGATCATGCTAACTTTGATTCCTTATTTAGTACACCAATTTTTTTTCAACTCTTGTTAGTATAATTGAGTTAAAGATAATATAATTATTATAAATAATTCAACAGATTTTTTAATAATATATTTATTAAATATAGATAAAATTAAATGATCATAAAAATTTAGTTTTATTTATTAGAATTATATTAAACAAGTATGAAATATACAATATAAATACCAATATTTCTGTTATTGTATAGATCATAATCTTATAATTCTTCATGTTTTATTACTTGTTATAATTTTGAGACCCCATTATAAATATATGAAATTTCATATATATTTGTGGCCACGAGGGATTTATTTTTCAAAGAGTGATTTTTAGAGATTAAATAAAATATTATATTCTTTACATTTGAGAGAAGTTGATTGAAAATCAATACACTGAACTTAGAATTACATATAATGCAGTATTCCATATTATGTACGATTTAGAACATCCTCAAAATTTATTTTTATGTGGTGATGATTAATTTTATTATCATATTTGGTATTGAATTATTTATCTCAATTCCTATTTTTCATTCCATTTCTTCATCTTTATAAATTTTTTAACATTTTCAAGGACCAATTATCATTTTTTATTAAAATTTTTGGATTATTTTCACAAAACTAGAGAATTTGTTTCAATATATATAATGACCCAATATTTTAACACATAAATATTATATCTATTTAGATGATTATTAGTTATATTAAATAATATATAATTGAAGACCATATAGTTTTAGTATTTTCAGAGACTATAAAATCATTCTTCTTATTTATAGAAGGATCTTCCACATTTCATATAAATAACTATCAATTTTGTAATATTTATAGACAGACCCTATATAGAACCTTCCTTCAAAATATATAGAAATTTAAGATAATAAAGGTTGTTCTCTAGTGATTAATAATGGTAAAAATTAGCGATATAAATCCATGATTATATAAATACCTAAGATACGAATAAGGGTATGTGATCATAAACCAAACAAAAAAATTTATTCCAAACCTGTTAAAGATCATAAAGATGGGTCTTAGAATAAAGCATTATCATTTCAAATTACATGGCCCATAAGAGTGATAAAATATCATAAATCAATCATTTACCATGCTCTCATGTCATAAAATTTTCTCACCATCATAAATATAGAAACCATTCCATATATCAAGGCTTACTACCAATACAATCATCATAGTGGATCTAGCCATATCACTTATTTTCCATTGTTGATCAGGATGCATCAATTAACGATAGTTTATCAATCCCATTAACTTGATTCCCATTATTATGTCATGAGATAAAAAACTTTTCATAATTAATTGTATAAAGATATAGGTCCCACCCATCACATAATAAAAACCATAATTATGTGTGTAGAAATACCTTAAGTAATTCGTCATATAATTATATCATAACCCATGTAAAGGAAAAGATTTTGGTAATCATTCCCTAATTGAATTGAATCATGTCCAGTGGAAAAAGAATGAGTTTCGTAAACATTTCATCATGGTATATCTTGTGAAAGTGAAACAATTTCCTAAACATCATGACATCATAAACAAAACCCATTCAGGGAAAAAATAAGAATGGTATCCTGGGGTAGTTCTTTATTTAAGAATGAGTAACATCTAATGACATTATATTATATGAAAAATTATTTTGAAACAACCATTAAACTTATCTTTAGGAAAATATCCTCTCCATGTTAAGAAAACACTTTTTAAAACATAAACCTTTTTCAAAATATTTTTCTTTGAAACTAACAATAAAATACAAATCATTATAAAATATTAAAGAAAATAATTTCATTGAAAATATCCTTAAAAAAATTCAACCGAATATTCATATAATTTAGCAGTCAAGATGGTGGTTATTTACGCTAATTCCTTTTACATAAAAATAAATATTCCTTTTACAATATCGGGAAAAGTCAAAGGATTCATGTTTGGAAAATGATAATGATATTCAGTAAGATTTTTTTCTGAAAAAAGTAAAACATGGTTAAAAATAAAATTAAACAATAACAATATAATAATGAAATCATTTTAGACATGTTTTTTAGAAAATATGAATACGGCGAAAAAAGGGTTATCAATTGTAGATATCAAAAAGTAAACGTTTCTTAAAAACATATTTTGAGCCATTGATTCAATAAAGAGAGAAAAATGTTGTTAAAACATTTATTTTAAATAAATAACTATATTATATGAATATCAATGAGAATTAATAATAGGTAGATTATAATATTTCAATATTATAGATTTAATCCTAAACAATCTAAATAAACAAAGAGATTGTAGAATAAAATCATTACCAATATGGTAACATGAAAACCCCTTGAAATAGAGTTATGAATATTTATATATATATCCCAATAAAAATATTAATAAGAATAAATTTTTTTTTCTTGGGATGTATAATCCCCAAATAAAGGAAATATGTTTTGAATATGGAATGTGTATCACAGAAAATAAAAGTGAGAGAGAAGTCCATTACCTTAAGGTTTGACATCCATTGCACAGATTATAACCTCCTATATAATAGAGTTAATTTTATTATAAATATATTATTTAATGATATTCATGTGTATCACACCATACATGATTTAAATTTTCCCTTTTTAATACACACTTATTATCAAGTCCTTGTTAAAATCATGTTCTGGGTAATAACTACTTCATTGTTCATATATTTTTTGGTTTGTTATTTTTGGTCCTTGTACATTGATTATCTTTCCATAAAATACATAATATTAAAAATGACACTGATATAATATATGTTCATTATATATATTTTAAAATTCATTCATTAAAGTAAGATATAGAAGGCTGAAATGAATTGTTCATGGAGACTGTATGTCGTACATATTTCTGAACATTTTTCCTTATTTAGACGGATGAAAAAAATAAGGATAATTAATAATTCACTTATATATAATCATTAAAATTTAATTTATATGAAATTTTTATTAACATAATCATTATTAATTTCCTTGTATATTTTTTGTGAGAATGAATCACATTACTTCATTTGGAAATAAACTGTTGTACACAAAAGAAAAGTTACTGTATCCCCTGATAAGTGGATAGTAAAAAAAGTATATTTAATATTAAAATTATAGAAGTGAAAATATGTTACATTTAAAATATATTTAGATTAAATACAACATTATTCAGGACCATTGGAGGTGGTGATAGAAGAAATATTACATCAGTCCGTGAAGTGGTAGTTTGACATCCACATGATCGATTATTTTATTTCACATTGGATGGAAATGTATATAGATATAGGTCATTTAAAAATATTGAAAATTATAATTATGTGTATTATAATAAGGTAATTATATTTTCATGTTTCATTCATTACTTATTTGGATGAAAGAATAAATTAAATGATAATGCGTTGTTAAGAGCATTACTTCTTATTTAGAGATTGTCTTTCAATATATACCTAGAGCCATCATATGAAGGATTCATAACTAAAAAATGAATTAATTGTCATGCTAAATGAGGTTAGGAAGGGTTATTTGTATTTTTTGTATTAAATACATGGATCAGGGAGTGTGGATTGGAGATTATGGGAGATTTCCTATTATAAGTGGGGAAAGGAACCTTCTTGGAATCAAGTTGATAATTTCTCAAAACACTCCAAAATGATAAAGTTATTAATATCAAACAATCATAAAAATGAACATTTATTTGATATTGTGAGAGGATAGTATTTAAATATGGAAGAAAATTAGTATTTATACATGTTTTAATGGAAATATTTTATTTATCTTTTTAGCTTAACCCCCAGTAAACCCATTTTAACCATAATAGTGTTATCTTATTTTTACTGTTATCACTAGTCATTTAGTAAAATATTTTTAAAAAATTAATAGATAATTTTAAATATTATTATTCAAAATAATGAGACTATCTTTCCAAATTTAATTCATAATATTTATTTAATTTAATTTTATATTATTCTCATAGACGCATTGATAAAACAGTTTTACAAAGATACTTTTTTGAGATGTATAAACACTTGGTATATTAATGTTTAGCATATAATGGATTCTAATGTCCTAAATTAGTTTAATTATAATTTCATTGAGATAATGGTAGTTTTTTATCAATTTATTTTTTCTAAAAATCCATTAAATGAAATGAAAATTCATCATAAATATCAGTATCATTCACAATTCATTAACAAAATAAAATACTTCCGAAACTTATAAATATTTTATTTCTGATATAATTTTTAAATTATACTTTCAAAAATAAATTTATAACAAAATTATTAAGAGAGAATTTTTTTAATTTTAGTATATGTTTGAAAGAAATTGATGCAATATATTCTTTAGAAAAAATATTGTTTTTCAGAAAACATGTCCTTTAATTTCTATAGATTTATATTTCCATTTCATATTATTTTCTACCAAAATAATTCAATTTTGAAATTTTTTAAACATAAATTTTAATACTTAAGTAATTCCTATTCATACCCTCTATTATGATGGCAAGGCGATATTAAATACTAATATATAATATGATATATTATGGTAAGTTAAAATTCACTATTGTGTGTAACACAAGTAATAAAAAAATCATTATTGCATGTAATTAAAGCTATCAAGTTACATAACTTGTTTGACAAATATATATTTCATAAAATATCAGGGTGTTTCAATCTACCCCACACCCACCAATAAAAATGATTTTCACCCCCGAAATAATGTAATTCCATTGAAATAAAATGTGGATACTTTTTCTTCATTATATCCTTAGGTTCCCACATTGATTCCTTAAACTATTAGTTTCACCACAATTAATTGACAAGGTGATTAGTATTATTTTTTATATCATTATCTATATAAGAATGAATATCCACAGGATTCTCCTAATAATAATGATCTGTATCTAGTGGTATGACCACTGAGTTCAATTCATTTGATGTATTAGGTATGTACTTTATTAGAATATATACATGGAACACATCATAGACTTGAAAGTGATTTTCTAGTAGTGAATAATGGTGATCTACTATCCTAATAAGATCATGAATCCCACAAGTGACAATATACCTAGGGATTATCTCCCATTTCATTCTGAATTTCATAAATGTTTTCTTTAGGTAAATTCATTGAAATACCTTTTCTCCAACCACATACTCTAGATCACACTTAAGATTACAATCATAACATTTCTGTCGTCATTTTTCTCCCTTATGCGTTGATGAATAGTTGCAACATGATCAACAATTTATTTAGCTTTCTCAGGTCCTAATAGAATTATTTCTCCAACATCATTCTATCATTTTGGAGTTCAACACATCTTTCAATGGTTTATTCATATGGGGCCATCAGAATAAATGAGTGAAAGATAATTTTATAAAAAAACTCGACATACAAAAGATGATTTGCCTAAAAAAGATGAAGTACAGATAAAATTTTCTCATCAAATCATATGTGGTTTACATTTTTCTAAAAAACAAACAATATTTTTAGGAAAATATGCAATAATTAAACAAAACTCTATATTAAGGGCTTATTGAATACTGCAACAAAATTTTAAGGTAAACATAGGATCCTGATCATTTATAATAGAATGTGTTACTTCATGAAATATTACCAAGTGAATAATGTATATTCTAGAAATCATATCAAGATAATATTCTACACTAATAGTAGTAAAGTGTTTAGACATCGTAAGGTGGTCGACTATAACCCATATAGTGTTATGCCCTTTAAATTTTTAGGGATCCCAATTAAAAAATACATGGTGATGTTCTACCATTTCAATTATGATATTCTTAATCATTATAACATCATCTTATACTTTTTGTCACTCCTCCATGACTTGCTAACATACCAAGCACTGAGATATGAACTCTGATTTTTCACTCAATATTCCATCCCACTAGAAATACTCTTTAAAATATCTATACACTTTGAATTTCCAGGGTTAATAGAGAATGAATAATTATCATCCTCCTCTAATATCTCCTTCTTCAAATTCAGTATGGATGGAATGCATATATGGTTCCTCAAACTTATCATTCCATCACTAACATGGTTATACTATGGATAATATTTCTCCTTCTTCTGTAGATCCATGTATTCCTTATATGCCTCTATAAATTTTTATTGAATATATGGTCGAATAATCATTTGATAATGATAATATCTATTCAAATTATTTATGATATCAAAATGCATCCTCTCCAAGGACAATAATATTAAATATTTTTTTATCCTTAACATTAATAAACTAACATGATCCTTTTATGTCAATGTATCAAACACCTTGTTTTCAATCCAAAGAAGGTAATGTATTAAGCAGTCGTAATCATTGATTCTCTCTACCCATAATCTCTGGGACATATTCAACTCATTCTAATTGAATATATACTCCAAATGTTTATGTTCGGTATATATTTAAAACTATTCTCTAGAAAGATACTGCCTCCATATCTGTAATGATAAAATTATCCTAGGTAACTCTAAATCATGAGTTGTTATATTTTTCTCATGAAATTTCTAATGGTGGGAGGAATAAGATATAACCATATCATTCTGTATGAGTAAACATATCAATACCTTCTTGGATGGATCTCTTTAGATTACAAACTCTTCTCCACTAAAAGGTAGTGTAAGGACTGGTTCACTAACAAAAATTATATTAAACTCTTTGAAATTCTCCTCACGTTCATCCATATAATAGAACCTGACTTATTTCCGAGGACTCATTCTGACTGGATTGGACTAACATGAAAACATCTCCATAGTGAAATAAAAATATCCAACCAAGCCAAGGAATATATGGATCTCATTTACTACGGTTGTTTTGAAACAACATTAAATAAAATTCATCTTTTATGGATCCAATAATATACCTTCACATGATATTATATATACCAATAATGAAACATTATAATGCCAAAATTCACATGTGCTAAATTTTTCATATAAAGTTTCTTTTAAAAGGGTCTTTATAGTGTCCATACCACATCTGTAATGTTTTTCAGGGTATTTATTCATTTTTTTACCCTTAAGTAATAGAAACTAGATCAAAGATCAATTTTGAGAAGTATTGAGATCATTTTAATTGATTGAACAATTCATTGGTGTGGGTTATAGGTTAAATTTTCTTCATAGTGATCCTATTAATTTCTCAATAATCAATATAAAGGTACAATGACCCATATTTCGTTTAAAAATGAGAATATGATTACCCTATTTTGATACACTATGGTGTATAAATAACAAATCATGATTCTCCTAGAGTTATATTTTTAATCCTTGAAACTCAATCAAGGATATTCTATAATGATCCACCAATATTGGTGTAGCACCAGGTATGAATCCTATTGAGAACATAGACTTCTAACATATTGAAAAAACAGCTGAGTGGGTGTGAATTACTTATTTGTATTTTCTGGGTTTCAATACTTTTAGAAACTTAAATACATAAAAATGTTATGATTAACTTCCTTTTAATCTTTTAGTAAATACTAATGCATGTAAAATTAAGAAATTATGTAAAAAAGACAAGATTTACAACGTTCGTCCTTAATGTGAGAAACTACAACCCTTCCATAAGAACTCCCATGTGTCTATGGAAATTCACTATTAAAAATAAGTGAATAAAACTTGCACCAACATCAATTATACACCTTCTATCACCCAATATGAATGATTATAATAACTCATATCACTTAACAATGTTTCTTACAAAACAATTGAGGTGATATAAAATAATAAATTATTTGTTCAATTTTACCTCTAATAGTTCCTTGGTCTGATGACCCTGATTCTAATGGCCTTAACTCCGTTGAACCCAGATTGATTAACTCTATCTGATCAAATCAATAAGATTATCCCTTTCTCCATATGATCCATAAAAAACATTATGTTATTTCTATGTGAAAAATATGCACTTCATAGAAACACCCTAAAACATAGTATGAACTTCCCCAACCTAATAAATTCTTTTAGATGGACTCAGCATGACGAACACAAGATCATTTATCAAGAATCATATATTTATCAAGTGATCAAAATTATATCCCTCTATCCAATAAACTATACATTTAGTGGTCTTACCTTCATCGGATATATCATTCCCGAAAGAAAAAAATTTGGAAGAAATATGCAATGCTCTTCCTTTTCCACACTCACGAAACTGACATAGATTTAATGAACTATGCCCCTGTTAATATGTAACATTGAAAAAGAAAAGTAGGGAAACTGAAAAACATTTCCTACATACACAAACGTATAAAAACTGAAAAAAACTCACATTTATTCTCCAAAATTGAATTATTTAATCCCTCTTACGATTTATCTAAAATCATTATTCACATCAATTTTAACTTTTCATTAGTCGAATTTTATTTCTCACATTCTATTTGATATTAATTCTTATCCATAGTCTGATTATCATTCATAGAATTACTCTGAATATATTTCTCATCTTCAGTCAAATTATCTTTCTCAGCATCAGTATGATTATCTTTCTCATGTTCTATCTAATTATCTTTATCATCTTCAATATGATTATATTTCTAATTTTCAATTGGATTATATTTTTCAGCTTTACTATGATTATATTTCTCATCTTCATTATGATAATATTTTTTATATTTAGTCTGATTATCTTTCTTAAAGTCAGTAGGACAAACTTCCTTCTAATATTAAATCTAATTTTCCTTCTTATAGTCAGTATGAATTTCATTTTCAATGTCAGTAAAATCATCTTTTTCTGAGTTAGTCTAATTTTCCTTCTCAAAGTTAGTCTAATTTTCTTTAACATATTCATTCATATTTTCCCTGTTAGAGTAATTTTGATCTTCCGTCTTATAGTCAATCAAATATTCCTCCTCAATGTTAGAACAATTTAACTTCATTATGATGGAACTTCCCATTATGATGGAATATATTCGACAATGACTCCCCTTAAAAAGATTCACCTATTTTTCATAAACAATATTTTTTTTTAAAATATTTTTCAACAAAAAAACATTTTTTAGAAAAAACATCATAAATTATCTTCAATCACACTTATAAATTTTTTGAAAACACTCGTTAACAACTTCTTAAAACCTCTGAAATCATTCATAACACATATTTTTAATTTTTTACCAAAACACAACCTTTCTCAAAAGAGAGTGACCAAGCACCACTATACTGGTTAATGTAATGTTTCTTAAGGAATTTCATCCCTCGGTGAGAAGAAAATTTATCTTCCTTGTACAGAAAACTCCCCCTCACATATATCATTTCATATCCCTTTTATTTTTCTTTCCCTCATTTTATGATAACCACAGCTTAATTTACATTTAGTAAATATCTATAAAAATACACTACAATGTAAGATAAGTAAAAACATCATAAAAAGTACAATGTTTTCACCTTCTATATCCCTTTGTAAATATAATAAAATGTATTGTGGGTGTCATCCTTATGAGATTGAAAAATTTATTAGATGAGGCTGAACATTAATTTTCATCTTTAACTCCAAAAACCTTTATTTCAACATTGCCTTTGGTAATATAAAATCAATTTGATACATCATTGAGTTATATTACTGAATACAAATCTCTAGTAGAAACTTCATATTTTATAAATGAAAAATTTAAATCAATATGTTTTTATCATGAATGTTAGATATGAGTTTTTGAAATATAAATTGCACTCTGATTATCAGAAATTGTCTTCTATGGTCTAGAAACATTAATATTCAAATCTTACAACCGAAACATTAACCACAACATCTAATTTCATGCATGATTAGCTTCAATATATTATGATTCTATTATACTCATTGTTACTCAACTTTATTTCTTACCAAATCAACATAGACATCATTTAACCAAGAAAAATGTTCATCCTCAGTTTTAATTTTTATCATTACAATCTCCAGCTCCATCGACATCAGTATATCCATTAAACATCATCTCACAATATAATTTGTAAAAAACCCATTTGATGTTATTACTTTTACATATCCTTGAATTATCATTTCATCAAATTAATGTAATTATTTCAAATTAAATTGATACTGGTCACACAAATTCACAGTATAAATAATTTTGGGCATTGAGCATGTATGGTAAATTAGACGTCCTATATGTTTCTGAAAGTCATTCTGATTTACACTTTTTCAGGATTAATCATTACTCATATATTTTTTCAATGAAATATATGAAGAAATTTCATTGCATTATACCTTTCCAGAATACTTCAATAATTCCTTGATATACTTTTATTAAAATATGAAAATATACATTTTTTGTTGAACTTATAAGACAATGAATAATGTTAGTTCTCCCAACATTGATATTTCAACTCTTCTTCATTAACTCACGAAATTCTTTACAAAAAATTTATTCATCATGGAAAAAATATTATCATACACCTTAATAATTAAATGTATAATTCTTGAGTCATCACCTTTCACATATAAGTTTCTATAAACTTTTACTTCAAAAAAAAGTCAAAATTCTCAAAACATTTCCTTCTTTACAATAACATGAACATGGATTTTGTTTGGTCCCATCAAAATCATTCCTTAGTTTAAAATATTTTTTTTCCAATCCTCTCCATGTATAAACCCACATTTTTTTATTGTAATATTTTTTATTAATTTATCCAATGTGAAATTCTAACATTATAACCATCAGACATCCATTGTAATTCTAGTGAGAAACCACTACTAGAATCATTATAAATTCTTTTAACCCTATAATAGGGGAAAATTTTCATCAAAATACACACATTACACCTATTTTATAGGAATTATAATTAATTCTAGATTTTCTCATTAAAATAATTCATCTTCATTCAACTTGTATCTATAAACCCATTTCATTTCAATAACATTTTTATTTTCTATCTCTGGAACAAGTTCCCATGTTTTATTTTTCCCAATCTGATCCAACTCATAATTTATAGAATCCACCCATTATTTTTTTCAAGAAAAACTTTATAAAATGATTATGGTTCACCTTTTTAGATAATTGAATTATTTTTTTTCTAATCTCAACATCCTTCAAGTCCAAACTGAAACCTCACAATTCTGAAGAATATTTTCGTTCTTGACATGTTTTTCTAAGGTAATAAATTAAAAATTTTATTCTCTATCTAAACATTCCTTATCAAATTATTTTCTTAAATCATGTTAGATATGTTTTTAATCACCTTCACTATCATTTGAAATGTCCATTTTGTCCTCATTAGCATTCTAAAAAACCATTGTTAAGGAATTTATATTTTCAATTACTTTTATATCATATGATTCCACCAACCTTTGTAAGTATTTTTTCCAATAATTTTATATTATTTAATTTAGTTTATCACCCATAATATTTCTTTCATTTGATTTTTTATCTAACATTCCAAAAATCAGATTTTTTGATTTTAAGTAAACATGGAATTCCAAAAACAATGACAAACCTTAAAGAATATTTTTTTATTCCAAATTTCATAATAATTTATTCTATATTCTAGCCTGATAAAATATATATTCTGAATATTTAGAGTTGTAATAACAACTTCTATCTAATAAAACATTTAATGATTCTATTCTGCTAAAATAATTATTCTTAATTCCACAAAACATATATTCATTCGTAATGCTACTCCAACTATTTTGGAGATTAGGAAGATCTATAGTGATGATTGATACTATTCTTTCTCAGATAAGATCCAAAAGTATTTCTGATGAATTTGGTCCTAATATGTGTTGTTATCTTATTTGTATAAACATCCATTTCATTCTTAAATTCTTTTCTAAAAAACATAAACATTCCCACATACTATAAAATGGGCTTCATAAATATGATGTTTTTCATATGAATAAAATCATCACTAAATGCGATAAAATATAAATATTTTTTTTAATTATTGATGTCTCATAAACCCACATAAATTAGAATCACTAATATCAAGAGGTCTAGTAGATGGAATCTCAGTTCACTTATAACTCATGTTTGTCAAATTCCCTTCCTAAAATTTAACACAAACTTTTTCATATCTCCTCTTTGATTCTAGAAAATATAAGACAACATCAACATTAGAATTTTTGTTCATTGTTTTTCTGCCCATGGTTCCCAAGTCATCAGTTCCACAATTTGTTTTCATCATTATCACTCAAGTAAATTGAGTTATTAAACTCTACAATTTGAAAAATATTTACACTAGGTATTTATCCTATTATGATCACATTTACATTTTTCATAATTATGTTGATATAATAATATTTTCAGAAAATTAATTATTTTCCAACATAAAAAATTTCAATATATGTTATGTTTTATCCCAAAAATAAATAAAATATGCTTAGATTTGAACTCAACCATTCTAAGTCCTTAAATTTTTTAGTAACTATCATTAATGAAGTTAACTGACCATTCATCTTGACATCATACATGTTTTAATAGCTTTATATCACCTGTCAGATGTGAAGAACAACCACTATCATGTATCAGTTGTTTGATCCTTTTAATTTATTTAAAATCTATTTTCATAAAAAGGTTATTTTCTTAAATTTCATCTTTCCAGCTTTATTTTATTTTCTACCATAAGAATCATTTTATAGACGGAGTGTCATAACTCATTCATGTTGATGAATAACATGATAACATCTTCAAAAAATAGCTTCCAAATGTTTATGTTGAATTTTTTATAATGTTTCTAACATAATGAGTTTTTCTTTTTTATCTTTATGTGGGCTAGGAAGGTTACTCATCCTTATTCCATCGTTGCTTTCTCTTTTTTTTATCCTTATTCTAGGAAGTGACATGGTATACCAAAAATTATAATCCTTATGCCCATAGATTCTATAGAGACAATAATAGTAATAGAATCTAGTTTTTTTATTGATATAAGATACTTCTCTAAAGGAAACTTGCTAATGTTGATAAATTCATCCTATTGCAATATACTATCTTCATAGACCATCATTCCAACTTAATGATTTTTCATATTTTGTAGATGAAATTGGTTTCTATCACACTTTTTCCACCTAATATTTCCCAAAACATTTTCATGAACCAATAATGTTTGAAAAATTATATGAATCATTTTTTTGGAGGTGATTTCTCCTAATTCATGTTTTGATCTCTCATAGTAACTTTAAGGGTCTTATATTTTACTATATAAGTTTTGTTGAAATTTTTCTTCATCCTCCTAAAGGTATTTTCGTACAAAAGTAGTTTTTATTTAAATACATTAACTTATTATTCTGTTACATTAAATTTTATATTGAGATCTAAAATCGTCTTTACCAGTTCTGAAATTATTAATTTGTAACATAAGATCTCCTGAATGATTTTTCCCTCCTACTTGATCACATCTTCTCTTACATAAAAACACGCTTCATAATTGTTGGGAAAAAATCTCTGAATTCAACAATGAATCATTTTTGAGGTAATTGTGTTTGTTGAAAAAGAATGCCTCTTTGGGGTGTTTGTTGATAATGCAGACCATGATACATGTTTGTGTCGACAAAGGGGGTTTACATGGTGAATTTTCGAGTTCAAGGGATGCTTTCAGCAATCGATTATTGAATGAAGAACCTCGACAAAGGGATAGATGATCTGAAGGTGGTACAAAAAGAGCAGGTATAAGGTGGCACCGCTTTCCAATGATTGAAAAACATTTTCGCCTGAAAATCATAAAATGGAGAGATTTGTTTTTTGAAAAGTTTTTTGCACGCAAAAGGAAAGTGGTGCGCGGAAAAATTTTGTATGGCGTGCAAAATTAGTGGGATGCGTGAAACATTTAAGTGGTGCGGGGAAAACAGCGGGATGCACGAAAAACAGTGGGTTGCGCGAAATAGAGGGATAATGTATTTCGCGCAAGAGGTGTATCGAGGTTCGAAGCTCAAAAATTGGAAGAGGCATGAGGTGCATGAAATTTTGGAGCTGTGCACGAAAAATGGTGTTGCGCAGAAAATTTGTTTTCGCGCTCGAATTGAATTACGCGCTCAAGAATGATTTTTCGCGCAGGGTCAATTTTGCCTATAAATATGAGGTGACCCCCCTCCATATGCTAGAGTTAAAGACATAGAGAATACCCGAGCTCTGGTGCGTGAAATTGGAGACTGCAAGGGAGTTGCGCGTAAACATGAAGTTTACGCGTAAAGTCTAGTGTTGCACGCAAAGCTAAGGTTGCGCGTAAAATTGGTGTTTGTGCGGAAAATTAGTATTGCATGAAAAGTGTATTTCACGCAAAGGTAGAGAATTTCGCACATGAAAGTTTAGAGGTTTGCGTGTAAAAGGGGTTTTTGCACTCAAATTGAATTTCGCACAAAACAAAGGAATTACGCGCAAGGCACCATAAGGGCTGCACGTAAAAATTGGGGTTGCCCGGTACACCTGGTGCAAAGTGAGATTCATTTATGGGTGAAAGTTAGACATCAACAGAGAATCTATCAACTGTTAAGGATTCATATTTCATTAGTTAAAATTAAGAGACCTATAGGTCTATGAACTGTGAGTGGATTCCTTCCTAGAGCAGTGATCAAAAGAAGAGAAAGAAGGTGATCCTCTCCACCAGCAGTGAGCCAGAGATAGAGAGACAGGGAGTGACCCTTCAGAAAGTAGTGAGCTGACCCTAAACATTGTAAAGGAATTTATCCTGGGTATAAAAGTGATCTAGCTCAAACCTTGTAATCCACAACTAGTGAAGTTTAGTAGAATTTGGTACGACCGACAACTTGTCGGCATATGCTCCTTGGACGTATCCCAGTGCGGGTGAACCAAGTAAAAATCATTGTGTCCTGTGCATGCATTAATTTTTGTTTACATTGTTCAATAGGAAAGAGAGAGAAGAGTGTTTTGCTTAATAACAATACTAGATCAGAACATGCGTTAATTTTAAATTAGTCATACCCTGATTCACCCCCCCTCTCCGGGTATTCAGCCTTGTGGCCCTAAAAATTGGTATTAGAGCGAGGTTGATAGCAGTTATCCTCTCAATGGAGGGCACTAATAATAAAGGAATTCCGATCTTCGATGGAAAAAATTTTTAGCTATGGAAGAATCAGATGCAACACTACTTCTAATCTTTGGGAATGGATTTATTTACAGATGCAATGCATGGCATAACAGTTGATATTAATAGTGGCACATTATCAGATGCTGAGTATAGAGAGCTGGATGTTGATGCCAAAGCAATCAATTCCTTAGGGGGAGACATATCCAATCCTATATATACAATGGTGATGTCTTAAAAAACGTCACATACCATGTGGGAAAAACTATTTAATATATATGAATGGGATACAAAGGTGAGAGAGGCAAAGTTTCTAGTGTTGTGGAACAATTATGAAGATCTAAGAATGAACTCGAATGAGTATGTTGATGAATTATTTGATAGGGTAAATGTTGTAGTAGAATACATATGGGGTCTTGGAGAAATTATTGAAGATATAAAAAATTTTAAGCACATATTGAGAAAACTTCCACCTAGGTCCAATCCGAAAGTTTTTGTTTTGGAAGATAACAACCCAAAAGAACTGAAATTGTATAACCTGCACAAAACTCTTGTTGCATATGAAATGAGAAATGATGATAACGATGCTGTGGAAAAGGGGAAATCCAAAGAAGTGGCATTCAAGGCCATGAAGAACCTCACCATTGAAGATTCTCAAGAGAAGAAGAGACAGATTAGGTGATGTCATTCCTTTATTCACATCTGCAAAGAGGAAGAGGAATTTTTAAAGAGAAACTTCCACTACCATGCTTTCTTTATGGAATGGTTGGTTATCCTGCGGAAAGATTCCCCCAATAAGTTTCAAGATAATGACAATGATGATGATGATGTCGAAATTCCCAAGAAGAAGACATCAGCATTTGTGAAAGGAAAGAAACAATTCAATAGAAATTTCTTTAAGAAGAAGAATCTTCTTTCACAAGAATTTGAATGTTCAGATGATTCTGAGGATGAAGAGGCTGAGGAGATAGAAAATTACAGAGATCATGGGTTAAATCCCTTGGTAGCGATTATTTGTAGTTCTCATAAAAAGGAAGAATATGATGCTAAACAAGAAGAAGACATTGAAGGGAGAGTTGACATGGAAGCTGAATTAGAAGAATCTCTTGAAGATATAGATGTTTGGAGAGCATAAAAAAAGAAAGCCAACAATGTGGTACATGATTCCAAACTCTACATGCAACAACAGGAAGAAGAGAAGTATAAGTTGATGAAAGAAATTGAAAAGCTCATGTTATCATCACAAGATAACTCAGAATCAGTTAGTGAGTATAAGCTCAAGACAGTAGAATAGAAAATGGAGATTGATGGCTTGAACAAAAAGGTGATAGATCATGTCAAGCGTATCGAAGAGCTTGAAGAATAATTTTTCGGTCTGCGGAGAAAAGTTAAAGACCAGGAAAAACCATTGATTCCCAATACATTATTAGGAAATAAGGTCATTATGAAGAATAAAAAGATGAATGTGGATCCTAGTAGTTCAGTAGTAAAGAAGCAGAAATTGAGCTCAAACATTAAGGCTGATTCAGGGCTTGATCCGAGGCAAAAATCTGTAGTTATTGAAGTCAGACCGCAAGCACCCGTCCCGAGATTGAAAGATGATTTGGGAACAAAGAATAATCAAAATATACAGAGATCCCAATGGGAAACTCATAGTGCTGAAGTATCACAAAGGAATGCACCTTATATTAGGTGTTATTATTGTGGTAAAGTGGGACATTCACAGTATGTGTGTTCCATATCCAAAAGATTCTGAAGGGAACAAGAAAAGAGGTGGTAGCCTAATAGAGAGAGGTTTTCCCAAACATATTTTGAAGGAAATTGTTTTTTGTGTGGAGGACTTGGCCACATGTCTTGGTACTTCACTTTGACCATTCAGAGAAATGTGCCAATGAAGAATCAAAATCATCGCAAGCAGCAGATCAATAAACCGACAAGAGATTTAAAAGTTCAGAACAGATATGAAACTCTGTAAGATGAAGATGGTCCATCTTACTCTGAGAATGATCATGAGTCTCAATATATACTGAGTATGGAGACAAAAATTTGGACCAAGAAGAAGAGAGAAGAGAAGGCAGTAGTTTCTGAAATTTCCCTTAAAGCATTAGATCATGCTGGTGTGTGGATTCTTGATAGTGGTTGTACGTCTGACATGACATGCATCAAGGATCTGGTTACAGGCATAAAATATGACAAAAAAGGAGTTTTCAAGTTTGGAAATGATGAATGCCTTAAGATAATTGTACCAGGAAAGGATAGGTTTGGGGGAAAAGAAATCAGATGTGCTGATGTCTTGGTTATATAAGGTCTTAGTCACAATATGCTCAGTGTCAATCAATTGTGTGACTCAGGACATTCTATATGGTTTACCAAGAAGACCTGTACTATCATGGGAAAAGATGGGGCAATTTTTCTTCCAGGAAAAAGGACAAAGAGAAATCATTACCTTATAAGTGGTGAAGAATATATCTGTCTTTTATCAAGAGAGGAAGAAAACCAGTTGTGGCATAAGCAACTTGGTCATCTATTCCAACAGTCTATGGAAGATCTGGTATATTGTGATGCTGCTAGAGACCTTCCAAAACTATCACGTGATCATACTCATACATGCGATGCTTTTCAACAAGGGAAGATCATCAGAAAAACATACAGGCCAAAGGAACATAAATCATCCAGAGTGCTCGAATTGGTAAATGCTGATGTGTGTGGACCTATTTCACCACGAGATATAAATGAGCCAAGGTACTATGTCCTTTTCATTTATGATTATATAAGAATGGACTATGTATTCATCATTACCCATAATACAGAGGTGTTCAGTTGCATAAAGCATTATAGGAGGGAATCAGAAATGATGCTTGGGAAGAAAATTCTGATGTTTCGTACTGATAACTGTACCGAATTCCCAAACAGTCAAGTTGAAAACTATCTCGAGAAACATGGGATAAGGAATCAAGTTTCATCAGTAAGAACTCCCCAACAGAATGGAGTGGTTGAAAGGAGAAATTGAATCATCAACAACATAGACAGAACGATGCTTATTGATAAAGACCTACCAGAGAAAGTTTGTAAGGAAGTAGTTTTGACATCGGTCTATGTTTCGAACAGGACTCTGTTGTGTCCTAAGCAAGGGAAGAATCCGTCTGAACTGTGGTATGGAAAGAAGACAACGTTGAAATAATTTCGAATCATTGTAAGTAAGTGTTTCATTCTCAACAAATAAAATCATAGTAAGTTTGAGGAACAAGGAGATGAGGGGATATTCGTTGGCTACTCAAGGAAAAGAAAAACATATAAATTCTTCAACAAGAGGCTAGGAAAAATTGTTGAGAGCAATGATGTCACTATAGTTGAAAATGAACAGAATACTCAACGACCTAGTGAACAGTTTCTGGATGAATGTGATGATGAGGTAAGAGACACTGGGGGAGAAGAAGTTGCAGAGGCTCACTTAGAAGATGATACTGATGATGAACAAGAAAGTGTCAAGTCTGTGTCTGCAAGTAAGCCAAAGAGTCGAGCTAAAATTGATAGGAAGAATATCATTTGTGATCAGACAGCTCCATTTCAGACTCGAAGAATGAAATCACTATAGAAAACATCATTTTTATCTCAGGTGGAGCTGAAATGTTTTTCCGATGTAGCTGAAGATGAAAACTAGGTTCAGGCTATGAATGAAGAGCTTGGTCAAATCGAGAAGAACCAAACATGAGAGATTGTTTCGAGGCTAGCAGATAAGAATTTCATCGGGACTAAATGGGTCTATCACAACAAGATGAATGAATATGGAACTGTGATTTGAAACAAAGCACGACTTGTGTGCAAGGGATACTCCCAGATAGAGGAAATAGATGTAGATGAGTCATTTTCCTCAGTTGCAAGGCTGAAGACAATCAGATTATTTTTCTCCATAGCATTGCAAAGAAAGTTCAAAGTGTTCCAGATGGAAGTCAAATATGCAATTTTAAATGGGGTTCTGGAAGAATAGGTGTAAATTGAGAAGCCAGATGGCTTTCTCATTCATGAGGATGAGGACAAAGTATGTAGGATGAATAAGACATTGTATGGGATGAAACAAGCACCAAGAGCATGGTACTCAAGGCTTGAACATTACTTGAAGAATCTTTGTTTCCAGTGTGGTAGAGTTCATTAAAATATATATTTCAACATCAATAGTAATCAAAGGATGATGGTTCTGGTCTATGTTGATGAAAAAATATTTGGTGGATCAGATGAAGCTCAGTGTAGAATGTTTTCCGAATTGATGAAAATGAGTTTGAAATGTCAATGATTGGAGAGCTCACGTTTTTTCTTGGTCTACAGGTGACTCAAGGAAGTAATGGAACATTTATTTCTCAATACAAATATTCCAAGGAGGTGTTAAGATGGTTTGGCATGGAAAATTCCAAGTAGATGAAAACTCTGGTTGCTACCCGGATGAAATTATCAAAAGATGAGGATGACAAGGAAGTTAATATCAAAGAATATAGGGAAATCAATGGAAGTTTGTTGTACTTGACCGTGACAAGGCCTAAAATTGTTTTCGCCACACGACAAGCAGTGAGATATCAGAGTAATCCCAAGGAAAGTCACAAGCTCGCTGTGAAAAGAATACTTCGGTATATCAAGGGCATGGTGGACTTTGGATTGACATATAATGTGAAATTTCAGACAGAGTTATTGGGATATACTGATGCAGACTGGGCCGGTTCAGCGGATGACAGGAAATCAACATCTGAAGGTGCATTCTATCTTGGAGGACTATGTATTTCTTAGTTAAGCAAGAAGCAGGATTTCATTTCATTAAGCACCGTATAAGCTGAGTATATTGTGGCCACTCAAGCATGCACACAATTATTATGGATGAAGCAACAGCTTGACGATATGGGAGTTGAATTGAAGTCTCCGATCAGAAACTAGTGTGATAACTCAAGTGATATTAATCTTAGAAAAAATGCAGTTCATCACTCAAGGACAAATCACATTGAGATAAAATATCATTTTATCAAGGAGAAAGTGGACCAAGGGATTGTGAAGTTGGCGCATGTGCCAACAGAGTTATAGGTCACATACATTCTGACAAAGGCCTTACCCAAGGAAGCATTCGAAAGGGATCGACTGGATCTGGGAGTTAAGTCGATTCCTCAAACATAAAAATGCGTCGATGTGAAATACCCCCTCTCCTAGAGGTATGCTGTGTTTATCCCTAATGTGATGATATGTGTTCTCTACTCTGTTATAGACCTTTGGGTTCGTTGAAAAAGGGGGAGAAAATAGTGTGAGTTCAAGGGGGAGATAGTGTGGCAATGTGATTCATGAATGATATGGGGATAAACTGACAACTGGAGCAACGAGATAGGGGGAGAAATGAGAGAAGGGGAGCGTTTTGAATCTGACGATGCTAGAAGTGATCGATAAAAGAATAGATATCACGAAAGCTGAGGATCGTGATAAAAGTAGAACATTTATGTTGGAATGGTGTGAGATGGCTTCCAGCTATCCCCATTTGGTAATAGAGTGATTCAATAATTGGTATTAGTTTCGCAATTGGTATCAGTTTGGTATCAACAGTTGGTGTCTGTAATGAAGTTATTCATTGAAGAACTTTTCATTTACTCTTGTTTCCCACGTCGAGCATTGATCATGTGGTCTTAGGGTACGTTTTATGTGAATCGATGAATGCTATTAGAATCAAAAGATGAAAATGGTAGTAGCGGCTGGAAGGAGATTTAATGAGATATTAATGTGTAGAGAAATTTTATGGGAAGAGTTTTCAAAAAACCCAAAGGGGTATATTGTTGGGAAAAAATCCCTCAAGTATTCAATAAGCATTTTTGAGGTGATTGTGTTTGTTGACAAATCAGGCCTCCTTGTTGTGTTTCATGACAATGTAGACCATGATATATGTTTGTGTCGACAAGGGGGGTCTACATGGTTATTTTTTGAGTTCAAGGGATGCTTTTAGCAATTGATTATTGAATTAAGAACCTCGATAAAGGGATAGAAGATCTGGAGGTGGTACAAAAAGAGCAGGTACAAGGTGGCACCGTTTTCCAGTGATTGCCAAATTTTTGGGCCTAAAAATTGTAAAATGGAGAGATATGTTTTTGGAAAATGGTGTGGCGTGCAAAAGGAAAGAGTTTCATGGAAAAATTGTGTATGGAGCGCAAAATTAGTGGGATGCGTGACAAATTTAAGTGGCGTGCGGAAAACATCGGGATGCGCGGAAAACAACGGGTTGTGTGAAATAGAGGGACGATGTATTTCGTGCAAGAGGTGTTTCGAGGTCCGAAGCTCGAAAATTGGCAGGTTCATGAGGTGCACGAAATTTTGGAGCTCTGCGTGAAAAATGGTGTTGCGCGGAAAATTTGTTTTCACGATCAAAGTGAATTACTCACTGAAGAAGGGTTTTTTGCACAGGGTCAATTTTGCCAATAAATACGAAGTGACCCCCCTACATCTGATAGAGTTCTATAAATAGAGAATACCCAATCTATGGTGCGTAAAATTGGAGTTTGGATGGGAGTTGCATGTAAACTCGAAGTTTGCGCGCAAAGTCTGGTGTTGCTCGCAAAGCTAAGGCTACGCGTAAAATTGGTGTTGGCATGGAAAAGTGGTATTACACGAAAAGTGGATTTCGTGAAAAGGTAGAGAATTTCATGCAAGGCAGTGTAGAGGTTTGCGTGTAAAAGGCGGTGTTGCACGAAAAGTGAATTTCGCAAAAAAAAAAAGGAATTACGCGCAAGGCACCTTAAGGGATGCACGCAAAAAATGGGGTTGCCCGGTACACCCGGTGCAAAGTAAGATTCATATGTGGCTGAAAGATGGACATCAACAGAGCATCTATCAACAGTTAAGGATGCAGATTTCATTAGTGATAATGAAGAGAACTACAGGTCTATAAACTGTGAGTGGATTCGTTCCTAGTGCAGTGATCAAAGGAAGAGAAAGAAGGTGATCCTCTCCACCGACAGTGAGCCAAAGAGACAGAAACAGGGAGTGACCCTTGGGAAAGTAGTGAGATGACCCTAATAATTGTAAAGGCAATGATCCTGGGCATAGAAGTGATCTAGACTGAACCTTGTAATCCAAAACTAGTGAAGTTTAGTGGAATTTGGTACGACCGACAACTTGTCGGTGTATGCTCCTTGGACGTAGCCTAGTGCAGGTGAACCAAGTAAAAATCGTTCTATCCTATGCATGGTTTAATTTATGTTTACATTATGAAACAGGAAAGAGAGAGAAGAGTGGTTTTCTTAATAGCGAAACAAGATCATAACGAGCGATAATTTTAAATTAGTCATACCCTGATTCACCCCCCTCTCAGGGTATTCGGCCTTGTGGACCTAACAATAATATTTTATTATTACTATGATTTTTTTCGTTAGATATTTTTCTCTCAATACATTAAATAAGTTATCTTCTATGCCGATACTCTTTGTAAGATTCATCACCTCCTTCTTCTTCATCCTTTTAGGAGGCTTTAAATTAATCAAATTTATCATTGACAGTTCTATACATTATTGAACTTTGAAGCTCTTAGGAATTTTTTCTATTGATTTCGATTCATTTTTCATACTAAAAAACACATTTCTTCTCAATTGAACTTCTTCTCCTATTTTTTGGGTGACTTTTTTCTTTAATACATTTGTTCAACATCTTATATCATGGATTTTCTTCAAATTCATTTCAATATTCTCAAACGTTCTTCTCAGGGAAATTCATAGAAATTTTTTTGATTCCACACCAGTAAATGAATTTTAGAGGATCATTACCTCCATAATTTTATCTTCCTATTTAATGGTTCATGGATATATTGGACATTATTGTTTTCTTTATCTCATTATCCCATATTTATTTTGAGTCACAAGGATATACATTTTCGAACTGTTGAATTTAACTTATTCTCATATATTAAAAATCCATTTCATCTTTTATATTTTTTTAACCTTAGATATTTTCTTCATTAATAACATATAATAATGTTATGGAACTCATCAATAAATATATTTTAATTATATTCTAAAGAGGTAATTTTAGAAAAAATCATGTATGGAATGTCTATCATAAGTTTCTTCTCAATTTTACACTATTTTGTCACATAACTGAATCATATGATCTTGAAAACAATTCAATTTACTCTAGTGAGGTATTTATCATTTGATTCTATATATTCCATTATTATTCCGTCATACTTACTATGCCATATTATTATCAATGCTTATTTCACATTAGTAATCTCTTAAAAAAACATTACATATTCTCTCATATACTTATGGAAGTATTGAGACCCATCAACTTCATATAAATTTTTTTCTAATAAGTACATAATGATAACATTTAAATCCTTCCCATAAACTTTGACATTTATCTTATTATAAAAATTCCTCGATGCGTATTTCTCAATAGGTGTTCTCCCAATTGTAATAGCATAAACACATATAGAAAAAGAGATTAGAGATAAGGAAACAACCAATTTTTTCATCCTTACTTATTTATTTCTTCAAATCCTGGATTTCATCAAATTTTAAAGGAATTGAGATTATCCCCAATAAGGACTCAACAAGGGACCCTTGGATCTGATACCAATTGAATTAATAAAGGTTCAGAAAACAACAAAGAATGGTGAAGTGATTTTAAATCTATAGGTAACTTTTTAGGGTCTTCAATACTTTTCATAGCATAACCCGTGAAACATATAAATATTTATTTCCTTCTAATCTTTTATTAAATATTCATTCATGAAAAACATGGAAATTATGTAAAGAAAAAAATATTTATAAGGTTAGGATGAAGTGTGAGAACCTATATCTTTAGAATACCCACACTTGTTGGTCTATGACAATACGTTGGGCATCACTAAATCTTATCCGGCTAAAAAAATTTATAAATTTACTAAACACAGATGAACTGCTTGAAATATAGTACTTTCTAAGCTTGAGTTTCAATCCCATGGAGATGATCTGATGTTCTAAATTAATTTATGAAATTGAAATTGGAATTATTATGTTTTTTTGGAGAAATAGAAAAATTACAATAATGATTAGGTTTAATATCAATAGGGATACATGTTTAGTTCATTTATTTTTATTTTCATGTGCTAAGTATTAAATTTATAATTGATTTATTCAGGTTTGGTGTTAGAATTAGGTCAGTAGTGATTCCTGGTCTGAGTACCCTACATTAATCATATGATAGCACTGTTAGAATGGTCATCTCATTGATTCAATCAGAAAACATGGCAAGAGAAAACCCAATTTAAACATAAAAAACATATATTTTTTTAATTTTTATACACCGAATAGACCAATTAATTGATGAAATGAAATGAAATCATCATAATGTTGTAATGGTCATTCAATATGAAATGAAAGTGATTTATAGTGGATAAAAAATGTTTCAGTTAACTAAAATAAGAAAAGAATATAAAAACAAACCCTAGAAGCACATCCCCTTATAATCACATCACCCAACAAAAATAAGACTAATCGGGCATGTTAGGCATGATGAGAACAAGAATAATGGGTATAAAAAAAGAAAGGTGTAGAAAAACAGCGGTGAAGTATGGATTCAGATCATCACTTTATGTGTATGTTTCATTCTTTAGTTTTGCGCTTCCCACTATGGTCCCCAATCCTACAACTTACTGTTTGTTTGATGAGTTAATAATTAATTGTAACATCAATAATATAATACAATGTATTTTTTTTCTCTCCATTGATATATTCATGAAAATTAATTATTTATAATTAGTCCAATAATTATCCGTAAACGATATTTGTATTTTTCCTACCCTGATCATTCTTGATGAGTATTTTGGTTACACAACATGTAACATCTTTTCATAGTGTGTAATGACATCACAAATTGTCTTCAGTTTTAGTAGTTTCTTAATGAATTCATGTTGTGTAATTAAATACATGATGTGTAGTTGTTTTTCGTTAGTTTTTCATCTGATCTACATCCCCAAAAATCTTGCGTGACACCGTGAGTGAAGCAACGTAAAATAAAGTTTCTTTTAGTTCCAATTTCTAACCCTTTTAACTCCTTCAAAAAAATGTCCAATGCATCATTCCATAAAACATAAAAAGGTCAAACCATTTCAACGTTGGAATTATTAATCATTTAAATACATAAAATAGTATACTAAAATACAAAAACAAATTAATCCATGAAATATATATATCAAATACCACCATATATGAATTCAAAAGTTTCCTCAATGATGGAAACCCAACACACTACAATGAACCATTACTCTGACATGATTTAAATTCTATTTCATTAAAATTAATTGGCTATATTAAAATTTAAATATCCTATTACAAAAAATGAAAATACATAATCATGTAACCTTTCAATGAATCAAGTCATCCCACTATTTTAATTTTCCTCTTTTGAAATAACAAAGTATTTAAATTCATTCATTTTAAATTTTAAATACATAATCAACATACATACCATTTGTAATTTACCTCTATTTTAATTTTCTAGCCATTATAAAGTTACAATGTTTTATATAATTCTGCACATTCTTAAAAAAATCAATTGATATAGGGTTTAAAAGAATCTAACCTCTCCCCCACATAGAGAAATTGATCATAATTAATCATTAGATCATCATAATTATGGTTCAAATGGCTCTAAGGCTTTATGGTATATAGGTAAATGATGAAAATCAATTAAATATCAAAATGGAGTTTTGAAACTAAATAATGTTTTATGATGTGAAATAACAGGATCAATTAAAGTCTCCCTCCACTGATCACATCTATCTCTTTGTACTAAATTGATCTAAGGGGGTCCATGATATATATAAACATAATGAATGAATCAACCCCACTTTCCCTTTTTTCATTACTTTTTATATCATTTTTTCATTTTTTATAGTTGTAATTAAGACAAATATCACATCGAAAACCTAACCGCATTTGATCTAAAGATCATCGTACAAGAAAATGGTGATTTTTATCCTCCCAAAATATAACATAACTTATTCATTTTTTTATGTTTCTTCACTTTTTCTAATATAATATAGGAAAATAGGTTAATAATAAAATAAAAGTAAATATGTCATGTAATCTCCCCATATCATAATGAAAATTCCCTAGAAAAATATCCAAAATGATTTACATTCGGGTACAACATATAAAGATCCTTCCCCCTCACCTATTCTATTAAATATCCTAAAATAATTTATATGAAGGTAGAATGGATAATATGGGATTGTAACATGGTTCATTACAAAACAAGGTTATCAATGGATTTCATGATCATAAAAAGGATTTATACAAGTTGGGTATCAGAATAAGGACCAATGAAAAAAGAATACCTCATTCAATTTAAAATAAACACTATTCATTCTTAAATTTCATAATATGTGGAAAAAATTATACATGAAAACATGCCTATGATTCTCAAGAAATATTAGAATGAAGGAATGGAAAATATTTTTTGAGTGGATGTCTTAGGAATTAGATTAATGGTTGGGATAACTACTCATGTAAATCCAAGTGAATAATTAAATCGATTAATGAAAATATCAGCAATTTAATTCAGGATAAATCATAGAATAGATTCATTTAAATGAATTAATATTCTCCCCTAAATAATGATATTCTAATTCATAACACACATAATTATCATTACTAATTATATTTCAAATTTTTATCATTCAAATTTAATGATTTTTTTAATTTCATGAAATGATGATTATTCTTGGCATTTTATGTCTTTAGTTCTGTTGAGTAAAGTTAGAATCAAATGTGGGTATTAAATTGAATGTTAATGCTACAAAAAATTTTAATGTGGGAAATGTAACATAAAATTAAAAAATTAAAATTTTTACTCCCATTTTAAAGTGACACTTCAAACATGGGTTTTACTGGTTCTACCTTCTCCTTTTTGAGACCTTTAAATTTCCTTTATGATGTGTAATTATTCGACAGCTTATTCTTCTGATTCTTACCTCTACTTATTTCTTTCCATGATTGTCCCATAAAAAAAAATTACACATGTGAAATAATAGAACATAAAAATAAAATTAAAAATATTAAGGGAAGAGTTATTTCTTCTAAAAACAGATAATAAATAAAAAATATACCAAAATCAAAGGTTTCAACCAAGAAATTTTTTTTTTACTATCATTGGATCGACTTTACCTCATTTATCCTTGTGTGGATTATAGTTGGAAATATGTCACCTAATATGGTACCAAAATATTTTGACTCTTTGATTACTTTGTGTATATGGGGCCTCTTACTTTCTCTAAAACTAATTTCACTCTTCGATTGGTGAATAAATTCACAATTTTTATGTTCTCCATCAAAATGTTCATATCCCTTCTTGAAAAATAAAATGAAAGTACACTGACTATGAAAACCTATTATCCTTCATAGAATTTCATTTCTATGAATATTTCTCTTCTATATTCATATTTTTTCAAATATTTATTACCATTATTTATATTTTTCACACTTTCTTCTTAACTTTTAACATCTACTACTTCATATCTTCTTCCATGGATAATAGTCTCCGCTTCTTTCAAATGACAATATATTGAAAAGACATCAATGAGATTGTTTTATTTCCAAATTTACATGTAAATATTGAATGTCACCTATTATCCTCAAACTCTTAAACATATTTCACCATTGTAAACATGAGACATGTTCACTTAAGATATCTAGGAAGGTTCTTACAATGATTATTATGATATTTTCTTTATCCATTTCCATCACAAGAAAAATATATGGAAAATAGAACATTTACACTTTGATGTTGACATTTTCAATAATCCCCTGAGTAAATATCAGTATTTAATCAAATAATTGACTTATAATTCAGGTTTGTTTCATATCTCTCAATCCAATTATATTAAATGTTTCATATGAAATTATATTTATAGGGGAACCTAAATAACATAATTCATAAGAAAAATCATTTTAAAAAATAATAATTGGAATTGATGAACTGACAGGATCACTCTTTTTATTTTATAGGATTCTTGGTACTATTTATAAACTTTCTCCTTATACTATAATGTTGGATAATTCTTCAAGATTATTTTTATTTTGCAACATTTCCTTCATGAATATTTCATATAAAATCATTTTTGTGATTACCTTAGTAAATGGGATGTTTCTTTGTATCTTTTTTAACATATATAAAAATATATATTTTCATTCATCAATATCCACCATTGTTCACTAATTTGAATAGGATAGTAGTGGTCGGTATAGATTTGGTTCTTTTTTTCATTATTTTCCTCAGATTCTCTGCACTTTTCATCAATCATTCCCACTGGTTGTTCTTCATTATATCCATAAAATTATATCCTACTTCCGTGGATATTATTTCCATTTCTAGGAAATATGGATTTCACATATACATAAGGATGATGTTATGGGCATCCATGAAGTTCCCCTCTTTTTCATTAATTAAGTTGTTTGGAATTCTGAATGACTTTACCTTCTATATTCTTCATTGCATTTTTTTGTGTTTGTGATCCATTTTCCAAATCTCTGATCATAGTTCCTTGATCCCTTGAGTATGCAATCAATTATTTAATTGTAGATCCAATGAGGTGATAAATGTTACAGGGGTTTCCCCAACGAATAGACTTGATTGGGAAATGTTGGCCCTTGGTGTTTAGCAGGAATACCATTTTTCCTTGGCTGAGATCCTTAACATTGATTTTAAATCTATAGTTATAGTTGTTGTTGTTTTTGTGGCCTGAATCCCTACAAATAAATTTTATCATTATAATATATATAATTTACATCTTCACAATACTTACCTTGGAGACATTGAGTGGACATCATTGCATTTAGTTTCTTTGACAAGACATTCATTTGGGTGGAACCCTAGCAGTTGTCTACCGTATATACTTCATTATGCTCTCCCTTCTTCTCAGTTCCATTGAAAAATATTGCTAGGCTTATCATCTAATAACTCGTAGCTATCCTCTGGTGATTATCTCATATGCAAACATACTGTATAAGCATCAAATAATGAATGATTAACCTATGATAATTCTTATTAAAATGTCTAAATAAACAACCACATTTTTATTCCATGATGAGGACTTCATCGTATTAAACCATTAAATCATTCCCATGTACTATACAATGAATATTCATTTAATTGATAAAAATTTAAAATAAATACTAACAAATCCATATATTTTGAGGTTGGGAAAACCATGTTAATAAATTTTTTACTAGATCCACCCCTGTGGTGATTGAATGAAAATGAAGTCTCTAGATCCAAATTTTTTTTTCATCCAATGAGTACCAGAATAGGCGTTGTCTTACAACATCATTTGTGTCATTATAAAACTAGAATATGATTCATATTTCCATGATGCATCTATTGTGTTAGTTGGGGTTATCACTATGTAGCCCAATGAATTAAAGTGAATGTGTAATCATTTAAATTTTCATTATCTTGATCTAGAAATGTTGTGTAGTGACAGGGGTATGAGGATGCTCGAATTAACAACCCATGATCGAGGTTCTTCCGAAGTTAATCAACTCTTTCCCCATGGATATCAATGTTAAGTCTCTTTCACTTCACTATGGACCAATTCACCATCATATCCATGGACTTGGTTCTTTTCATTAATGATGTATTATTCTTTCATAGACTCTTCCATTTCTTTTCTCTTCTAATGAAATGACTTCTGCAAGTCTGGGATAATTTAATGATCTTAAAAATTATCTTCAACATTAGTGGAGTATTCATGAAATGGATTTTTACCTGAAATTATATCAGGATAAGAACAACTATAAATCAAATGAATTAAAATAAAAACAATTATCAGGATTCTTAATTTACTTAAACATTGAGGCAACCATCTACAGAAATTGAATTTTTATTCGAAAACCCATAGGACATCATTAATTCCAATTTGGATACCCAAATTTAATAGTTTATAAAACATAGACTAATTATGATAATTTTATTTCATCAAAATCCCAAGTGTCAAACCTAATGGGATTATCCATATATTTTAAATTAGTTAAATAAATTGAAATTGAAATTGTTTTGTTTGTTTTGATAGTGAGAAAAACATCAACAATTATTGGGTTTAATATCAAGAGAGAAACATGTTATGTTCAGGTATTTTTAGTTTTGTTCACTAGGGATTCAATTGATAGTGGATTAATTCTGGTTTTCTACTTGGATAAGGTTAATATGAGTCCTTTTTATAATACCCTACAATAATACTTTAATTTCCCCACTAGAATGGTCATATACTAGATTCAATCACCAAACTAGGAAACCCAAAACCCTATTAAAACATAACTAACCAAAATTGAATAATGTACATACAAAAAATAGTCCAATTTACTATTGTAATGAAATTAATCCTCATACTGAAACATGGATAATTCAATATTAAATGAAAGAGATTTTCAACTAACAAACACTATTGCAGCATTCCAAATGAAGAATAAAAAATATTATTAAACCCTTGTATCATATACTCATACAATATTGTCACCCAACACAAAACAATACTCACTCTTTATATTCATTATGAGAACAAGAATCATGGTTACTTGAATAATAGTGGTGTTAAATAACAATGGTGAAGTTGGGCTCTAGATCATCACTGCATGCATGAATTTCACCCATCGGTGTCACAATAAACCTTTTGGTCCTCGATCATGCCTCCTATTATATGGTTAAGGGGATAATAAATAATTATCTCTTCAAAACTATTCAAAATAATCATTTTTTTCTATATGTTGAATATTCATGATGTGTGATAATTTATTAGTAGTGTAATCATCATCAGCAGTGTATTTTCTTATCTTTGCTACCATGATCATTAACAACATGTAATTAATTTATGCCATAGGTAAAAAATTTTCAAAAAATTTAATGATGTGATGATTTTTCCGGGGAAGAAAACTTTTCTTAATTAATTCACATTGTGTAATAAAATTCACAAGGTGTAGTTGTTCATCTCTAGTTTTTGAGTTATGTTTCATGTTCAAAAATCTGGTGTCGCACCATGCGCATAACAAAGCGACATGGAGTATCTATTAACTCTAATTTAAATCCATTTTTCTTCTTTTTCAAATATGTAATGAATCCTTCCATAAAGCATAAATAAGTTCAATTAGTTCCAAAATTGGAAATATTAATCATTTAAATAAAAAGACATTGTACTAAAATAATATAAAATGTATGCATGAAATATATACATCTGTCTATGAAAATTCACTATTAAGAATAACTGAATACAACTTCAACAAAATATAGTTATAAAAAAATCAATATACCTATATGAATGATTATACTGACAACCATCCATTTACAATGTTTTTTAGAAAAAAGGGGAAAAATTAATGAATATTGACATTATTCAATTTAGACAACATAAGATCCAAGGTATGATGAATCTATGTCCAATGAACATTATTCCAACGAACCTAGTCTGATTGAGTCAATCTAATCGACTCAATATGATTCTCCCGTTATTATTCTAATCTTTAAAAACATTCTTTTTTGTATTAATAAAAAAACTTGGGCTTCTAATAAACTCCTCAAATCTTAATCTGAACATCATCATTCTGATGAATTCAATTTGATGGACTCAATACGATGCACTCAGTTAGAATCTATGAAACTAAAACTATGCCCCAATGCTCAAAATGAACTTTCTCACTACAGTAAAATAGAATTTTAGGAATCCTACAATCATATGATATCATAGCTTGGATTGAAAAACATGGAAGGAAATATGCAGCACTCCACATTTTCTACACTCATGAAATTTATGAAGTGTGAGTGAACTCTTCCTCTATTTATAGGAATCTTATAAAAGAAAAGAGAGTAAATAAAAAATTATTTCTTACTTACTCAAATTTTAAAACTCCAAAACCCACTCCCATTTAAACTCAATATTTTAATTCTTTAAACATAATCATAATTTCCCTAAAATTAGTCTTCTCAAAAATTATATATTTTTTCCATCCATTTATCTTTATATGCATCATTTATCTTTATATGCATCATTTATATTATCGTCCTCTGCTTCAATTTAATTTTCTTTCCCTAATTTAGTAAAATTATATTTCTTATATTCAGTGTGATTATCATTCATATCATTATTCGAATTATCATTATCAACATTAGTCTGATTATCTTATTCAGCTTTAGTTTGTTATCATGCTTAGCATCAATTTTATTATCTTGCTCATATTTAGTACGATTAACATTCTTATATTTAGTATTATTATCTTAATATGCCTTAATATAAATTTTTTTATCCCATTTGTTCTAATTATCTTTCTTCTCAAATTCAGTCAGATCATTCTTCTCAGAGTTATTTCAATTTACCTTCTCAAATTCAATCAGATCTTCCTTCTCTAATTCAATCTATGTTTCATTCTTAGAAAATGTATGATCTTCCTTCTCATAGTTAATCATATTTTTTCCTCATATTTGATATGATATTCCTTTTCTGATTCATTTTTAAATTCATTATTAGATTCAGTCTTATTTAGCTTCATTATGATGGAATATCCCATTACAATGGAATATATTAAATGATAACTCCCCTTAACAAAATTCACCTGTATTTAAAAAATAGTTTTTACATAATATTATTTTTCTAAAAAAAAGTTTTTTATGAAAAAAACATCACAAAGGTTATTCAGAGCATAACTTCATGACTCTGAGGAAGAGAACACAATTCCTATTGTAAAATATAAAAAATCTCCCAAATTGTTGACATATTTTTTATTATGAATTTCTCCCGAACCTTCAAATTAAAATATCATACATGGGCAAAGATTAAGACCCATAATGTAGAATTAATTTCCAATGGAAGTTTGTATTTACCATCACACCAATAATCAATCATGGGTCCATTCAGAATATTAAATGTGAATTCCCTCCCATAGTAATCGATAAGATCCCTACACAAATAAATCCAATGCATTATCATAATAACATAAAATTCAACAAATGTGAGAATCAAATGATTTACAATAATAATTATACCACAAAAATCAATCAGAGATGAACTATTGACTTGGGATGCGACCATCATACCATTAAGAGTTTCCACTACTATCTTAGTATCTAACTGTGGAGATAGAAATTCTATTATATTATAAAATACTTTATATATAAAAGAGTTGGTAGAATCAGAATAAAAATATACATTAGTTGTTCTTGAGTAGGTGATATGTGTACCTTTGAATACATCTTTCACAAAACCCACTCTAGTAGTCGTGATCTTATTATATTTCACTTTTTCATTATAATTATTAGGATTTTGAAACAAGTCATTAAATTCATACATATTTATGCACTGAATAATATAATTTACATACTCCTTATAATTGATGAATTGATTGGTGGGTGTTGCATTTTCAAGTGTCCTATTGTCCTCCTTTATATTAATTAGTCTATTCATCACCTTTCAAAATTCACAGGCTTTATGACCCACCATTCCACATTTAAATAAACACCTTTTTCAATTCATGTAGCCCAATTGATTCTTGTTCACACATTTTTTGCATTCATATATCTAGGATTTTATTCCACCATGAGATTTATTCGAGTTTTCATTAGAGTAGATCTTTTTTTCTTAACAATCCCTTTGGAATAGTAAGAATATCCAGTTTCAATTTCTACATTCCAGTACAAACATGATTTCTTCATCGTTACTAAGGTCTCTTATATCCAATATCTTTTGAATACTTGGTTTTAATCCACTAAATAATCAAACTATTTTTCTTTATGAACTATTTTCAAAACTAGAACGGGGCCTTGAATGCCTTGTATAGTTAGCATTATAGGTACCAAGGGTTTCATCATTTTTTTTCTTGAGCATAAATTTTTTTATCCATCCATGTAATTATTATAATAAGGAGGTAAATGTTAAGAAATATTCTCCAAAACACACCCCATTCTATACATTTAATTTCATCGTCTAGATTCATATTCTTAATGGAGTTCAAATATAGATACAAATCACCATCCAAATGATAAAAAGCTAATAAAATGTTCTCATGTTTCAAGAATTAGAGAACATAAAATATTTTCTCAATGTTTTAGATCCATCACTCAACTAGTAGTGGATTATAAACCCCACTAATAGTAGGTAGATGTTATCTCATGAAGGGTTCAACAAAATGTTATTACCTCCATTGATCATTTTTAATCTCATCATGATTCATTGATTTAGAAAGTATTGTGACTGTAGTAACAAGGTTATGTATCCCATCTTATAGAGTATTTTGTTTCTTAGGTGGAAAATCATTGCATTGTCCATCAGATTTAGCATTAATGTATTTTTTTCAAGTTCAAACAATTGACTGAAACCAAAAATTTATAGTTTGTGTAATACAAATAATAGTGGAAAAATACATAATCATGGAAAATTATTTATAAGATATTAGAATTATGACACATTCCTTTAAATCCATGGCACCTTAGGTTTAACCTAAGTTATCTATGATCATCATCTAAATAATCCCCTTATAATGGACTAAAAAGAAAACAACAATTTACCCAAAAATACCTCGTGGGAGTTTCAACCCAATTTTATATTGAGTCTCATTGTCTTGCACTAGGTAATTCTCAATTTAAATGAATGTTTTAAAGTAATTACCCCAAGGAACATTGATACCGGAACCATATCCACATGAAGTATCCAAAGATATAAGTATTTATAGGCAAACCCCATAATCTATTCCTAACAAAAACTTTATTATATAATAATATACATAATAATATGATAAGGATTATCACTAATTTTCTCTAATCCAAGTATCCAAATATATTCTAAACCCTTCGATCTAATACCAATTATAATTTCAAAGTATTTTGACACATATATATCGTCTCTTATTAGACGAAAAAATCATTACATTACGTAATACATGTCCAAAGACCATGTAATATTAGTGTCTTTGCATACTATAAAAAAATACTTTTTATCTCATGAAACATAATCAACATACCCAAAAAATTTCTCCCCATTTTTTACTCATTATGGACATACAATACATACGAAATTTCTTCATAACATGGGAAAATAAAACATCAAAAAGGCTGAGATCAGATGCTCAATAAGGGAAAATATTGGAGATATAAATCCATTATCATATGATTAGGAAAATATATGGTTTATATTTATTAATATAGTGAATTATTTGGTGACCAAATAATTATAAATGAAAAAAACTATTTGATAATATTGTAAATCTATTTCTAAGAAAAGAATTTTTAGGTATATAGACATGTTTTACCACAATAAACTAAAAGAAACAATTTTCGTGAATGATTTTAATGAAATTTATATATTATATAGTCAATAAAAAATAATATTAATCATATGTGTTTTCAATACAATAGATAATAATAAATAAAATTTTACACTTAAAAAAATTATTTTTTAAAAAATGGTTTTGTCACCTTTTTATTATGTACATAATTTAATAATAAATTATTATAATTTTACAGAATTAATTTTTAAAAATAAGATTCTTTTTATAAATCATATTAATAAAATTCTATTATGGTGAATTTTTGATATTTTTATGAAATGAATCATTTTTTTGATGAATAGTGAAACTTATTTAATATTAATTAAAAAATTCCATATCATTTAATTTATTTTGGAAGATAAATTATATTTAAAATTGGATTTAAATTAAAAAAATACCATTTTACATCCATTAATATAATTTATTTCATTTTAATCTTATTAAAATCTATTATTTGTATAAAAACCTGGTAAACATTTGAGTATTTAATCTTTAAAAACCAACATTCTCATTGCATATGAGGTGTTAATATTAAATTTAATTTTTCAACTTGAATAAAATGATTTTGGAAAAAGGGATTCAATATTTAGAATCAGCATAAGTTGTTTTATATAAAAATAATAAATTATATTTTTACCAAAATGAATAGTGAATGCTGTAAAAAATAATAATCATTATTACGGTAAAAATGGCTTTACCAGGGGTTAAACTAAAATGATAAGAGTAAAAATTAACTACAACCTTGTATAAAAACTATAGTTTTGGTATATTTCGACTATTACACCTTTAAGGTTCTATAAATGACAAATTTTTTTGCACTTTTTACATATGAAAAATGTTGGAGCACTCAATTATTTTCAATAATTCCATTTTTGTCTTATCCCCTACATATAAAAGGTAACCCCCTCTCCTCTCTTATTGACACCATCAAAACCTTTTAGTTTAGCCAATCCCATCAATAACTAATTCCATATTTCCCTCAACTCATCCTAAAATATTTATTTTTAATTAAATTCATCATAGATAGGATTTTAGTGAATAACTATAGAGGATACCATAAGAAAAGGAGGTTTGAATGAGTGTGAAGGAAGTCAACACTTTAGGTAAGAGATTTTTATGTCACTTTTTACTATTGTGAGACACATTCCGTACACATCACATAATTAACTAATGTGGTATTTATACATCTCATGAATGTGTTTTAAGATTCATCTATTGAGAATTATTAGAATTTAAATTTCCATTTAAGGATATCTCCCTCAAAGGGTTTAATTTTAAAACATTACCAAAGAGGTACAAGATTCTCATATTTCTTTTATTCTCTATAAAACAAATGAAATATTAAACAAATTATAATCTTATGTGGAATACATACTACTCATTACGGTATTTAATAATACATATACATAACATAATTTGTATTTACATATGCATTTGACGATAACTCTTCAATTGGGTTTTCTGGTAAAAGATACTAAAGATGTGATGTATTTCCATCTCAATTTTACTCTCTATGTGAAAAATAAAATATTCACCAAAATTTTCTTTTATTTTTGGTGTATACTACCCATTAATTTCATTGTGATTTTTCTATTTAAAATAATTTTATTTACATTTCAATTCTAGGATATCACTTTCATGAGGTTTACAGTTCAAAAGTGTCCAAATTTCTATGTAATGTTGACTCAGTTTTGAGTTATGTGGGACACATGCCTTATTCCACACCTATTTCATTAATGTGGGGTATATAAATCCAATTTTTTATTTTATATCATGAATATAATTTTTTAATGATATTTTATCCTTAATTAAATGTTATTATTTTATGGGGCATATGATTCATGGTTACCAATGTGGTTAGGGGTGTGGTTAAAAAATCAATGTTTATAGGGATTTTTAATGAATGGGTCTCTAATGATTAAATATCTTGATCTACCTGTCAATAATTCTCATATCATTTCTTATACCCTTGTTATTTCATGAGAATACTTTTTTCCCCTTTATTTTCTTTATATGTACTCAAGGGATCAAATTAGTTTTTTTAAGAAAAATATATTTTTTTTTCAAAAACCATTTTCATTCAAAAAAAATGTTTTCTAAAATAAATAAAAATTTTCTTTTAAATTAAGGTGATATATTTTCCTAAATAAATATTTTAAATTTTTTTTAAAGAATCCTTTGTAATTTTTCAATGTTATTCTCAAATAAAAAGACTTTTAAAATTTATTATGTTTCAAAAATTAATTTTTAAATAAAAGATATTTTCCTCAAGAAATGTCCCAATTAATATTTCCAAAACTATTTTCTATGAAATATCACTTAATAGATTTTTCATATTATTTTTTGGGGATCTGAACAAAGGATACAATTCCAACACTTTCTCTGAATGATTTATTATGAATTTTTTTTATGAAACATGCCCATGTTCTAGGGGTTATACCATGATATTATTATTATGAAACTTGATTCTCATTCATGGGACATGATATAATGGAATGATTAAATGATTATCAAAACGTTATCTTTTCTATAGATTATGATATGTTGAACTATTTATGAATCCCATCTAATTTTTTTGGTTTATGATATGATGATTGTTTTTTATCTTCTGGCACACATGTGTATGATTTTAAAAATGGGACAAGTGACACCTATTCCTCCCCCTAATGAATTTGGTTAATATTTATATCTCAGGAGATAATGATCAGAAACATGTTGATAGACTTGATCAACTATGGGAAATATGTGTTCCCAAATCCACTATGGAAAACAGGTGTGTCCAGATCCACTATAAGAAATGGGTTTATCCTAATCAAAAATAGGAAACTGGTGAATCGTGAAGCAAATTTGGAACTAGGTGATAATCCTTGATCGACTATGTTGATGGTATTGGTAGTTTACGTTGACATCTGAAATGGTTTTCTATATTTATTATGGTGCCACACATTTATAAAATGTGGGTATGGTTCAGGATTCATTTTTGATGATTTCTCTGTCTTATTGAACGTGTTTTATAAAATGATAATTTTTTATTCCATGACTCTTATTTATGATTCATGATAGATTGTTTATGATATTTTAATGTTACTTTGATAATCACATACCCTTATGCTTATCATATGCTTTCATATGATCTTAAATTGATCTCTAATTTTTACCCTTACTGATCATCTCTTTCCACCATTTCAAATACTTCTTTCACTAGGATTATTAAGAAAGGGCTTTGATGGGTTTGTGTAGTAAGAGTGCTACGTGAAAAGATATTTTTAAATGATTTTTAATATAATTAATGAGTTTAAAAAATTATACTCAACATTTCCATGGAATTAAACTATTATGGTCCTTAGGAATGTGTTCATTTCATGTTATTAATATTAATTTAAATAGATATAATATACATATATGAAAATATTGGGTCACTATAATTACGAGAAAAGTGAAAGGTGGGAATGCACCATATCATTATAGTAATTTTAAAAACATCTCTTATGAAAATCACTTGAACCATTGTGCATCCACCGTAACCAAATTTTGGGAAATCAATACTATCAACACAAGATAAGAAATCAGTAAATAATTCAATTGTTTATTTAATAATATATTTATTTTTTAATAAAACCTTTTATCTCACTTCAATTCTAGATGTTTCATTTTAAAATCATCATATATCGTTCAATGGGGTATATCCATCTATAATGTGGATGAACACATTTGCAGAATCACTCAAGCCATGCGAACCGTAAGGTGTATAATTATGTCACAAAACTTTTGTGGGATGAATACATAAAATTAACAAAAAATGTATAAAATTTCATTACTAATAATTTGAAACTTCCCTGGGTTTATAAAATTATATAAAATTTCTCAAAAAGTGAATCAATGTCTTCTTAATGTAGGTCACACAGTTTCATAAAAAATGAAATGTAATGCAACTTGAATCAAAACATTCATTAAATCAGGAGTATTATGTGATTTTAGACCTTATAACCTCCTAATAATCATTGACAATACATTCATGATATATGATTAAGATCCCTAATGAAATTTTATAGTATTAAGAAATTTTAAAAGTTTAAATTTATCTTAAATGGATAGAGTGTATGCTACTAGAGGATAAAAAGTTCATCATTATCCCTTCACCATCAACAATTATTCCTTTTTACCCACGTTAATATTTTCCGATATAACCTACCATATGACTTTTTTTATGGAATATTTCATAACATTCCAATAACACCACCATAAGTATCATTTTCATTGTTCATGTCACCAAGAAAATATCTGACTTACTAGTATTTCATGTACATTCATTCAAAGAAAATTGAGCCCTCTTTGAAACATAATATTTTATAGTTTTTTGAAAATCAGTTACGAAAAATAGTTTAAATACATTTTAAAATATTGAACTATTTATCACCCCTTAGTAGAGATGGTGATGTATCTTCTTATATATTTCTATAGAATGATGTCATCCAGGATTGGTATTTTTGTCCTCAGGGTAAAAACATCACATGATCCAAAAAAATACAATCTATAAAAAATGTATCAACCTAACTTAGTGTTTTCATTAATCCAAAATGGTATATGCGCTCATTTTGTTAATTCCGTATCATTTTAAATCTATGTAAGAATGAAATTAATTTTTTGTCCCATACAACATGGCTCTAACTGTGTAATTCTTACTTTTGAAAGAATCATACAATTTAACAACTTTATCCGATATCAATTTCATATCTTTGTTCAATAACATTACATAGTTATTTTTGTCTTGATATAAGTAGACAAACCATAATTTTGTTTTCTCTTAATTAATAACCGTGAAATAATGTTTTAATTTTCAAACATAACTAACCATGTACTATGAGTTCTATTTTATACAACAAAAATATTTATTTCATATATAGATAATGCAAGATAGATTATTCTTGTATTGTTTCCAAATTCAAGATACTGATAATCAATTTTATTTCACTAAGGAGGGTTGGATGGGTGTTGTGGTTTCCCATCATTTGTTCTTGTATCTTCCTACCATGTCAATTGTCTTTTGGACCCTAACATCCATATCATCATCTAAACTTATGAATGATAGGAAAGTATCAGACAACTTTTCAATAAAATGATTCATATTTATTGTCTCAACATTCACCAATGTAATGGAATTTTCCAATTTATTCATTGTTAATTGAAATCAATATTCAATCATTTGGAAAATCATGCATTTTTTAATGTTTAAACACATTGATAGTAATTTTTTAGCATCATGTGTTAAATAGAGAATCACATATTCTTCTGGTTAAATATCATTAAAGAGAAAATATAGTCATGTAAATTTGGTGTCTCTCTATTATATAACAAAATTCAAATTATATAACATAAATAAATATGAATGTGTTGTATATTTAGAATAACATGTATACAATTATCCCTTTTCACAACTATTGAACTCCTCAAAAAACATTTTATAATCAGAAATGTCAAATTCAATTTCCATTGACATTTATTCAATATGATCACCATAATAATTTGAACTAATATTCAAATAAATTTATCCAAAAAATAGTTGTATCATCCCAATCATAATGTAAATTCCAGTTTTCCCTATGTTTAGTCCAAAATTTATAGATTTTATCTATTTGTTCAGAAATCAAATGATTATACAACTCTTCTAGATAAATTTGTCTCAAATTACTATAATATCGACCTAGAACAAGGATTTTATAATGGTTGTATACTAGATCTGCAACAAACATTATGAACCATAAAACTCTATCCTCATACAATTTTTTCATATGATTAATATATAACCATTTATTTTTGATATCCCTTATATTAGGTTTTAAAAAATTCATTTAAAAAAAATACATACACATAATGTAATCACAATCAAAGGAAAGAGTTATATATAATTCTTGGAAATTATATTATTTTCTTAAGAAAAATGTATGGTCACTTTGAATAATCAAAGAATAAATAAAAACAAAACAATTAATGGTAAAATGACAGAATTTATAAAAATTGGAATGTTAGACTCATTATTATTAGAAGGTTTCACATTGATAACCTCCCCATACAATGAGAATCTTTAGTGTCTAAATCATATTTAGAAGCAATATAGATTCATTACACTGGGAAATTAGTGATTCATGAAATAATTAAAGTAGGAAGATCAAGCCTGTCATTAAATTTCAATAAGGGGAACCCACATTGGATGATATCCACTATGATTTTTATTTCCCATTTTGTAGATTTAAATCTTGATTCAATAATAATGAAATTATTGGACTACCAAATTTGAAGGAATCTCAATATTTTATTGTTATTAATGATCATATCTAACAATTTAGCATTTTTGACAAGGGTAACATGAAAATAAACAACCTATGGTCGATGATGTGTTATACACTCCTCAAAAGGTTTAATAAGTGTTTGAAATTTATTAAATAATCATTTAAGATATATGAATATATTTTTCAAAGATAATAAGTGTCTAATTATGCATATTGTTTTTATTAGTGATGGAAATCATAGATTGAATAAGAATTTTTGATATCTATAATGATACAAAGAATATAAATAAAATTTCATCAAGTAAAAAATACATATATATGTAATGTTCACTCATGAAGTTATCAGTGGTTATAAATTAGGATGAAATATTGAATGACAATTATGATTGTGGTCAGAAAAATTTAAACATTATATGTGTTAAAATGTTATTTTATTTATATAGAGTCTATTTATGATGATTATAAACATAATAATAAATTTTTTAGTATAATTAATTAAAATTTAAACTAGGAACTAAATTATTTCTTATTATTCCAGTATAAAATAACTATTAGATTTGTGAAACTTTTATGATTTTAAACTGAGAAGAATTATACATTTACAATTTATTGGTTTATACATTTGTGATGACCATCATATTTTTAATATATATCATTTAATTATTTGTAATATATTTAAGTGAAATGTTTTTGGAGCTATTGAAAACTCAATAACATGTTCATGGGGTAAATATGTAGTTGTTGGTATAGGTTCAATATTTTATTTTTCATTGGATAAAAAATGGGTAATTTAATGACTATTTTTGTAACTGTTATTCGTGGGAATGAAAAAATAAGGACGAGTTTATGTTTATTAATTTCAATGAATGGTATTTGAAGAGTAAGGTGGTGTTTGGGTGACCTGGTGACTGAGATCTAATGTAGATGATCTTTTCTCATATGATAAAATTATTGATAGGGCCAAATCACTTTGTCTTGAGATCCCATTGTATAAAGAAACTCTTAAAATTATATGCAATGAACTAGAAGTATGAAGATATGGTTCTCAAGATATTATAAAGACCAAAAAAAGTTAAAATATGGTTTGATGAATGATTCAAATTTTAACATTCCAAATGGAAAGGATAGAGGCTCAAATAATATTAATGAAAATTATTCCTGGGAATGGAAGGAATAATAAAATTTTGGAAATTTAAAGAAGTGTCTTAATGGGATCATGAAAATCCCAATCTAAAACTAATAATTGGACAACAAATCCAACTACCTAATATTTACTCAAAAAAAATCTATCATTAGTAATACTTGTAGAGAGAATCAACTCTGTAAAAATGTTAGAGTGGAAACTATGGACTATGTTTAAATAAAAAGGTAGTGGATATGGATGTTTTGAATGTTTGTAATAATTTTAATTTAAGGGGTGAAGGATATCTTATGTGGAGCATTAAATAAATTTCTATAATTACCCATAACTTTTACCATGGTTTAGAAAAAATGTTGGTCAATATCAATGGGATGAATCAATAAACTCAACAAAAAAATTTCAAAATGATGCCATAGAAAAACCCAATGGTGGTAAGAATGAAATTAAATGTGTCCAAGAGCAAAAAATCAATAAAAATAATGACCCACATAATAGTTGGGAATGAGGATAGAATAAAAGTGGAAGAAATCCTCAATGGTGTCATCAAGGGATGTAACTACTATGATTTTAAATTTAAAAAAATAGGGACACTCTGAATAAAAATGCATGTGAATTGGATTAACATGATTTGTTTTTCTATGATTAATCTAGATTCGGGTGGTAGATATAAAATCCAACCCACTTATTAGTGGGCACATGAACCAGGATTACCATTTAGGATATTCCATGCTAATGGTTGAAGTGGATGGGGTGCTTCATCAAATATAAGAAACATGAAAATAAAGGCCTCATCCTAAGAGTTCAATGAATTTAAATGTACATAACCCTGTCAATTGAATGATTAAAAAGCTAAATTTTGTTTGGTCGCATTAATTTTAGTTGAAAAGGTAATTATTTATGGTGTTGAATTAGTTATGTATTCTTGTATAATAATAATTAATGATACAATATATGAAAAAAGTATTCTCCACTTAGTATGTGTATAAATAATCACATACCATAGGTTTTTAGAGGTTCATTTTTTCCAAGAAGTTTAAGGGGGAGAGTAGTTCTAGGTCAACATCCGTGAGAGCTTAAATAATGTGAAGATATTGGTTTTGTTCAGGATGATTTTATATGATTCTGAAGGGTTTTATATGGTCTTTCCAAAAATCATAGATAAATTTTTATTTTATACCTGCTATAATAATAATTGTTGTTAAAAAATATCATTATCATTGCTAAAGAAGAATAATAAAGGCCTGTATAATGTAGTAGTATAATTATAGAATGGATAAAGATTGTTTATATCAATTCTATCTATTTTAGCACTGATAAACCAAATATTTATCAATACTTTTTTTAAGAGTTGATAATAAATGGTTAAAATAAAATTGATATATATTAATATATTATCTATTAAAAATGAAAAAAACAAAATAGATGAATATTATAATAATAATTTATAATTAATATATGATCTTAAATGAATGACTTTTAAAACAAAGTGAAATTGAATAATAAAAAATGAGTAGACTTAAAAACATTAAAAAATTAATAACTTTAATTAAATATATAAATTATTCAAAATTATTATATTTTATAAATAATATGAATTAATATTAATAAAAATATATTTTAATTAATAAATACGAAAAATAAATGTAAAAAATGATTAAATTACAAATAATTATTAATTAAAAGTATATCAATTACGCATGGTAGCTTAGTGGTATGATCCTTCAGAGGATAAACCTCAGAAGTCACGGAAGTTCTCTTCTGTGAAGAATATTCTTCTACCACTATCTACTTATTCTCTACTATAGAGACTCTATTCCTCTAGATTATATATAAAAATATAAATTTTATTTTACCTATTTCTTCAGTGCCATAATTTTTAGTCTAGAAACCTAAAAATTTGGTTCTTCTTATTAGAGTGGATGATCATGGTTTAGTATACTCGAGGATAGAGGAACATGAATGAAAGGTTTGATTTCTGTAGAGAGAGGAAATTTAGTGTATGTTGAACACAGGAATGTATTCATGACTCAAAAATATCTATTTTTGGTGTAGCTTGTTTGTCAAATATCGAGTGGAATTACAGATAGTTTTTGTGATTTTTGGGCTTCACATGAACAGACGAAGGCACTAATACATTTTCTATATTATTGTCTACATATTTATTCACATTGGTGTGGTAGCTAAAGAAAATTATTAATGATTTTATCTCCAAGTTTCTTATAAAAATGGTTTCTAGAGTTTCTTTATATGACTATGAGTTAGAGTGGTTATTTTATGAATTGGAGGCTGAGAGGAAATAACAAATCATATGTAGAAAATCCCTTTCTAGGGTGCCTGTGGGGAACCACATGTAGTTGAAGCCATTATGGGAAGAAGGTCATGAATATTCCATATATTTTGTATAACACTGTATGCACTTTGGAAGTTAATGTTGTGAAAGGGATCAGTCTGAGGTTACATGAAGTTGCAATAGTGTTCTAGAGTATAGAGAATGATTCTCCACCTTCTACATTTAGTGATAAGGGAACTTAGTACAATTTTTTTTACAATGAGACATGAATAACATTGATTGGTTTATTCAAATCCAATAGGTAAAAAATTTGAATTAATAGAGTGGATTTCAGTATAATATGTGTGGAATGTGTATAAGTGGTAGTGGAACAAAAAACAATGAAAGATGGGGTAGTGATATGAAGTTCACATCCTAGAAAATTGTGGAACAATAGTAGTGGGCTTGCAATGTAGTTATATTTTATTCTATAATGGTTTAAAGAAATAATATATAGCCTGTCATTAGGCATGGATTAGAAGGTAGCCTTTGCTGAGGAGGGTCAATATTTTTTATCTGAGGATGGTAAGATTCCATAATTTCATAACATGCTCATTACAAGAAGTAACATCCACAATGCTAATAAACGGAGTTTTGGATAATAAGACTCAAAATATTTCTGAACATATGATGGTGTTAGGGAATATAACAATCTGACAAACGTTTTTTCAAGTTCCATAAATGATTATTTGAATTTGCAAATGAAAACTGAAAGGAAATCACATAGAGGAAGGCTGCAACATGGGAGAGATTCAAAGGATAAATCAATTTTGAAAGACTGAGATTATAGTTGTTGGAAATGAGGGTATATAGGAATGAAAAACACAACATGAGATGTCATTTCATCATGATTCATATAAAGTTTAAATAGAGTGAGTGAAGGAAAATGGGACTGAGGCTGCAAAGAAAATTTCATTTACATGGGAGTTTGGCTACATGAGGTGTTTTTTATGTGGGGATTTCCCAAATGTTTTGAGTTTAGTAACATGTAAAAAATTTCATGGGGCTTTAGATATATCGGCTTTTGGTCACATGGGATTATTACACATGTCTCATAGAAATGACCTTGTGAGTCATTCAACAGTGTGAATCCAATATATTTAATAACCTACCCATTGTATCTTTATTTTTTCTTTATCAAAATAATAGACATTTGAGTTCCATTTTCATAGAGTTATAGAACATTCTTATCAAGGTTCTTGTTCCTTCCAGCATCAGTTTTGTCTTGTGTGTCCCCTATACTCTTGTGCAGTGAGTCGAGTGGGGAATATTTTATATAGGTAGTAAATTTTCCTTAATTTTCTATTTGTGTATCATTTACAGTGGGTTGTTTTTTTATATTGTTGAATTTTATTGCAAACAAATTAATATTGAAAAATTAATTTGAGAAATGAAATTATAAGGGGGATGGGTAATGTGAATCGCTGGTTTTTACAAGATGTTATTATGATTGATATTGTGATTATACAGACATAATTCCTTGATGAAAATTGTGTCCATTAAGAGGCATGTTTGTTCTAGATGATATGTGTTGTGTCTTCTATGTGTGTTTTTATAATTTCACATCACTCAAAATATAAATTAGCTATCCACTTATATTCAAATATTGAAATCGCTTCCCCGGGATATATGTATTTTTAGAATGCCCCTAAATACTAAATTGAATGTCATAAAGAGACCCTATTACAAAAATGAAAATTTTCAACTATGTGTAAGGTGGAATGTGTTTGTAGAATTTTTTGTGTGGTATGGATTGATTCTCAATTTCATGAGTGGGAAGTGATACCATTTTCCTGGATGAGATAAGGTATTGTGATGTGAGGTCTAAATGTTATATGTGGTTGTGAAGCTATATGGGGATATGTATGATACAATTTTTTATCATGGATTTTATGGTGATTATGTTGAAATTTTGTATTGGGGATGTGAATGTGGATGTTATGAGATGGTTGGTGGAAGAGGATGTGATTTTTAAAATGTGGTGTTGTGAATATTGCTGTGTGTTGTGTTGTGATAGTTACCCAGAGAGTAATGAAATGTGATGTGATAATAATTAAAGTCAAATTATTGGGTTTTTTTGGTATTATGGGATTATGGGATGTTAATGGCTAATTAAATAATGATAATGGGTTTAAGTTAATTTTTATTTTGATCAGGGAATTGTATAGATATTAACTAAAAGTGAGGAGAGGCTTATGGATCATGCGTTTCTTGTACAGTGTCATACATATAGTTTTAGTAGTGGAAGTGGAGTATATTTTGAGATAGTTAGTGTATTTTTTATCCCATAAGATGTGACTGTGCATGGAATATATATACATATATATACCTTGTATGTTCCTTTGGATTTTCATATACACCCCTCCCATTAAAATCATATAGTGTTGTCAACCAAATGTTTTGGGTGTGTTCTCCCCAATATCTCTGTGGTGAGGATGGATGACTACATACCATCTCTTATATACTCCCTCTTCAATGATATGGAAACATGAAGGGGCTATGATGGATAGAATTGAAAAGTTCAAATATCAAGATGTGATTAGATGTACCATGTTTTTTCATGCGCGGTGTGACATGGATGTGCTTGTGGTGCAATGGCCTAGCAGTTTTCTGGATAGGTGAGATTTTTTGGACCAAGTGTTTTAAGATGATATGATGTGATTTTTTTTGTTAGGGGGTCGTACATGGTATGAAGAGTACAAGAGGTTGATATTTTACATGTTCGTGATACACTACTTCTCTGCTAATGTGATGGTCAGATGCATACAGGGTGTTGGGGGCTAGGTGTTTTGGGTGATATGTGATGGTAAGTTTAATTTGGTTTTCAAGGCATTATGTGATACACATAGTAGGTGGGAAAACAATGACGTACTGTTCACATAGTGATTCAATATTTAATCCCACCCTAACAACGCTATTTTAAACTAGTTTGTAATGAAAATTAAAAATATAATAATAAATTTCACTTCATGTTTTATTCGATGAATTCATTTTTATCACTGTTAAAAAGGTAAATTATACTTGTTTTCATACTTTCATTGAAGGTGGAGGTGATTTGGAGTCCTAGAGATCATCCAGAAAACAAATGGGCCAAACTTCATGGAATCCCATGGACATATGTCCACTATTTTGAGTAGTACATGAATCTTGTGCATCAAAATGGGCTGAAACATTGCAGTCATCTCGAAAAAATAATTTTATAGAACTCATATGAAGAAACCAAATCCCAATTTGGAAATCTGTGGGCCCATTTGAATCATTCTTATTAGGGGATATAATTTTCTTGAATTCAAACGTTTGTTTCAATCTTTTGACATCTCTCATTCCACTTGTCTAATGGCCACCAAATTTAACATAGATATATAAAGGTATTCAACCAACAACTATTATCTTTTGTTCATGTAGTGATATGGATTTATACTATTCAAAAAATAAAACACAATTTTAATCTCAAAAACAGGGTGCTCAAAACAAAGTCCCAATTTGGATTAAAAAAGGCACAATGGGTACCTCATTTGTAAGTTCAACCAGAAGGAAACTCTCTGGTATTTTGGAGTCTTAAAAGAGTCCTCTACTCTTCCAAGAAGTTCTGGAGGCCCTTATACACATAGGGGTATCAAGGATGAAGGTGAAGATCCACCTGAGCCTTTTTCTCCACTCGATGGTGAGCTAAACAGTGGATGATCATTTAGAAGGATATACACATACGTGGGAGGAAGTTACATAACATTATTCACTTCTGGTTTTGAGTAATCTGGATGTGTATTATTTCACTTATGCTATATCTAAACATGATTTTTCTTTTAATTCATTTATTGGGTTTAATTAAGTAAATCGCTTTTCATTTCAACACTGATTTGGTTGAAATTTCAAGTGGGAAACTGGGGTTGTTCCAATTAGGAAACACAAGTATCCTCCTTCTCTAACACATAAAAAATATATTAGTATTAAAATTTTCTCTTTTATTTATTCTTGAAGTCCAAAAAATGACAAAACAACTATTGTGTCAAGGGTAGGTACTTTGTGAAACATTTTAATAGGCAAGAGGGGAATCAATATATAGACAACCCTCAACCAAAGAATTAAACAAAACCATGTGAAATTTTTAGAACAATAAACTATCCAAGATTTGTAGTGGACATTAAGTGATCCCCTTCTCTCATAATTATTAAATAACCACCTTATTCTATCAACTATTCAACTCTTTATGTTATGTTATTTTCTTAAAACTACTTTCAAAATCACCCCCTCTATTAATAATCATTATAAAAAATAGACTCTATATGTTACCAACACCCCTAGAGAGATGACCTGGGGTCTTTCCTAGACAACAAAATCATCTTTATATAACTATTAATATGACGTTTCATGATATCATGGTCAAATTTTTTGTGCTGTTTCTGGGGAGCGCATCATTTTTTAGTGAGTGTTTTTCTATGATATTTGTAAATTTTGTGAATATTTATTTACCTTTTAAATAAATTTGTAATATTATCTATTTATTGCGTAGGTTTGGGGCATGGAACATTCTAATCAGAGAGATTTGCCTCCATTCGATCCTGAACAGAAGAGGATCTTACATCAGTGACCCCGAGACGAACAAGATAACCCTTTGAAGAAGGACACTCAAGACAACAACACTATTCCTATTCTGTCATCTTCTTCTTTGGGAACCAACATCAAAACTGAAATAAACATGTATAACATGGATGAAAAATAGAACACTAAAATAACTAACGTCACCTGGTGTTGATATCCAACCCACATACATTCAAATGTAAGGAGAGGCATCCAATTTTGAACTAAAATCCGGTCTAATTAATTAATTACCCTGATTCCACGGAATCGATGGAGAAGATCCACACATGATTTTAAAATAATATCATATTGTTTCATCAGCATTAAAACCTGCTAATTTGGATGAATAACAAATAAAGTTTAGATAATTCCCCTTTTCTTTAGTAGATATATCAAAATATTGGTTATATTATGTTAATTCCCCAATAAGAGGCTGTGCGTACATGAAACACCTTTTTCTTGAAAAAATGTTCCCAGCTTCTCGAACTATAATAGTAAGGAATGAAATATGTGGTATAAGACAATATCAAGGGGACACCCCAATTAGGCTAACTAGTTAACTCCGTGGGTGAAATTCAAATTCATGGGTCAAGTAAACCATCATCTCAACCATTATTCAAACCTAATGATAAAGGAAATGACAGTTCCATCACACATAGGAGTGGAAAACATATGAATCCATCACTAGAGTCATCCCCTATTGAAGAAACATCCATCCCAACTATTAAAAATGTTCCAATTGTTGAAAATAATTGCCCTAATAAAATACCTTCAAAAAGAGTGTGTCTTTTGATGAGTCACCTAGCCCAACCATTACTCATCCATTTCCCCAAAGGGACACCCACACTAGAAAACATAAGGAAACTAAACTTGATAAGGGAATATTAGAATCTTTCAAAAAATGGCAGGTTCACATCACCTTGATTGATGTCATGAAGAAAATTTCATGATACATCATGTTTTTAAAAGAGATGTTTATACATAGATGGTGAATTCATGGTGATGATAAAGTGAGATAGGGAGGAATGTTTCTTGCATTGATAGATCCATCACTTCCCACCAAGTTCAATGATCCTAAACATTCTCAATTTCATGCACCATTGGGGAGTATTCTTTTTCCAATGCTATGCATGATTTAGGTGCTTCTATATATGTGATGCCTCACTCCAATTACTCTACATTGCAGGTCGGGGAACTCATGCCCACTGGAATTGTTGTTCAACTAGATAACTGGAGTACTTCACACCCCTCTTCTGTATTAGAGGATGTTTATGTGAGGGTTTAAAATTAAATTTTTCCTACTGACTTTTATGTGCTTAAAATGGAGAATGATAGGATGAATGGACATGCCCTGATTATATTGGGGAGACCCTTCTGGGAAACTACCAAAACCATGATTAAACTCCAAAAATGATCATTATCTATGTATTTTTGTGGTGACATTGTCCACTTGAATATCCTTAAATCCATGAATCACCCTTTATAAGAACATTCCACCTCTCTTTGAATTCTATAGTTGAACTCCCTTCCCTTAAAAAAACTTCATTTCATTCCCCTGATCCCCTTTCTGAGTTTTATGAATTGATTGAAATTAAAAGAAATTATTCAACCATTGATTGTTGTAGTGTTCTAGAAAGGTTTCATGCTTGTTAATTGATTAATTATTTCTTGAACACTAAGGATCTAATTACAATCGATGATACAGAAAATCTTGTAAAAACTCATTCCTCACCTGAGGATGATACCATTGAGCAGTTATATGTGATTAGTGACCTCTCAAATTCACACACACTCCCATAAATCCAAAATCTACCTAAATTGGATTGGAAACAAATACCTCAAGATTTATATTATTCATATCTTGATAATGGATTTTCCTTGTATTATCACATCAATTTTTACACATCATATTTTATTAAATGATGAGGCTAAACTAGTGAGGCAGAAAAAAAGTCGACTAGACCCAAACTTCCAAAAATTTGTGAAAATGAGCTAACAAAATTATTGGCTTCTAGAAGAATTTACCCTATCTCTAATTGTAACATCCTAGGTAATTAAAGAATAAAATTTTTTCATATTTATTAATATTTATGAATTAAATATTAATTTTAATTAAAAGGGGTTTCTACGTTCGATAGCGTACTTGATACGCAACGATGAGTTTCTTTGAAAACTTACGTTGCACACAAGTAATAAAATAATATTATTTTAAATGTTAGTTAACAAGTAGCCGTTGTACAGGCGAGAATGGATAGAAATAACTAAAATATGATTATATATGTTTTTAAATGTTTTTACATTTACCCAATAAAATATAAAGGCTTAAAATACGGAAAGAGTTCAATTTTAGGCATTTATACACTAATTTTCACTAAGGGTTCACTTATCACCTTTTGACGGTGAACCGTCATTAAATATAGTTTTGAACAATCTTATAAATTCTATTGGACCAAAAATAACTCTTCTTTATAATCGGGACATCAAAATGTACCTTGTGTAAATTTTTGGTACCTTTCCGATAAAGTTCATTTTTTTAATGAATAGTGTAAAATGTTGTATTTTAATTCAAAACCTCTTTTAATCTAATTAATTTATATGATTAGATTATATTTTTAATTGGTTTTAAAGTGAAATTAGAAAATATTTTTACCATTAAATCCAATAGTGGTCGTTGGAATTAATTTCACTTTGAAATCGGACTTAAACTAGTGTCAATCTTTTGATACTTATTGTTTCATAAAAAGACGCTATTTGCTCTGACAGCGGGAATTAATTATTAAATTAATTTATGTGACTTATATATTTTGAATTTTGTAAAATAGACTTCATTTTTGAATTAGTAATATCAAATATAGCTTAGGGTAAATTTTTGGTAATTTTCTGAAAAACTTTAATTTTTGATGAATAGTGAAACCACTAAGTGGTACTTATAAAAACTGATTTTTCCATATAAATGAAATTTTGCTATCATTGTGTCCTGATTTTCAAAAATCCGACATACATGGTTGTCATTAAGAAGTAAAATGTGGTTCATGGAGATTAAAATTATTTTTTGGTGAATAGTAACTTATTAAGTTTTTAATCGCGATTAGTGGTAATTAGTGTAGTTTAAGGTAAAAATAATGTTTTTATAATATAAGATGAGACTGAAACATGTCCTACCCTCATTGGATGTGTCATGGCCGACCATGACAAGCCATGGGTCAACTTGGGGACCCCATGGATCCACTTTGGTTGGGAAATGACATAAATAACTTTTTATTTAATGTTAATGTAAAAATGGCACAAACATGATATGTTTTACTAAAACAATTTTTAAATGAGGTTATACAAGTCAGATTTTTGATTATAAATTTTCATTGTAAAGATAAAAATATTTCCTACATCATAGTATTTTTTCTATAATTTTTAGACATTAAATAAATTAAATTATTTATGACATAATAATGATACAGCGATGACATAATTATTTGACGATTTAAATAAAATGGAATGATAATGTATAATCTATGAACTACACATGTCCAAAACTTATTAGATGGGTGGATTTCGAACCCTTATCACCTTATCCACGAACTATTTCAATGTGGGACCTTTTAAAACCGAAACACATTTTCAAATAAAGTAATATTTCTATACTTTCCAAAAGTGCCCCTCCTCTCCTCTTATAAAAGGCCCCCACCTCTACCTCATTTCACACACTCCTCAAGCCTTTGGCTCGGCCAAAACCTGCCCATTTACTCTCTCCACATCCCTCTCCTCAACCTAAAGGATTCCGTTTGGGCATAATCCTTTCAAAGGAATCCTTTAGGCTCAAATCAAAAGGGTTACACTTTTAAAGGTAATTCATTCTCTCATGTTCATTTGTTTTATTTTGCTTCTCCAACCCCCTAAACTATTTTTATTTACTTCTTTTGTAACAAAACCAATATCTTCAATATAATATAATGTTGTTATAAGATTTATTCGAGCTACACTCTCACACAACTACATCAAATGGTTAAAGAACATACGGTTTCCGTGGATGGCGAAATTCGGCCTCCCGAAATGATGATTGTTCAATACTCATTTAACACCTTGAAAGGTGACCATTAAGGTGTCACTATATTTATATATGATATATAATATGTTTATGATTTCTTTAAGATTCTGTATTTTTCATTTTGGTCATACGTTTATGGTTTCCATTATGGGTAAAACACGATATCTTCATTTAAGGAACTGCGGACTACCGCCCCCCTCAAAGTGATGTGATTCGTTAATTCCATATGTGGGACATGTAAAGGATGGATTTAAAGTTATTATATATGATGTTATACTGGAATTATAATATACCTCTATATCATTATTATTTCTTTCCATTAAAGTATTAGATAGAAATGAATGTAGCGTTCATGCGTACGTACGACTTACCGTCTCCATGAACGGTGCATTTCATTTCTTATCCCCAAATGTAATGTACTATTAAAAGTACATGTATATAATGGATATATATAATGAATGATATATCTAAATGATGAATATAATTATGGAATTAAAATATACAAACCCCCCATTTAGTTTTAATTCCATTAATATGACAAAGAAATGAAAGTAGCGTTCATGCGTACGTACGACTTACCGTCTCCATGAACGGTGCATTTCATTTCTTACCTCTAAATGATTATGTAATATTATAAATACATGTATATTATGGATATATATAATATATATGATATCCAAATCAGGAATGTCATTCTGGATATAAAGAACTTTTGACCACACGAACAACATGTAATTGTAAGAAGTCCACTTTCGACTTAAGAACCAAATATTGACAAAACAAACATTATTAACTTAAATGGTTACATAATGTTTATAACATGGAAATAAGTGATATAAAAGGAATAATGAACTTTAAAAATGTTCTTAATCAAGTATAAATTAACTCAAGTTTATTATTCAGGACGTTAAAGAACGATCGATTCAAGTCGGACCCGAGGTAAGGGACTTCGTCTCAATCTCCTTTCATTGAGGCATATTTCGTTTTATACACAACTTTATTTTATAGGGTGTATAAACCCCTTTGAATTTTACTTTTATACAAAAGGAATCTTTTTCTACGAAGCGTTTTACTAAACGACAAAAAGGAATGTTTTTTTAACGTACGCAGTGACAACGACCTTTTCCGCCACCGCGAGTATTTTTTGGTCTTTGGCTTCCTCAACAAGCCGTTATGTTTTTAAAATGAAATAAATACCATATACTCTTTTATGTATTTTGGTATTGAAAATGGTTTTGATAAAGGATTCTATTATGATATATTGTGATTGAAATGTGGAAATGTTATCATTCCTTTATATTGGTTTCATGTTTTATGATTTTATATTAGTACTTGGACATTTGACGGGTGGTTACGTGATAAACCATATGACGAGTGGTTCCGTGAATACCAGGAAGGGTGGTTACGTTATAACCTCCAATGCATTGGGTATGGAAGTCGGCCGAATGGCTATTCCATTAAGTATGTATGGAAATTGGCCATATGGCTATTCCATTAAGAGATATGTGTGGAATTCGACCATATGGTTATTCCACTTAAGTATGTTTATGTCCCAAGTTACCTTTATATATGTTATGTGTTCTTTATATGGGTTTTATGGTAATCCTTTGGTTACAAAAAGGTAAGTAATGATACTTTATTCTGTGACGAGTTTTTACTACTTCATGAAGGTGAAGGTATTAATTTGATAGAGTATACATGGTTTACTTGATGTTTGAAAAACTAACAGTTTTCATTCTTTGTGTATCCCTTACTGAGCTTTTTATGCTCACCCCAAGTTTTTTCAAAATGTTTTTCACAGGACTTAAAGTGGAATAAGGTCAAGGATGGGATCAAGGGAATGTCATGCTATCTAAAACATGGAACTAGAAATGTTTCTTTTTAAGAGTTTTTTTTACTATGGAAACTTAGTAGAAGTGTCTACTTTGTAATATTTTGAGATGTAATAGTTATGTTCTAATTCACTAAAACTCTAAACCTGAAAAGATCCTCAATGTGAATTATTCATTTAATTCAATATTAAGTAAGGTTTAAGGCTGGGGCCTTATAGTTGGTATCAGAGGTCGGTTTAGACATCTTTAGGAGTTAGAAAATTGTTAAGTTATAAGTTAAGTTATGATATGATTTAAATAATATAGCATTTACAGATTACCATGTAGCTTCGCCTAAGATATTTCTGTGTTCAGAATGGTTTTCCGCAGAGGAAAAAAAATGCTATGTTGGGACGACATCCGGAGGAAGACAACCTTCCAAATAAGCAACCTGAGATGTTCTGAATCAGAACTGAACAGTTTGTTGCAGTGATGGCACAGTTGACTCAGGCTATAAATGGTGGTTGTATCCATGCACGAGATCAGCCAGATCAACCACAGAGGAACATGTCAGTGGTGGAACACTTCATGAGGCAACATCCCCCATCATTCAGAGGATCATCTGACCCTGTGCAAGCTGAAGGGTGGATTAAAGCACTAGAGAAGATTTTTGATGTCATGGGGTGTTCAGAACATCAAAAGGTTAGTCTTGCTGTTTACCATTTTAAAGGTGAAGCTAATCAGTGGTGGTCGATGGTGAAAAATATCAGGGATAGTGATGAGATTGAGGATCTTCACTGGGAATAATTCAAAGGTATGTTTCTTGATAAATATTTTCCTAAGGTGGTTCGTCTTAGGATGGAAAAACAGTTCCTAGAATTGAGGCAGGAGGATGATTCAGTGGCTGCTTATGAAGCAAAGTTCACTCGATTGGAAAGGTATGCTCCAAACTTCATACGAGATCTTGATAGTAAAATTAACCGTTTTTACTCAGGGTTAAATCCAAAGTATCGAAGGGCTTTAGCTTCTCGTGAGTTCAAAAGTCATGAAAAACTTGTTCGATGTGCGGAGAAGGTGGAAATGGAGTTTGCCGATGATCAGGTGTTCTATGACAAACAACAGAATAAGAGGTCTAGTTGGCAGGAAAAGGGGAAGAATTCATCAAAAAAGCAAGGAGGTAAGAAAACCAAATATCCATCCTGTGATAAGTGTGGTAAAATGCATCCTGGAGAATGTTTATCCATGTCTGGTAAGTGCTTTCGGTGTGGTAAGTCTGGTCATATTGCTCGTAACTGTAAGGAAGATGATCAAGCAGGCAATGAAGTGGTATCAGGTACACTGTTTGTTTGTTCAGATTATGCCAATGTGTTGTTTGATTCAGGGTCTACACACTCTTTCATTTCTAAGATGTTTTCTAGTAAATTGGAAATTCCATCTCAAGATATGAACCCTGAACTTATGGTAGAAACACCCGGAGGGAACGTTGAGACAAAAATGAATTATAATAACCTTCCTATTCTTGTGTGTGGAAAGAATCTAGTAGCAAACCTTATTGTCTTGACTCTAGTAGAGTTTTATGTTATTTTGGGCATGGATTGGCTTTCTGTTTATCATGCTATAACGACCCACACTTTACATACATTGTTAATACTTCAAAATTGAAGCACACTTATTACAACATATGACAAAACCACAAAGGACCGTATAGGTATAATGTCTTTAGAAACTGGGAAACATAAACAACTGGTTCATAAATCTTCTACAATGTCTCCCATTTATTTCATCATATCTAGGGTCCCTTTTAGCATATTCTACTTAATATCCATCTTCCTGACCTGGGGAAAAGAAAACATAAAAGGGTGAGCTCAAATGCTCAGCAAGGGCAAATAAAGGAAATAAAAATCATATCGTATCTTTTTGAAAATCAAAACCTGCAAAAGAGATCATAATATCTTAACATGGAATAAATCATAGAAGTGAAAATGAGATCCCCATAACATAAAACTTGAAACTTTGTGGCATGCACACATAATCATGGAAAATCATTTCTTGTTAGTCATGACTCATTGCCAAGACTATCTTAGTGGACAAAGTCCCTTTCTGAACCGAGTTCACTCCTCGTTTCAGTCCTATATCACTGAACCGAAATAACCTTCCGTTCCAGCCATGTATATCTCATGAGATATAAAATCATTACCCAATGCATTGGAGGGAGATATAGGTCCCACCCATCTTATAATGAATCCTTTCTTATGTGTGCCACATAATCATAAAACATACATCATCGCATAACACATATAACAAAAATGGGATTCTTGAAACATCATGACATCATAAATCAATTCATATAAGATAAAGGAATTCATAAACATAATTCCATCACAACATAGTCAAACCAATGTAAAAATATGGATAGAAACAGAACCCTTTATTATCTTAGATGGAAAATAATTTTGATAAAACACTTGAATTGAATTCTTGAGGAAAATATCCTTTCTTCTTCAAAAACATTTTTCCTTTCATAACATGTCATACAACTTTAAAATAAAAGAAGTTGATTAAAAATAAACTTGAAAACTTGTAAAGGAAGCTTCTTTGAAGTAATGTTTTAAAAATCCATTCATGCCGTATAAGTTAAAAAAAACATTCTTTGTACTTTTGTCGGAAAAGTCAAAAAGTACCTCGTACGGAAAAACGACAAAAGATTCCTTTCATATTCTTTACTAAAAACTCACCTAAGGGTAAAATTGGATTTAAACTATTTCAAGTGGATGGAAACAATATTAAATATTGAGGTAACATGGATGTAGATAATAAAATACACCCCAGTAAATACTTACGAATAAACAATCTCGGATAAAAATGAGATTGTGATATTTCCCTTACCTTAGGTCCAATTTGCTTTGTTCGTGTCCGAAGCTCCTGTATAATGGTTTAAATAATGTTATTTACTTATTCCAGAATCATACATATTTATATGATATCATATATGGTCATATTATTAGCTTCTTGTTAGTAATGTTTCATTGTTACTTGTTACTCGGGTCTTTATAACTTTTTGTTCTTATGCATGTTTTGTCGAGTAAATTCTTTTTCTTATCTTTAGGTTATAGATAATTCATTTCCAGAATGGTATTAGTGTATTATATACCATATTCATTCATTCAATTCATTTATATAATCATTATTAAATGAAGATCATGTAGAACAAGTCGCATCACATTGTGGAGACGGTATTCCGTACGTACGCACGAGTGATGATATCGTTCCTATGATCGTGGAATTGTATTTGATTATATATATATATTATTTCAGTATCAATATTACTTCATAATAATCATATATAGTTACTCATTACACCATTATACCCATCCTTGTAAGGTTATGGTGGAAAATAGATTACACCACGGCGTGGAGACGGTATTCCGTACGTACGCACACGCGGTGATTTCATTTTTCCGTAGGATGGATAGAAGATGAATTAGGGTTGTTTCATATTTATAATAACATATCAGTATGTAAGTAATACTGATGTTATTACTTTATCATGAAACAACTAAAGAAGAAGAAGTTCAAGAAGAAAGAAATTGAAAAGATCGGTAATGGATATTACCTCTTCTTTGGAACGCCTCTTTGAATCCTCCACTTAAGGAACTAAGAGTGGTCTTTGGAGAAGACCAGGACCTCTAGGACTATTCTAGGGAAGTGTAGAGGAGAAAATGGCAGGGGTTGGCCGAGCTTGAGTGCTCAAATTGGTGTGAGGAGGAGGGGGAGGAGGTGCCCTTTTATAAGGGAGGAGAGGGGCACCTTAGGAAAATCTCAAAATATTATTTTATATTAAAGTCAAAATCGGTTTATAATGGTTCCAAAGGGTCTTATTTCGAAGCTAAAGTGGGGATGGGTCTAAATACTATCAACCAATAGGATTTAGACAAGTTTAGGGTATTATTTTAACCTTATCAATTAGATTTAACTCTAAGTTAATTAATTTAACTTTTACCGTGTCTTTTTGTTTTCTTTCACTATATGGTTAATACACATACTATAACATGCCAAACGAACCCCAAATTGTTTATTATTAATATATATATCCTTATCTAAGTCATTTGGCCGAACCTTAGATTTTTAGGAATAAAATAACAATTAATAATATAATATTTGATTTAAAAACTATTTTGTGTCAATTTTGACACTATTTGATATATGATTTTTGTGAAAGTCATAACAGAATTATATGTTCAAACCAAGTTGATTAAATCAACAATAATATATCATAGTAACCTAGAAAATTAGTGTAATTCATAAAAAGTCTTAAATTACATTTATTTTGGTATTTATATTATCAATTTTGTCAATATTTCATTAATAAGATAATTACTGCATCATCTTTGTGTCATAAATAAATTAAATTATATGATGTCTAAAAATTACAAATAAAATACCATCATGTAGGAAATCTTTTTAGCTTTCTAATGAATATTTACAATCGAATTTATCTTATGTATAACCCCATATTAAAAATTATTTACTTATTAAACTTTGATTTTAACTATTTTAACCCTTCTTTAAATAAATTAATAATAAATGTCCTAATCTAATCCAAGTGGGCCTAAATGGTCATATTTTATTCCTAAGATTGTTTTCGGTCGAATTACACTTGTCCAATAGAATTAGGACATGTGTTAGGGTAATAGTAATATCATATTTACCCTTAGTTACCCTATTTACTATTAACCGCGGTAAAAAAAGTAAAAAGTTACTATTCACCAAAAAATTATTTTCATCTCATTGAACCACATTTTAGTCCTTGATATTAACCGTGTCTCTCGGATTTTCGAAATTCCATTCACAGAAGCGGTAAAATTATGTTTTATGCAAAATTCAGTTTTTAACCTACCACTTAGTGGTTTCACTATTCATCAAAAATTGAAAGTTTTCAGAAAAATACCAAAATTTCACCCTAGGCTAATTTCGATATTCTGAGTCCAAAAATGAAGTCCATTTTGAAAAATAAAATTTATAAAATTTCAAAAAGTGGTTATTACTATTCATAACGGCTAGTTTTAATAGCATATTGTTGTTTAGTGAAACTCGGTATTGCGTACGACGCAAGCTATCGAGGAAGGTCGCGATTGCGTGTAAAGCAAGCCAAGCAAGTGTTGTGTAGAAAAAGATTCCTTTGATGATTTATATAACATAAAAGTCTCGGGTGTTACATTCTACCCCCCTTAAAAAGAATTTCGCCCTCGAAATTCGTCACTTTGTAACAAACAAATGAGGATACTTCTCCCTCATCATATCCTCAAGCTCCCATGTAGCTTCTTCAAGTTGGTGGTTCCTCTATAAAACTTTCACCAAGCGAGTGGTCTTGTTTCGTAGGACTTTTTCGCTACGATCCAGAATCTCTATCGGCTGTTCTTCATAAGAAAGATCTTGCTCCAGCGGTACAACTTCTGAGCTGAGTACATGTGAAGGATCTGGTATGTACTTTCTCAGGAGAGATACGTGGAACACATCGTGAACTTGAGAGAGATTCGGTGGAAGCGCCAATCGGTAAGCTACCTTCCCAACACGATCCAGTATTTCAAAAGGACCGATATATCTAGGGCTCAACTTCCCCTTCTTTCCAAATCTCATAACCCTCTTCCAGGGAGATATTCGTAATAACACTTTATCGCCCACTTCAATCTCTAGGTCTTTTCTTCGGTTGTCGGCATAACTTTTTTGTCGACTCTGAGCTGCTCTTATGTGTTGTTCAATAGATCTGACCTTTTCTGCCATTTCATCAACGAGATCAGGTCCTAATAGCTTTCTTTCCCCAACTTCATCCCAGCAAGTTGGAGTCCTGCATTTCTTTCCATAGAGAGATTCATAAGGAGCCATCTGAATACTGGAGTGAAAGCTATTATTATAAGAAAATTCCACCAAAGGTAGGTGTTGATCCCAACCTCCTTTGAAATCCATAGAGCAAGCTCTCAACATATCTTCTAGGGTTTGAATTGTTCTCTCAGACTGACCGTCTGTCTGGGGATGATAAGCAGTGCTGAAACTCAACTCTGTATCCAGAGTATGCTGAAGACTTCGCCAGAACTTCGAGGTAAATCTCGGATCTCGATCAGATATAATAGAAAGTTGTACTCCATGCAATCTTACCACTTCCTTTACATATATCCTGGCAAGCTGATCTAGAGAGAAATCCTCTCTAATAGGAATGAAGTGTGCAGACTTTGTAAGACGATCAACTATGACCTAGATAGCATTATTGCCTTTGGATGTTTTAGGAAGTCCTGTGACAAAGTCCATAGTGATGTTTTCCCATTTCCATTCGGGTATGGGTAATGGTTGTAACATGCCCTTAGACTTCTGTCTCTCAGCTTTAACTTGTTGACAAACCAAGCATCGAGAGACATATTCAGCAACATCTCTTTTCATGCCATCCCACCAGAAGTACTCTTTCAGGTCCCTATACATCTTCGTGCTTCCAGGATGAATAGAGAATGAAGAACTATGAGCCTCATCCAGCAGCTCTTTCTTTAATTCGGGGATGGGAGGAACACAAACCCGATTCCTGAACTTTATTATCCCATCACAATCAAGGTTGAATTCAGGAACATTTCTCACCTTCTTTTGTAACTCGACATCTTCTTTCTGTGCCTCTTTAATCTTCACATGTACAGATGGTTGAACATTCATTTGAGAAAGATAAGATTTTTCCCCTTCCATTATAATTCCAAGATCCATCCTTTGTAAATCCATAAATATTGGATCTTTTGTGATCCTCATCATGGATAAACTAGCACGGTCTTGTCGACTTAATGCATCTGCCACCTTGTTTACTTTCCCAGGGTGGTAATGGATTGAGCAGTCATAATCCTTAATTAGCTCCAACCATCTTCTTTGACGCATATTCAACTCCTTTTGTGTGAAAATATACTTTAAACTTTTATGATCAGTATAAATATCACACCTTTCACCATAAAGGTAATGCCTCCAAATCTTTAATGAAAAGATTACCGCAGCCAACTCCAAATCATGTGTTGGTTAATTTTGCTCATGGATTTTCAACTGTCGTGAGGCATAAGCTATCACCATATCATTTTGCATAAGAACACACCCCAATCCCTTCTTGGATGCATCACTGTAGATCACAAACCTTTCTCCACTACAAGGCAGTGTGAGCATAGGTGCACAGGATAACCTTCTTTTCAACTCCTTGAAATTATCTTCACATTCCTCTGTCCAGACAAACTTAACTCCTTTCCGAGTCAACTTGGTGAGTGGATTAGATAATCGTGAAAAATCTTTTACAAAACGTCGATAATAACCAGCCAAACCAAGAAAACTTCGGATCTCAGTTACTGTTGTTGGTCTTGACAATCTTTCGATAACCTCTGTTTTTGCTGGATCCACAGATATCCCCTCTTTTGAGATTATATGACCCAAAAATGCAACTTTTTGAAGCCAAAATTTACACTTGGTAAATTTGGCATAAAGCTTCTCCTTTCTCAGGGTCTTCAATATAATTCTCAAGTGATCTTCATGCTCTTCCTTGCTCTTTGAATAGACAAGAATATCGTCTATAAAGACTACCACAAATTGATCACGATAGTCTCTAAAGACTCTATTCATTAGATCCATGAAGATAGCAGGGGCATTAGTAAGACCAAATGGCATCACTATAAATTCATAGTGTCCATACCTTGTACGGAAAGCCGTCTTTGGTATATCCTCCCTTTTGACCCTTAATTGATGATACCCTGAACGAAGATCAATCTTGGAAAAGTATTGAGCTCCGCGTAGTTGGTCAAATAAGTCATCAATGCGTGGGAGAGGATATTTGTTCTTGATAGTGATCTTGTTAAGTTCTCGATAATCAATGCAGAGTCTCATTGATCCATCTTTCTTCTTAACAAATAGAACAGGTGCTCCCAAGGTGACGCACTAGGGCGTATGAATCCCTTATCAAGATTCTCTTGGAGTTGCTTCTTCAATTCCTGCAACTCAATTGGGGCCATTCTATAAGGTGTCTTTGAAATAGGCAAAGCACCCGGTACGAGTTCTATTGAATACTCAACTTCACGATTTGGTGGAAGACCCGGCAATTCCTCCGGAAAGACATCATCAAACTCCCGTACAATGGGCATATTCTTAATCGTGAGTTTCTCACCAACCATTTGAGATAAATAACCTTCATTTAGTGGTATCAAGACCCATAAGATGGAAGAAATTTCCACTGGAATGTTATATTCATCCTTGCATCGATAGACGATCGTAGATTGATCTGGAATATGAAATGTGACTTCCCTTCTTTGGCAATTGATATGAGCTCCATGTAGAGAAAGCCAATCCATGCCAAGAATCACATCAAATTCCACTAAAGGAAGGATCACAAGATTTGCAGGAAGCACTTTCCCACAAACTTCGATCGGAGAAGAATTATAAACTTCTGATGCGATTGATGTGCCATTAGGTGTTGTCACAGCTAACTCAACATCTAATTGTTGAGGTAATACGGTGATACCCTTAGAAAAGTCTTTAGAAATAAAAGAGTGGGTGGATCCAGAATCAAATAAAACATTTTCTACTTTAGAGTGGATGGTAAGTGTACCTTTCACCACATCGTTATCGTACTCCACATCGCTGATAGAAATTGCATGTGACTTTCCTTTGTCTTTAGCCTTAAGAGTTTGTTGACGTCGACCATCATCATCAACCCTTGGATTTGGGCATTGATTGGCATAATGCCCCATCTCCTTGCACTTGAAACATTGAAGTGTAGCAGGTTCATTCTGTGTATCCCTTCCTTTGTTTGCATCATTAGACATCTTCTTCCCATTATCACGGCATTCAAATGCCCGATGACCTTCCTTTCCACATTTAAACCATTTACTTGTCCCTTTAAGACAACTCCCTCCATGTTTCTTTCCACACTTTGAGCATAAGGGAAAGTTCATCTTCTTTTCCGTGTGCTCTTTAGATTTTTCTTTGAATTCCATCTTCCTCTTCTTATCAAACCCATGTGACTGATGGGTTACTCCAACCTCCATCTCGACTTTGAGAGCACATCGAACGATTTCCTCGTAGCTATTGAAGTCCCTTATGGATAACGCCCTTCGAAGACTTGGCTTTAAGCCACTAAAGAATCGATCGATCTTACTCTCAGGTTGGATAATAATACCAGAAGAGTACCTTGCAAGTCTTGTAAAATTTGCTTCATAGGTACTAACAGATTCATCATCCCTTTTCTTGAGTTCAAGAAACTCTTTCTCCATCTTTGTTCGGAGAATACGAGGGAAGTACTTATTGAAAAATAAGTTCTTGAACTCGTCCCATTCCATAGACTCAATTTCATCCCTTTGCCTCGTATTCTTAACAAGATTCCACCATTGATCAGCATCTCCTTCCAAACAGTACACTGCTAGGATGACTTTATCATGTTCAGAACATTGAAGAACTGAAAATATCTTTTCAGTAGTACTAATCCATTGTTCAGCAACTAATGGATCAGTAGACCCGCTAAAAGAAGGTGGACGCTGCCTCATGAAGGATTCAACAGAATGTTGCTCCCTCATTTTCTCGTTTGGAAATCCTGCATGATTCATAGCTTGAGAAAGTTGTGTGAGCATGGCTACAAGATTTTGCATTCCAGCTCCCATATCGTTTGGTTGCTCAGGGGGACAATCATTGCATTGCCCATCGCATTCCGCATTAACACGGTTCCTTCGGGTTCCAGCCATTGACTAAAACCAAGAAGAATAGTGTGAGCAACACTAATTATAATAGGAAACCACATAATTCAAGAATAAAATTTTCATGCTTATGGTCTTATCCTAGGTTATTCATGGCCATTTCTAAGATTGTGTTCTATGCATAGACTTATTCTTAGGGTTCTTACTAAGGCTTTCACATCCTAGTTTCCAAAGGTTGACTATACCTTTCCTCTGATACCAACTATAGCGGTCTAGAATTACTTCCAGTGGACTACAATTGATACCTATCAGGGCACTCCATGGGCGGCTACACCCCCTGGGCGGGACACACCACCATCCCCAGTGGCAGCCATTTCCTCATGAAGCCCTTGGGCGGAGAGCCATGCTTCGTCCAACGCTCACTTGTGAGAGTTCCCAAGGATCGGATACATTCCTACCTCCTTTGCCTTTGATACCAACTATAACGACCCACACTTTACATACATTGTTAATACTTCAAAATTGAAGCACACTTATTACAACATATGACAAAACCACAAAGGACCGTATAGGTATAGTGTCTTTAGAAACTGGGAAACATAAACAACTGGTTCATAAATCTTCTACAGTGTCTCCCATTTATTTCATCATATCTAGGGTCCCTTTTAGCATATTCTACTTAATATCCATCTTCCTGACCTGGGGAAAAGAAAACATAAAAGGGTGAGCTCAAATGCTCAGCAAGGGCAAATAAAGGAAATAAAAATCATATCATATCTTTTTGAAAATCAAAACCTGCAAAAGAGATCATAATATCTTAACATGGAATAAATCATAGAAGTGAAAATGAGATCCCCATAACATAAAACTTGAAACTTTGTGGCATGCACACATAATCATGGAAAATCATTTCTTGTTAGTCATGACTCATTGCCAAGACTATCTTAGTGGACAAAGTCCCTTTCTGAACCGAGTTCACTCCTCGTTTCAGTCCTATATCACTGAACCGAAATAACCTTCCGTTCCAGCCATGTCTATCTCATGAGATATAAAATCATTACCCAATGCATTGGAGGGAGATATAGGTCCCACCCATCTTATAATGAATCCTTTCTTATGTGTGCCACATAATCATAAAACATACATCATCGCATAACACATATAACAAAAATGGGATTCTTGAAACATCATGACATCATAAATCAATTCATATAAGATAAAGGAATTCATAAACATAATTCCATCACAACATAGTCAAACCAATGTAAAAATATGGATAGAAACAGAACCCTTTATTATCTTAGATGGAAAATAATTTTGATAAAACACTTGAATTGAATTCTTGAGGAAAATATCCTTTCTTCTTCAAAAACATTTTTCCTTTCATAACATGTCATAAAACTTTAAAATAAAAGAAGTTGATTAAAAATAAACTTGAAAACTTGTAAAGGAAGCTTCTTTGAAGTAATGTTTTAAAAATCCATTCATGCCGTATAAGTTAAAAAAAAACATTCTTTGTACTTTTGTCGGAAAAGTCAAAAAGTACCTCGTACGGAAAAACGACAAAAGATTCCTTTCATATTCTTTACTAAAAACTCACCTAAGGGTAAAATTGGATTTAAACTATTTCAAGTGGATGGAAACAATATTACATATTGAGGGAACATGGATGTAGATGATAAAATACACCCCAGTAAATACTTACGAATAAACAATCTCGGATAAAAATGAGATTGTGATATTTCCCTTACCTTAGGTCCAATTTGCTTTGTTCGTGTCCGAAGCTCCTGTATAATGGTTTAAATAATGTTATTGACTTATTCCAGAATCATACATATTTATATGATATCATATATGGTCATATTATTAGCTTCTTGTTAGTAATGTTTCATTGTTACTTGTTACTCGGGTCTTTATAACTTTTTGTTCTTATGCATGTTTTGTCGAGTAAATTCTTATTCTTATCTTTAGGTTATAGATAATTCCTTTCCAGAATGGTATTAGTGTAGTATATACCATATTCATTCATTCAATTCATTTATATAATCATTATTAAATGAAGATCATGTAGAACAAGTCGCATCACATCGTGGAGACGGTATTCCGTACGTACACACGAGTGATGATATCGTTCATATGATCGTGGAATTGTATTGGAGTATATATATATATTATTTCAGTATCAATATTACTTCATAATAATCATATATAGTTACTCATTACACCATTATACCCATCCTTGTAAGGTTATGGTGGAAAATAGATTACACCACGGCGTGGAGACGGTATTCCGTACGTACGCACGCGCGGTGATTTCATTTTTCCGTAGGATGGATAGAAGATGAATTAGGGTTGTTTCATATTTATAATAACATATCAGTATGTAAGTAATACTGATGTTATTACTTTATCATGAAACAACTAAAGAAGAAGAAGTTGAAGAAGAAAGAAATTGAAAAGATCGGTAATGGATATTACCTCTTCTTTGGAACGCCTCTTTGAATCCTCCACTTAAGGAACTAAGAGTGGTCTTTGGAGAAGACCAGGACCTCTAGGACTATTCTAGGGAAGTGGAGAGGAGAAAATGGCAGGGGTTGGCCGAGCTTGAGTGCTCAAATTGGTGTGAGGAGGAGGGGGAGGAGGTGCCCTTTTATAAGGGAGGAGAGGGGCACCTTAGGAAAATCTCAAAATATTATTTTATATTAAAGTCAAAATCGGTTTATAATGGTTCCAAAGGGTCTTATTTCGAAGCTAAAGTGGGGATGGGTCGAAATCCTATCAACAAATAGGATTTAGACAAGTTTAGGGTATTATTTTAACCTTATCAATTAGATTTAACTCTAAGTTAATTAATTTAACTTTTACCGTGTCTTTTTGTTTTCTTTCACTATATGGTTAATACACTTACTATAACATGCCAAACGAACCCCAAATTGTTTATTATTAATATATATATCCTTATCTAAGTCATTTGGCCGAACCTTAGATTTTTAGGAATAAAATAACAATTAATAATATAATATTTGATTTAAAAACTATTTTGTGTCAATTTTGACACTATTTGATATATGATTTTTGTGAAAGTCATAAAAGAATTATATGTTCGAACCAAGTTGATTAAATCAACAATAATATATCATAGTAACCTAGAAAATTAGTGTAATTCATAAAAAGTCTTAAATTACATTTATTTTGGTATTTATATTATCAATTTTGTCAATATTTCATTAATAAGATAATTACAGCATCATCTTTGTGTCATAAATAAATTAAATTATTTGATGTCTAAAAATTACAAATAAAATACCATCATGTAGGAAATCTTTTTAGCTTTCTAATGAATATTTACAATCGAATGTATCTTATGTATAACCCCATATTAAAAATGATTTACTTATTAAACTTTGATTTTAACTATTTTAACCCTTCTTTAAATAAATTAATAATAAATGTCCTAATCTAATCCAAGTGGGCCTAAATGGTCATATTTTATTCCTAAGTTTGTTTTCAGTCGAATTACACTTGTCCAATAGAATTAGGACATGTGTTAGGGTAATAGTAATATCATATTTACCCTTAGTTACCCTATTTACTATTAACCGCGGTAAAAAAAGTAAAAAGTTACTATTCACCAAAAAATTATTTTCATCTCATTGAACCACATTTTAGTCCTTGATATTAACTGTGTCTCTCGGATTTTCGAAATTCCATTCACAGAAGCGGTAAAATTAAGTTTTATGCAAAATTCAGTTTTTAACCTACCACTTAGTGGTTTCACTATTCATTAAAAATTGAAAGTTTTCAGAAAAATACCAAAATTTCACCCTAGGCTAATTTCGATATTCTGAGTCCAAAAATGAAGTCCATTTTGAAAAATAAAATTTATAAAATTTCAAAAAGTGGTTATTACTATTCATAACGGCTAGTTTTAATAGCATATTGTTGTTTAGTGAAACTCGGTATTGCGTACGACGCAAGCTATCGAGGAAGGTCGCGATTGCGTGTAAAGCAAGCCAAGCAAGTGTTGTGTAGAAAAAGATTCCTTTGATGATTTATATAACATAAAAGTCTCGGGTGTTACACATGCTAAGATTGAATGCAGAGCTAAAATGGTTTCTTTTCAGAAAGATTTTCAGTTTGTGTACAAGAATGAACACATGATTTTGATAACATATCCAGAAGTTGAGAAACTAGTAAAAGATGGAAATGAATGTTACCTTTCACATATTGTTGAAAATAAAGGAACTGTTCAGATTAATGATGTGCCAGTGGTAAATGAGTATCTTGATGTTTTTCCTGATGATTTTCCTAGTATTATTCATGATCGGGAAGTTGAATTTACTGTTGACTTAGTTCCTGATTCTAAGCCAATTTCAAAACCCCCTTATCGAATGGCTCAAGTTGAACTTTTAGAGTTAAAGAAACAATTGCAAGAGTTATTAGATAAAGGTTTCATTCGACCTAGCACATCACCATGGGGTTCTCCTGTCTTGTTTTTTAAAAATAAAGATGGATCAATGAGACTTTGCATTGATTATAGATCCTTGAATAATATTACTGTTAAGAACAAGTATCATTTGCCTCATATCGATGATTTGTTTGATCAGCTCCAGGGAGCTCAGTATTTTTCGAAGATTGACTTGAGGTCGGGGTACCATCAGTTGAAAGCAAAAGAAGCAGACGTTCCGAAGACTACGTTCCGTACTAGATATGGCCATTATGAATTTGTAGTTATGCCTTTTGGGTTAACCAATGCACCTGCTGTATTCATGGACCTTATGAGTAGAATTTTCCATGAGTTCTTGGATAAGTTTGTGGTTGTTTTCATTGATGATATTTTGGTGTTTTCTAAAAGTAAAGAGAAGCATGAAAGAAATTTAAGGGTTATCTTGCAAACCTTAAAAGAAAAGAAACTATATGGAAAATTCAGCAAGTGTGAGTTTTGGTTACAACAAATTTCTTTCCTAGGTCACATTGTTTCAAAAGATGGCATAACCGTTGATCCTACTAAAACAAAAGTTGTTGAAGAATGGCCAAGACCCACAAATGTAACCGAGATCCGTAGTTTTCTTGGTTTGGCAGGTTACTACCAACGGTTTGTTGAAAATTTTTCACGGATATATAGTCCAATGACTAAGCTAACTCGTAAGGGTGTTAAGTTCATCTGGAAAAAAGAATGTGATGATTGTTTTCAGGAGTTGAAAAGAAGATTTGTGAATGCTCCAGTTTTGGCACTTCCTTCCAGGAATGGTGAGTTTGTTATATACAGTGATGCTTCGTTGAAGGGACTTGGTTGTGTCCTAATGCAGAATGATCAGGTAATTGCGTATGCTTCACGTCAGTTGAAAACTAATGAGGTAAATTACCCTACACATGATTTGGAATTAGCTGCTGTTGTTTTTGCTTTAAAAATTTGGAGGCATCATTTGTATGGAGTAAAGTGTGAAATATATACTGATCACAAAAGTTTATAGTATATATTCACTCAAAAATAATTGAACATGAGACAAAGGAGATGGCTAGAATTAATCAAGGATTATGATGGTACAATTCATTACCATCCGGGAAAAGCAAATAAAGTGGATGATGCTTTGAGTCGAAAAAGTAATGCTTCATTAGCAATGTTGCGTTTGGAACGTGATCCTTTGGTTAAGGATTTGATGATCTTTGGCATAGAAGCTGTTGGTGCAGGAAGTTCTTCTATTTTATTTCAGGTATTAGTGAGATCTTCTCTATCAGGCAGAATCAAGCAAGCACAGAAGCAAGACGGTGAGTTGCAGAAAAAGGTAGAGCTGGTTCAGAAAGGTAAGTTGCCTGAATTCAACATTGATAATGATTGTGTTTTGAGATTTGGGAAGAGATTGTGTGTGCCGTGTGATTCATAGTTGAAGAGAGATTTGTTATGTGAAGCTCATAGTTCTCTGTTTTCAGTTCATCCGGGCAGTACTAAGATATATAGAGATCTGCGGGAGTATTACTGGTGTAACGCCCCGACCCTAATTACCTAGAGTCGGTGCATTATTACATAACATTGGCATGATCACGAGAAAGATCAAGTCTCGAAAGACAGATTAGTTTAGTAGCCTTGGAATAACTAGATACATCCATAAATTTTTACATTACATCATAAAAAAACATCTTGTCTTCATATCCCCTCATACTATCCCTGCAGGTCATTCATAAATTACTTCTTCATAATCCTGGGAAAAATAAAACATTGAAAGGGGTGAGCTCAGATGCTCAGTAAGGATAACATTATAGCAGAAGCTTTCATAAATAAGCATAACCACTTAAGGCAATTTATAACTAAAACAAAAGCATTTCAAATTTGAACTTCAGCATAAAATGGCGAAGGTAAAATGAAATAATGCCATTTACTTACTCACATGGATATTCTACTAGTTGAATGATCACATGCAATATCAATAACCACTTTCATAATGATGGAATTCATAATGCCAGACTATCATAACCACATAGCCAAGGCCTCGTGCCAAGACTACAAATAAGATGTTGCCAAGGATTTGTGCCAAGACACTAGTTTGTCTTATGAGACCTACCGATGCATCGAGGAGCTATAGCGGGCTCCACCCGTCACTTATTAAGTCCAATTCATTCCTCATATGAACATGTTTAAACATAACATAAACATTCGTATTAAAACTAGAATACGAAATGTCCATACTTTTACCACAAACCATGAATGGTATAAAAACAGCACATCCACAGTCAAACATAACTCATTCGATACAATATGGAAGATTTTATTGTATCACATTAACCTCAATCAAGAATAATTAAGGATGTTGACATAGATGAAAATAATCATCAAAACTATTTGAGAGAAATATCCCCCTTTTCTTGAAAACATTTAAAAGTAACACTATTTGTCAAGAAGCCATTTAAAAGTAGATTTTTGAATCAAAGTGTCCCATACCACATTGAAACTTTTTAAAAGGAGTTTTGATTTCTAAACTTTAATGTCCATATAAATAAATCCTTAAAACCATTTTTAAAACATGGACATTAATGAGAAAGGTTTAGATGAATAAGTCTTTAAAACATTTAAAAATGGTATTTTAGTTAGAGATTCTAACCAAAAGAGACACTTGAATACAAATAATTGAGGTAATCAAAACTTTGAAATATCATGAGAATAAAGGGAATCATGATATACTATGTCAAAGTACATTATATACACCACATAAAAGTGATTTGGTGTATATCAACAAAGAAGTCTCAATGGAATGTAAATTGAGATGAAATCTCTCATAAAGGCTGTATCCTTAGGTTAAGGATAAATCAATGACATAATTATGTGTGACAAATATAAATACACTAAATATGATTGGATATTTAGTGTAAACCAATCATAGGATATTCACACATATTCTTGTAAAAACAACACCAACGAATTGGATGTTTAACTCAACAAATGGTGAATTACTCTTATCAAATTCATATCAATGACTTGATAATTATCAATGGAGTGATTATGTGTATCAAAATTATATCCACAGAAATGGGAGTGGAAATTATTACATAAGAAAATGAATAGATATTCCACACATAATCTCGGAGTAAAATAATCAATGGAGTTTGCATAAAGCCGAATAAATGGAAATTGGAATTTCAAATTCCCTTATCGATTTGGTAACTTATGAAACATGAACCCATGAAAGAAGGATAACACAATGATGATGTAAATATACATGAATTAAAGTATATTACACAATGAATACAAACATGGGAAGCACACACACCACATGCAATAAATAAGTGGTGAATAATGGAATTCTCACGAAATTAAGAGTGAGATAAGAAACACCTTACCACGTTAATCAACTGAGTCGTATGGAAAAAAGTTAATAACCACCAAATGATTTACAGAATAACATGAATATAAATAGAATCATGATACTATATATCAAATGGCAGTACACAATACACCACTTTCAATAATTTAGTGGCGAACAATGGAAATCTCACGGAATTGAAAGTGAGATAAGAAAATCCCTTACTTTGTACTTTTTTCCTTGGTCGATGGTAGGTTTACCTCCTGTATAATGGTGAAATAATTGTTATTGAATAATACAGGAATCATTTACTTTAATATGATATCATATATGATCTTTTAACATTGATTTGTTTATAATATCTTAGAATTATCGTCATTTCGGGTGTTAACAGGTTCATTTTACTTTATATTCTTTGTTATGTGAGCCATATTCGTTATTAATGGGATGTATATTATTCATATCCAGAATGATATTAAGTCCTTAGATACTATTTTTAAATCATAAAATTATAATTATACTTGAATGGATATGATGGACAATGAATCTCATTGCGTTCGTGGAGACGGTAGTCCGTACATACGCACGAGCGACAATATCATTCTTTTGCTATTAAAATGATATATAATTGGATTTTATATAATAGATACAGAATAATTATCATGTTATATTTATTATTTACATGGGTTACACATCATTATTATTCCCATCCAAATAATAATATATTGAATAACAATTACACCACGACGTGGAGACGGTAAGCCGTGCGTACGCACGTATGGTGACATGTTATTCAAAGGATGGATAGAATACTGAATATGGTTGTACCATATTTATAATAACATAAAAGTATATATATGATACTGGAGTTATTATTTTATAATGGTGATAACAAAGAAAGAGGAAGTGGAAGAAGAAATGAACTTAAAAAGGGGTGGTGAAAACATTACCTCTTCTTCGGGTTCTTCCTTTTGATTTGATCAAAAGGGATCCTTAGGTTGGCTTTCTGATAAAAATAAGGCCTCTAGGTTGTAGTGAGGGGAGTTGGGAGAGTATTTGGGCAGAGTTTGGCTGAACCAAAAGGCTTTGAGGGTGTGAAGAAATGAGAAGGAGGAGTGCCCTTTTATAAGAGGGGTGAGGGGCACCTTTGGAAAAGCTAGAAATATTAATTTATAACAAATTAATATTCGGTTTCCAATGGCTCCAAAGTTGACTATTCAAAGTTTAAGGTGGGTATGGGTCGAAAACAACTCATCCAATAGAATTTAGACAGGTTTGGGTACTTATATTAACCTTATCTTTAAGTATTAACTCTAAGTTAATTAGTTTCACTTTTACAATGTCTCTTTGTATTTTTATATAATATGGTTAATAAACATACTATATACATCCAAGAGACCCCCAAGTGGTCCATTAATGATGAACCTATCATGATATAAGTCTCTTGGCCGAACCTTATATTTTTAGGAATTTAATATCAATTAATAATATAATATTTGTTTTAAGAACTCTTTTATGTCAATTTAGACACTATTCAATAGTTGATTTTTTTAAAACTCATAACAGATTGATTAATTCGAAAAAAGTCAATTAAATCAATCCTCATATATCATATTATAAAAAGAAAATTAGTTTAATTCATTAAAATCTTCATATTATATTTATTTGGGTATTTATAATATCAATTATTTTAATTTTTTACTATTATAGTAATTATTGAATCATCATTGTGTCATAAATAAAATAAATTATTTAATTTCTAAAAATTATAAATAAAATATAATTATGTAGGAAATCTTTTTATCTTTCTAATGAATATTTATAATCTAAAATCAAACATATATAACCCTATGTAACAATTTTGTTCTAAAAGATATATGCTTGTGTCATTTTTGTATTCAGTTTAACTTAATTAAAATAAAGTGTCATTATCACTTACAAGTGGATCCATGGGGTCCCAAAATCGACCCAAAGATGCCCATGGTCGACCATGTATCAACCAATAGGGTTAAGACACGTTTTAGGGTAATTTAGTATTATTATAATATTATTTTTTAACCCTTATTTACCGGATTTACCCTTTACCATGGTAAATAAAATATTTACCGCAGTAATTATTCAAAATGTCTAAAAATAAAAGTTACCTATTTAAACAATTTGGACATACTGATTCCAAATATGGAATCCATTTTTCTAAATTCAAAACAGATAAGTGGCAGAAATTAATTTAAAATTAATTCCCACTGTCAAAACAAAAAGCGTGTTTTTAAGAGATAATAACTATCAAAAGATTGACACTTGTTTATGTTCGGTTTAATTGTAAAATTATGTCCAATGACCAAAATTATATTAAATGGTAAAAATATATTCTAAATATACTTTAAAACCACTCAAATTCACAATTTATCACTATTAATTATTTTGATTAAAAAAGTTGTTTTTAATTAAAATTTAGTAATTTTCACTATTCATCAAAATATGAAAGTTATCCGAAAAGTACCAAAATTTCACCTTAGGCTAAATTCGATATTCCGAATCCAAAAATGAAGTCCATTTTAAAATATAAAATATATATAATTTCAAAAGGTAGGTATTACTATTCATAACGGCTAGTTTGATTGGTTGCGGTGTGTTAGAACTCGGTGTTGCGTACAACACACGCTAGCGTACCGTGGAAGCTTCGGATGTTTCATTTTAAATTTTTGATGTCCCCATTTAGTCAAAAAATTTAAAATATAGTATCTAAAAAGGGTTCACTATTAAAATTTGGTAAAAGTGAAATACTGAAAATGAATTTGTTCTTACATTATGTCTAAGAAACTCATAATATGGACTCTAAAATTATAAGGATTATATAAAGTTTAAAATTTAGTTAACACTATTCATAACCTCTTTTGAACATCTTGGTTGGTAAGTCATGGTGCGATTGAACTTGGTGTTGCGTGTAGTGAAAGTTATTGAATTATTTTGAAGAAATAACACACTATAAAATCTTGGGGTGTTACATTCTCCCCTCCTTCAATAAATTGTGTCCTCGCAATTTGAAATTGTTCTTCGAAAATAAAAGGTTGAAAATAGAAAATATCTTTGTGGGAAAACCCACATCGGAAATTGGGTTACTAAAATTTAGTCTTAATATGAGGAAAAGAGAAATGAAAGGATCACCACCAAATTATGATCTCGATTAGGAAAACATTGGTGGTAATTAGAGATATATAATTGGAGGAAAAACGTAAATATTTATAGGTAGTGATTGAGGTCATAAATCACAAACAAGTATAAAATTGAGGTCCTTAAACTCATCAATCTATGATGATTTGAAATACCATCAGTCCAAGAAAACATAGGGTATTGGGATAACACATTTTTGACGTTTCAAAATATCTTAGTTGAAATCCCACATCGAAAAATGAATTAATGAGGCCTCTATTTAAAATAAAGAGTGGAAAGTATGAAGATTACCGAAAATAACACATACTAGGGTTCCATGTAGGAAAATATGGATATGGAAGAGAAATATAACCATCAATTATCTGATGGAGAGTGGTAGAGAACATGGCTATGAAAAGGCCAACAATCCCAAAGCCATAAATTATTGATGATTTAATGTACCATCTAGGACAACATTTTTTTTAAAGTTACATTACAAAAGGAAGAGGAATTCACTTATGATATTGACTAAGAACATTATGAGATATACTTAAATTTTAAGTAGATTTTCATTCTTTAATAAATTTCCACTACTAACTCAATTTTTTTTAAACGATGAGTATTCAAGAAGACTTGGTCACACTGGAAGAGCAAGAATAAACTTCTATAGAATCACATGATCCATATAGGATAAACCATATATTTACATTGTCTTTGAAGATTAATCAAAACCAAAATGGTTAGTGAATGATCTAATGATCCCCCAAAAGGATATTCATTGAGATAAATATGCACTAATCTTAATTTCTAAAATTAAACCAACAATACCCCAATGTTAAATAGATACCATTCAATAATGAATTGTCCTTAAAATCCTTTAATATAATCCAAAATAATATTGAAACCCAAAACAAAGAAGAATTTGATTATGTAGTCTCCCATGTTACATTGTATCTCCAAATGACATCAAATAATCTTAAAGTCACATACTTAAAAGTAATTAACATCATCACATATTCTCCGTTATAGGTTAATCATTTCCATAAATAACCCAAATCACTATAAATCAACAAAAAAAACGTAGATAAAAATCCACCACTACTCTACAAATGAAACCTCATTGTATTCTATTTTCCTTGGGCATATAGTGTTCCTAACAAAACGAACATCTTCTAAAATAACATTTTCCAATTAATCACCAAATCATTTTACTATACCAAGGGTATTCATTTGATAAGACATAAGAACCCAAATCATCTTATTATTGATCAATAAAATCATTTAACAAAAAAAATAGTCACACTAACCAGGGACTTCACGTAGTCCAGTGGTAGTCGATAAATCCCAATCGCACTTTGGTTGTGGGTTCGATTCCCACTGCTTTGTCCGACGCGACGGGTTGTCACACAGTCTACGTGTTGTCCTTTTTCAAAAACTATATTTTATAATATTACCAAAATGAGATAAATTCCTCAAAATAACATAATTTAACCACAAATGTTATATCATACTTTGCATTTTCATCCCAAATTATAATAACTTATCATTTTCTCAAACCCCAATGATCATATAAAACCAAATGGTTATTTATACCTATATCCACAAGAGAAGAGACAATTCTTCCTCAAATATCATTCTCACATGGCAAACTGCTGGGTTACAAATACAAGAGAAAATTATTCCAAAGTAAACCCATCAACAAGGAGTGCTAATACTTTTTAAATTTTTCTCCAACCATTTATTTCCACATAGCTTCTTCTTTAACCAAGAAAATATCCTATAGAATAGGACATTCACTCGGGTAATGGCCAGGTCCCCTACATTTACGGCAAATGACTGTAAATGGACTCTTGGGACCATTTTTATCTTCTTCCATAGTACTCTTCATTTTTCTTCGGCAATTCTTCACTTTATGTCCTTCCTTCTCGCACGTAAAACATTTTGTTGTCCCATTGAGACACTTTCCTGGGTGTCTCTTTCCACATTTCCTGCATGATGAAAATTGAGTTTTCTTTTCTCCATGGTCTCCATTGCTGGAGATCTTATCATTTATCACCTTTCTCTTCCTTGTTGAGTCTGTGAGTTGGTTAATATATATGTTGTTGATCATATTTTTGGAAAACTGATTTGGCATAAAGACGATATCTTTTATGCCTATCAACATTCCATTTTGTTTCTCATCACCACCACTGCTCCAACCTTGTACATCATTCTCAAAGTCACTATGACTTCCTTGGAATCCAGAAATTGACTAAAACCAGAAAGCATTGTGTGAGTAATAGTAGTCGTAAAATCATTTAGAGATTAAAATGCCACCATATTCTCAATTTGAAACATATTAGGATTAACCAAGGTCATTTACTCTCATCTTATGTATATATTACTTAAATCGGTTTGTAACAAAAATGTAAATTATCCTAAGCATATCCCCCGGGAGTGTCGTAACCAAGAGTGCAGAAAGGCCCGTTGTCGTGCACCAGTTCCCGTTCGAGTCTAGCTCAAAGCGGTGTTTTCGGGTTTTACCCCTAGGTACATCTGTGCCAGAGCCGCCTCTACCTGCTCGTATCCAGACATGGATGTATTTCTCGGAAAACTCACAAAATCTCTACAATACCAAAATTCTAGGAACTTCTTTTATACTAATCCTCAAAGTTCATCTTAGGTCTACGTGCTCTAATCAAAGTTTATCTAAATCTAGCTACCAAGGTTTGTACTAAACTTTTTCTGATACCAACTGTAACACCCCAAACCTAATTACCTAGAGTCGGTGCATTATTACATAACATTGGCATGATCACGAGAAAGATCAAGTCTCGAAAGACCGATTAGTTTAGTAGCCTTGGAATAACTAGATACATCCACAAATATTTACATTACATCATAAAAAACATCTTGTCTTCATATCCCCTCATACTATCCCTGCAGGTCATTCATAAATTACTTCTTCATAATCCTGGGAAAAATAAAACATTGAAAGGGGTGAGCTCGGATGCTCAGTAAGGATAACATTATAGCAGAAGCTTTCATAAATAAGCATAAACACTTAAGGAAATTTATAACTAAAACAAAAGCCTTTTAAATTTGAACTTCAGCATAAAATGGCGAAGGTAAAATGAAATAATGCCATTTACTTACTCACATGGATATTATACTAGTCGAATGATCACATGAAATATCAATAACCACTTTCATAATGATGGAATGCATAATGCCAGACTATCATAACCACATAGCCAAGGCCTCGTGCCAAGACTACAAATAAGATTTTGCCAAGGCCTTGTGCCAAGACACTAGTTTATGTCATGAGACCTACCGATGCATCGAGGAGTTATAGCGGGCTCCACCCGTCACTTATTAAGTCCAATGCATTCCTCATATGAACATGTTTAAAAATAACATAAACATTCGTATTAAAACTAGCATACGAAGTGTCAATACTTTTACAACAAACCATGAATGGTATAAAAACAGAACATCCACAGTCAAACATAACTCATTCGATACAATATGAAAGATTGTATTGTATCACATTAACCTCAATCAAGAATAATGAAGGATGTTGACATAGATGAAAATAATTATCAATACTATTTGAGAGAAATATCCCCCTTTTCTTGAAAACATTTAAAAGTCACACTATTTGTCAATAAGCCATTTAAAAGTGGATTTTTGAATCAAAGTGTCCCATACCACTTTGAAACTTTTTAAAAGGAGTTTTGATTTCTAAACTTTAATGTAAATATAAATAAATCCTTAAAACCATTTTTAAAACATGGACATTAATGAGAAAGGTTTAGATGAATAAGTCTTTAAAACATTTAAAAATGGTATTTTAGTTAGAGATTCTAACCAAAAGAGACACTTGCAGACAAATAATTTAGGTAATCAAAACTTTGTAATATCATGAGAATAAAGGGAATCATGATATACTATGTCAAAGTACATTATATACACCACATAAAAGTGATTTGGTGTATATCAACAAAGAAGTCTCAATGGAATGTAAATTGAGATGAAATCTCTCATAAAGGATGTATCCTTAGGTTAAGGATAAATCAATGACATAATTATGTGTGACAAATATAAATACACTAAATATGATTGGATATTTATTGTAAACCAATCATAGGATATTCACACATATTCTTGTAAAAACAACACCAACGAATTGGATGTTTAACTCAACAAATGGTGAATTACTCTTATCAAATTCATATCAATGACTTGAGAATTATCAATGGAGTGATTATGTGTATCAAAAGTATATCCACAGGAAGGGGAGTGGAAATTATTACATAAGAAAATGAATAGAGATTCCACACATAATCTCGGAGTAAAATAATCAATGGAGTTTGCATAAAGCCGAATAAATGGAAATTGGAATTTCAAATTCCCTTATCAATTTGGTAACTTATGAAACATGAACCCATGAAAGAAGGATAACACAATGATGATGTAAATATACATGAATTAAAGTATATTACATAATGAATACAAACATGGGCAGCACACACACCACATGCAATAAATAAGTGGTGAATAATGGAATTCTCACGAAATTAAGAGTGAGATAAGAAACTCCTTACCGCGTTAATCAACTGAGTCGTATGGACAAAAGTTAATAACCACCAAATGATTTACAGAATAAAATGAATATAAATAGAATCATGATAATATATATCAAATGGCAGTACACAATACACCACTTTCAATAATTTAGTGGCGAACAATGGAAATCTCACGGAATTGAAAGTGAGATAAGAAAATCCCTTACTTTGTACTTTTTCCTTGGTCGATGGTAGGTTTACCTCCTGTATAATGGTGAAATAATTGTTATTGAATTATACAAGAATCATTTACTTTAATATGATATCATATATGATCTTTTAACATTGATTTGTTAATAATATCTTAGAATTATCGTCATTTCGGGTGTTAACGGGTTCATTTTACTTTATATTCTTTGTTATGTGAGCCATATTAGTTATTAATGGGATGTATATTATTCATATCCAGAATGATATCAAGTCCTTAGATACTATTTTTAAATCATAAAATTATAATTATACTTGAATGGATATGATGGACAATGAATCTCATCGCGTTCGTGGAGACGGTAGTCCGTACATACGCACGAGGGACAATATCATTATTTTGATATTAAAATGATATATAATTGGATTTTATATCATATATACAGAATCATTATCATGTTATATTTATTATTTACATGAGTTACACATCATTATTATACCCATCCAAATAATAATATATTGAATAACAATTACACCACGACGTGGAGACGGTAAGCCGTACGTACGCACGTATGGTGACATGTTATTCAAAGGATGGATAGAATACTGAATATGGTTGTACCATATTTATAATAACATCAAAGTATATATATGATACTGGAGTTATTATTTTATAATGGTAATAACAAAGAAAGAGGAAGTGGAAGAAGAAAGGAACTTAAAAAGGGGTGGTGAAAACATTACCTCTTCTTCGGGTTCTTTCTTTTGATTTGATCAAAAGGGCTCCATAGGTTGGCTTTATGATCAAACTAAGGCCTCTAGGTTGTAGTTAGGGGAGTTGGGAGAGTATTTGGACAGATTTTGGCCGAACCAAAAGGCTATGAGGGTGTGAAGAAATGAGAAGGAGGAGTTCCCTTTTATAAGAGGGGTGAGGGGCACCTTTGGAAAAGCTAGAAATATTAATTTATAATAAATTCATATTCAGTTTCCAATGGCTCCAAAGTTGACTATTCAAAGGTTAAGGTGGGGATGGGTCGAAAACAACTCATCCAATAGAATTTTGATAGGTTTGGGTACTTATATTAACCTTATCCTTAAGTATTAACTCTAAGTTAATTAGTTTCACTTTTACAATGTCTCTTTGTATTTTTATATAATATGGTTAATAAACTTACTATATACATCCAAGCGACCCCCAAGTGGTCCATTCATGATGCACCTATCATGATATAAGTCTCTTGGCCGATCCTTAGATTTTTAGGAATTTAATATCAATTAATAATATAATATTTGTTTTAAGAACTCTTTTATGTCAATTTAGACACTATTCAATAGTTGATCTTTTTGAAACTCATAACAGATTGATTAATTATAAAAAAGTCAATTAAATCAATCCTAATATATCATATTATCCTAGAAAAATAGTTTAATTCATTAAAAGCTTCATATTATATTTATTTGGGTATTTATAATATCAATTATTTTAATTTTTCACTATTATAGTAATTATTGCATCATCATTGTGTCATAAATAAAATAAATTATTTAATGTCTAAAAATTAGAAATAAAAAATAATTATGTAGGAAATCTTTTTATAGTTCTAATAAATATTTATAATATAAAATCCAACATATATAATCCTATGTAACAATTGTTTTTCTAAAAGATATATGCTTGTGTCATTTTTGTATTCATTTTAACTTAATTAAAATAAAGTGTCATTATCACTTACAAGTGGATCCATGGGGTCCCAAAACCGACCCAATGATGCCCATGGTCGACCATGAATCAACCAATAGGGTTAAGACACGTTTTAGGGTAATTTAGTATTATTATAATATTATTTTTTAACCCTTATTTACTGGATTTACCCTTAAGCATGGTAAATAAAATATTTACCGTAGTAATTATTCAAAAATGTCTAAAAATAAAAGTTACCTATTTACACAATTTGGACATCCTGATTAAAAATATGGAATCCATTTTTCTAAATTCAAAACACATAAGTGGCAGAAATTAATTTAAAATTAATTCCCGCTGTCAAAACAAAAAGCGTGTTTTTAAAAGATAATAACTATCAAAAGATTGACAGTTGTTTATGTTCGGTTTAATTGTAAATTTATGTCCAATGACCAAAATTATATTAAATGGTAAAAATATATTCTAAATATACTTTAAAACCACTCAAATTCACAATTTATCACTATTAATTATTTTTATTAAAAAAGTTGTTTTTAATTAAAATTTAGTAATTTTCACTATTCATCAAAATATGAAAGTTATCCGAAAAGTACCAAAATTTCACCTTAGGCTAAATTCGATATTCCGAATCCAAAAATGAAGTCCATTTTAAAATATAAATATATATAATTTCAAAAGGTAGGTATTACTATTCATAACGGCTAGTTTGATTGGTTACGGTGTGTTAGAACTCGGTGTTGCGTACAACACACGCTAGCGTACTGCAGAAGCTTGGGATGTTTCATTTTAAATTTTTGATGTCCCCATTTAGTCAAAAAATTTAAAATATAGTATCTAAAAAGGGTTCACTATTAAAATTTGGTAAAAGTGCTATACTGAAAATGAATTTGTTCTTACATTATGTCTAAGAAACTCATAATATGGAATCAAAAATTATAAGGATTATATAAAGTTTAAAATTTAGTTAACACTATTCATAACCTCTTTTGAACAGCTTGTTTGGTAAGTCATGGTGCGATTGAAATTGGTGTTGCGTGTAGTGAAAGTTATTGAATTATTTTGAAGAAATAACACACTATAAAATCTTGGGGTGTTACAACTGGTGGGATGGAATGAAAAGGGATATTGCTGATTTTACTGTGAAGTGTCTGACTTGTCAGCAGGTTAAAGCAGAGCGGCAGTTACCTAAAGGGATGCTTCAGCCTTTACCAGTGCCAGAGTGGAAATGGGAAAACATATCCATGGACTTTGTTGTGGGATTACCAAGGAAATCTCGAGGTAATAATGCAATCTGGGTTATTGTTGATCGCTTGACCAAATCTTCTCATTTCCTTGCTATACGAGATACTTTCCCTCTAGATCAACTTTCCCGTTTGTATCTTAAAGAGATAGTCATGTTACATGGAGTTCCTCTCTCCATTGTATCTGACCGTGATCCCAGGTTCACTTCTAACTTTTGGAAAGGCCTTCAGAAGTCGTTGGGTACTGAATTAAATTTTAGTACAGCATTTCATCCTCAATCAGATGGGCAGTTAGAACGAACAACTCAGACCTTGGAGGATATGTTACGAGCTTGTTCGATGGATTATCAGGGAAGTTGGGACCAACATATTTCTTTGGTTGAGTTTTCTTATAATAACAGCTTTCATTCCAGTATACAGATGGCACCATTTGAGGCATTATATGGGAAGCAGTGTCGAACTCCAGCATTTTGGGATGAAGTGGGTGAAAGGAAGCTGATGGGACCAGAATTGGTAGAAGAGATGGCAGAAAAAGTTCAGTTGATTCAGAAGCACATGAGAACAGCTCAGAGCAGGCAGAAGAGTTATGCAGATAACCGGAAGAAGGATCTATCTTTTGTGGTAGGTGATGATGTTTTTCCCAATGTTTCTCCTTGGAAAAGTGTGATGAGATTTGGTAAGAAAGGAAAGCTGTGTCCAAGGTTTATTGGACCATATGATATTCTGGAGAAAGTTGGATCAGTTGCTTACTGAGTGGCTTTACCTCCGAGTTTATCTCAGGTACACAATGTTTTTCATGTTTCAATGTTGAGGAAGTATATGCCAGATCCATCTCATGTTTTGAGTCCAGAGGTAGTTCAGCTGGAGGAGAACCTATCTTATGAAGAACAACCAGTCCAGATTTTTGATCACATGGAGAAGGTGTTACGGAATAAGGTGATTCATCAGGTAATGGTTTTGTGGAAAAACCATGTGATTGAAGAGGAAACGTGGGAATCTGAAAATGCTATGAGGGATAAATACCCCCACTTATTTTGATAAGTGAATAAAATTGCGAGGACACAATTCCCAAAAGGGGGGAAGGATGTAACATCCCAGGTAATTAAGGAATAAAGAATTTTCATATTTATTAATATTTACGAATTAAATATTAATTTTAATTAAAAGGGGTTTCTACATTCGATAGCGTACTCGATACACAACGATTATTTTCTTTGAAAAGTTACGTTGCACACAAGTTATAAAATAATATTATTTTGAATGTTAGTTAACAAGTAGCCGTTGTACTGGCGGGAATGGATAGAAATAACTAAAATATAATTATATATGTTTTTAAATGTTTTTACATTTACCCAATAAAAGATAAAGGCTTAAAATACGGAAAGAGTTCAATTTTAGGCATTTATACCCTAATTTTCACTAAGGGTTCACTTATCACCTTTTGGCGGCGAACCGTCATTAAATATAGTTTTGAACAATATTATAAATTCTATTGGAAAAAAATAACTCTTCTTTAGAATCGGGACATCAAAATTTACCTTGTGTAAATTTTTGGTACCTTTCCGATAAAGTTCATTTTTTTAATGAATAGTGTAAAATGTTGTATTTTAATTGAAAACCTCTTTTAATATAATTTATTAATATGATTAGATTATCTTTTTAATTGGTTTTAAATTTAAATTAGAAAATATTTTGACCATTAAATCCAATAGTGGTCGTTGGAATTAATTTCACTTTGAAATCGGACTTAAACTAGTGTCAATCTTTTGATTCTTATTGTTTCATAAAAAGACGCTAATTGCTCTGACAGCGGGAATTAATTATTAAATTAATTATTGTGACTTATATATTTTGAATTTTGTAAAATAGACTTCATTTTTGAATTAGTAATATCAAATATAGCTTAGGGTGAATATTTGGTAATTTTCTGAATAACTTCAATTTTGATGAATAGTGAAACCACTAAGTGGTACTTATGAAAACTGATTTTTCCGTTTAAATAAAAAATTTCCATCATTGTGTTTTGATTTTCAAAAATCTGACATACATGGTTGTCATTAAGAAGTAAAATGTGGTTCAATGAGATTAAAATAATTTTTTGGTGAATAGTAACTTATTAAGTTTTTAATCGCGATTAGTGGTAATTAGTGTAGTTTAAGGTAAAAATAATGTTTTTATAATATAGGCTGAGCTTGACATATGTCCTAACCTCAATGGATGTGTCATGGCCGACCATGAAAAGCCATGGGTCAACTTGGGGACCCCATGGATCCACTTCGGTTGGGAAATGACATAAATAACTTTTTATTTAATGTTAATGTAAAAATGGCACAAACATGATATGTTTTACTAAAACAATTTTTAAATGGGGATATACAGGTCAGATTTTTTATTATAAATAGTCATTGGAAAGATAAATATCTTTCCAACATCATAGTATTTTTTTTATAATTTTTAGACATCATATAAATTAAATTATTTATGACATAATCATGATGCAGCGATGACATCATTATTTGACGATTTAAATAAAATGGAAAGATAATGTATAATCTATGAACTACACATGTCCAAAACTTCTTTAATGGGTGGATTTCGAACCCTTATCACCTTATCAACGAATTATTTCAATGTGGGAACTTTTAAAACCTAAAAACATTTTCAAATAAAGTAATATTTATTTACTTTCCAAAAGTGCCCCTCCTCTCCTCTTATAAAAGGCCCCCACCTCTACCTCATTTCACACACTCCTCAAGCCTTTGGCTCGGACAAACCCTGCCCATTTACTCTATACACATCCCTCTCCTCAACCTAGAGGATTCCCTTTGGGCATAATCCTTTCAAAGGAATCCTTTAGGCTCAAATCAAAAGGGTTACACTTTTAAAGGTAATTCATTCTCTCATGTTCATTTGTTTTATTTTGCTTCTCCAACCCCCTAAACTATTTTTATTTACTTCTTTTGTAACAACACCAGTATCTTCAATATACTAGGATGTTTTTATAAGATTTATTCGAGCTACACTCTCACACAACTACATCAAATGGTTAAAGAACATACGGTTTCCGTGGATGGCGAAATTCGGCCTCCCGAAACGATGATTGTTCAATACTCATTTAACACCTTCAAAGGTGACCATTAAGGTGACAATATATTTATATATGATATATAATATGTTTATGTTTTCTTTAAGATTCTGTATTTTTCATTTTGGGCATACATTTATGGTTTCCATTATGGGTAAAACACGATATCTTCATTTAAGGAAGTGCGGACTACCGCCCCCTCAAAGTGATGTGATTCGTTAATGCCATATGTGGGACGTGTAAAGGATGGATTTAAAGTTATTATATATGATGTTATACTGGAATTATAATATACCTCTATATCATTATTATTTCTTTCCATTAAAGTATGAGATAGAAATGAATGTAGCGTTCATGCGTACGTACGGCTTACCGTCTCCATGAACGGTGCATTTCATTTCTTATCCCCAAATGTAATGTACTATTAAAATTACATTTATATAATGGATATATATAATTAATGATATATCTAAATGATGAATATAATTCTGGAATTAAAATATACATACCCCTCATTTAGTTTTAATTCCATTAATATGACAAATAAATGAAAGTAGCGTTCATGCGTACGTACGGCTTACTGTCTCCATGAACGGTGCATTTCATTTCTTACCTCTAAATGATTATGTAATATTATAAATACATGTATATTCTGGATATATATAATATATATGATATCCAAATCAGGAATTTCATTCTGGATATAAAGATCCTTTGACCGCACGAACAACATGTAATTGTAAGAAGTCCACTTTCGACTTAAGAACCAAATATTGACAAAACAAACATTATTAACTTAAATAGTTACATAATGTTTATAACATGGAAATATGTGATATAAAAGGAATAATGAACTTTAAAAATGTTCTTAATCAAGTATAAATTAACTCAAGTTTATTATTAAGGACGTTAAAGAACGATCGAGTCAAGTCGGACCCGAGGTAAGGGACTTCGTCTCAATATCCTTTCATTGAGGCATATTTCGTTTTATACACAACTTTCTTTTATACGGTGTATAAACCCCTTTTAAGTTTACTTTTATACAAAATGAATCTTTTTCTACGAAGCGTTTTACTAAACGACAAAAAGGAATGTTTTTTTAACGTATGCGGTGACAATGACCTTTTCCGCCGCCGCGAGTATGATTTGGTCTTTGGCTTCCTCAACAAGCCGTTATGTTTTTAAAATGAAATAAATACCATATACTCTTTTATGTATTTTGGTATTGAAAATGGTTTTGATAAAGGATTCTATTATGATATATTGTGATTGAAATGTGGAAATGTTATCATTCCTTTATATTGGTTTTATGTTTTATGATTTTATATTGGTACTTGGACATTTGACAGGTGGTTACGTGATAAACCATATGACGGGTGGTGCCATGAATACCAGGATTGGTGGTTACGTTATAACCTCCAATGCATTGGGTATGGAAGTCGGCCGAATGGCTATTCCATTAAGTATGTATGGAAATTGGCCGTATGGCTATTCCATTAAGTGATATGTGTGGAAGTCGACCGTATGGTTATTCCACTTAAGTATGTTTATGTCCCAGGTTACCTTTATATATGTTATGTGTTCTTTATATGGGTTTTATGGTAATCCTTTGGTTACAAAAAGGTAAGTAATGATACTTTATTCAGTGAAGAGTTTTTACTACTTCATGAAGTTGAAGGTATTACTTTGATAGAGTATACATGGTTTACTTGATGTTTGAAAAACTAACAGTTTTCATTCTTTGTGTATCCTTTACTGAGCTTTTTATGCTCACCCCAAGTTTTTTCGAAATGTTTTTCACAGGACTTAAAGTGGAATAAGGTCAAGGATGAGATCAAGGGAATGTCATGCTATCTAAAACATGTAACTAGACATGTTTCTTTTTAAGATTTTTTATTATGGAAACTTAGTAGAAGTGTCTACTTTGTAATCTTTTGAGATGTAATAGTTATGTTCTAATTATCTAAAACTCTAAACATGAAAAGATCCTCAATGTGAATTATTCATTTAATTCAATATTAAGTAAGGTTTAAGGCTGGGGCCTTATACTAATAGCCAATGGGTCAGTCCAATTTAGGTAGTTCATAAAAACCGACTTTATAGTAATAAAAAATGAAAAAAATGAAGTGGTTCCAACTCTTGTGAAGAATAGTTATCATGTCTTTATAGACTATCACCGACTAAACCAACAAACTAGGAAGGACCATTCACCTTTTCCATTCATTGATCAAATGCTAGAGAGGCTAGTAGGTAAGTCCCACTACTTTTTCCTTGATGGGTATTCTGGAAACTTTCAGATCCATATTTCCCCCTAGGATCAGGAAAATACATCCTTCACATGTCCCTTTGGAACAATTTCATATAAGAGGATGACATTTGTTCTGTGAAATTCTCCAGGTATATTCTAGTGATGCATGGTTAGTATTTTTTCTGATTACCTAGAAAATTTCATGGATGTTTTCATGTATGATTTCACTATTTATGGATCCTCTTTTGATTAATGTTTATGTAGTCTTGGCTTAGTCCTGTGTCTCTATATTGAAAGGAATATTGTATTAAATTATGAGAAATTCAATATCATGGTGCGACAAGCTATAGTTTTGGGACATTTGATTTCTGGGGATGGTATCGAAGTCTATAAATCAAAAGTGGATGTCATTACTTCCTTACCATTCCCTAAAAATTTATGAAATGTATGGCCTTTCATATGTCATGCTGGATTTTACCATTATTTCATTCGTGAATTTAGTAAAATTCTACTCCCCTCTCCTGATTACTCTAAAAAGAAAAGGCATTTTTTTATAAAGACTGTTATGAAGTATGTAAAAAGTTAATATGGGGTCTCACGTCACCACCAATAATCCAACTGCCTCCATGGGATTTACTTTTTGAGCTCATTTGTGATTCCTTTAACTATGCAGTTTGGGAAGTCTTCTCACAAAGGGTCGATCCAGATCCACATGGAATAGCCTATGCCTCACATACATTGGACCCTATGCAAGAAAAATACACTAAAACTAAAAAAAACACCTTTCCAGTATTTTTTCCTTGGAAAAATTCAGGTCATACATTTTGGGGTTTAAAGTCATTGTGTTCTCAGTCTAGGCAGCCCCCCGGTATCTCTTTATGAAACTATTAGCAAAGCCACATCTCATTAACTGGATACTCCACCTTCAAGAGTTTAATCTAGAAATTAGAGATAAAAAAGGAGTGGATAATGTGGTGGATGACCATATTAGTAGGATCCCCCCATCCTGATACATTGAATCATCCCCTTGTATTTTTATAAATTATTTGTTTCTTGATGAGCAATTTTACCGAGTGAAAGATGTTATTCCTTGGTATGCCGAAATTGTAAATTATTTGTCAGTATTTAGAATTCCTACTGATTTAAATAAAAAAATATATTTATAAAAACATGAGTCTTGTTGTTACATTTGGGATGGTCCAACCTCTGGAACACATGTAGTGATAAATTCCTTAGGCGTTGTGTTCCCAATAGTTATTTTTAGTCTGTCCTTAGATTCATACACACTCTTGCTTGTGGGGGGCACATTGTTTCCCAAAGGAATGCTCATAAGGTCCTTTATTCTGGCCTCTTTTGGACAACACTTTTTTGGGATTCCCATGATATTTTTCAATCTTTTCCTCATTGTCAAAGAATGGATAATTTCTCTAAAATAAATGAAATTCCACTACAATAGTTGCTATTTCATGACATTTATGATGTTTGGGGCATTTAAATTGTGGGTCCTTTTCCCAATTCCTTTTCCAACTTGTAAATTCTTCTGGAAGTCGATTATGTGTCAAAATGGGTAGTGGCCTGGGTCACAAGGTTAGAATATTCCCAAAATATTGTGTAATTTTTGAGAACTCGGATCTTTTGTAGGTTTGGATTGCCTAGGTTCATCATTAGTGACCAGGGATCTCATTTCTACAACCAAACAACGAAATCACTTTTGTGTCGGTATGGGGTCGGTCATAGAGTGTCTACTGCATATAAATGATAGACCAACATTCAATCCGAGGTGTCAAATAGATAGGTAAAACATATTCTTGGAAAAAAAGTTCTACCCAATAGAAAAGATTGGAGTCTTTTACTAGATTATTCATTATGGGCCTACCGTAATGCTTTCAAAACTCCTATTGGAATTCCACACTATCGGCTTGTGTTTGGAAAGAGTTTTCACATGCCTATACAGATTGAGCACCGGGCCTACTAGGCCATCAAACAATGAAATTATCATCATTTTGGTGCATGATCTCAATTGAAGTTATAGATTTAGGAGCTGAAGGAAATGATAAGAGATACATAAGAAAACTCTAGGATTTTTAAGGAGTGAACCATGGTTTCCCACAACCATATTATACTTCATCGCCAGTTCCACATTGGGAATAATATCCTCATTTATAATACAAGGATGAAGTTTCATCCAGGTAATCATCGTTCCCACTGGTTTGGCCCATACACTGTTATTAATGTATCTCCATTTGGTGTTGTTCAGGTTCAAAATGATGAAACCCAAAAACCATCATGGTCAATGTTCCATAGCTAAAAGACTTCCACGAAGCCCTTCAAATGTTCCTGATAGAGGAACTCCATGTTCAAGAAGAAAAATACCAGTGCAATACACTAGGTTTTATACTTCCTTCTCACATTTTCAGTTATTACTGTGAGAACACTGCATATTATAGGTGTGGGGGTGGATACATTTCTAAGATCATTAGGATTTTTATCATCTTTATTCATTCTTCTCTTTTTCGCCTTTTATTAGGAAATTTTCACTTTTTCCCATCATTCTAGGTTCATTAGGATTTTCATTTTTTTCTTCTTTCTTCTCCTTTTCACCTTCTTTATGGTATTTTTACTTCCTCCACCCCTTATGGTCACCAAATCAAGGATCTTACTAAGAATTAATGTTGTAATTGTTGATTCCATACATATTTAACATTTAATGAAAAACCTGTATCTGTTATGGATTTAATGTTTGTATGAATTTAACATCAAGGAGTGATTTTTTAGTGAATTGGTTATCTATCAATAATATAAATGGTTATATCACTGTGAAATATTTGTGATGATTGATACCCCTTGTGTGAGTAGTTTTTGGTAAAATTGTTTTACTAATATCTCCACACATTTTTTCACCAAACCACATGGTTTGAATATTTCATACTTAATATAAGGTAAATATATGTTAGGATAATTTTTTTCTAATTTAAATGTAATTTCCATACGTTCGTTCGTAATCTGATATGTCTCATTACTGTACTGGATTGACCTATGTGTCTGTACCTAATTTTGTGAATGTTTCATGCCCGAAAAAAAAATTGTTGTGTCTTGGGAAGGTCAAAAACCCTCCTCCTCAACCGTTGATCTTATTATAACTATTACAATTATTATATTGAGAAGATCCGGTAAGGGTAGAGAGATGAGTGTGAGATTTGTTTGAAATGAAACTTCTAAAAAAACAAAAAATAATAAATGAGGGGAGTGATAAAATGTGAAACATATAGGGATATCTAGATTAGGAGCTTATAGTTTAAATTTTGGGAATGATTAAGGGTGTGGGTCTTGATGTATGATTGCAAAGGATGTAGGACAGGTTCAGTGAAAAAATCATTTAAAGCTAAATAATGTTAAAATAAACTATATTTATTGGATAGAAAGTGGAAAGGATAGCATGGAATTGTTTTAATACACTCACATGGAGAGTTAGTGGAATGGTTTAATTTTTATTTATTTTCTCAATTTGGTATCATAAATCTCTTTGAGTTTTATTGTGATATGATTTATGGGATATCTTTTTGCATTTTCACTAGGAAGAACTCATTGGTGTGGTTTGTCCATTGATCAGATTAGATTATTCAATTTAAAATTCATAAAATGATAAATCTTCATGATGTTGGGAATATATGCATGCATCATTTGTTCTGTATATGTAACTTTTCCCAGGAGTGAAAATGTTTAGGTGTGGGGTGTGATTGCATAGCAATTCCCTATTCAATTCTTCCCTTACACCGATGTTTTAAACTAATTTTGTAATGAATATTCAAAATATAATTAAAATTTTAACTTCTTTTTTTATTCAATGAATCAATTTTTATCAAGGATAAAAAGGGAAATTATACTTTTTTTATATTTTCATTGAAGGTGGAGGTGATTTGGGGGCCTAGAGATCATCTAGAAGAAAAATGGTCCAAAATTCATGGCATTCCAAAGACATCTATACAATGTTTTGAGTAGTATGTGAATTAAGTGCATCAGAATGTGCTGAAACTTTTCATTCCTCTATAAAACAACGTGGGATTCAACTCTTATGAAGGAAGCGATGCCTAATTCAGCCATCTGGTGGCCCATCTAAACCATTTTGTCCAGGGGACAGAATCTTCCTGAATTCAAATATTTGTATCGCTCTTTTTACCATATATATCATTCCAGTTTTTTAATGGAATCCAAATTCGATTGGAATATAGTAAAGAGTCCATTTAAAAAGTCTTCACTTTTGGTCATGTTGTGATATGGCTATATACTATTCCAAAACAGAGACACAATTGATATCTCAAAAATTGGGTGCGCAAAACCATGTCACATTTTGGATATAAAAAGGCACCATGGGAACCACATTTGAAAGTTTGACCAGGATGAAAAGCTCTAGTATTTTGGAGACAAAAATCTCTCCTCTCCTCATCCATTAAGTCCTTTAGGCCCCTATCCTCATAGGTGGATCATGGATGATGTCGAAGTTCCACACGATAATTCTCCTCCTCTCGATGGTGATCTATACATTGGATTATAGTTATCGAGGGAGATACACATAAATTGGAGGGAGTTCAGGCACCTTTATACTCTACTAGTTTTTTCTAATTTTTTTGTTTGTTGTTTCACTAATGTTTTATCTAAACATGTTTCTCCTTTGAATTCATTTATTGGGTTTAATTATGTGAACTGGTTTTCATTTCAACACCGATTGGGTTGAAATTTCAAGTTGTAAACATGGGTTTTTCCAATTGGGAAACACAAGGATCCTATTTTTCTCACTCATACAAAATATATTATTATTCTTTGGTATACTTTAGTTTGTTCTTTAAGTCCAATTCTTAACAAAATGATTGTTTTGTCAAGGTTTGGTACTTTGTGCAATGTTTTAAGAGGCAAGAGGGGAATCAAGATCTCGACAATCCTCAACCAAAGAATTAAACAAAACCATGTGAAATATCCAAAACAATGAACTGTCAAAGATTTTTAGTAAAATTTTAGTGATCTAATTCTCTCATTATTATTTAATCACCACATTATTCTATCAACTATTAACCTCTCTAATTTAATTTATTTTCTTAAAACTATTTTCAAAATCACCCCCCTCTTTTAGTAATCATTATTAAAAATACACACTATAAGATACCAACACTCCTTGAGAAAAAACCTAGGGTCTTACCAAGACTAAAAAATATTCTTTAAATATCTACAAATTTAATGCTTCATGACAATGCAGTCACGTACATCATTGGGGTGTGATATGTGCATCCTAGTGGAAAAGCATCTTGGGATACCATTTATCTATATCATTTTTATTATGATAATATAATTTAATTATATATTAAGTGAGTGAGTCATGGGAAGTATGATTTTGGTTAATATTCATGTATTTGAGTTGTTTTGATCTATTTTTTGATTAGTGGAGCATTATTATCCTTGTTTCACAAGTGCAAGAGATAATTTGATCATCATGATGAGTATAATTGTATTCTCTCCCTACATATAATCTATTTTTTATGTTTTGTGGTGGACATCATCGAAATTTCTAGAAATTAATTGCTCTAACCATGTGATAATTTTTATCTCACTGCTTTAATATTTCTTCTGGTAATTTATATTGTATACATTCATATTGATGAATCATATTCATAATTGCAATGTGGGATGGTTTTTAGATTCATTTTGTATATTTGTATTGTGTTTCTTGTGAATTATACATATTATCTCCCAATTTAATTTATATTAAAGTGTGTAATTCCCCCCTTAGTGTGATATTTTTACACCCATTATTATAGTCACAAAATTGGGGCTAGCTGAAGGTGGGACTCAGGGGTCACTATCTCTTTATATTCGGTGTTATCTTAGGAAGGGAAACTTTGGGGGGTATGGGTAATGAAATAATGGTTTATAGAATAATCATGGATAGATAGGATAGTGTATGGAGTTATCCACTATGAGGGATTCATGGGTTGATAACATAATGGTTCATGTTAACCATTGTGTGTGACATTGTCTACGGAGGGTATATAGGATACATCATTTTAGGCCCCCCAAGTGATCCAGTGCATAGAATCTGAGCATGTTGAATTAACAAGTGAGGTTAACCATAATGAAAGTTAAATACCTATGAAATTTAGATGCATCATTATGACCTCTATAAAATTTTAAATTGATTTTTTTTCATTTTGGGAAGTTGAAAATAAATAAAATGAAATATATTAATTTTAACAAAATTTCATTCTATTGAGATTAGAAAATAATTCGTTCAATTTTTATAAATGGATCAAGATCATCTCCTACGTGTGGTAATGGTGGTGGATATTTAGTAGGTTGACACAGTTTATTTATAGATCATTGATCTAGTTGGGAAATATTATCAGTGGAAAATGAAATTACATTATTTTCATTTACATGTTTTTGGGATGTAAGAGAGAATTTATTTGGATGGGGAATTAGAGAGCAGTTTATAAGAGTATGATATTTCCTTTAATTTGTTCCAGAATCTGGTAGGGTTCTGAGACCCTTGGGAAATTTGTATGATGTGAGGAGGTATGTTTTAGTAGTTGAAACAATATCTGGGCAAGTGGAAGTAGGAAAATGTTTTGTGGGTGGACTTTTATAAAAAGTTATAGCAAATGTTTCTTTCATTGACCATGATGACAGTGATGTGATAAGAGATACTCTCCCTTCATCATGGGAGTAAATTAGTTTAATATATTGGGATGGTGTTTAAGAATCATCATTGCTTTCCCATTGATATTTTTTCTAATGACGAGCCTCCGTCCAGACCTCTTGAGGAGGCACTCTCTCCTTTAATCCACAATCCACATACTCCTTTTACATTGACAATGTATCTAGAGTTTCAGAAGAAGGATGGGGTGATCGAGTGGATGCACTCATGATGAAATTTACTATGAAAATGGATCTAGTATGGTTACTCTATGAATAGTGATATTAGTGGAAGGTCTCGAGAACATGGTTTGTCAAGGTTTTAACCAATCAGAAGTTGTCCTTAGTAGCCTTTTTTCAGCCTTAAATGTCTATTTTTTTCCATTATTTTTGTAAGGGAATGGGGTTAGAGTTCATTTTCTATGGGGTTTGAGGCCATTTACATAACCAATTCCAAGTGTTTCTCCAAGCTCAAAATTATATAGGTGTTAATTTATATGGTAGTTCCACTAGTACATTACTTCAAGTCTATTTCAGCAGTATGTGAAGTAGGCTTTTGTTCCATAGAGAGAAGGTTGTGATAGTTTAGGTAGACCTCAGAATTTTCCACAGGATTGGATAACTAATCTAGATAATGTTTATGGAGGTGGCCATTAGTAGAGAGTCAGAGGATCTAGGTGTGTTCAGTTGTAGGAAGTGGTAGTGGTAGCTCCATAGTGTCTAGAGAATGTTTGAGGTATGTTTATTTAGTCATATTACATTTTTATATCTTTATTGATGTGTGGTTATTCTTGTTGTGTTTCCTTGTGTGAGGAGTAATTAAAAAAATCATGCATATAGAGAATGGGAAACCTATAACCTAATTAAGAATTTTTATAAATTAATGTGATTGAAACTATGCGAGCGAGTTATTGTCTCCCAAAGATGATAATATCATTACATGGGGGAGGAAATTAATTGATTTTTTTGATTGAAATTTTCTTTGGGATGTTGGATTTCATTATCTTAATGAGATGTGTTTTTTTCATTATGTGTGATGTGTGATAACACTATAACAAATTAAAATTGGAGGAATTTATTCCTAATTTTGATACATTATATTCTAATATGAGAAAACCCTTGAATGTGAGTAGTTATGACCTAGAGTGGATAATATATTGATGTGGATAATGTAATTTATTGATTTTTATGTTTATGTTGGTGCAGTTAGTTATTTTTAGAAGTTTTTGGTTTGGTTTGTCTAGAAGATTATTTTTTTATACATGTGGTTACTGGGAGAGAGGAAACTTGTGGTTGTTGTGTTGGGTTAGTGTTAGGGTTTCAGTCATGATGAGATTCTTGAGAGTTATCTCATGGGGTGGTCATTTAGCCCTTTTCCCTCATTCCTTCAGGGTTGGTTTTGAATTTTGAGGAATATAAATATTTGATAGGTTTATGATGTAAGGGATCGAACCTTAACACCAGTTATGTTATGGGAAATCTTGTGGTTAATTAATTTATTGGTATTCTAGTTGTTCATGGATAATTAATGGAGGAGTTGAGAGGGTGTTTGAGTCCATTTCACTTTTTTTATAATGTTGTTCTTGGACATTAAAATCACTGACCTGATAAAAAATATCTATCTGTAGGAATCAAATATTCTATGAAATCAACTGCATGGGGTGTTTGGATCCATGGTTAGTTTGTCTATATGGTGAATTTGGCTATCTAGGTAATTCATCCAGGTGGGGAATTCAGCTACGTGGGAAGTTCAACTATAGGGGGAGTTCAATGATGTTGGTAGTTCGTTTAATATAGGTGTTAATATAGGTGGAGAGTTTTTTTTCAAGGTGAGTTCAGATACATGGGGAGTCTGACGACATAAAAAATGGTTACAAGGGTCTTTAGATACATGGGATTTTTCCACGTGGAATTCTTCCACTAGTTGCATTGAAATTTCATTGGGACTACTTTGGTGATGTGAATCCATGTTATCCAATATTTTTTTTCTTCAAGGGTAATTATACTATTTATTTTTATGATAATGATCAATGTAAATGATTCCTTTTTCATCGATTTTAAATAGATCCTCAAAATCTTGTAAATCTAATATTTTATGATTTAAAATCCCAAATGATTTCATATTTTTCTACTCTAAAAAGAAACTTCCTACTCTTCATCCCCTTCTAATTGATTTCACATGAGAAAATAAATTTAATAACCATTTCATGGGGTCATGGAACCTGGTCTCCATTATTCACATTCCTTCCAGTGGTGATTCTGTCTTGCCCCCTATTTTGGAGGAGTGGGTCATATAAGGATTCATTGCTCCATGAAGATAATTATCGTTTTTTCATTATGTGTATCATGTGGGGATTCTTTTTTTCTATATAGAGAATTTTTAACCCAAATTAATAACTATAAATTAATTGGATAATTAATTTAAATATGGGATTGGGAATGTGAATCAAATGCTTTTACAAGATTTTATTATGATTGATATAATGATTTCATAACCATAATTACTTTATACAAATTCAATCCATCGAGGGACTTATTTGAGTAGAAATATATTTTTGTTTCTAATATGGTGGTTGTGAATTTTTTATATTTTTGAAAATGGAAATAATATAACAAACATTATTTGGAAGATGAAATGGTTTCCCATAGATAAGTGGAATGTGATAAAGTGTCCATAAATTATACCTAAAAATTATTAAGAGCCCCTTTCAAAATATGAAAATGATTTGTTTTGTGTAATGCGGAATATGTTTGTGGATGTGGTTGTGTGGTATAGATTTTTTTGTCAATGTGGTTTGTGGGAACTGGGTTTTTTTTGTGGCTGAGATGGGGTATTTTGTTATGTGGAACGACTGTGATATGTGGTTTGGATGAGGTATAGGAATTTGTGTGATGCGCTTGTATAGTGGGGCTAGTATGGTGGTTGTAGTGCAGTTATGCATATGGGATATGAATGTGGTTGTGATGTGATAGAAGGTGTAAGGGGATATGGTTGTTGGGTTTCTTGGTTTTTTTATTTTTTTTTGTGGTATATTGTTCTAAAAGGTAGGATAGTAAAGGAATGTGAAATGATAATAATGAAAGTGGAATGGGTTAGGCCTTGGGTGGGTTATTGGAATCTGAATAGATAACGAATGAACGATAATGGGATGGAATTAATTTGTAATGTAAATCTAGAAATTATCTAATAGTGTACTATATGTGGGGAGTGTCATGTGGCTCATTTGTTGCTTGTGTGGTGTCTTGTGTGAAATATTAGAAGTGGAAGTGGAGGATCTTGGAAAATGGTTAGTGCTTGTTGGGGACCCATAGGATGGGATTTTGTTTGGTATATATATATATATGTGTGTGTGTGTGTGTACAACATGTATGTTCTTTGTGATTTATATACATACCCCACCAATTTTTATCACCTAGTGCTAACAAAAAAATGTTATAGGTTTGTTTTTCCAACATCTCTAGAGCGAAGATGTATGGATAGATACTCAATATTCCCTCCTCCCTTATCTATAATATGATGTCATACATGGTCAATGATGGCCAGAAGTCAAGTGTAACAATATTGAGATGTGATCAATGGTCCATCTGTTTTTTTGTGAGGAATTATATGATTGTGCTTGTGGGGTTGTGGCCCATGTGTCTTCGAGAAATGTGAGATGTGTTGACCCTTGTGTTTTTGGATAAGATGGTGAGATCGTTTATGGTGGGGTTCTTCCATATGACATGAGTTTTATGTCATACATGTTCATGATATCCTACTATTCTTGTAATGTGAGGGTTAGATGTTGTGTGCTGCTTGGGGATTAGACGACTTTGGGTGCAATGTAATGAGATGGTCAGATTAATACATGGTGCATTGTATGACGTGATATACTGAGGGGGTGGGAGGAATAGAATGTATGTCATTGGGTTATGATAGTGGTATCCAAATTGGAAAGAGATGTTTGGTACCCTTTACCGATAGGCTTCTTATTTTGCGATTATACATGTGATATTTAGTCATCCATTCATCGGGAGGATGGGTTTGGTTAGTATGCAGTATTGGTGTGGATCGTTACTTCTATTTTCTCATAGGTTCATTATTATTCTTCTATGACATGTACAAAAGGGAATTTTGTCATCCTACTAAGTATATTTCTATGACCATTCTATGTATATATACTATTTTTATGATTCATAGAGGACTCTGTGGACCGTACTGGATATTACTATCTCAAACCATGGGATAGTTGTTGTGCTTCTACCTTATCTTTTCAATAAATTATTTTCATTGCATACATTAATCTATATAATTCTTAGTAATATATGCATTGTGGGATGGTATTAAGATTTATATTATATTATGTCATGGAAATTCTCATGGTTGATTCATCTTATCTCTTAATCCCATTAATATTATAGAGAGTAATGCTTCCCATATTGGTAGATTTTTACACCCTCAGTGCTATTCATTAACCCAGGGCGTACAAGACGCGGGAATTAGGAATCATTATCTCATTTTCTTCATTGTTATCCCATGAGGGGTTCCTTTGGATGGAAGGGGTCATTATAATTTTGGACCATTATAATTTATATTGTATTAATGTCTATTGATATCATGGGGGATATGACATAGACTCATAAAAAAGATCAATCTTTCGATTTGAGGATTTGATGAGATGATTCTTTATCAATTTAAATTTTTTCACATCTCACATGGACAAATTTAATCCATAATTAGAATGTTCATTCAAATATGTCATTTCAATGGAAAAAAAAGATAATACCATAGATGCAGATCATATTATGAATCATTTTGACTTCATACACAAAGGTATCCCATTTTTTGAAATAATTTAAGTGATAAGATCTCTTGACTAATGCATCATATAAACATCCCATGTTTATAAAGAGATACAATGGGGGATATTTAGTGGTTTTGGAGCATGAAGCTCTTTAAAAGAGGTCAAATTCGTGCATGTTTTCCTTACATGGGAGATTTATGTATTCAAGAGGGGAAAAACCTTGATCATTTACTGAACATAAATCATGAATTTTACTTCTTTGGGTATTTGGTAATTGGAGACCAATTCTTATCAGAAATGTTTATTTTCATATCATCTTAGGAAGCGAGGATGGCTTGATCTCAATTTGGAATTTTAAAAACCATCACCTAAAGCCCAAAGTCTTCAAAACTTCATATTGGGATGTCATATTCAACCCATTTTCTAAAAAAATACCATATAGAAGATCTGTATTAAACTATATATATTGAACTAGGTGTTCTGGAATCCAATGATATTGAATGAAATTTCCTCTTTTTTTGGAATTCATATAAAATTGGTCCACCTCATCAAAAATAAATAGTACTTTTTTTGTACTGGGATACAGGTTATAGAAAATATTGATACAAATACCCCTGATAATATTAATTTAAATTCCAATGATAAAAAATATGATATCAATGTAGAGTGTGAATATAAGACTCGATTTTTTTATGACTACCAATGTTCTGGACACTCCTTTTTTATATGTACAGTTTTCACGAAATTGGTAATGTCACCACCTGATTCTTAAACCTATAAAAAAATTTCTGGAATCAAGAAAGGCAATGGTATTATCAACGAAAAGGGGATTTATCAAAGAATATGGAATAAACTAAACAGCTAATGAAATAAAAACAAAATCATAGAACCAATAAATCATGGGACATTCTTATAGATGATAAAGAAAAGGAAAAAAAATAATATAACATTACACATCAAATTTGACAAGATATTCATAATTTTATTACTTCCTTTAAATCTATCATTGATTGTGAAATTCATAATTTTTATAAGAAGACTACTCCAGAAATTATACAGGTAGATGGATTTCGTTAATCATCTAAGACAGTCAACACTGGTAATGCTTCTGAAATTAATCTTTCAACTACACTTGAAATCATTGACTCTCTTTCCAAGGATCAACATAATGATAGTCATTTGTATACACAAACTTCTGATCCCAAATGGTGATCTACACTAATGTAAGATAAGTGATCACACCAACAATGATGAATCATATGTCATGTACTATTGATCTTGTAATCACAACTCCATTGTAGGGTATTACTACTAACGGTTACATCTTAATCAAAACTATTAAGGTCCTTGTAATTATTCATATCCTATTAATAGAAACATTGATGTGATACATGTGTAGAACCTAAAACTGACTGATGTTTTTGAAATGGCACATGACACCAATAATGTTTCCTCTGTTGACAGAGAATATTCCACATCAACTACTAACTTATTCATAAGTGACACTACTATGATGAAGGAAATTCAAAACACTCTAAAGTTGTCATTCAAAGAAGTAAAGATCCTCCAGTAACTCTTATTCATGCTGATCATTCTTACCCTCCTAGCAATAACACTAAAATGGTTCCACCAACCACAAAATCAACCATGAATAATAAATTAGTGGGAAATAGAAAAGGGGGTTCCATCCCCAAATAATGATTAAACTAAATCCCGTCATTTGGAACAATCAAGTAGTGGGAAACAATCATACTACAACCTCTTAACACAGATACATTCATGTTCATAATCCCAAATTTATAGGAATTGTTGAGCATAAAAAATTATGCTGACCTATTTTTTCCCCAGAAAACAGATGACATAGATTTATTGGCCAAAAGTGTTCTTTTGGTATTATAGATACATTTTGGTTCATTGCTCACATCATTATTTTTGCTACATATTCCTTCGACAATGATGAACATATGATAACATATAAATATGACCTCACTAATGTATATTTCTACTAATCCTTCATTTATGATAATAATAAATTTTAATAATGGAGAATGCTTTGAAAAAAATATAGAGTTCATTCACCATGGGATTCAAGGATCATGGATTATTCATGGTTATTTCAACGAAATCCAGTGACCTAGTGAATGAATGGAAGTTTCTCATCTTACTAGGTCCTCAAGGGAGTTCAAAACCTAAATTGATGAGATCAATATGATTGTAATATTTCTTTTTGGAGAAAAATAAACTTGGTATATAAGTTATAACACTATAATGGTTTCTATCTAAATTCATCAAGACTTTTCTAATGATCAATTTGTTGAGAAATCGGTTACTATATCATGAATAACCCTCCAAAGTATTAACTCTGACCATCATCCTATTTTTTTTATCCCAATTACTAGGATCATGAAACCTATATTTCCTTCTAGTAAATTAATTCATGGGATTCATATCCATATTACATCAAGATGTTGATTAGTTTTTGGAAGGACAATAATTTTATATGTGATGATTTCTCTTGAAGCTTGAAGATAATGCTATTGAAGTAAAATTTAAATAGCTAGTTCAAAGATAATTAAAAAAACATGAAGAATGTTATTGTATCCCTTAAATCAAGATGTATCCAGATGCAATATGAGGCCAAGTATTCTGGCATTAAGGTGAATATTCACCAAGAAATTGATCTCACCTCTATGATTAATTCTCTATTATCCCTGAAAACTTAAAGAAGAGCCTTTCAATATAAAATTGTTAAATAATTGGTATAGAAATGTACAATTTAATAATTCTATTATATAAACTAGGAATTATTGTAGAGCTCTCACTCTACTAAAAAAATGGAACGTCTCATTGAAAACGAGGGATCCCTTACTAATCATATCATCGCCTATTTTCCAATCTATTGAATGTTTCTAATCTCAAAATGGATGTTGAAGATAGAGTTATTATAAGTATGTTCAATGATTAGGATAACAATAGGATTACCAGTATCCCACATGACTTTAAGATAAGAGAAGTATTTTTTAGACTTAAACAAAATAGTGCCCTAGGACATGATGGTTTTACTAATTCCTTCTTCTAGAATTTCGGGTATGTCACTCATTATGATGTTTATAGATTAGTTAAACCATTCTTCTCTATAGGTGTTTTAACTCATGATCATAATATAAAATTCCCCACCCTTGTTTGTATGGTTGAAGATGCCTTTGAGAAACAAATTTTCAGACCCATTACTCTCATCAACACATGTTATAAAATTATTTCTCCCTAATAATAGACTCCCCTGAATTGCAATTAAAATTGTCTATTGGAACCAGTTTTGTTTTGTGAAAGTAATAACAATCTAGGATTACATTAGCATGGCCTCAGAATGTGTCAACCACCTAAATAAAACATATATAGTTTGTTGTATTTATCTCAACATAGATATCAAAAAATATTTTAACACTATGTCTTGTATAATTATTTATAAATTTCTTCAATGTATCAGCGTGAATGGCATTTTTAATAATTGAGTGAAATATCCTTTTGAGTATGCACATATCTCTATGTTTATTAATTCTTCCCCCAAGTTGTGTTTTTAAAATTTTCAAGGGATTCATACAAGGTGACCCTATTTTTTCATTATTTTACCCATATTAGAATATTATCATAGTAGGTATTTTACAAATATTTTGGAGAAAGGGAAACTTAAACCTATTCTTGAATCATGTAATCTTACTGCTCCTACAGACATCCTTTTTATTAATGACATGATCATTTTTTATGAGGTGGTAAAAGAAATATCCAAAATTTAAAGTATGTCTTGTATTATTATGAGGGTGTTTTAGGGCATGTTTTTTAGTTGGAATAAATATTAAATTTATTTCAGAAGGAGAGTTGCAATATAAAGAAGATCTCTACATTTTTTAAAACTGTGAATAATGGAAGGATCAGGGTCCAATCATTATTTTGGTATTCCAATTTTTGGGAAGACCAAATGATAATAAATTACACAATATTTTTTTATTAAAACAAGAAACAAAATTCTTCCGGAAAAATATGTCTCTCTCCCTGGATGTTAATATCTTTTCAGATAAATACATTATATTATATAAACTAGTTCATTATTTTATGATTTATAAATGGTCACTTTCTCTACACAAGTGCCATAATTATTTCATTAGGAACTTTATTTATTGTGTAAAAACCATGGAATGAAAATTGGTCACTGTATCATTGAATAAATTTCATAAACCCATAGATATGGGTGTCCCTAGAATAAAAAATATCATGGTATTCCCTAAATCTCTAAAAGAAATGTTTACCTTGAATTTTATATTCAATGAATCAATGGATCCTATATTTTATTGATATAAATTCATTAAAAACATTAAAGGGGTAATAATTCTAATAAGGGCTCATTGATTTTTCCAGCAATTAATTCCTCTTTGGCTAATATCAGGCCACACTCTAGATGGATTGCTTGTAGGGAGTCCTCTATTAATTTTTGTTGTGAAAATTTTTTGGTCACCCATTTTATCTCTTATATTGATCCTCATCTTATACCTCCAGACACCGGTATTTAAATTCATCACTTCTTGGCTACTCCGAATACAGATATGTCTAGAAACCGCCTCAACTGGCTCAATGATTTTTTATTTTCTTTAATTAAGGAAACCTTAATCATGTAGCTTTCATGGAATGGAATTCTAGATTCCAATAATTTATACCATTCTAATTTTAAATTAGAAAATTAATTTTTCTTGGCTTAAATTTGTTTATTATTCATTGATAAGGCCATCAAAGAAGACCTTGAGTTGTAGGATTTCACATGATAGGCTACCTACCGATTACCTTTTACAATCATGTTTAATTTTATTATGTTTTAGGTGTAGCATATTAAACTAACATAGGGATGATATCACACATATATTCCAGTAATTTTCCATGGACTCTATGCTTTATAATGTTCTCTAAGACATCGTTGAAATACGTATGCCCGAAACATGCATCAATTCTTCTATACCGAAACATTGTACACCTATTAAGGATGATCCTAAAATTAATAACATGATTTTATTGTCGTAGACGAAAACATGAACATTATATTGAGTGAATGAAATGCCATCACACATTGGAAGACTAATTTTTTCCTTCATGTGGCTATTGATTGTGTCATTAGAGTATCAAAAGAGGCCAATTTTTAATATCTGGACCCTATTATAACTCAATGAAATATTTGAGATTTCTTCAAAATATTGGAGTGTTTGGTAATTATAAGTTGAAATCATGTCTCATTAAATTCATCTGGCTGGTTCCCCTCTAAAAATGGATAAAAATTAATGTTGATAGAGGTTAAAAAGGTTAACCATGCCCTATAGTCTATGATGTTATATTTCTAGATCCTACTAGAAAGTTCATTGGATTTTTCCGCATTTAATCATCGTTAGAGTCTAAAATTCTTTGAATTATTCATTTTCTCCATTATCTAGAATTAAAGGGTCAGATATTATATTCCTTGAATGTGATTATATCACATTTGTTCAAGCTATATGATGTCTCATGATCCACATTTCATATAATAGCAAGTATAGATCGAAATAATGTCCCATACTTCTCTTAGGACTCAATTAAATTGGCACACATGCATACCAAGAATGAAACATAGTGGAAACAAAATCATGAATATAAATTAATTAAAAAGGATATCACATGGTTAGAAGAGTTACCAAATAATTAGAGTCATATTATTGAGGAATACTATAACCAAATCCCTTCTTCTCACCTCATTTAATATATATTTATTTCTAATAAAAATTATCATGGCCTATATGTCCAATAAACCCCTCTAAAAAATATCAGATTTAAAATCCGATTAAGTGTCATAACCATTGATAATATTGTTATTGAACAGTGATCATATGATTTTTTTTATATTATGGGTTATGATAAAGTCTTTTTGACATACACAAATGAAGTGATGACCTCGAACCATTGGATCATACAATATTTAATTTTGTAAAGGGTCAAACAACTATTATGGTCAAAAATACATTATTTCTCAACAAATTAGTGTTTTTAATTTTAAAGTGTAATTTTTTATATCTAGTGTTATATTTTAATAAAATAAATATTGTTTTTTGATTCATCAAGTAAAAAAAATTAACGGTGATTTTATCATAATTTTCAGAGACAATTTCATTTTGGGGTCAAAATAAAATATGGTATAAATATACGATGTCTATTATGAAATCATAATAGCACAAATGTGATGAATAAATTCAATAATTTGTATCAAAAATCATTTTTTAAACTTTAAAATAATGTGTTTTTTAGATTGATTTTCATGTTTTATAAACCCTTTATTAATCCACCAAAACCAATATTATATTTTAATGTTATTAAATTAATTCTTTATAAACATTAATAATTTTCACATCTATAGGGGTATTATTTTATTATGTTAGGTTATTTTACTTATAAAATATAGAAATCCAATTCAATTTTGTAGAAACCATCCGAAAAATCATGCGATGTGTTTTGGTTTTCAATACATTATTATAGAGTCCAATTTTTAAGTATGGAAAATAATAATGAATTACAACCTCATCTCATATTTAATGCCACAAAAACACTCACATACCTTCACTAAATTTTTTTGACATGACTATAATCTTACCTTTCCTCTATATTTATCTCCAAATATTCCCCCAGGATCCCAAGACGAACCTTTAGATCATTTAAAAACACTATCTAAGGGTAAGGGATCCCCACTTTCTCAACATTATTTTAGATCATCCTTTAAGTTATTCTATTTTTTTTCCTCTTTTACATATATTGTTATGTTATCACACGTCTAAAATAATTAAATTATTATATTAAGGTGATTGATATACCATTTATTCATTTAATCCCTCCCATGAACCATTATATAGCCCATATTTTCTGTTTAAATTTCACTGAGATTTTCCATGCACAACATTTGTTTATCGAATACCCATTACCATTTCCACTCAAAGGTATTAAATTAAATTTAATAACCCTTCATTGATTTATTAAATTCATTTATTTAGCCCACACCCATTTATCATGGGACTAAAATAAATAAAATTAATATTTATATTGTATGATCTATAGGGAATACTTATGCATGTGTATGATTAAGAAAAGATGGTAGTTCTTAGATTGTGATCCAACAAAATATATAAGTTTTCAGACACATGATACATCCTAAAAAAGATTATATAGTATGAATAATCAATTATATAACTTTTCCACATTTTTATGATGTCTTGGTAGTTATCCTTTCTCAATGATTATGATTTCAGGGTTAATGTTATTTCAGTATTCCATTATTGCTTGTACATTATCTTGTTACATCATTCATTAATGTTCAAGATTATGATTATCACCTCTATTATTTTCCATTGAAATTACTATTTACATAAATTTAATAATTTCATCATGTAATAATTTTTTATCTCCCTTACTGGTCTTTATCTCTTACCCATTTGTTATGTACATCCTTGGGTTATCCCATATTGTTTTAGAAGATCAATTAAATCAAAGGTCATATTAAAGAAATTTACAATAATGTGTTTGAATCCAGGTATCACATTTTTAAACTATGTACCTAATTCCAAAACATAATAGCCTTCATTATCATTTAGATTAAATTATATGTACCTTTATGTAATACATAATGAATTAATTTATTAAAATAGCATGGGTTTCCATAGTTGGTACCATAAAAATGTTTAGTTATTTTGGGGATTAGGATTTGAAAATACTAAAAAAATCTATAGGTATAATAGTAAAAAATGGAATAAATTCATAAAATTTGTTAATATATAGAGTATGTTGTTTCCAAGAAAATGTATACCTCTTTGGATACTAAAAGTGGAAGATGATATGGTAAAGATGAACCTAGAGGTAACAACCCCAAATTCCCTGTATTAAGGTAGACTCAATCGGGAAGTAGTTCATGAATATGGGCCATACTATAAACCATGTTTGATACTTATAAGGGATATTCATTGGTAATTTCTAAATCTAATTATGAACCATTATTAATGAAAAATAATTCCTATAATATTTTATGATATGAAATAGATATTGTATAATATAGATCGATGCCTATATATTCATAAGATAACCATAATATTACATTTTTGAGTTATCAATATAATATTTATTGTTTCCCTTTTATGTTATTAATAATTTAAAAATTATCATCCCTAATTTTGCCTATATTATAGTCAATTGTTGGAAATAGGATAAATTGTGTCCAAAACCACATTGATGGACAATGTGATGACTGGACAAACAAGACGCCAAAACTGATTCGAGCTATATTTGAGAACTTCATAATGATAATTTCTCAGTTGAATCGTGTTTTTAACCAAAAAATAAATAAGGAATAACACCCAAATACCCTTGAGGAATATAATGTTGAAATTAAAAACATAATATGAAAAAGGACACCGATTTTTCGTGATCTTCAAATCCCTTCATTGTGGAATATTGGATCATCTCTACTGAGAAGATATTTTATATCGTTTAATTATCTATGAAAGATATGATCATTTTTATTCGTTATCATACAAAAGGATAAGCTGATCAAAGGTATACCGTATTCAATAATACGAAGCCAGCTAAAGAGATCAATGTGATGTAGTGGAAGGAATTCTGGAAAAAGTTTCTAATAAATATTTTCCTCTCAATCTATATAACTGAAAGTACAAAGGGACTTCTTTATCCTCAAGAAAGAGGATGACAAACCTATTAGTGAATATAGTAATAAATTTTTAATACTTTCCCAATACGCCATTTTCTTCTTCATTACCTCGAAATGTAATGTCAACTACATCTTTGGTGGACTGAGGATGAGTATATGAATACCATTAGAAATTTGAGACTTTAACAATTATGAAGAGTTTTCCTCAGGTACCCACTAATATGAAATTGTGATAATAAAATATCAAGGGCCCCATAGGGTAAGTAGTTGAAATTGGTGTTTTATTATGTAGGTGAAATGGATAAATATAGGGTGGCATGAAATTAAAAAATCCCACTTGTAAAAGGTGTGGGGAAAAGAGAAACAAAAATTTCCGAATTGGGATAAATGAATTATCTATTCAAACCTCATATAGTAGTGTAGTGTTTCAATTGAACATAACATAAGAATTATGAAACTCAATTCCATAATCCAAGGTTTTTCAGAGAAAATCAAAATTAACAACATCCAACATTACAAGGGAGAGATTATGCTATCAAAACTATGGAGGTGGATACTAAAAATGAAATGGTGATGGGTATTATAGTTAATCATTATAGAATATAGAACATACTTTTTTATTTTTATTTTATATGGATGCATTCATATATCATTTGTTTAGTAGAACAATTCAAAAATCACTGCCAATAATGGAAGTAGAGTTTTTGGTGAAAATTAAAAAAAATTATATCAATGCATCCTAATTACATAACTCCTCCCATATCAATATTTTCCATCTGAACTTCACAATGAAAATTTTCAAACTCCCTTTCACATATTTTGAGGAAATTCTAGGTATGTACTGGATTTACATAGAGCCAACATAATTTTCCTAGATATAGAAATTTTCCTCCATATCGTGAATCTCCCTCCAATTCTATATAGTGTAGGGATAAAGGGTCAACATTCTTTGCTAAAACATCTCAATCTTGGATATTATTAACTTTTTTGAAATAAAATCTTGCTTAAACGATTGAGACTAAATAAATGGTAATCCTTGATGACATGCCAATTGTGAGGGAATTCCTTGATGTCTTTGCAAAATAATTGTATGGACTTCCTTAAAGACATGAGGTTGAGTTCTTCATTGAGCATAAACCTGGAGCTTTGTGTATATTTTTATTACCCCATCTAAAATGGTGATTGTTTAACTTGAAGAGACGATAAAGAAACTACATTATAATTTGAATGAAGGGTTTATAAACCCATTTTCTTCAATGTGGGGCTCACCAGTACCCATTATCATAAATAATAATGGGTCAATGTGCCTATATATTGATTGTTGTGGGCTTAAAAAATCATTATATAGAATAAGTACCCTCTATCAAAGACCGATGACTTGTTCGGCCAACCATGTGGTGCCCAATATTTCTCAAGATGGATATTTGGTTGGGATATTACCAAGTAAATGAGAAGAAGGATGATGTCCCTACGAATGGTTTTCATAAAAGGTATGGAAACAATGGCTTCCTATTGATTCCATTTGGACTCACTATGCGCAAAAAATCATTCTGGATTAGTTGAATATTTTCATTAGGGATTACCTCAAAATAAATTTAGTATTAATTATTTTTCATATTGTTATTTAATAAAAAATCAAAGAGGAACATGAGGAGCATTTGAATACTATATTAAATACCACGAGAAAACAAAATTTGTTTGTAAAGAATAATAAATGTGTGTTTTCGATTGAAAAAGTGTCCCTCATGGGGTATTTCAATAAAAAACTGATATATTCAGATCTTTTAAAACAGAGATGATTACGGGGTGCCGGATACCAAATTTTTTGACATAAATCCAAATTTTATTTTGATTATAAGGGTACTATCATCGATTTTTAGAGAATTATCACACTTTTCAAGACCCATAAACTAGATAACATGTAAGGGATTCATGTTTCTTTGTACTGATGAATGTGATGAATGTTATATAAGATAAATAAAAAGGATTATCACCACACCTGTTCTCACATTACCAACAATGGGGATGGTTTTATGATCTATAGGGATATGTATAAAAAGGGATTACGTTGTTTATTCTTAAAAAATAAAAAAGAGACACCTTTTGCCTCACAAAAAATAATGATCCATTGGAATAATTACACAACCCATGATATATAATTGGATGTAATGATATTCACATTTATGATTTGGGGTGATTATATCTATGGGGAGATGTGTGAAATATATATGGATATAAAAGCCTAGAGTATATATTTTCACAAAAAGAAATTAATATGTGCCAATAGAGTTGGAAAGATTTGATCCGGTATTATAGTTTTTTAATCCATTACTATCCCAAGAAATCAAATAATGTTGGAGATGCTAATAGTAGAAAGGATACTGGAGCACTGTCCATGATCAGTACTTAAACAGATAAAATTTTCGTAGACATGTAATTGATGGAAATGAGATTAATAATAAGACCTCCATCATAACTTTCGAAAACAACTACTCAAACATTTATTATTTAATATATTAATGATTCATAGAATGATGATGATTTTATATAGAATAAAATCGAGAACATTTCTATGATAATTATTTCTGAAGATGGATTTATATAGTTTGGAACCATTATATGTGTCCCATAAAAACAAGAAATAATGGTGGAACATATGTATGATGGGAATGACTCATTCTTCTATATAAATATAGAAAGAACTATGATGGAAAATGAGCCTTAGCGTAGTTAGAGAGGAATCCTTATGTGCATCCAAGTGACCCAAGATCAAATTCATGCGGAGGCTAATTTACGGCACTATCGAAGTACTGTAACAGGAACTGTAGCAGGAACTGTTTGGCATGGTAGCAATCGGGAATATCCCCCCATTTTGGCCTTTGGGCCACCTCAAGGCCTTCGGGCCACCATAAGTGTAGATTCAAACCAGACAACCTACAAGAAACAAGCTTCAAAAAGGAGGATGAGAAATGAGATTTCACCATAGCAGAAGATAAACGAATTGTAAGAATGAGAAGCTATGGCACCTACCATCAGGACAAGCATGTGAATTAATGGGAAAGCCTAGACGAATAAACATGCGAAAGTGGAGAGCTGATTTCACGATGAAGATGCAAGGGGGGTGGGGAGCAGTTCCATGTAGTTAGTCTTGGTTGTATTTAATGTTTGAATCCTATGGGCAATGAATTATTCTAAGGCCTATAGGCCATGTAATACTTATTCCTACTAGCCTTTTAAGGGTTCCACCTCACCCCTTAAAAGGAAGAATATCAAAAATCAATAAAAAATGAAGGCCTTCGGGCCATTGGAGGAAGAAATAAGATGTATAGGTATTTGAAGAGAAATTTATAGTGGGGTGACAAGAAGAGAGATAGTGTGCAATTTCTATCATGATGGTTGGTATGCCACCATGTAAGGGTCGAATGAAAAAAGTATAAGGGTATGATGAAACCATTTCCCATACATTTATGAAAATGAGAAAACATAACAAGTCATTTTAGTCATATGACTTACCAATAAACATAAAGTAATAACACCATATGGGAAGTGTTCGATGGCCTTAAAATTTCATTTCATTGTATTAAAATCAAGTAATATTTATATCTTGAAACAATCAAAAAGATATTCATTAGAGAAGGTGTGGGATTTCATGTATTTATAGTATATAATATTTATAAATGATATCATAGGATTTCAATGAGGTACTTGAGAAGACTTCAAGAAGCATAACGTACAGAACTATGCTTCAATACATCTTATCACCCTCATACAGATGGTTACTCTAAAAGGGCCATTAAAACTCTAGAAGATATGTCAATATCATATTCAATAGATATCTGAGGATTTTGGAATCAATTCCATCTCCAGGTGGAGTTCTCATATAACAACAATTTCCACTCTGGCATTCAAATTGAACAATATAAGGCTCTGTATGGGATGAGGTGTCAGAATTAAACAAGATAAGATAAATATACACAGTGGAATCAGATGGGAAATGTTCTTATCCAAGATATGAATGTGAAGGTACAAACCATTCACCATCATATAAAATCAAAAAACATCGACAAGAAAATCTATGTGGAAAATCATATATGGTACTTGGTGTTGCAGGTTGGTGATAATGTGTTCTTATTATATCACTATGGAAGAAATTCATGATATTTTGGAAGAAAGAAACACTTAGGTTAAGATAAATCTTCCCCTTTTAAGTCCTTGATCTCATCAGGACTGGGGAATATTAATTGGAACTCTCATCTAACCTACATCAAGTACATGATGTGTTCCACGTATCAGTATTGAACAAGTACATACAAGACCTATCACATGGAATAAAATTGGATGTGGTAATATTGGAGAATTTTATTTCATATGAGGAACATCCAGTGAAGATTTTGGATTATAAATACAATAATCTATGTAACATGAATAATCCCCCACACAATGTGTTGTGGTGGAAGCATATGTTCCAGGATGATACATGGGAACAAGAAGTGGAGATGAAATATAAGAACCCTAATATTTTTGGAATATGAATGAAATTATCGATGGTGAAATTTATAAGGTGGGTAAAAATGTAATGAAATAATATTTTATTAATGAACTGACCATTGTGATTAAACTAAATTATTTGTTATTTTATATGGTTATAGAAAACAGATAAAAGAATTGGTAATTTCGAATTTTTATAAGTTTTATAATATTTAATAAATCATTATACATCATAACCATTAATAATATTTCCACTGAGTAATGATCATATTATTAGTATATATTATGGGTTATGGTATTTTATTATTGAGATAGATAAAATAAGAGAATTACACCCCCAATAATATTTAATGCTATGAATCCGATTTCTTAAAGATTTTGAGGGAGAGAACATCACTCAGATTTTTCCTTGAACAATCATAAGCTAATAAACATGACCCACTTCAATATCACAATGGGTTTTATTTTAATATGCTTAGTTTATAGTATTTTAAAATAAAAAAACACTTCAATTTGGTAGAAAAAATTGGAAAAAACCATGACAAGGTTTGTGGTTTTGAAAACATATTCATATACTCCAAAACTAATGTTTTTGAAATTATAAATAACTCCCATTTCATTTCATATATAAACTCTCCAAATATTGAATTTTTTATCACTCAAAATTGACAGAGAATAACTATACTCTACATTTCTTCTCTTCAGTTCTCCTAATGTTCCCTAGGATCACTATAAGCTCCTCCCTATATTTTGGAAACACCCTCTCAAGGCATAGGATCATCTATTGGCCTTCTAAATTCAAGATCCCCATTTATGTCATGCCTTTTTTATGAACTTTTCAGGTTGGGGTATGTTCTCACACATTTCTATTATTTAAATTATGATTTCTAATTGGTGAGAGACCCATTTCTATCTCATAAATCCATCCAATGAAACATTATACACCTCAGTTATGTTGCTGACGTTTCACAATGACTTTCCATGCACAATGTTTGTTTAGTGAATACCCATTCCCATTTCCACTCAGTAGTAATCAATTAAATTTATTTTTCATTCATTGATTTAGGAAATCCATTTTTTAACCCACTCACCATTATCATGTGACTACAATTAATGAATTTTATATTTATTTTATAGATGTATGTGGAACACGTATGCTTGTACATGATAAGGAAATAATGGATTCACTCAGATATAGATCCAATGAGTTGGATAATGGTTTAGTATCATGAGACATCATGAAAGGTATCATGGAGTAAAACTAATCCATTATGGGACTTTTTCCACTATGTTATATGTCTTGGGAATTTTCCTTGGCCTATTTTTATGATTTCATGTTTAAATTTGATACCATATTACCATTTTCCTTTATGTTTTCTAAATACAATGTTTCATAAACAATGTCATGGATTATCCTTCCTTTTTGTTCAAGATTTGGATTCTAAAACATTTTATGTCCCATTAAAATTTCTATTTACTAAAATTTAATACTTTCTTCATTTTATTCATTTTTACACCCTTCCTAGGATTTATAGCTCACCCCTTTTTATGTATGTCACCAGGTTACCTTAGGTAGTTTTCGAAGACATATTAATTCAAAGGGAATGTAGAGTAAGTTTTTAATAATGTTTTTGTATACATGTATCATGTTTTTATAAAATGTCTCTACTTTTTAAATACAATATGATTCCTGATCCTCTTTGTTGTATTATGTGTACCTTTATGTAATAAATAATGAAATAATGTGTAATAAAAGTATGTGTTATAATACAGAGAGTGTAGGGAGGTTTTTGAAGATAGTGAACATCTTCTTCGGTATCTTCTTGGATTCCTAGTGTTCTGATATGTTATTGACTAGTATAGGTGCACATTTTACCATCCAAACCTTCTACCATAGATTAGCAGTTATACAAGAAATGTTTTTATGTTTCAAAATTATTTTTGAGTCAAAACTCAGATATTCAAAGTAAAGAAAATTGAATTCTTCAAGTGACCACATGAAGGTGAATAATTACAATTTGATGGTTGTTCATTTCAAGATATTTGATACTAAATTTCCTTCTGATCTTAAAACTAAAAACGACACTTGATGGTGATTCTATTATACCTGGAACTTTCATTTCAAGTTACTATATCTTATTTTCCCAATTTCATTCCATTTACTAATAATTGGACTATTAAATTTATGAGTTTTCTTTTATTGACTAAGGGATTCATTGATACAATAGTTGAATTCTTGGATTTCATAAGAGAGAATACATAAAAAGCTTGTTTTTTTCATTAGAGTTTAAAGGAAATATAAGATGATAACATCCAATTGATATTTATTATTAAAATTACATATGATTTGGTAAACTATGGATGCCTAGAATGTGATTAGTGGTAAATTCACACGAAGGAATGGAATTTTGAATATAAAGATATAATGGTACCTTTGAAATATTTTCTAGTGACCCCTATTTTAAAATGGAAATGACATCGTTTTTTTGTTTTGGACATGGTATATAAGCTTAACATATGTATATCATTACAATCATTTTATCACCATTTTATCATGAGTTGAAATCTATATTACCTTTCAATTTTCTTAATGGATGGTATAGAAAAACATATCGTTATATATACATTAAACATCTTGGGTGATTAATTATTAATTGAGCATTAATATAGTTAAAATGTGGAAAACTAAATATCATCATATGAACTTATATAATTTTCATGGAAATTGGGATTATTAATTAATGATTCTCTATTAGTTCAAGTTGGATACTTTTGGAAGTCATACGATAATCATTACATAATTAGCAGATAGGGATATAAGTCTTATTCGTAATATTATTATTTCGGTTAGTGATGAGATAAACCAGTTTAGTAGATCATCACATAAGTGTATTTTCAAACTTTTAATTTGTTATCATGTTGCTGTAAAAGAAAAAAATGTAGCAATATTCCATTTCTCTAAATAAAAAAGGTGTTATAAATCAATTTCTACTTAGTCTTAGTAATCTTTCTATAACAGTAATTAGGGGATCTGGAAATAACAACACCCTTGGACTATTCTCATGTCCATGGCTTGATATCTCTGTGTTGGGGGAATGATCAGCTTCCATCCTTCACATAATTTCTAGAAAAAACAAAACATAATGTAAATAATCAAGGAAAAATGTATCAAATCATATCAAAGCTCTTTAGGGATTTCATCCTTCATTACTATATTTATGAAATTTCCTTGATGTTTTATTCCATGGAAGAAGTGATTGATACATTACGACATGAATATATGTAATAAGGCATGTATTTTTAAAAAACAATTGGTGAGAGAGAAAAGGAAAATGTACAATGAGAGTGAAAATGAAAAAGTGTGATACCATATTCCATGTTGATGGGGGTCTTCCCTTATGATGGAATAACTAATTATTTTATTATTGTCACCTTGGGAGAATTGTTTCTATTTAAGATGGAGTTAAGGCCTGGTTTTTGGATTTATGGGTAGTTTGTGTGAGGGATGTGTATATTTGCAAGGAATGAGTCAATAAATATTTAGGGGTTGACTAATCATTAATTTATTATTTGGTAATACAATTTTATAGAGGGTAGGGGATATTAAATATGGTTTTTTTAGTGTATGAGGGTTATTATATTGTTTGGATTCAATTTATCTTGGAATCTATGAGAAACATTCCTTGGAAAGATCATCCTTCGTACTATGGGAAGCAGTCTATTAAAAAGCTTATTCTTCCCCCTATGTCTCATTCTACTCTCCAACTATATCATTTTCAATCTAGATACTATAAAATGATACAATGTTTCTTTTCTTACCTTTATTAATCTAAAAAACTAACTATTGATCACATAATTTACATTATACTTGAAAATACAACAACTGATAAAATTTTCAATATCAATACTCTAATGATATGGATTATTCTTCACAATGAATTTACATTTGTTATAACTTATAGATATATGTAATTGGTCAATGTGTGAAGGTTAATGAGAATTTATAAGAAATGTTTCTTTGTTAGAACACCATGGGAACCTCTACTTCATCTAGATAGAGCTCCACAACTGGTATTGAGTCATGAAGTGGATATTGGTTTGGAATTACTATATTATTTTCTCAAAATACAACTATTTTAAAAATTACCTCAATATCATAAATCTCATATAATTTTAAATATTATTTAATGATATATTTTTTATTTTTATATATAGTTCAATTTTTTTCCAAAGGATATACAATATCATGAGATTCATTTAAGTGTTTATATAATTATTTTTGGTAATGTCTAGTGTTTTAAATGAATTATCATTAACAATAATTCTTCCATTAGTTCATTGGGAATGATCAACCCCTATATCTCCATTGGAGGCATCATAGAACTATTTAAAAGGTTTGTTTAATATGGTGGGTGAATTACAAGATAGTGAATTCATTTTTCTCTTTAATTCATAATATTATTTTCATCAATAGTCCTCAAATACAATCTCAATTTAGTTTTGAAATTTGAAATTGGTAATACAATATTATTAATTTTTCAATGGATTATCTATAAAAACCTTCATGTACCAATAATAATATATCAAATTTATAATAAATTAGGTATGGTAATGTAGTGATGAATACAATCATTGATTAGTCACATTCAATACAATTCTACGCAATCACACGCCTCAATAAAATTTATTTTACTTATATAAAAAGGAAATTTTATAAATTTAGATGATCTATTTCTATGATAATTCATAAAAGCATATCCATATTTGAAAAAAAATAATCAAATTAATTTTGAAACACTATGAAATTATCTAAAACCATTTCACAAAAAAAACTCAATCAAAACAGTGAATAAATTTACCATGCATATTTACAAAGTCATAGGGGTATTCTATAATCTGGAAAGAATAATTTTATAGGATAATATGAAATATGGATATGTAAATACTTTTTTCTCCATATCTTCAGGATAAATTCTCACATATGTGTACATTTATAATCCATCGATATAATAATAATTGGACTTTCTTAATATTCTTCTAAGAATTCGGTTAATGAATGATAATATAAATGTTCTTTCCTAATCACTTGATTCAATGACATATATTCAATATAGACTTAATCTATTTGATACTCCCACTATAATAGGTTCATTTTTTCACTCTAAACAAAGATTAGAGGTGATTTTTTTGGGCATGATGTTAAGGGGTCACCCACAATATGATCAAAATTAGATATATGTTACATTCTTCTAGAAATTTAACAATTTATGTTTTATATACCTTCATTATGTTTAGGTTTAATATCATTTTTGGATTATCTAATGTGTTTGGAACCATATTCTTGTTGTATAACATTCTTTGATCCAAGGATCTGGTCATTCATGTCACATATACTTCATCATATGTTTTTAACATTATAAATGAAAAGTCTTATGAGTTTATTTTTCTGCTAATGGGTTAAGACACTTCGATTGTCATTGGTATTTTTCATCACACATTATATATACATACTTTAAATTTGATTGTATTTGATACAATTCAAGCATGGTTGGATAAATTATGGATATTTACAACTTAGTTTCACATACCAAATTTTAAGTATCAACATCAATTTAAAACAAACAATAAAAACCATTAAGAAATATTTATCTATATCATTACTTTGTTCTAATATTGTAATATTAGTTTACATTCAGTAATATCCCATTGAATTCTAAAATATCAACTATTTACATAGATTCAAAATATCTTTTAACCAATTATTTTCTATTAGTAATGTATATTCCATATTTTGTGAAAATTGACAGTTCTTATAGAAAATTTATTGAATATAAAATATTGAAATGTACTAGGTTTTTTTCAAATTATATTTATAATCTTCCTTTATAAAACTGATGATTATCAAGATTTCATTAAAGATAGTTTTCCTATAAGACATTATATATAATAGGTAGTCTATCTTATTACATGTTGAGTACATATAAATTAGAAATAAATATCAGGTTATGCACCCTCCACAACAAATGTTTTTGAACTATATCCCGGAATGTAGTCAAGCAGTCATCCAACTAAACTACCATTTAGGTTTTTTTGAGTTCAAAATTATATAAATATAATAATATATGATGCGGAATTAAATTAATTAAATCTTTTAAGTCACATAAAAGATCCATGAATAAAATAAAACTAACAGTACATAGAATGAAAAATACACCTAATCATTAAACGTTTATTGGAAAATGAGGTGTTATTAGATATGACACATGTATTCCTAAGAATACTCTCTCATTACGTGAATCCTAAATTTATTAGTTAATAATTCCTAAGGAACATTTAATATTGGGTATTATTTATTAGAGTCTCAAGAAGAAGTATCTTTAATTCAAAATTCTTGATTGTTACTAAAATTTCATTTTGAATCTCACTTTATTAACTTTATTACTTTGAATCATTCATGTGTGAGTAGACAAAAAATATTTTTCTCCTGTATTAATTATTAATCAAGTCCATTTTCTAATTTTTCCTTATTTTATTAAAAATTATATTCTTTATCTTTTAATACATTTTTTGGGGTTGTGGTTTAAGATAATGTTTAGTTAAATATTCAATTCTTGTTGTTACCAAACTCAATATACCATTTTAATTCTATAATGTTTGATCTGGAAATTTCATAGGAGTTATCGTCAACATTAACACTATATTCCTTAACTAGTTTCCTATTTCCTTCAATTTATTTTTTATCTCATCTCTCTGTATATTTTGTGGTTTTTGGATTTGTGATTGATGCCAATAAGAAATATGGTTATACAACTTATATTATTAAAATACTGAATATATGAAACTATATTCATATCATTGTATGAATGTTTTCTGAAATGGTGGAAATTAGTGGAATGGTTATTTAAATAGATGTTATGCTTAATTTTGTTGATTTAGAAATACATAAAATGACATATGAGTTATATATCTACCCTTTATTGTTTATGAGAAATTGAAATTGTCTTTACTGGTAGACAAGAAACTATTTACATTCTATAGTTTATCATACCAGACTATGAAATCACATAGAGAATAAAAAATTCCATAAATCAGAAGGGGTTTTGGTTAGTCGTTATACTAATTAGTAGTCACTGTTCTTTAAAAAATTGATAGTTATTCATTCTTGTACTCAATCTAATGTGGTTTTATATACTTTACCTTATAGACTCCATTGGGGCCGGTACCTCTTATACTGAATTATTGGGAATCATAATCTATCTTTTATATGATTCTATTAGGTTCATTGGTGAGTTTCTATTCAGATTTCATCAAGTAAATTTATATAACTATTAAGTAGTCCATGTTTTAATAAGACTATGAAGTTATTATCCTTAATGACCTAGTGTGGAAAACATGAAAAATGTTTCCTAAATCCCTCTTAATAATCATAGAGTATGAATCAAGTGAATTTTTTGATTGAATAGATCACATTAATCTTGGAATTAATCCTATAGTATGAAATAATCAATGATGTAAGTTCCTATGATGTTCAGAATAGCTAGTGACATTACCTGGTAACATGTTATATTTCCAATGCATATAAATACCTTCACAATAGAAAGATAATTATTCCCACTTGACTTGTTCCTCTACTACAACTGTTAAAATCAGTTTAACAAATTCTGCGGTGAAGTTCTTAACGTATTTTTTGGAACCTCTCATTTAAGGCTACAAAATTTAGGAAATAATCAGTCTAGTCTAATTTCAAATAAAATTTAGAATGTAAATAATGTTAGATAATTAAGTTATTTTTACTTATAGAGTAATTTTCATATATATCTCTCAAGTTTTTTTCATGTTTCTCTTCTATGACATCAATGTAATATTCAATGCATAATGGTTTTCATTTTATTCTGTCAATTAAATAGTTTCAAATGTAGTTTACAAATTATAAATATTTCTCAGATATATTATTATTGATTGTATGGTTCTGTTAGGTTGGTATGGTGATGAAAAAGGCAAAAACACAAGATGGGGTGAATTTTGTTCATAACAAAATTTGATAGATTCTGATCACCTCTCTTATTATATAATGAACATTTCCCTATCTCTTAAAGATGGAAGAGTAGAGGAAATAAATAATTAAAAATAACACCATGATATATCGGGGTTCAGGGAACAAAGACCACAAAATTGTCTCCAAAAACACTCTATTAGAGATCTTTTTGATTTCACTAGATAGTTCCTCTTATACCAAGACCATAAAAATTGAGTGTTGGAAGTTAACCTCATTATAATGATTTTACATGGCCTTATGGTTTTTATACAAGGAACCAAAAATCTATATATTATAATATGCAGATAACACATTTCTATAACTGTGTTTGTGATTATAAAACCCCAATAAATAAATAGTGATTTATTTTATTGAGAACACAATCTAAACTTCACAGTTGTAGTATCAATTAACCTATGTAATTGATCTTTAATAACCCAAATTATAAAATATTTATTCCATGTTTCTTATGATTTATTCAATGATAAAAAAAATCACCAAACACAATGATTATTTGATGGCCATGTAATGTAAATATGTTTATAGGGTAGAGACCTATGAGTGGTACATGCATCATGATGAGTTGTATTCTTGTTTTTGTTGGGTGTTTTTGAGTTTGGGAAGTTGAAAATAAATAATATGAAATAAATATTTTTAAATAAATTAACATTATACTAGGATTAGGAAATACTTTATTCTATTTTTAGTTATGGTTCATGGTCATCGTTTATATGTGATTCAAGAAGAGGATATTTAGCAGGCTGACCTTGTTGATCGCTGCAGGGTTGATCTAGTTGGAGAGGAAGATTAGTGGAAAATAAAATTACAAGAATATAAAAAAAAATATGTTTTTGGGAAGTACGAGGGATGTGAATCAGATGAGGAGGCCTGGAGCTGATCAGAGGACTTGATGTTTCCATTGTTTTGTTTTGGACCCTGGTAGGGTACTATGCCCCTTTGGATGTTGTCTAATGTAAGGAGCTATGTGTGAGTAGTGGACGCGGTATTTGAGTGACTCGAATAATAAAGGAGTTTTTTGGGTTGACATTCAAAAAGTGTCCAAGAAAAATATTATTTCAATGACTATGATGTATGTGAAGTGGAAGGAGCTACTATCCCTTTCGCAAGGGAGTATGTTAGTGATAGAGATACGTATCAAATTTATGGATCATATGCACTTTTCCTTAGATATTTTTCCTAATCAGGAGTCCCATGCGAGACATATTGAAGTGGAATTCTATCCTTCAATCTAGTATGTAATTACTCATTTTTGGTTTCTAATGTATTTGGAGGATCAAAATATAGAGGATTTGGTTATATGGATGAACTTGTGAGAAGGTTTCTCATGAGAGGGGTTACAATTCAGTTTCTTGAGAAGTAGAGCTATTGTTGGCTGGTCTCAAGAGTGGGTGCCTTTGAGGTTTTCACAGGTTGGGAGTCTTCATTAGTAGCCTCTATTCTGGACTTCAATGGCCAGTGTTATCTATGCTTTTACCATGGTCTTGGGCCTGTAGTTCATTTTTATGGGATTCTTAGCCATCACTAGATCCAATATTTAGTGGTTCTTCAAGATCATATTTTTTGAGGTGTCAAATTTCAACAGTACTTCCACTAATACTTATTAGATTTTTGTTTTTGTAAAATAGGTAACAAGAATATGCTCCACCGAGAGTAGATGAAGTTGCTGGATGTATCTCTCATGATGTTCATCTTGATCTAGAACCTAATCCAGAGTTTTGGTTTAGAGTTGTCCATTATCATAGAGGTAGAGGAGTAGGGTTTGGAATGTTGTAGGTACTAGGTGTGGATGTATCTCTCATGATGTTCATCTTGTGTAATTTTTGACATAAAAAAATCAAATTTACGATTAATGGGAAACCTTAACTCCAATAAGGATAAGTTATACAATGATTTGAATGAAACCATGCTGGCGAGTCAGTGATGCCCAAAGTACTTAATATATTTACATGGGAGAGTTAACTCCTTTATTTTTGTTCATTGGGATTTGAAGGGTGATATTTGGGCCCCCTTTCCTTTATGATATGTGTGGAGTTATTGTTGTGGGATGTGTGATAATAGTTGGAAATATGAAAAGGGGAGGATCTGATTTCTAATTGTTACACATTATATTATGTGGTAATTAAACCCATGTGTGTGATTCAGTGATACATATAGTGGATAATATCATCACATAGATGATGGCATTCCCTAATTTGTATGTTCTGGGTGGTGATGTAAGTTGGATATATCAGTTTTGGGTTTGTTTGTGTGGAGGATTATTTGGATTTTAAGGTGGTTATGAGAGAGAGAGGATACTTGTGGGTGGAGTGTTTAGTTGGTGGTACTGTTTTCAGTCAATATTAAATCCTTTATAGGTATCTCATGGGGTGGTAGTGTGGACCATTTCTCTCTACCCTTCTAAGTTGGTTTTGATTCATGAAGAATATTATTGATTTATTGGTTTCTGATGTCACATATCAAGCCCTAATTCCCATTACATTATATAAAATATAGTGGTTAAGTCATTTGATGGAAGTTCAGTAGTGTCTCAAGTAGGAAGAGAGGATTTGAGCGGCGGTTTGGAGTATTTTTCCCTTGTTTTTTTAAATATAAAATCAAACATCAGAATCACATACATTAGCCAATACTCTATATAGAGGACTTCGAAATATTAGGAAATGGGATACATGGGGAGTTTTTTTACATGAGGATTTTCATTATGTGGGGAGTTCAGCTATGTGGGTAGTTCGACTAGGTGGGGAGTTTTGCTACAAGGGGATTTCGACTATGTGGTGACTTCGACTATGTGGGTATTTTTTCTATTTTGTGAGTTTCACTCTATGCTTAGTTCATTAAAATGGGGAGTAATACTGTATAAAAAATGGTTATATTGGGATTAAATTATGTGGGATTTCGGCCACATGTAATTCTTTAACCAGACGCATGGAAATGACCACATGAGTCCTTTGGGAGGGTGAATACATGGTGTTAAAATTCTGTTTCTTAAAGGATAATTATAGCCTTCATTTTATGTGATCATTGGGTATATAAAGTATTCCTTTCATATAGATTAAAATATTATTCTAAAAATATAGTCAATCAAATATGTTGTGATCTGAAATTCTAAATGTGTTGTATTTTTCTTCCCTGAGGATGAATATCCAACCCTTCATCCTTTTCAACATTAATTCTGGTTAGATGAGATGTTCAAGATCCTTTCCATCGGGTCATGGAACCTTGTTTCTAAGGTTAATGTTCCTTCCAGTGGTAGTTTCATCTTGTGCACCCCCTTCTTTGGTGTAGCGAGTTAATTGAGGATTCTTTCCTTCAGGTAGAGAATTCTCCTTTATCTCTCATTATAAAATTATCATGATGGATGGGATTATTTTGTTTATCTATATGGAGGGTGTTTCATATAAATCCATAAAGATAAATTAATTTGATATGTTAATTTAAAAATGGGTTAGGAAATGTGAATCACATGTTTTTATAGGATTTTATTATGATTGATATTATTATTGTACATGAATAATTCCTTACTGGAAATTGTGGTTATTGGGGTCTTATTTTAGTTGAATGATATTTTTCGGGTCCATCACGTGTGTTGTTATTTTTTGATTTCATACGAAATAAAATGAACTAACATATTATATTTCGATAAGGAAATGGTCTCCCATATATATGGCATGTGTGGGAACACCAATAAATAATGAAGGGAAAGTGATAAAGTTCCCTAATTCCAAATATGAAAATGATCTCTTGTGTGTAATGTGGAATGTATTTTTTGGAAGTGGTTGTGTGGTATAGATTTTTGTTGTGAATGTGGTGTGTATGAAGTGATTTTTATGGAGAATGAGATGTGGTGTTATGATATTATGGGTCGCTATGATATGTGGTTGTAATACAGTACGAGGTGATGTATGATGTGGTTGTGGAGTGGGGCTATGATGGTGGTTTTGTTTTTGTTGTGAACCCATGTTGTGAAAGAGACTGTGATGTGATGGAAGGTTGAAGGGGATGTCGTTGTTTTGTTGTTTGGTTGTGTCGTTTATTGTGTGCTATGTCGTTCCACTTGTTCTGATAGTAATGGGATGTGAAATGAAAAATATGAAAGTGGAGTGGCTAGAGTTTTGGCTAGATTAATGGAATGTGAATGGCTAATGAATGAATAATAATGGGATGTAATTAATTGGTATTGTGAATTATGAAATTGGATAAATGTGGAATAAGAGTGGGGAGTGACTTTTTGCTCATGGGTTGCTCATGCAGTTTCTTACATATAGTTTTAGAAGTCGAAGTGGAGTATCTTGTGACATAGTTAACACTTGTTGGGAACCCATAGGTCTCTCTTTTGATTTGGATATATAAATATATATCATGTATGTTTCTCGAGATTAATATGTGTACCCCACCCGTGTTCAACACATAGTGCTGACAATTAAATGTTGTGGTTTTTTTACCAACATCTCAGCAGTGAGGATAGATGACTATCTATTATCTCTTCAATTCTCCCTCTTCCAGATGATGATGACATGAAAGTGGTATGATGTCAAAAAGTAAAAAGTAGTGATTTCGAGATGTGATGAGATTTTCCTGGTGTTTTTGGGAAAGGCGTGATATGACAGTGCTTATGGGGCAGTGGCCCCTGTGTCTTCAAGAAAGGTGACTTGTGTTGAACCGTGTGTTTTTGATTGAGATGATGAGATGATTTGTGGTGGGGGTCATACATGATAGGATGAGGACATTGGGTTGGTGTCATACATGTTTATGAAACCATATCACTCTAGTTTTGTGACAATTAGATTCAGGCAGGTTTCCTGGGACCCAGGAGTCTTCGAGCGAGTTGTGATATGATTGTTAGTTTCATGTAGGCTAATTTCCATGATGTGATATTCGGAGAGGGTGGGAGAACTAGGATGTATATCATTGGGGTGCGAGAGTGGCATCCCAATGAGAAAGTTTTTAGGGGTACCCTTTTATGATACGATTTTTATTATGCCATTATATCTGTATAATATATTTGGTATGTTATCCATGAACAGGATGGGGTTGGATTGTATGCATATATTTGTGTGGTTTGGTTCTGCTATTTTCTTTGGGGTGTATTAGTATGATTTTTTCACTACATCACGAGGGACGTTGGTCTTCCTACTTAGTGTACTTGTATTATCACCATACATATATAAACTGATTTATAGGTTTTCTAGATGACAGCATGGATTGTGATGGACATTATTAGCTCAAAATATGGGATAGTTGTTTTGTGTTGCTTAACCTTTCTTTTGGGTGTTTACTTTAGAGACATTTATCGGTATCAGTATTATTTATTCCTGAATTTTATGATTTTATTTAGATATATATTATATTATTTTATGGAGTTTATCAATGTTTATTCGTCTTATCTCCCGATCTTATTTATATTATAGATGGTAAAGCCACCCTTATTGTGAGATTTTTACACCCTTAGTTCCAGTCACCAATGATGTGGCCATAAATTTAACTATGTTTCCACACCATTTATTTAAAATTTTTATCATTTATATAATTACATATCATGTTTATTAAATAATTATACTTTTGAAATTTTATATTTTAATTTTCTAATTAATCAATTTTTATATTTAAATTTTTATTTTCCGCTTTTCAAATTAATTTTTTTGTATTTAGTTTTTTTTCTAAATAATTTTTAAAATAAAAATTCTTCTTAAATTTTAAATTTTACATCATACTTGTTTTTATAAATTATACATTCTTTCATTTAATTATCTAAAATTTTTATTTTCATATTAGTCTTTCTTTATTTGAATTTTACATTAATATTCAATTATAATTTAAATTTTGACTTTGAATTTTAAATTAGTTCCTTTAGTTTAATGTCTTAAATCAACTTATAAATACAGTTTCAATTTAGTTATTTGTTTTTATTTATAATATATGATAATTTTTTATTTATGTTTTGTTTTTTAATATTTATTTTTGTATTTTTGATATAATTAGCTATTCATATGTTCTTAAAACGCAATTAATTCCATATTACTTCTGTTTTTTATTTATTTAATTAACAGAATCACTTGTTATTTTCAATTTATTTAATACGTCCTTTTTATTTATTGTAATACTTGCTAATTAATTTTCATTTTAGTCTAGAATTTTATTTTAAAATATGGCCAGTAGAAAAAATATGACACCACCAAAACATTACTTTTCCAAATTTTTATTTCACACTTCCAGCGGTGATTCATTTATCACGGCCAGACAGAACCCAGTGGTGAGGAGTTTTTTTTTACATTTTTTTTAAAAAAATCATCTAGTATACTGTAAGGGAAAAAAATTTCAAAATGCGGCACAAAGGCAGCATACTTGATGCCTCTTTTCCCCTAAACAAAAATTCCCATTTTGAAAATTTTTATTTTTATTTGTATTTTTTGTTTTGTTTTGTTTATATATATATATATATAATACAAAAAAAATCGGAAAAATTTATCCCCTATTTATAATACATGAGTACTTCCATTACAACAGTCTAGATTCTGACATAACCTCTCACCCTGATATCCCTTTAATAAGAGATCTTACCCTGAAAATCATTCTGCATTTCCGATGTGGTATTCAGGTTCTCTATTTCCTCCGCAGAACATTCTGTATTTTCGATGTGGGATTCTGTTTCAAGTACTCGACTTTAAAAGACTATAGAATATAAACTATAATTCCAATATAAATGAAACATAAAACATGGATTAAACATATAAAAAATATTTGAAAACAAAAAAAGTCATAAAAAATGATGATAAAAAAGAATTTATAAGCTTTCAAAATCACTCACATGAAACCTAAATAGTTTCATGTATGTGAATTTAGAATCCTATAAAATATAAACTATAAGACCAATATAAATGAAACTTAATAAATGGATTAAAAATATTATAAATAGTTTAAAAAAAGAATATTGAAACAATTGTTATTAGAAAATAATTTATAAGCTTTCAAAACCGCCTACATGAAACTAAAAAATGATTCAAGTACGTGACTTTGAAATACAATAAAATATAATTTATAAGACCGATATAAATGAATCATTAAACATTGATTAAACATATAATTAATTGTTGAAAACAAAAATAATTTCCTGAAAAATGTTGAAAAATAATCTATAACCTTTCAAAACCACCTACTTGAAACTCAAAAATGTTTCAAGTACGTGAATTTGAAAGACTATAAAATATAAACTATAAAACGAATATAATTGAAACATTAAAAATTCATTAATCATATAATAAATAGTTTAAAAAAATAATAATTTCCACAAAAATGATGATGAAAAGTAATATATAAGCTTTCAAAAGCGCTTATTGAATCTAAAAAAATGTTTCAAGTACTCTACTTTGATATAAAATAAAATATAAACTATAATACCGATATAAAGGAAATTTTAAACATTGATTAAACATATAATAAATAGTTTAAAACGAAAAGAATTTCATAAAAAATGTTGATGAAAAATAATCTATAACCTTTCAAAACTTCCTACTTGAATCTTTAGAATGTTTCAAGTACGTGAATTTGAAAGACTATAAAACATAAAATAGAAGAAAAATATAATTCAAACTTTATCATTGATTAAAAATATAATAAATAGATGAAAACAAAAGTAATTTCTAAAAAAATGTTGATGAAAATTAATTTATAAGCTTTCCAAACCACCTACATGAAACGAAAAAATGTTTCAAGTATGTGAATTTGAAAGACTATAAAATATAAACTATAAAACAAAGACAATTGAAATGTTAAACGTTGATTAAAAATATAATAAATAGTTGATAATAAAATTAATTTACTAAAAAATGTTGATTAAAAATAATTTGTATGCTTTCAAAACTGTGTACTTGAAAATAAAAAGTGTTTCAATTATGTGACTTTGAAAGACCATAAAATATAAACAACAAGACCAATATAAACAAAATATTAATCATTCATTAAACATATAAGATTCAACCCCACATAAATATGATTCACGGTGTTTCTAATATCACATACACCTATAATATTTGATGCATGAGAACATGTTATATCTCTTTTAATGGGACAACAGAATCCATTCTTCCACCCGCCATGTCTATATCCATGTCAACAACTGGCCGTAGAAGGGTGTGGTGAATGATATGCCACATGAAATTCTCATATATTCCCATTCCTGCAAATACTAACCCCTTCAACACCACCATGCATCCAAACATTATAATTTTTCTACAATTGTCACCCCATTTCCCTAGGCCTAGTTGATCATATGAAAACACCAACGATTCCACATTTCCCATCAAACTCTTCATCACTAAATATTTATCCATTATCATCTTCAAAAGGCTACTGTAGGACCTACTTAATCTATCCATTCCAGACACTCACATACAAGTATAATATAAAATAGTGTTTTTTATGTATTTTTTTGTTTTATTTTTATTTCAGTTAAATTATTAATTTCCCATATCCAGGTTGTTGTTGATGTGTGTTGTAATTCAAACAAAATAGTCTAGAAGTTGGGAATTTATCAACCCCATTTCTAGCACTGATAAAGAGGGATGTTTATCAGTTCTAAACTATATCTAATCAAGTTTTTTTATCAGTGTTTTTAAGCGTTGATAAAGGGATACCCTTTTAACAATGTTTAGGATATGATATTTTTTTAATGCTGTTAAAACCCATTTTGTGTTTTGTTAAATGATCGATTTGTGGTAGTGTAGACGATTGAATTTTTGTTCTAGTTTACATTTTTTATTTATGGTGGGTGCTTATTTATTTACTTATATGATTAACTCTTATTTTATTTTTAGATAGAAAATCATTATCTAATATCAGTCACATATCCAACAAGGTTGTATTCTGGTTTTGTATATTATTTTGTAGGCGTATTCATTCTTAAAAGACATAATTTGTGTTTTGATTTAGAATTTATAATAATGGTTGTTGTTTATTTATTTACATATGAGACTAATTCATGCTTTATTTTATTTGGAAAGAAAATCATTATTTAACATCACTCAAATATTTTAGAATTTGTCACCACCCTTTGAAAATAGTAGAGTATGTCAGAGTTATCATTAAATATATCATGTTAACAAATATGATATATATATATATATATATAATTATAACATTACTTACATATGTTCTCTTAATATTTTTAACACGTGTTTATAAAATAATAGTGTTTCTATCGATGTAAACACAGAACATATGTTCAATAAAGTAAAAATAACTCATATTATATGGTATAAACACATGTGTCAAGTCTAAAAAATTAAAATAATATGACAAAATATATATCATATAACTAGAATAAAACATGATTTATAGAGTTAGATTTGCAGATATATATAAAAATTCAATCACGTCAAAAATCTGAGTTCATTATTAACAGTCATATCAAAACGTGATTCTATCTATATATCCGAGTTAAGAATGTATACAAACATCATGAAAAGGTGAATTCCTACTACTTATTAATTATTTTTCATGAAATGATTTTTTTCCAACAAATTCTTATATGTTTAATCAATGTTTAACGTTTTATTTATATTGGTCTTCTATTTTATGTTTTATGGCCTTTCAAAGTCACATACTTGAAACATTTTTTTTTCATGTAGTTGGTTTTGAAAGCTTATAAATTAATTTTCATCAACATTTTTCTGTAAATTACTTTGGTTTTTAAAAATTTATTATATGTTTTATAAGGCCCCAGCCTTAAAACTTACATAATCTTGAGTTATCACAAGATTACACATTGAGGATCTTTTCAGGTTTAGAGTTTTAGAGAATTAGATCATAAAACTTGCATTACATTCCACATATAAAAAAAGTGGTTACATAAAGTTAGTATTTTTCATTCCCATCAATGGAAACATATTTCAAATAAAGCATGGATTCTTTCTTGACACTTCCTTGACGCTATCATCATATCATGTACCTTTCCCTTGACCTGTGAAAACCATTTCAAAAAAACTTGGGATGAGTATAAAAAGCTCAGTTTGGGTTATAAAAACATGTAAAGGGATAATGGGTACATATATACATAATAATTAAATCTTACTTTACCCATAAAATATAGGAACTTTAACATACCTCATAAAATCATGAACAAATCATAGAAATCATAAGACATAAAGGTAACATGAGGCATTCATAACATTCTAACGTAGGGAGTAACCCTCTTGGTTACGTTTGGAATACCCATCACAATATATTCCCTAAAATATCTTCGGAGAAACCTTAACGTTTCACTCCTTCGCATTACCCAATGCATTGGAGAGCTATATCGGGCTCACCCACCCTTAGTCTGTCACGGAACCACCCGCCTTCATAATAATGCCCAAGAACCTCAACATAATCGTATCACATAAAACATGCCTAAAGGAAACATAACATTTACACCTTTCAATCACAAGATATCAATACAACACATTGATATAAAAACATTATGAAAACCATTTTCAATACCAAAATAAAAGAAATGTAAAACATGGTATTTATTTTTCTTTTAAAAAGAAGGTATGGCTTGTAGAGGAAGCCGAAACTCAAATAACGGTCACGACGGCGGAGAAGTCATTGTCGCCGCATACGTACGACAAAAACATTCCCCTTTGTCGTTTATTAAATGCTTCATATAAAAAATATTCCTTTTGAATAAACGTAAAAGTCAAAGGGGTTTATACACCGTATAAAAGAAAGTTGTGTATAAAATAAAATATGCCTCAATGAAAGGAGATTGAGACGATGTCCCATACCTCGTATCCGACTTGACCTGACCGTTCTTTAATATCCTGAATAATAAACTTGAGTTAATCTATACTTTCTTAAGAACCTTTTTCAAGCTCATTATTCCTTTTATAACATGTTATGAACACCATGTAATCATTTAAGTTAATAATGTTCATTTTGTCGGTATTTGGTTCTTAAGTCAAAAATAAACCTCTTACACTTACATGTTGTTAATTTGATCAAAGGATCATTATATCCAGAATGATATTAATGATTTGGATAACATATATATCATATATATTCATCATATACATGTATTTATGATATTACATCACATTCAGAGGTAAGAAATGAAATGCACCGTTCATGAAGAGGGTAAGCCGTACGTACGCATGAACGCTACTTCCATTTCTATTTCATACTTTCTGGAATGTAATCATAATGATATAAGAGTATATTATAATTCCAGTATAATATCATATATAATATCATAGTTCCATCCTTTATACGTCCCACATATGGTTTTTAACGAATCAAATCACTTTCAGGGGGCGGTAGTCCGCACTTCCTAAAATGAAGATATCGTGTTTACCCATAATGGAAACCATAAAGGTATGCCCAAAATGAAAAAAATAGAAGCTTAAGGAAAGAATAAACATATTATATATTATATATAAAAATAGTGACATCATAATGGCCACCTTTGAAGGTGTTAGATGAGTATTGAACAATCATCGTTTCGGGAGGAAGAATTTCGCCATCCACGGAAACCGTATGTTCTTTAACCATTTGATGTAGTTTTGTGTGAGTGTAGCTCAAATAAATCTTATAAAAACATCCTAGTATATTGGGGATACTGGTGTTGTTACAAAAGAAGTAAATAAAAAGAGTTTAGGGGGTTGGAGAAGCAAAATAAAACAAATGAACATGAGAGAATGAATTACCATTAAAAGTGTAACTCCTTTTGATTTGAGCCTAAAGGCTTCCTTTGAAAGGATTCTAACCAAAGGGAATCCTCTAGGATGAGGAGAGGGATGTGGAGAGAGTAAATGGGCAGGGGTTGGCCGAGCCAAAGGCTTGAGGAGTGTGTGAAATGAGGTAGAGGTGGGGGCCTTTTATAAGAGGAGAGGAGGGGCACTTTTGGAATGTAAAGAAATATTACTTTATTTGAAAATGTGTTTCGGTTTTAAAAGGGTCCCACATTGATATAATTCGTGGATAAAGTGATAAGGGTTCGAAATCCACTCATACAATAAGTTTTGGACATGTTTAGTTCATTGATTTCACATTATCTTTCCATTTTATTTAAATCGTCAAATAATGATGTCATCGCTGCATCATTATTATGTCTTGAATAATTTAATTTATTTAATGTCTAAAAATTATAAACAGACTACTATGACGTAGGAAATATTTTTATCTTTCCAATGACTATTTATAATCAAAATTTGGACTTGTATAACCCCACGTAAAAATTGTTTTAGTAAAACAATTTATGTTAGTATCATTTTCACTTTAACATTAAATAAAAATATATTAATGTCATTTTCCAACTAAAGTGGCTCCATGGGGTCCCCAAGTTGACCCATGGCTTGTATTGGTCGGCCAAGACTCACCCAATAGGTGTAGGACAAGTGTCATGGTGTTTTCACATTTTTATATTATCATTTTTACCTTAAATTACACTAATTACCTCTAATCGCGATTAATGAAAAAAAATTACTATTCACCAAAAAATTATTTTCATCCCATTGAACCACATTTTACTTCTTAATGACAACCATGTATGTCAGATTTTCAAAATTCAATACACATTAGTGGTAAACTTTCATTTAACTGAAAAATCAGTTTGCTTTATTACCACTTAGTGGTTTCACTATTCATCAAAAATTAGAGTTTTTCAGAAAATTACCAAACATTCACCCTAAGCTATATTTGATATTACGAATTCAAAAATGAAGTCTATTTTACAAAATTCAAAACATATAAGTCACATTAATTAATTGAATAATTAATTCCCGCTGTCAGAGCAAATAGCGTGTTTTTATAAAACAATATGTATCAAAAGATTGACACCAGTTTAACTCTAATTTCAATGTGAAATTGATTCGAATGACCACCATTGGATTAAATGGTAAAAATATTTTCTAATTTCACTTTAAAACCAATTCAAAAGATAATCTAATCATATAAATAAATTAGATTAAAAAGCAGTTTTGATGTAAAATGCAGTATTTTTCACTATTCATTAAAAAATGAGCATTGTCAGAAAAATACCAAAAATTCACACAAAGTAAATTTTGATGTCCCAATCATAGAGAATAAGTTTATTTTGACAAACATAGTATATAAAATTTTCAAAATATAGATTCAAAAATGTTTTGCCATCCAAGGTAGTAAAACAATCCTTTAAGAATATTAGTGTATTCTATGCTTAAGATTGGATTTATTTTCATATTAAGCATCTAAACACTATCTAATTAATTAATAGACATTGATAAAAATATCTATTATTCATTACTTACTTGGGATGTTACATCCTTCCCCCCTTTTGAAAATTGCGTCCCCGCAATTTATTTACTTATCAAATAAATGGGGGTACTTATCCCTCATTGCATTTTCAGATCCCCATGTTGCCTCTTCAATCACATGGTTTTTCCACAAAACCTTTACCTGATGAATCACCTTATTCTGTAATACCTTCTCCCTGTGGTCAAGAATCTGGACTGGTTGTTCTTCATAAGATAGGTTCTCTTCCAGCTGAACTACCTATGGACTCAAAACATGAGATGGATCTGGCATGTACTTTCTCAACATCGAAACGTGAAAAACATTGTCTACCTGAGATAAACTCGGAGGTAAAGCCACCCGGTATGCAACTGATCCAATTCTCTCCAGAATTTCATATGGTCCAATAAACCTTGGACTCAGCTTTCCTTTCTTACCAAATCGCATCACACTTTTCCATGATGATACTTTGAGAAAAACATGATCACCTACCTCAAAAGATAGATCCTTACTCCTATTGTCTGCATAACTCTTCTGCCTACTCTGAGCTGTTCTCATGTGTTTCTGAATCAACTGAACCTTTTCTGGCATCTCTTCTACCAATTCTGGTCCCATCAACTTCCTTTCACCCACAACATCCCAGAAAGCTAGAGTTCGACAACGCTTCCCATATAATGCCTGAAATGGTGCCATCTGTATACTAGAATGAAAACTGTTATTATATGAAAATTCAATCAAAGAAAGATGTTGGTCCCAACTTCCCTGATAATCCATCGAACAAGCTCGTAGCATATCCTCCAAGGTCTGAAATGTTCGTTCTGACTGCCCATCTGATTGAGGATGAAAAGTTGTACTAAAATTTAATTCAGTACCCAACGACTTCTGAAGGCCTTTCCAAAAGTTAGAAGTAAACCTGGGATCACGATCCGATATAATGGAGAGAGGAACTCCATGTAACCTGACTATCTATTTAAGATAAAAACTGGAAAGTTTATCAAGAGAGATAGTATCTCGTATAGTAAGGAAATGAGCAGACTTGGTCAAGCGATCAACAATAACCCAGATTGCATTATTATCTCGAGATGTCTTTGGTAATCCCACAACAAAGTCCATGGATATATTCTCCCATTTCCACTCTGGCACTGGTAAAGGCTGAAGCATCCCTTTCGGTAACTGCCGCTCTGCTTTAACCTGTTGACATGTCAAACACTTCACAGTAAAATCAACAATATCTCTTTTCATTCCATCCCACCAGTAATACTCCTGCAGATATCTGTACATCTTAGTACTGTCAGGATGAACTGAAAATGGAGAACTATGAGCTTCACATAACAAATCTCTCTTCAACTGTGAATCACAAGGCACACACAATCTCTTCCCAAATCTCAAAACACAATCATTATCAATGTTGAATTCAGGAAACTTACCTTTCTGAACCAGCTCTACCTTTTTCTACAACTCCCTATCTTGCTTCTGTTCTTGCTTGATTCTATCTGATAGAGAAGATCTCACTAATACCTGAAACAAAACAGAAGGACTTCCTACACCAACAACTTCTATTCCAAAGTTCATCAAATCCTTAACCAAAGGTTCACGTTCCAAACGCAACATTGGTAATGAAGCATTACTTTTTCGACTCAAAGCATCAGCCACTTTATTTGCTTTTCCCAGATGGTAAATAATTGTACAATCATAATCCTTGATTAATTCTAGCCATCTCCTCTGTCTCATGTTTAACACTTTATGAGTTAATATATACCATAAACTTTTGTGATCAGTATATATTTCACACTTTACTCCATACAAATGATGCCTCCAAATTTTAAAAGCAAAAACAACAGCAGCTAATTCCAAATCATGTGTAGGGTAATTTACCTCATGAGTTTTGAACTGTCGTGAAGAATAAGCAATTACCTGATCATTCTGCATTAGGACGCAACCGAGTCCTTTCAATGAAGAATCACTGTATATAACAAACTCACCATTCCTGGAAGGTAGTGCCAAAACTGGAGCATTCACCAATCTTCTTTTCAATTCATGAAAACAATCATCAAATTCTTTTGTCCAGATAAACATAACACCTTTCCGAGTTAGCTTAGTCATTGGACTAGATAATCGTGAAAAATTTCTGACAAACCATCGGTAATAGCCTTCCAAACCAAGGAAACTACGAATCTCTATTTGATGGACCGACATCTGCTAAAGTAGTTGCAAAGTATTTCACCACCCCTTTCTGCTTGTAGTCTAACTGCTTCCCATCATTCAAGCTCTTTGTCGGACACCTGTTTGCATAGTGTCCCATCTCATTGCACTTATAACATTTCACTAACTGTAAATCAAATTTGGTCTTACCTTCACCTTGATCCTTTTCAGTGCAATCACGAGCCTTATGTCCCATATTACCACATCGGTAGCACTTTCCAGAATTCAGAAGACATTCCCCAACATGCCTTTTTCCACATTTATCACAAACTGGAAACTTAGTTTTCTTACCATCAGACTTTTTTGAAGAATTCTTACCCTTCTCCTGCCACCTCGGTCTGTTATTCTATTGGTTATTATAGAACACTTGGTCATCGGAAAACTCCATTTCCACCTTCTCAGCACATAGAACAAGTTTTTCATAACATTTAAACTCACGAGAAGCTAATGCCCTTAGATATTTTGGCTTTAATCCAGAGTAAAAATGATTGATTTTACTATGAAGGTCTCAGATAAAATTTGGAGCATACCTTGCCAATCGAGTGAACCTTTCTTCATAGGTAGCCACTGAGTCTTCCTCTTGCCTCAATTCCATGAATTGCTTTTCCATACTAAGTTGAACAGACTTAGGAAAATACTTCTCAGGAAACATACCTTTGAATTCATCCCAGTCGAGAGCATCAATCTCATCAGCGTCCCTGATATTTTTAACCATCAACCACTACTGATCTGCTTCACCCTCAAAACGATAAATAGCAAGACTAACCTTTTGATTGTCTGAACACCCCATGACATCGAAAATATTCTCCAGTTCTTTAATCCACCCTTAAGCTAACACAGGGTCAGATGATCCTCTGAATGATGGGGGATGTTGCCTCATGAAATGTTCCACCACCGACATGTTCCTCTGCGGTTGATCTGGCTGATCTCGTGCATGGATACCTCCACCATTTATAGCCTGAGTCAACTGCACTATCACTGCAACAAACTATTCAGTTCCAATTCCGACCATCTCGGGATGCTGATTCGGAAGGTTATTTCCTTCTGTATGCCTTTCTAGCACTGCTTCCATGTTTCCTCTGCGGAAAACCATTATGAACAAACATGTCTTAGATGAAGCAACATGGTAATCTTCAAATGATATATCACTTCAATTTGACCATAAAAAAATATTTTTGGATAATCATTTAATAGAATTCTAACTCCTAAAGTTATCTAAACCTACCTCTGATACCAACTATAAGGCCCCATCCTTAAACATTACATAATCTTGAGTTATCACAAGATTACACGTTGAGGATCTTTTCAGGTTTAGAGTTTTAGAGAATTAGGTCATAAAACTTGCATTACATTCCACATATAAAAAAAGTGGTTACATAAAGTTTGTATTCTTCATTCCCATAAATGGAAACATATTTAAAATAAAACATGGATTCTTTCTTGACACTTCCTTGACACTATCATCATATCATGTACCTTTCCCTTGACCTATGAAAAACATTTCAAAAAAACTTGGGATGAGCATAAAAAGCTCAGTATGGGTTATGAAAACATGGAAAGGGAACATTGGTACATATATACATAAGAATGAAATCATACTTTACCCATAAAACATAGGAACTTTAACATACCTCATAAAATCATGAACAAATCATAGAAATCATAAGACATAAAGGTAACTTGAGGCATTCATAACATTTTTACGTAGGGTGTAACCCTCTTGGTTACGTTTGGAATACCCATCACAGTATATTCCCTAAAATCTCTTCGGAGAAACCTTAACATTTCAATCCTTCGAGTTAACCAATGCATTGGAGAGCTATATTAGGCTCACCCGCCCTTAGTCTATCACGGAACCACCCGCCTTCATAATAATGCCCAAGAACCTCAACATAATCATATCACATAAAACATGCATAAAGGAAACATATCATTTACACCTTTCAATCACAAGATATCATTACAACACATTGATATAAATACATTATGACAACCATTTTCAATACCAAAATAAAAGAAATGTAAAACATGGTATTTATTTTTCTTTTAAAAAGAAGGTATGGCTTGTAGAGGAAGCCAAAACTCAAATAACGGTCACGACGGCGGAGAAGTCGTTGTCGCCACATACGTACGACAAAAATTTTCCCTTTTGTCGTTTAGTAAATGCTTCGTATAAACAAGATTCCTTTTGAATAAATGTAAAAGTCAAAGGGGTTTATACACCGTATAAAAGAAAGTTGTGTATAAAATAAAATATGCCTCAATGAAAGGAGATTGAGACGAAGTCACATACCTCGTATCCGACATGACCCGACCGTTCTTTAATCTCCTGAATAATAAACATGAGTTAATCTCTACTTGCTTAAGAACCTTTTTCAAGTTCATTATTCCTTTTATACCATGTTATGAACATCATGTAATCATTTAAGTTAATAATGTTCATTTTGTCGGTATTTGGTTCTTAAGTCAAAAATAGACCTCTTACACTTACATGTTGTTAATTTGGTCAAAGTTTCATTATATACAGAATGATATTAATGATTTGGATAATATATATATCATATATATTCAGCATATACATGTATTTATGATATTACATCACATTCAGAGGTAAGAAATGAAATGCACCGTTCATGGAGACGGTAAGCCGTACGTACGCATGAACGCTACTTCCATTTCTATTTCATACTTTCTGGAATGGAATCGTAATGATATAAGAGTATATTATAATTCCAGTATAATATCATATATAATGTCATAGTTCCATCCTTTATACGTCTCACATATGGTTTTTAACGAATCAAATCACTTTCAGGGGGCGGTAGTCCGCACTTCCTAAAATAAAGATATCATGTTTACCCATAATGGAAACCATAAAGTTATGCCCAAAATGAAAAAAACATAAGCTTAAGGAAAGAATAAACATATTATATATCATATATAAAAATAGTGACATCATAATGGCCACATTTGAAGGTGTTAGATGAGTATTGACCAATCATCGTTTCGGGAGGCAGAATTTCGCCATCCACAGAAACCGTATGTTATTTAACAATTTGATGTAGTTTTGTGAGAGTGTAGCTCAAATAAATCTTATAAAAACATCCTAGTATATTGAAGATACTATTGTTGTTACAAAATAAGTAAATAAAAAGAGTTTAGGGGGTTGGAGAAGCAAAATAAAACAAATGAACATGAGAGAATGAATTACCTTTAAAAGTGTAACTCCTTTTGATTTGAGCCTAAAGGCTTCCTTTGAAAGGCTTCTACCCAAAGGGAATACTCTAGGATGAGGGGAGGGATGTGGAGAGAGTAAATGGGCAGGTTTTGGCCGTGCCAAAGGCTTGAGGAGTGTGTGAAATGAGGTAGAGGTGGGGGCCTTTTATAAGAGGAGAGGAGAGGCACTTTTGGAAAGTAAAGAAATATTACTTTATTTGAAAATGTATTTCGGTTTTAAAAGGGTACCACATTGATATAATTAGTGGATAAGGTGATAAGGGTTCTAAATCCACTCATCCAATAAGTTTTTGACATGTGTAGTTCATATATTTCACATTATCTTTCCATTTTATTTAAATCGTCAAATAATGATGTCATCGCTGCATCATTATTATGTATTGAATAATTTAATTTATTTAATGTCTAAAAATTATAAAAAAAATACTTTCATGTAGAAAATCGTTTTAGCTTTCCAATGAATATTTATAATCCAAATTTGGACTTGTATAACCCCACTTAAAAATTGTTTTAGTAAATCAATTTATGTTAGTGTCATTTTCACATTAACATTAAAGAAAAATATCTTAATGTCATTTTCCAACTAAAGTGGCTCCATGGGGTCCCCAAGTTGACCAATGGCTTGTCTTGGTCTGCCATGACTCACACAATAGGTGTAGGACAAGTGTAATGGTGTTTTCACATTTTTATATTATCAATTTTACCTTCAATTACACTAATTACCTCTTATCGCGATTAATGAAAAAAAATTACTATTCACCAAAAAATTATTCTCATCCCATTGAACCACATTTTACTTCTTAATTACAACCATGTATGTCGGATTTTCAAAATTCAATACACATTAGTGGTAAACTTTCATTTAACTGAAAAATCAGTTTGCTTGATTACCACTTAGTGGTTTCACTATTCATCAAAAATTGGAGTTTTTCAGAAAATTACCAAAAATTCACCCTAAGATATATTTGATATTCAGAATTAAAAAATGAAGTCTATTTTAAAAAATTCAAAACATATAAGTCACATTAATTAATTGAATAACTAATTCCCGCTGTCAGAGAAAATAGCGTGTTTTTATAAAACAATAAGTATCAAAAGATTGACACCAGTTTAACTCTAATTTCAAAGTGAAATTGATTCCAATGACCACCATTGGATTAAATGGTAAAAATATATTCTAATTTAACTTTAAAACCAATTCAAAAGATAATCTAATCATATAAATAAATTAGATTAAAAAGCAGTTTTGATGTAAAATGCAGTATTTTTCACTATTCATTAACAAATGAACATTGTCAGAAAAATACCAAAAATTCACACAAAGTAAATTTTGATGTCCCAATCATAGAGAATAAGTTTATTTTGAAAAAAATAGTTTATAAAATTTTCAAAAGATAGATTCAAAAATGTTTTGCCATCCAAGGCAGTAAAACAATCTTTTAAGAATATTAGTGTATTATATGCTTAAGATTGGATTTATTTTCATTTTAAGCCTCTAAAACACTATCTAATTCATTAATATACATTGATAAAAATATCTATTAATAATTACTTACTTGGGATGTTACATGTTTAATCAATTTTTAACGTTTCATTTATATTGATTGTCTATTTTATGTTTTATAGTTTTTCGAATTCACGTACTTAGTTTCAAGTAGGCGGTTTTGAAAGCTTATAAATTACTCTTCATCAACATTTTTTTGGAAATTTCTTTTGTTTTAAACTATTTATTATATGTTTAATAAATTTTTAATGTTTCAATTATATTCACCTTATAGTTTATATTTTATGGTCTTTTGAATTCACGTACTTGAAACATTTTTTAGTTTCATGTATGCGGTTTTGAATGCTTATAAATTACTTTTCATCAACATTTTTTTGTAAATTACTTTTGTTTTCAACTATTTATTATATGTTTAATCAATTTTTAAAGATTAAATTATATAATTTTTATAGTTTATATTTTATAGGCTTTCTAATTCACATACTTGATATATTTTTTAGATTCAAGTAGGATGTTTTGAAATGTTATAAATAAATTTTCATCAACATTTTTTAGAAAATTAATTTTGGATTCAACTATTTATTATATTTTTAATCAATGTTTAATGTTTCATTTATATTTGTTTTATAGTTTATATTTTATTGTCTCTCTAATTCACGTACTTGAAACTTTTTTTAGTTTTAAGTAGGAGGTTTTGAAAGCTTATAAATTACTCTTCATCAATTGTTTTTTTGGAAATTTCTTTTGTTTTTAACTATTTATTATATGTTTAATCAATTTTTAATGTTTCAATTTTATTCTTTTTATAGTTTATATTTTATAGTCTTTTGAATTCACGTAGTTGAAACAATTTTTAGTTTCAAGTAGGCTGTTTTGAAAGCTTATAAATTACTTTTCATCAAAATTTTTTTAGAAATTTCTTTTGTTTTCAAGTATTTATTATATGTTTAATAAATTTTTAATGTTTCAATTATATTCGTTTTATTATTTATATTTTATAGTCTTTCGAATTCACGTAGTTGAAACATTTTTTAGTTTCAAGTAGAAGGTTTTGAATGGTTATAAATTAATTTTCTTCAACATTTTTTAGGAAATTAATTTTGTTTTCAACTATTAATTATATGTTTAATCAATGTTTAAAATTTCATTTATATCGGTCTTATAATTTATATTTTATTGTATTTAAAAGTCACGTACTTGAAACATTTTTTATTGTCAAGTAAGCGGTTTTGAAAGCTTCTAAATTACATTTTCATCAACATATTTTTGGAAATTTTATTGGTTTTAAACTATTTATTATATTTTTAATCAATGATTAAAGTTTCGATTATATTTGTTTTATATTTAATATTTTATAGTCTTTTGAATTCAAATACTTGAAACATTTTTATGTTTCAAGTAGGCAGTTTTGAAAGGGTATATAGTATTTTTCATCAACATTTTTGTGGAAATTATATTTGTTTTAAACTATTTATTATATGTTTAATAAATTTTTAAAATTTCATTTATATCGGTCTTATAGTTTATATTTTATTTTTTTTAAAGTCACTTACTTTAAACTTTTAATAGTTCCAAGTAAGCGGTTTTGAAAGCTTATAAATTACTTTTCATAAACATTTTTATGGAAATTCATTTTGTTTTCAACTATTTCTTATATTTTTAAAGAATTTTTAATGTTTCAATTATATTTGTTTTATAGTTAATATTTTATAGTATTTCGAATTCACGTACTTGAAACATTTTTATGTTTCAAGTAGGCGGTTTCGAAAGGTTATAGATTATTTTTCATAATCATTTTTTAGGAAATTAATTTTTTTTCAACTATTTATTATATTTTTAATCAATTTTTAAAATTTCATTTATATATGTCTTATAGATTATATTTTATTATATTTCAAAGTCACGTACTTGAAGTATTTTTTCGTTTCAAATAAGCGGTTTTGAAAGCTTATAAATTACTTTTCATCAACATTTTTTTGGAAATTAGTTTTGTTTTCAATTATTTATTATATGTTTAATCAATTTTTAATGTTTCAATTATATTCGTTTTATAGTTTATATTTTATAGTCTTTCGAATTCATGTACTTGAACCTTTTTTTAGTTTCAAGTAGGCCGATTTGAGAGCATATAAATTAATTTTCATCAACAGTTTTTTGGAAATTCATTTTGTTTTCAACTATTTATTATATGCGTAATCAATGTTTAAATATTAAAATATATTCTTTTTATAGTGTATATTTTATAGTCTTTTAAAGTTGAGTACTAGAAACAGAATCCCATATCAGAAATGGAGAATGTTCTGCGCAGGGAATGGAGAGCCAGAATCCCACATCGGAAATGCAGAATGATTTTCAGGGTAACCTCTATTATAAAAGGGATCTCTGGGTGAGAGGTTCTGTTAGAATCTAGACTGTTGTAATGGAAGTACTGCTAGATTTTAAATGGCAGATAAATTCTGCTGAAATTTTTTGTTTTGTTTATATATTTATATATAAAAAAAAACAAAACAAAAAATAAAAATAAAACACATAAAAAATTTGTTTTAGTTGAAAGTGGCATCACAGATGCTGGCTTTGAGGCTTATTTTGAAAAATATTTTATCGCTAACCGTGTTTAAAAAAAAATTAAATTGTATTAAAAAAACTCCAGCAGTGATACATTACTCACCACCGGCACATTTTCCAGTTTTTTTTCTTAATCACAGTTTGGTGTGCCCAACGGTGACTCCCACTTCCATCCTTTTTCTATTTTAATGGTCTCCCACCCAAGTTTCTCACCACCAGCTTCAACTCTGGACACATCGCAACAAAAAAAAATGATGATTCCCTTAGTCACTGCTTTTGTTTTTCACACTGTCACCTCTCCTCCTGCACTTCAGACCACTACATGCAGCACCATCCGTCGAACCTCCCCACCGCCATCACCTTCTTCATGACTCACTATCTCACATCCTTGAGTCACCACCACAATGTTCAACTTACGTCCACAACAGTCTCCAATCAACCAACCATTGCACGTATCTGAAACAGAAACCGGGAAATCAAAATCACAAAAATCAAACCCCAAAATCGATGGATTTAAAGAAGAAGCAGATGTGGATGCCTAAGAACACCACGAAGTGACCATTTGAGATGTCTCCCTTTCTGAGGAATACGATCGAAGCTACTGACCCACCAGAACATCGTTCCCGGCTTGGATGCCACATGGACATGGAAGATGACAATCCAGCATGTCGAGTAGTAGCAGCAACAGCCGCCTCCTAGAGCAGTCACCTTCATCACCACTATGCATCATCGAGGAAGACGGAGAGCCACAACCGTTGATCTGGAGGGCAAAAACCCCACCCCCACGTGAAATAACATCATTTCGAGGGAGAAAAAAATACAAATAAATAAATAAATAAATTAACAAAAATAATAATAACAATAATAATTAAAACAAAAAAATAAATAACAAAATTATTAAATAAAATAAATTAAATAATAATTTTATAGAAAAAATAAATTAATTAATAGAACTAAATTAACAATAATGAATGAATGATTAATAATATAATCAATAAATAATCATAATAAAAATAATAACATTTCAAAAAAAATTAAAAATAGTTAAATTGATAATCTCTTATAAATATATTAAAATATTTTCAATAATATTATTTACAATTAATCAGAAACAAAATTAATTAAATGTTTTAGATAAATTTAATTAATTAATATAATCAATCAGAATATTAATTAGTAAATTAATATCAATAAAAATCTCAAAATATTTTTAATAAATAAAAATAATTAAACATAATTATTTATAATTATCAAAACTATTATTTTAGTATTTTTATAAACTTATTAATAATAAATTACTTATATTTATTAAATTAATAATTTTATGAAAAATGTAAATGATTATTATTTTTGGTTCTCTACTTATCCATTTTTCATATCTAAGTAGAAGATGCATAGACATCCAGGTTCATGAAGAACACCGGTGCAAAATTTTTTATAGGGTTGATGCTAATGTCCCAAGTATAGAACTCACATATAGGGGGAGGTCGGTGATCATCGATGGTGACTTATTGGAGAAGAGGATTTAGCACAAAATTTTAGAATAGGGGAGATTCTTCAAGATTTATCACTGAGACTTTAAGTTCCATAGAAAGACCGCATAATAACAGAGATGGAGATGAGCCGCAGCATGAACTGTTCCGTGGCAGAAAACTATCCTTCTTCAATACCATTTATTTCAATTCATTTTGAAATCCTTGATTAATAAAGAAAAGTATTGTTTTCTAATTTCCAGTTCAAGGAATTTCTTTTTCTTCTAGTTATCATTAATTCTCCATTTCACATTTTCATTTCAATATTTTTAGAATTTATCGGCGGGATCAATTTTGAGTTCTTTCAATTGCTTCATTCCACAAATGGTCAACAATAAACTGCATGATCATTTGGTGAAATTGATCATAGAGTCAATTTCCCTAATAATTAAATTCAAAAAAGCAGTAAAACATGTGGAGAGTTTGTTTTTGTTGATATTTTTCATATATTATTGTTGTTGACACTTTCATGGAGTGGGGAACTCCATGATAATTTAATATGTGTGATTAATCTCGTAAAAGTGATAGAAATCATTCATTTTCAATGGTTTTATTTTCATTTACATTTCTGTGAATATGAACCCTCATAAAACAAGAATGATAGATCTTCTGTCACGACCCGTCCTAGTGGGGCCCGAGCCACAAATCCCCAAGCCCACCTCCAATAGGCCAGGGGCTGGTGACTAGCCCTAAGAAGGCATGCTACTAATATGAGAGGAATTGCCTATAAACTTATACACACGCACACACAATCTCCAACCCACAAAGCTGAACAATTAAATCTCAACTAAAAATGGAAATGCATGCATACACAAAAAAATCCCAACCTATAGACTAAGACAGGAAATTAAAGTACAGAAAGTGTAAAACCCTGGGCTAAAGTACAAGCCCACCAAAAGAGAGTCTGTAAAGAAGTCTAACCTGTAAAGAAAGGTGTTGTGATTGCAGTCTATAGCCGTAGGAACTCACCTCAGCCTGTCTAATCTCACTGAGTACCGTCCGGTCCTGGTCCGCCTAAAATACTGTCAAAGGCTCTCTCGCCTATACAAGACATGATTTGTGTGAGAAAAGCCCGTGCAGGGGTGAGTATAACAATACCCAATAGGACACCCCAAAACCATAAGGAAAATACAAAAAGGGAAAAAATACCACAGATGAAATATACAATCAGCTCCACACAGGATATGTCTATAGAACATATATCAAGAATATCCAGATATACTCATAGGCAAATGACTATCACGATACCACCACTAGGATCCAACTCAAGGATTCCACTAAGCATGCAACCGGGAGAACACACTCCTATGTCTGAAGAGAGAGATACGAAGTAATCGTTACGGGAGAACACACTCCAAAATTACTATGATAACATGATGCTCAGATGAGGATCACGACCAAGTCATGGGGTGATTCCGACAACTCAGTCTGAGCTAATCTGCTAAGCAGAGGATTGGTTCCTAGGTAAATTTGGTCTCGTCAATAACAATAAATCTACCTAGGGTTCTAGTAATGAATAGAGGATCCAGCTCTAGGACTCATAGAGGGGATTCCAACAACTATATTCCGGAAATCTTACTGAAGGGATCATATTCTTTTATAAAGGAAATGATACCAGAGCCTTCAGGGAAAAGACCAAGGGTCTGAACTCTAAGAAAACAAGTCCAAGTCCCAGAAGAAAAGTGGCTAATGCAATGAAGAATTGGTTACATGGCATGTAGTATGGTTATATGCTGTGTTCCTTGACCCCGGGTACTACCCATGTAAATGGTATGCGTCGTCCATCTATGTTGTGTAAATCCAAACTACACAGTGTGTAGAATAATCACACGCCGTGTTCATTGACTATGGGTGCTGACCGTGTAAATGGCCCGTGTTATTTGTCTTCTCAGATTGAAGGAAACTAAACATCGTGTAGAAGAGTCACACGCCGTGTCTGAGCACCTGGGGCTCGCTTCATGTACATTGTCCATGTTCCCATACATGGTAACTGTTTGTGTCCGTGTCGCCTCCCGTGTACCAGTACACGGGGTATCCTGTGTATCTGGTCGGGTCTGGCCGGGGAAGGGTATACACGCCGTGTACCCAACCCATGTCCGGGTACCCTCAGAGTACATTCTAGGTGGTCCAATGACGAACACAGCCCGTATAGCCCATACAACATGATGTGTTGTCGGGAAATTTTCAATAGTGTCGTCTTGTTCCTCGCGCTTCGGCCGATCTTCTAGATCGCTTTTCTCTGGTCCGTTTGCCACAAAACTGATTATTGTGGGTCACCTTGATGTTGTGATGCCGAATCCGAGGGTTTTTGGCCTTGAATCTTCTCAAATAACAACATATGATCTTCCGAGGGAAATATGCTCGAAGAGAGATTTCTCCCAAATTGCTTAGATCCATCTTTTGTCGTCATAATCACAGCTCCATTGGTTCATCTCAGTGTCAGATCTATATTCTTGCATAGTTATGTCGTATATTGGAGGAGTAATCGGTCATTGTTCTTATCCTGTGAAGAACAAAGAATGCGCATGAAGAATGCGAGGAATGAATCCCAAAAATCGAACAAGAGGGACGGACGTCGATCGTTGTTCGTGAAAATCCCGGTTCATTGTAATTAGATCAAAACCAAAACAACCTCAAAATACTTGGAAGAAAACCCGTCCCGCAAGAACGATCAATACACAGGCTAATCTGTTCATGGATTAGTCCATTTTCGTCGTGGAAATAAAAAACGTGGAAGGAAATCAAAAACAAACATTCTACATGGATCCGCGGCGTTCGTTGGTGGAGATTTGGTCGCTGCGTCGTTATCATCGCAGAAAATCATCAAGAACGTCATCGCCGTGTCGGGAGGTCTTCTCCAGAACCTCCAGAGCCGCCAAGGGTTTCAGGGTTATGAGGTTTGTAACCTTGGACCCCTGCACATGCCTTTATTAAAAAAAGGATAAGAGATATCTATTGCAGCATATTTAAATGATTTCTCTACAGAATTAAATATTTAAATATTTTATTACTATTACGTCCAAAAAACTAGATTTCACCACCGACCTGCGCCGACCGATATTAGGCCTCACCCAAGGTAAAATCACTATTATGAATGCAATGGTGCCCTTGGATTTCTAATCCGAGCACTCGTTTGGGAGTTGTTCAACTATTTCAGGAAAACCACATGCCCATGAATTTAATTATTAAATTAAATTCAAACATTTGTTCAGGGCTCACCGGGCCATGGAACTGCACGCCGTCACGGATCCTGGTCTCGAATTAATTCCCATATAATATTAAAATAATACATGGAATAATCTGGGACATTACATCACACCCACCTTAGTGCTTTTACATCCCCGAAAATCCAAAAAAAGGGCTACTAGAAAAGATGTAGGGACTGCACATGAATCTGGGCCTCCCACTCCCACGTGCTCTCCTGGAAAATCCGATGCTTCCACCAGACACGCACAAAGGGAATAACTCACCCAAAAAGGATCTTCTCCTGCCGATCCTCAATCGACACTAGGTACTCAGGAAAGGTCACTCCATAATCGATGTCTAGCTCGCCCCAGTCGATGACGTGCGATGGATCATGCACGTACCTCCGTAGCTACGACACATGGAAGACATTGTGTACCCGGTCCATATGAGGAGGTAGAGCCAAGTGATACTCCACCTCGCTAAATCTACTCAGAATATTAAAAGGGCCAACGAACCTCAGAGATAGCTTGTCGCCTCGGCCAAATCTCTGCAATCCCTGTCGAGGTGAGACCTGAAGGGACACATGGTCTCCCTCCTCGAACTCCATGGTCCCCCGACTCCTGTCGGCATATGAATTTTTTCAACTCTATGTAGTCTTCATCCATTCTTGGACGACCTGCACCTTCTCTTTAGTAGCTCTCACCATCTCTGGGCCAATGAGTGCTGTCTCTCCTGGGTCAATCCAGCAATGTGGTGACCTGCAAGGTCTCCCGTAAAGATCCTCGAATGGTGCCATACCAATCGTGGAATGATAACTATTGTTATAAGAAAATTCCACCAGTGGTAGGTGATCTTCCCAGATATGACCGAAGTCATGTATGCATGTTCAAACATATCCTCCAGGACCTGGATGGTCTGCTCTGTATGACCATCAGTCTGGGGATAAAACGCTGTGATCAAGTGTAACTGAGTCCCAAAAGCTTTATGCAATCGCTTCCACATTCGGGATGTGAAACGAGCATCACGATCTCAGAAGATTTTGTATGGTACTCCATGAAGTCGAACTATCTCATGCATGTAGAGACATCCCATTAACTCTACTGAACTATGCTCTCATATGACTAGGAAGTGGGATGACTTGGTGAGTTGATCAACGATCACCCAGATGGCATCGTGTCCCCTAGACATACATGTTAAACCCTTCACAAAGTCCATAGTTATCTTGTCCAATTACACTCTATCACCTAAAGGGGATGAGGAGTCAAACCTACTGGAAACTGGTTCTCAGCCTTTACTTGCAGTCATGTAATACAACGAGAAACAAACTCTGCCACACACTTTTTCATTCTTGGCCACCAATACTGACTTCAGAGGTCCTGATACATCATTTCAATGCCCAGATTCACCACCAAAGGGGATGTATAGAACTCCCTTAGAACCTCCTCTCGCAACGTCACTGGTACTACTGTACACCCTATGAAAAGAACAATGTGCTCTCCACCTCTTGAATATCCGTCAGCTGCAACACCTGTGGATATCTGAGCACGTAGAGTCTCACAGCTAGCATCCTTGTGTTGTGATTCCATGACTCGCTGTAAGAGTGGAAGGGTAATAACCATCGACTGAATGTAGGATCCCTCATATAAATCCATAAAGGATAATTGTAAAGAGGCCAACTACCTTGTCGCCTCATCCAACAACTGCGAACTGGATTTCATGCTGAGAGAATCTGCCACAACGTTCCCCTTCCAAGCTGTGTAAATGATCTCAAAGTCGTAATCTTGGAGTAACTCAAGCCATCTTGTTTTTCTCAAATTCAGATCCTTATAATAGAAGATGTATCTGAGACTGTTGTGATCAGAGTAGATTGTAAACCGCTCTCCCATCTGGTAGTGCTGCCACATCTTCAACGCGAAGACTACCTCTTCCAAATCAAGATCATTGGTCACATGGTTCTGCTGGTGTGGCCTCAACTGACGTTATCCATAGGCAATCACTGCTTGCATCTACATCAGGACAAAACAAAGCCCATTTCCTAATGCATTGCAGAACACTACGTACTTGACACCCTCCTCCGGTAATCTCAAGATCGGGGTGCTCGTCAGACTCTGTCTCTTCTACTGGAAAGCCTACTGGAATCTCTCGGTCCACATGAAAGGCTTCCCCCTACGTGTCAAAGCTGTTATGGGTGTTGAAATGTTGGAGAAATTAAGAATGAATATCCGATAGTAGCCTACCAACAAAAGGAAACTCCGCACCTCCATCACGTTCCAGGGTGGCTCCCATGCTATTATGCCTCCACCTCAGCTGGGCCCACTACTACACCATCCGCTGAGATGACGTGTCCCAGGAAATGGACCTCCTGTATCTAGAACTGGAACTTTGAGAGTTTCCCATACAACTGGTGCTCTCAGAGTCTGTCCAGAACCATCCTTAGGTGACTCACGTGCTCCTCCTCGGACGTAGAGTATACAAGGATATCATCGATGAAGACTACTATGAACCGATCAAGATAGGGCTGAAATATCTAGTTCATGAGTCCCATGAGCACTTCCGGGGTGTTCGTCACGCCGAAGGGCATCACCAAGTACTCATAGTGACTGAAGTGGCATCTGAAAGTTGTCTTCGGTACATCTTCATCTTGTACCCACAACTGATGATAGCCTGATCGTAGATCTGCCTTCGAGAACCATCATGACCCTCTCAACTGATCGAAGAGGTCATCGATCCTCGGTAGTGGATACTGGTTCTTCACGGTCACCTGATTTAGGCGTCGGTAATCCACATATAACCTCAAGATCCCGTCTGCCATCATGTCAAATAGCACTGTGGCCTCCCATGGTGAAACGCTGGGTCTCACAAATCCCTTCTTCTGCAAGTCGTCTAGCTTCAGCCTCAGCTCACGAAGCTCTACAAGAGCCATCCATTATGCTGATGCTAATATCCATGTCGTCCCAGGTTGCAACTCAATGCAAAAAACATTCTCTCGACGGGGAGGTAATCCGGGGACATAATCTGGAAAGACGTCATCATACTCAGCCACTACTTCATGAAACTGGAAGCCTGTAACATCTATTGTGCCAAAGGCTAGGCTAGCCAACTGATAGGATATCAGTTGTTCCTTATTATGCACGAGTCCATCCTGTGCTGCCTCGGTCTCTCTTTTACAGACAAAAGAGAACCTCATTCCATCACTACAGACACACCACACACTTCACCTAAAACAGTCGATCTAGTCATGAACTGTGGATATCCATTCCATACCAAGAATGACATCGTATGGTCTCGACGCCACCACATAGAGGTTCCAACCGAAACTCTCACCTCCAAGGCTCATGTCCCACTATCTACAAAGGTGTGTGATCTCTGAATCTTCTCCAGTCAGTGTTTTAAAGCATAAGGTTTGAGTCAACGACTCAACTGGAATCTCAAGGTCTCGAATAAGATAAGAAGCTAGAAAGGAATGACTAGCACATGTGTCTATCAATACGACAGCCCAAGTTGAAATGACCCAGATTGTACCTCTAATAATTCTGGGAGTACCTGGGTCATAAGCCTATGCCACCTGCAGCTGTCCCTACCACTTTCCACCAGCCCTATGAGCCTCGGGGTGGACCTCAAGGGGGTGGTGGTGGTGCTAGGCCAAAACTCCGACCACCTCCAGCTGCTCACCCTGCTCCCCTACCACGTTCACCATCTCAAGGATCCATTTTATCCACAGGTTGCCTCTGCCTCGGTGGTCCAGCCACTACTCCCGTGTCAGTAGTAAGGCTTGTCGGACAATCTCAAGTGAGATGTCCCCTGCCGTCAGATGAGTAGCATCGCCTCTATCGAGGCGAGCAAGATGCGCCCTGCGAACCCTGTACGGAAGATCCCCAATCCTGTGATCTCCTCTGTAAACCTCTCCCATGCATGGGTCCCGGACGTCGTCTCCATGCTACCAAGGTCTCTGCTCCAGCTCACCCTCTACTGATAATTTCCGGCTGTCTCTACTCTGCCAAAAAGCTCTCGACCACCATAGCCCGCTCAAGAACCCCAGTATAAGTAGTAATTCTCATAGGGATGATGCTAGCTCAGATATCTCTTCGCTAGCCCCGTTCAAAATTCCGAGCATTGATGTACTAATCTCTGACCATATCCATCGAGTACTGCAAGAGGTCGTTAAACCTTGATGAATAGTCAACCATCATCATGGTTCCCACCTGGAGCTGAAGAATCACCTATATACGTAATGCTCATAGGGTAACTGGTGAGAACTACTCTCTAAAGAGACACTCAAACTCTAACCACAAAGAGTCACCTCGTCGTGGGTCTTGATAACAAAACTCCACCATCATCCTCCTGAGCCCTGCAGAAGGCTCGCTGCCAGGATCACTATCTGGTCTGCTGGTGTCCTGACCATGATGAACACTCTGGTCAATGCCTCAATCCATTCCTCTAATGCCTGAGGGTCAGGCTCTCCTCGAAACATGAGGGGTCTCTGTCTCAAATTCTCGTCGAGTGCACTCAGCCTGCGCTCCTCTTCCACTGGTACATCAGGCACTAAACAATGATCCACAAGTGGCGGGATAACTATCACACCACCTAATGGTAAAATTGGGGGATTCGGTCCCTGTATCGTAGCTTCATCACAAAGGGGGTCATCCTCATGATTGAGCTGCTGGATCCTAGTAGGTGCACATCGTGGAGGCATCCTGTAAAGATAAAAGATGTAACTCAGTCAGTGAGTATATCTGGAGAGCTCACTAATGAAGGACAATTAAACTTCAACCCATTACTATATGATGTATGCACCTTTTTTTTCCGCTGCAACTAGTGTTCTCATGTTCCGAGTCGAAAATAATGTTATCGGAGTCTTGTTTTATGGATACATCAGCCGCCCGCACAAACACTGGGGTCCCTGGACTGAAAGAAAAACTCGAAACACTTAACACTGTTGCCCCAAACCAACTCACAGACTCTGAGTCCTAATGTAGAACCGACCACCTCTGATACCACTCTGTCATGACCCGTCCCGGTGGGGCCCGAGCCGCAACTCCCCAAGCCCACCTCCAATAGGCCAGGGGCTAGTGACTAGCACCGAGTAGGTATGATACTAACATGGGAGGCATTGCCTATAAACCTGTACACACACACCCACACACAATCTCTAAGCCCACAAATCTGAAAAGTAAAAAACTCAACTAAAAACTGAAATGCATGCATACACTAAATATCCAAACCAATAGAGTATCATAGGAATGTAAAGTAAAGAAAGTGTAAAACCCTGGGCCATAGTACAAGCCCACCAAAAGTGATTCCGTAACGAAGTCCAACCTATAAAGAAATGTGCTGGAACTACATTCTGTAGCCGTAGGAACACACCTCGGCCTGTCTGATCTCACTAAGTATCGTCTGGTCCTGGTCCGCCTAAAATCCTATCAAAGGCTCGCTCGTCCGCACAAGACATGACACGTGCGGGAAAAGCTCGTGCATGGGTGAGTATAAAAATACCTACTAGGACACCCCAAAACCACGAGGAAAATACAACATGGGAAAAAATACCACAATAGAAAGATACAGTTAGCTCCAAATAGTATATGTCTACAGAACATATAACAAGAATATCCAGATATACTCAAACACAAACGACCATCGCGATACCGCCACTAGGATCTAGCTCGAAGATTCCACCAAGCATAGATCCAGAAGAACACAATCCTAGGTCTAAAGAGAGAGATACAAAGTACTCGTTCTTGGAGAACACACTCCATAAGTACTATGAGAACATGATGTTTTGATAAGGATCACTTCCAAGTCATGGGGTGATTCCGAAAAATCAGTCTGAGCTAATATGCTAAGCAGAGGATCAGTGCCTGAGTAAAGTTGATCACGTCGATACCAATAACTCTACCTAGGGTTCTAGGAATGAATAGAGGATCCAGATCTAAGTCTCACAGAGGGGAATGCAAAAATCAATTCAGGAACTCTTGCAGAAGGGATCATATTCTTGTAAAAAAGAAATGATACCAGAACAATCAGGGAAAAGACCAAGGGTATGAACCCTAAGAAAACTAGTCCAGGTCACAGAAGACAAGTGGATCAAGACATGAAGAATTGGTTACATGGCGTGTAGTATGGTTACACGCCCTGTTCCTTGACCCCGGGTACTGCCCATGATAATGGACCATGTCTTCCGTCTATGTTGTGTACAACTAAACTACACGGTGTGAAGAAGAATCACGCGCGATGTTCCTTGACTCCGGGTACTGTCCTTGTAAACTGCATGTGTCATTTGGCTTGTCGGTTAAAATGAAACTACACAGTGTGTATAAGAGTCACACGCCGTGTCTGAGCACCTGAGGCTCGCTTCTTGTACATTGGCCATGTGCCCGTACACGGTCACTGTCTGTGTCCGTGTCGCCTGCCCGTGTACTAGTACACAGGGTATCCCATGTATCTGGCCGGGTCTGGCAGGGGAAGGGTATACATGTCATGTCCTTGGACATGTACCCAACCCGTGTCTGTGTACTCCCAGTGTACACGCCATGTGGTCCGCCGATAAACACACGCCGTGTAGCCCATACTACACGGAATGTAGTCGAGAGCATCCAGATCCTCCATGGGTTTCAGTGTTATGAGGTTTGTAACCCTGGACCCATGCACATGACTTTATTAAAAAAATGGATATGAGGTATCTGTTGCAGTAGATTTAAAAGATTTTGCTGCAGAATAAAATATTTAAATATTTTATTACTCTTACGTCCAAAAAACTGGATTTCAACACCGACATGCGCCTGCCGATGTTAGACCTCACCTAAGGTAAAATCGATGTTTTGAATGCAACGGTGCTCTCAGATTTCTGATCCGAGAACCCATTTGGGAGTCACTGCACTGTTTTAGGAAAACTGTACGTGCACATAATTTAATTATTAAATTAAATTCAAACATTTGTTCTTGGATCACCGGGCCTCAGAAATTTACGCCATCTCAGAGCCTGGTCTTGAATTAATTCTAATATAATATTAAAATAATACATGGAAAAATAATAGACATTACTTCTTCCCCAAAAATTTCCCCATATTCTTCATCTTTGAGCAATACATTCCTCACTAACTCTTTTGTTCACTGTTAAATTTGTATCCTCATTATGTTATTTTAGTTCATAAAAAACAAAATATCATCAACACAATAAATAATCAAAAAATAATTTATGAAAAATTCTTGTGAACTATTCAATAGTGGTTACCTTCTAAAAAATTTGGTTACTCTACCTTCCCAGCAGGTTAAAACCTCAACTACTATACTTGTATAGGTTTATTAATAATATTATGAGGGTCTTGATGACCTTTGTCAATATCAAACAAGTTGGGGCCTACCATAGGCAGGATTCATGGGTCATTATCTCTCTTTCATCATTGATGTATTGTAAGGGGTACCTTTAGAGGGAAGGGTTTGTAAAAATTTTGGACCATTATAAGTTATATCAGACATAAAATACTAGTAAGCATCATAAACCCTGAAAATAACATCATTCAATAGTGACCATATGAATATATTATATTAAGGGTTATGGTAAAAGTCATATTTCCATGGAAAAAAGAAGGGATGACCTCGACCGGTACAATCATACCCTATGAAGCCTATTTATCAGAGTCTTCAAGGGAGATATCATCACATGGCTTTTCGCTTGAACAATATCAATTTGTGATCTAGAAATTAAATTATGAGAAAAACTATTTACATGATAAGTCCGAGATCATCACGATCACAACCGAAACTATGTTCACTAAACCACCACATGAAAATCTCACCATCTCAAACTATATCCGTAGGGATTCACTAGTTGAATAAGGAATTATATATCTTGACCATTATAATATAGATATGTATATTTTCGTTTGAATAGTATAATGGACATATTTATTCTTAATTTTTATTTCTTTATAAATGATTATATAAATGATTTTTGCAAGATATATTTTGATACAATGAAAAAAAATATTTACGAGTGATATACTATTTAGATCAAAACACTATATTTATTAAATTTATAATTTTTGAATTAAATTTTATTTTAATAAAATATTATTATTAAATATTTTTTATTTTATATTAATGATAATATAATTTTACAAATTCAAATATATTTTTTATAATTGTATGAAAACTGTTACTGTGAAAAAACCACTATTTCTCAATAAATATGTATTTTTTATTTAAAAGTGAAAATTTTCAAATCATGAAAAATATTTTGATAAAATTAATATTATTTTTTGATTCATAATTTCTATGTTGTTAAATAGGTTTTTCAAATATTATTTTGAGATAATTGATTTTTGATCAAGATTAAATATTATATAATTGTATGTTGTGTATAATGGCCTCCTAAAAGCCAAAAAGTGATGAATGAAATCTATATTAGGTATATACAACCAAATTTATAATTAAAAATTCAAATAATGTTGTTTTAGTATATTTTAAATAATTTATGAACCCTTTTTAAATCATCCAAATTTTATATTATATTTTTATATTTTAAAATAAATTCTTTATATATATGACTCACTTTCACATTACCAAGGGTATTATTCTAATATGTTAGGTTATTTTCCTTGTAAAATAATTAAAAAATTAACTCTACTAAAACCCATATGAAAAAATCATGGAAATTTTTATGATTTTGAATAATTTATTTTAGAGTCCAAGACCAATGTTTGGGAAATAATAAAGAACTCACCTCTCATTTCCTATTTTAACCTCTCTAAAATCTCATTTTTCTACTCTCAAAAACCATGAAACATGACTATAATCATTCGTTTACTCTATATATCCCTCCCAAGGTCCACCATGCTATAAATGTGCTCTTTAGATGAATTTAGAAACACTCTCATGGTTTGGGATCCTCTCTAGCTCCTTTTTATGCAAGATCCTCCTTTATGTCATGCCTTTTGTTTTATATTTTTCCACAGAGAGGTAAATTGTCACGCATCCCTACTACATACATTATGATTTTAAAAATGTTTAATGGACCATTTATCTATTTAATACTTCCATTTAACCTTTATATGGCCCCAAGTTTCTATGGAAATATCACTGGGATTTTCCATTAACAACTGCTGTCTAGTGAATAACCATTCTTATTTCCACTCAAAAGTATCCAATTATATGTAACTATACTTTTATTTATTTTAAACATGTACTTCTCTAATGTGTATATCTAAAAATTCTATGTAAATCTTGTAGAAGAATATGTAGTAATAAAATGTTGTATTAGTGAAAAAAACAATCAAAATACATTCAAATAAGTAAAAATATTTATGTATCCAAAGTACAGCTCAAAAGGAAAATACACAGTCGTTACTCTAAAAGAGTACATTTTCTTATGTATATATATGATGTATATCCCTTAATTTTCTTATTTTTATGGAGAAAGTTATGATATTTATACTATAAAATGAACATATATAGGTCCATAAATATCTAGAAATATCACACAATAAGTCTTGAATATTCGAATTCAAAATCATTTATGAATGTTGTAATTTCTTGTATGAACTAAAACGATTTACTCTATTCAATACAATCTCTTGAATTTATCATAATGAGCCTTTGAGTAAATATCTAATTCTATATGGACTTTTACATCAATCAATGATAATATAATAAATTTAAAACCATTCTATTGATTAGTTAGATATAGGGTTCCTTCATTTTTTTGAAAAACTCCATATAGAGGGTTGATAGTGTAAGATAGTTTACAAAAACAGGGTTGATAATGTACACTTTCTAAAAAATGTAGGGTTTATGAAACATACATTCCAATCCTAAAATATAGGATTTCTTCCAAATGTAGTGTATATGATTGTTATTATTATTTTTTTCAAACATAGGATTTCTAATCCTTACATTATAATTTCAAATATAGTGTATGAACAATGTCTCCTGGATGCTTTAACAAATATTTCCCAATCGATCATTCAAATGAATATATTTTTAGAATAAATATTTTGATGAATATTTTTTTCCTAAAATTCACTGAAAATAAAAATCATTAGAAACATAAATGTGGGTGTTTATGAGCATAAAAACGAAAAATAAATTAACCAAATTGTTAAACCAAAACATCATCAACATTCTCTCCTATTTTCATAGTCACAAACTCTATAAATAATTACGTAAAATTTAAAACAAATTTTAGAAGAATAAATTATTATACCCATAAATAAATTAATAAAAAAAATTTATTCTTTTAACAATATTTCTCATAATCATCCAAATATCACTTCTTTTATCTCTTTTTAATATTTCACATAAATTATCTTATAAAAGTCATCTACATCATGACTATAAACAAATAATGATAATGAAAAAAATTTACCAGATGAATATATGAAAATTTAATATATATATAATTTTTCCCATTTTTCTAGCATCATAAATATATGAGTGTAATTTTTTAAAATAAACCCCTCCCCCAATGAATAAACAATGACCATTTTTTAATAACTCCCCTCAAGTAAAAGAATATAGAATATTTAATTATTTAAAATACTACAGAGGAATTAAAAAAATTTAACTAACATTTTTATAAGTAATATTGGAATAAATATTCTTTATTACATACAATAACATATAATCATGTAATCATACATTATGTTCATGCTTACATGCAAAATTTTTTTTATAAAAATAAAAAGAAATTATGAAACAAATTATATCTTGTTTTTTTCAGAAATATTACAAAATGATATATAACATTGGCTTCAAAAAATACATATAAAATAAAAAATGGTGTGTTAAGAAGGAATAAAATGTACATATGAAATTTATAAACATCTATCTATTTCACTATGATCATTTAACACACTTGAAAAATCTTCTATTTTATTTTGAACGTCATCTGTTCTTTGATATAGTGAAAAGATGAACATTATTCAAACAAGAAATGTTTCATCTTATCTATATCCATCTTAGTATCTTATTACTTTTTGAGTTCCATCATATATTTTTTTTCACATTTAGACATTAAAAGATTCAAATTATTCTTTTTGTATTGAACTTTAATTCACATTATGCCACTCTATATTTAATGAATCAAAAACAATCTTTTATATAGATTAATTCCGTAGTTCTTCATACGACCAACTATAAGTATTTAGATCAACTTGAATCCTTAATTTTACTTCATTCAAGGAGATGAATTTGAATATAATTTTTTCATATGATATCTTAGATGAAGATATTTCTAGTTCTTCATGCCCATGAGATTTTTTATTTTTTTCATAACATTTTTAAACTAATATTAAACATATGAAAATGATTTTTCCGATAAAAAATCAAAAGGACTAACTTTTATCTTTTTTTATAAATTATTTTCTTATGAATATAATGTAATTAACCACTATATCATGTTGTGACTAGTTTAAAAATCTATTGAATAATATTATTTGAAGAAGATTGATACATAATTTTAATGATTCTAGATGAATTTAAACTTTTTTAGATACATTGTAGTTGAAACATGACATTTTTTAGTTGAAAATGTTTAGAATAATTATAAAAGATTTTATCTATTGAAAATAGATATTATGTAAATAATATTTTCTAGTTACATAAAAAAACAATATTTTGAAACATGAAATATATTGATTTTAGTAGGCTTAAATACAGAAAAATGTAATTTTATATATAATTTAAACAATTAATATATTTTCTGAAGATTAAAAAAATGTTTATAGATAGTTAATGTTTAAAAGAACAATCATATAGTCAAAATAGACTAATACATGATTTAATGAGTAAATACGGGTTTTCAAAATAAAAGATACATATCTCTCACCCGGTATAAAACCGTTAATTCAATTTAAGAATATAGATATTTAAAAATGAAACAATTCATACATTATAGATTTTGGTACTAAGAATTTTTTATAATGAACTACTTTAGATTTTATCACTCCTTTGGTAGATATTTTATTAAATCACTCATAAAACCATATATAATTATAATGATAAATCATAGTGGTGTAGTCCTGTAAAACTCAAAATACATGTTTTTTTGGGTACCCACATGATTTTCGGCCAAACAGTGTTATCAATTTAATTATTAGGTATCCAAAAATGTTTATTTGTAGTATTAATACTACAATTTATGTTAAACAATTATTAAGAACAATAAACATTTTTTATGTCTGGAAATGATCTCTTATATAAATCAACAATCATTTGTATAATTTCCATTAATACCAAAATAAAAAAATTACCAGTTGATTTATTTTTATATTTGAACAAGTAACAAAATAATTCATATATTTTTGGATTTTCACCATTACTTCATATTTACAGTTTTCCATTATGAATTTTATTATTACAAAGGATTTTATTTAAATAATATTATCCTTTTATCAGTATACTAGAATTTTTTTAAGGCATCAAATTCATCTAATAATTTATTAATCTAAGTTTTGTACAAATCTTAAGAATATTAGCAAAGTTAGTTTTTAAAACTATAATTTATTTTGACAAGCATTAATTATCTAATAGAACAAAATGATATGATTTGCTAAATTTTCTATGAAAATTATTTAAGGAATCATATTAATCATTTAACATAAAAAAATACATATTTTATTCATCATAAGAATGTTTTTCTAAACTAGTGTTTTGATAGTAATAAGATTGTACCTCATTAGTATGAGTTATAAGTTATATCCTCAGGTTTTTATCCTCAGTTCAGAATCAGTCGAATAATCATCAAGGCAACCCAAAGAATCACTCCATACAGCCCTTATAATGTTATTGACTTTACCATTATAATAAAATTTTCATTTGAGATTTATTTAAATGGAAGTTAACCATTATAAAACCACTTTATTTAGATCAAAATCATCTGTTTTCTGTAGTCCCTTTATTTTTATTATTATACGACATTAAAAACCATTCAGCAAAATATGGTAAATATTTATCTTGACGATTTGAATCAGATGATTCATCCATAGTATTTTTGAGAGTAGCAAGACTATGTTTGATATTTTTTTCATCTTCAGCCTATATCTCAACTTAATTGTTTGATATTTTAAGTTCCCTCATAGACATCATTAATAGCCTACATCATCTCATAAGAAGTATCACATTTAGAAACTCAATTAAACATATCATTTTATTCTCTAGAATAATTCATTTCAATATTTCTTTGGATTGACCTATAACTTATTCTTATTAGAGTCATTAAAACATACTTGACTTTTTATATGAATACATACTATTAAATTAAATTGTTAGAAAAAAAATATTCAATTAAAGGAGAAGAAGTAATTTTTTATATTAGATAGAATCCAAATAATATTTTTTCAAGAAAAAATATACCATAATAACCCTACCATTATTACATTTTTTTAGGATGGGATAGCGATGATGAAGAAAAAGACCCAAGAGGGGTTGAATTTTGTTCTGAAAAAACATTGATAGATTATGAACACCTATATTGTTGTTTAATGAATCTTTCCTTAACTCTTTATGGTGAGTGATTATTCGAAATAATTAAAGTAAAAGTACAAAGTGAGGTATAGTGGTTCATGGAACATAGATATCTTATTCCACTCCACAAACACTCTCTGAGTGAGTTTGGAACCATTACTTGATAGTTCCTAGTATCAGAAGACATTAACTTCCAAGTTCATGAAGTTAACCACATTACATGGAATTTACAATTCCTTCTAGATCTTTTACAAGTAACCAAGAATCCACTATTTAGTACAAGAAGCTTTCACTTTACCACATTTATGGCCAAGTCCTCACAAATATAATAAATCTATAGAGAATAATTTAATAGAAAACATAGGATAAATTTTTTTAGAAGTAGACATATTTAATTGATCATCAATATCACACAACAACAAATACATCTCCAAAATTTCACATGATTTCAAAAAATAGATGAAAATAAAACACCAGATAGATTACTAAACATGCATGTGTCTAAAGTGTATATTTGAAAAATGATTTTTGATCTCAAAGAATAATATGTAACAATAAGGTGAAGTAGCAGCATTAAAAACCCAAGATTCAGTTAGATATATATCAAGACATGTGTGTCTCCAAAGTGTATCTCTGAATCCAATTACACTCTTTTTTTTCAAATATATCTTTTCGCTATGTATATATATGATGTATGTCTCCAATTCTTTTCATTCGATACCAAGTTTATTGATATTTATACTATTGGTCAAAAAGTTCAAGATCAAATTAGCTATATAAATATCACACAGAAATTCGTGAATATTTTAATTCAAACCCACTTAATAGATTTATAACATCTTATAAGAATGGAAGCAATTTACATTGTTGAATACGAGCCTTTGAATCAATCATAATGAGCCTTTGAATAGATATTTTCATCTATCAAGATTGTTTCATAAATCCTAGATAATATCAGAGATATAGAACTCCATTTTTTAATAGTCAAAATAATAATTCCTTTATGATAATAAAAAATCCAAAAAAAAGATTTAGAATGTAGGGTTCTTTTCAAATGTATGGTTGATGCCATAAGGTTGTTCATAAGCGTAGGGTTGATGAACAATAATTTTTGTTACTCAAATGTATGTTTTCTTCCAATCATAGGGAATATGATCAATACACATTATTTAAAAAGTAATATTTCCAATCATTAGTTTAACCTTAAAAACATAAGATATTAATAGTATTTCAAAAATACTTTCAAAAATTAGTTAAGAACACATTAACAAATATTTCATTACAGATCAATTACTTGGATATATTTAAAGAATAAATATTCTGATAAATATTATTTCCTTCAAATTCTCTTAAATAGAACATCACTAGTAACATAAATTTGGGTTATTATGAGCTTTAATACCAAAAATAAATTAATGTAATTTTGAATCCGCAAATGTACAACAGGTTCATTCCTTTTTTGGATAAAAAGTGAATATAAATTCACTAATATATTTGATCCTGAAATAAGGGGATTATTTTAGTGTTAATAAAGAGACAATACATCCTCAAAAATGTTGCTAATGATTTGGGAGGCACATAGAGCTAATGTGTGTACAAATACATATATAAATTATACATTGAATCCATTATTATGGTGACCTGTGATTGTCTATAAGGAAGGGTTCAAATTCATAGTTTGAGAAGGTAAGTGTTAGTGTATGTGGGTTGTGTTTGTTTGCTTTAACTCACAAAAACAAGTAAGATTGGTACTAAATTAACAATTAGAATAAATATCAATTATTAATAAAAGGGTAAGAGTGCTTATTATATCATATCATATTTTTATTTGATAATATCTCTTTATACTGGGGCTCAGTGAGAGTTAGTAATCATAAACCCCCAACCAGTGGTTTCCAAAAAATCTAGATCTAGAATTAGAATGATTAATCTCATATAAAACTCTATAATGTGTGAATGTATTAGTACTTAAGAATTCCCCAATTATCCAATAAAACACTCACCTTTATCTTTTTGGGAAACTTAGAGTAAAAATTGGCTATCTAGAACTATAAGGAGACAAAACCAATCATTCGAATCACAAATTAGTAACCTTCAATCACATCACCACACAATTACACCAATTCCATATTATATCATGATACGTTTTAACCCATTGAGCTGTTGTAGTGTGTGTGTGTGTGTATTTTCATGTAATCAATATACCATGTTTAAAAAATCTGCATACTCAAAAAGTATATGTCAAAAATTAAATTGAAAATAATAGAATTTATTGAAGAACTAAAGATTTTTATGTAAATTCAAGAATAATAAGGCTCTCTAATATTGAATCAATAAAAAATTAAGGTTTTATTCTCCTTTGGTTAAATCCCATAACGGTGAACCACACGCTCTTTAAATAGTAACTATAACAACTACAAATAAGTAAGTCCCTAATAACTAATGAGATAAGGGTGACTAAATCATGTTATAGCTTCTTCCCTTGCTTGAGACCTTTTAATTTTTCATTAAGGTTTCTTTAATTTATTCTATTTAATGTGTATAGATCATATATGAATTCTATGGTGAATTTCATTCTCCTAGGATAAAAACAGGTTCCTCTCTCTTAAATATATTTTCTTTTATTCAGTTGGTCGCACCCTTCCATGATATGGTTCCATATTATAAATAATAAATCATTTTATTCCTCAAATTACTAACATGAATTCCACATGTGGTTCATTTCTTATTGAGGGATATTCTACCTTAGGTTATTTCCTATTTAAAATATTCTTATTATAAATTATTTATATGAAATAGAATTTTCAATTGGATTGTGATTGTAAATTACCAGGCTTGTATATTTTTTTGGAGGTTAAGTCTTAATTAGGGTGGGGGAAACATAATATTGACAAAATGATAGATTTGTCTATAGAAAATAACATCATGATTATCTTTATAATCAATGATGTTTAGTTGATATATTGGATCCTTAGATTACAGTGGTCGCAATGTATTTTAAATAATTGGTCACAATTTCAATATTGAGTGTACATAGTTTGTGTATTAGGCCTTGAGGAAATCAGGAGAATAACAATGCATTGATAAGTTTACTCATATTCCATTTTTGTTAGATGTAAACTTACAAGATGATGAGATGTTACAATGAGTATTTTAAGAATCGTTATGTACCTGATGATTCAACAAAAACAAAAACAAAAACAAATCCCTAAACAAGATTGATCTGGCTCGTCAATGTGGCTAAATAATATATAATTAGATCTATTGAAAAGGAAATTTCTGTAAAAAATATTTTGAAAATATAATCCTATATGATTTTTAAAGGATATTTTAGGTCTACCCCGAACACTTATAATAATTAAATATATCATTAGGTTTACCCTCTTAATAGAAGCATCCTTTGATCTTCTTTTACCAAGTCCAAAAAATCAAAAACGTATATCATTCATAATATCATAAAAAATAGATTCTCCAGTTTTCCATTAAACATAATCATTTCCAATCTTATCTGTCTTAGTTTGTACACATGTCCCTAGTAACATTTTTATTTCCTATACCCTTATTTTTTCATGATATCTCGTCAAATGTAGGACTACCTACCATATAGAATATTTGTTTTATTAATAATCCTTTAAAATTTACCCTTCAATTGAAATAGAATTTTACAATCATAAATAACCCCATAATAATTTATCTGCTTTATCTCAATGGTATGAATCTTATGGGGGATATCTATATTAATACCTCCATCAAATTGTAGAAATTAGTATAATTTTAAAACAATTGTTATCTTTTGAAATAACATGGCCCCTAAATATCATATTTTTAATTCATTATGATAATTATTTTCCAAAAATTGTCTCAATATATTCTATTTTATCCCTACTAATATATAAAATATTCAATTATAAAGACTCTGTCTAATGATATAACATTAAATTGATAGTCTCTTAGAATAATACAATGAGAACATAATAATCCTTAAAAATAATGAAATTAGCAATATCATCAGGAATATGCATTGTAAGTTCAACTAAGACCAGAAGATAAGGCATAAAGTTAATTTTGATCCTTGAAATAGAAGACTTGATACATTGAAATCTATAGAGTCACCAATTGGAGATCTAACTCAAATCAAAACCTCTAATTACATATCCTGGAATGGTTTTTTATAATCCACCTACACCACTATTGTAAGAACGTTCAATATACCAAATGATTCTATATTATAAAATAAAGAGAATTTCAATGCTTGTTACATTCTTAATTCAAAAAAATCGACAGAATATTTTCTTTTTTTATGTTGTAATATGTTTCTAGTTTTAGGATGCAATGTGACATTAACTTGATTATAACATAGATTTTATAGGAAAAATATTCCACAGACACAGATAGGGTTGGAATTAATGTATGATTTAAATGAAATACCACCTTACCATGGTAATGTAATAGTCGCATAAATTCTATACATCTTTTTTCCCTTATATGATGTTCTATCATGAAAAAATACATGGTAACGTTGGATATTAACATAAACTATTTCAAATGGATGGAATTACATTGGATTTTCTATATATCCTTGATACATGGCATAGATACCAATGAATTTTCATTTCATTGTAGGTTTATAAACTCATATTACTCTCCATTATACATATATATTGCTCCAAATTTTCTTAGTCACAAAATTTATTCTTGAAAATGAAGTGTTGTGAACCAAAATAATATTTCATATTTTTTGAATAATTTTCATAATTTAAAAAATTACATCCAATGATTAATATCACTACACCAACAACCAAAGAATTATTGTTTTCATATATTATCTTTGTAAATATTATATTTTACAATACTATGACCATTTATTCATACATCACACCACACTGGAAAACTGAATAGAAATCATTTGGTTATAAACATCCTAATAATCTAGAGAATGAAAAACAAAAAATGGTGTGAGTTTAAATTCTTAGTAAGTGGAAAATATATCCCCATTTTATTAATGCATAGAACACATGCTTGAGAAAATATGATCAAGGATGAAATTTATGATTGTAAAGGGATATGATCCAATTAGAGTTGTCCATGTAATATTTAATTATCAAAAATTTACAATGGAATAAGATAGAGGGAATGTGAGACCATGAACATGAGCCACAAAAAATATCATAGACATATAATATAATTCTTTTGGAATAAATGTGTGGTACCTAATTAATATTAAAAATCATAACCCTATGAAAAATGAAATATTTACCTCCTTCCAATTTTTTTTGAACTTAATGAAATTTCCCCACATCAGGTCGTGAACAAAAAAATAATATCCAAACATCATGTTTCGGACATAAAAATAATGTTCACACATCATGTTGTGAATAAAGAAATAGTATTCACACATATAATCGTTATCTAATGAGATGTAGAACATTAAAAAATGCACTGTATTGTGATATTTGACCTACGTTTCAATCATACATACATATATGTTTCATAAAATATAATTCATTCATCATATCATGAAAACCCTTGTTAATAAAATTTGGTTTATATAATTTCCAAATGTTGTTGGATAACATGATATCGAGAGTTGATCAGTTGAATAAAAAATTTCAATCACCCAAAAGAAAGATTTCATTAAATAAATTAATGGGGTATTTATAAAATAAAAATACACTATAGATATATATTTGATAGATCATAAAATATACATTATAAAACATTTCTCCACAGTATCGTAATGATATGATGTCACTAATCATTTTAAAAAATGATCACTTTTGGGAAGTTACAATGAATAATTTTTCAAAAATATGTTTAAAATAAATATCATTACATAATAGTTCAAAAACACATAATGGGTTTTTAAAGTAAATGTATAGTAGGTGATAAAATGATTGATTGTGAAAGGAAAAATAATTATAATATTTTAAAATACAATTGTAACATATTGAATTCTCTCAAGAAATAGATAATTTTAATTTGGATTAACCTTCATTGTGTGGCCATATTTATGTTTCCTAAGGTATTCAAGGAGGTACGATATGTGTCATTGGACACGTATGAATCTTGGATCCTTGAAATTGTAAGAGGTAGATTGGGTCTCATAGTTACTATAAAGTGTTCCATCTAGACTGCATGATTTCTCTAAAATTTGAAGTGGTAGGAAATGGGGTGCTTGGGGCCACACAGTTTGTTTAATATTGTGAAAAACTAGGCTCAGACCCCAATAGACTACTAATGGATTTTGACAGTGGAATTTTACAAGTATTGCGCACATTTTGATATATTCTTCACCTAGCCATGGGGGGTTCCAATCTGAAGTTGTGTCTTAGCGCATGGTGTGCCCAACCTTGCATCCAAACCATGGGCTCTATGTGGCAATGTAAAATTACCATTTTACCCCTCATTAATCCTTTAACCATTTTATTTTCTCCATTTCTATCCTCTAGTGGATGAACCACTATCATCATTCATGTATGAGATCTCCTCCCACTAAATCTAGGAATCAAGCTACCACCACAATCTGAATTCTATTTCACTCATTGCTAGATCCATTGGAATGAATTTGGTAATTTTATTAATCCCATACCTTTTAATTATATATTATTACATCGTCTATTTTGCAATATAGGTGCGATATTGTTTACCCAATTGTAATATAAGGTGATAGTTTCTTTTATTTCAGTCAACCATGTTTGAATCAATGGTCAACACTAGATGAGGGATGATATTCGATGTTAAGGTAGATGGTAAATGTTATTTACACTGAATTGATATCCTTATATAATATAAATCATCATTTTTTGAGTTATACCATTCTTTAATCACCTCTAAAGTTTTTAATTAAATTAATTTAAAGCCATAAAATGACAAATACAGACCTCTCTAGTGGATAATCAACCCCTTTGGTTGATTTCCATGGTTTATGACATCCAAATGGGTGTGATATGCCTTCAAGGACTATGTTTCCCATTATTTTAAATTGGTCAAACATCACTTGGTTGTGTAGAAACATAAATAATTCATTGAGGTAATGAATTTTGTTGAAACAACTGAATTTTCTATGGGATTAAGACTTGTGACTTATTCCTTATAACAAGAATAGATTTTCCAAGGAGAATGTTGTGACCAATATGCCTATTGTGATATAGATACCAAAATTAAATGAAATGTCCATTTATGATAGCTATTTTATATTCATTGTTTTATTTAATGATTTCACCATATTATAGAGGGTGTTACATTAGTTTCTAACATAAGGAAACCTTGGAAGGACTCTTTATACCATTATTATAGAATTACGTAATGGGTTGTAAGCATGTTGAGGGAGACACATGTTAATCCCAAGATGGGATCACCATGTGTTTTTAGTCTTAGCTCCAGATGAGTGACAAAAGTTGCATAAGGGATACCACTTAGTTGAGCTTGATGTTATAATGGTTGTACCATTCAAAGAGAGATACTTGATATCCTACAAGTGATAACAGGTATCGACATATAGGTTAGTTTCAAAATTCTCCCCCATGCCTAGAGTGACCCTCATGAATTCATTATTCGGTCTCCATTAATGGACTACTTAGGAAATGGAATTTTATTGAGTCCCTCAAGAGATACATGGAAAGTATCTCTTAATTTCTATTAATGAGTTCATGGTGATTATATATATTTAGTTAAAAACTTATTTAATTGAATTTTAAAACGAAATTAATTATTTGAAATGAAACATGATCCTTCAGTTTTTAAAAATTATGGACATTCCCTCCAAGCCTAATCACAAGATTTGGAATAGTCCATCTATTTAAAAATTAATGCACTATCATAACATTTATAAGGTCCTCTGGTTCAACAATGGAAAAATAAGCTGAAAGTTGGTAAATTGGATGGGTGTCCAAGTAGGGACCAATCACAATGTATTTATTTTTTATTCCTATTTTTCATTTATTTTTTTTGAAACATTTCTCATTTTATAGTGTGAATAATGAATTGATCTAGACACCATTGTTTGTGGCCTATAATGATTGTATCTCACAACCATCTTAGGCCTCCTTTAGTGCCCATGTAGACTTCATGTATAAATGTATTGGAAACAGAAAGTGTGTGGCTTCTGATTCTTGTTCTTTTTATGGTTCTTGGATTGAGATGGGGGTTGAGGACCGAGGCTTTGTTCACGATTCTTGAAGTAGATATTTATTTAATTTTTTTAATTTTTTATGATGTGGTATTTTCCTATATCTTCTTACCCTCATACTCATTTTTGTATATACACATTTCAAGGAATCATCATTATTGTATTTTATTATTACACAACTTCTGGTTATTGTTTATTTACCCTGTATTGTTTATTTTTATAATTTTTCTACTTCTATATATTGTATCTTATTATATATATATTTATACACTCCACTCTATACAATTAGGGAATATTATTACCATGGACACATCCTAGGCACTCACAAATTGTTGGAAACCTTTTTCATTCCGGGAGGAAAGCTTGAGGTATTGTGGCCACCCTCTTGGGGCACCACTAAGTGGCATCTAAGGTGGGAGGATACAAAGTGGTGTCAGGGAATTGTATTCCATATATATTATTTTTTGGGTTTATAAAGGAGACAAGGATATAGTAATTTGGCCATTTTTGTATACATGGGAGTAGAAAACCCACATATAGGGGAATCTTAAACTAATTGGGATGGGTAAAAAAATTTTGTTTCTTAATTTTTTATTGTTTCATGGATTTCACCATTGGGTGATGCACGTGTTTTGTGATATTTTTAATTTTGATATTTTTAATATTTGTTTTATATCCATGGCCAGATGATATGAGGGAATGTCCAAATCATTTATCCTACTAGTCATAATAGGACTAAAAATTCTATTTATTACATCATGACATATTTACTTATCAGGTTTCATTTCTTGTTTCACATGTGAATATTTTGTTTTACTTGATTTTTATGGTATGATTTGATTTCTATTTTATATAAAGAAATTATCAAATTTTTCATACGTGATTGAAAAATATAAATTAAAATTGATATTCCTTACATAACCTAATAGTGTTTTCCGAAATATGTTAAAGTAGTAAGAATAAGTAGTCTGTTATGGGATGATGATCCATGGACCATCGCCTGCATGGGTTAGAAACTCTTTTGGGTAGGATTAAATGGGAAACACCATCCAATTAAAATGGTGTATGTTACCTTAGAAATTGGGGAGAAAAATTTATCTATTTAAACTATTAAAAGTGACTTTAAATACATAAATTAATTGAAATTATTAGAAGAATTAAAATGAATAGGGTACCTTATATGTGTGTGACATGAGACCTTGACCCCAACCTGACCTAGTGGTGTATAGTAGGCCATGTCTCCTATGATTATTTTATGACACCTTCTGATCACCCAAACATTGCTCCAGGAGTAGGATTATGTTTTTAGTGTGCTTATAGGTAGGCCTTGTAACATTACATTTTTTTCTCTTCCCTTATGTATTATAAATAATATCTGAGGCATGAACATTGAATTTTTTGTCCCATTTTATAGTAAGGACCTCATATTGTATTAAATGAGAGTTGTGATGCCCATACTCAAGAATTGGTGGACCCTAATCCACTCATGATACATCCAACTGTTCCACCTTAGGCACCTCTTGTAGTTCTTGTATGGGGTTCTAATGCCCAGTTTCATGATAAACTATTTTCATTTAAAAAGTCTTTTCAGGGTGCCCCCCGACATTCCCCTTCTATGGAATAACTATCCCATGAGATTTAGCAGCAACAACCTCCCATATTCTAGTGGGATCATGGATCCTAGTATTTCAAGTCATGGATTGAGGAAATTCCATTAACCATGGAGGATATCAAGACGCATCCATAGAGGATGGTCAATCGTGCAACCAACATGATGTATGACTCTACCATGTGTTAGTGCGACTTCCCCACCCTAGCTGGTCGACATCAGTGTATGGTATAGGTGTAATAATGTATGAACCTGGATCTTCATTTCAGGTATGTTTTTCATTTTTCTGGAGTTTTTAAGAAAAATGAAATTTCATGAAATTTTTTAAGTACATGCCTTGTACTTTCTGAGTACACGCCGTGTACTCTTCTCGGGCTTGATGTCGTTTGCTGGTCGTGCCCGGGTTACACACACAGTGTGTAGGGGAGACGTGGAGGGCAATTTTGGCGGAGTAGGGAAAACCCCACTACACGCCATACACTTTAAAAATACACACTGTGTACTTTTTTTTAACTAAACATACCGGGGTCGCGCCTGACGCACGAAAACAACTTCTTCTCATGTTTCTCTCCGTCTGAGAGCAATGAGGGCCACAGATCTTCTCCGAGCCACCTTGCCTCCGTTCGATATCCGTTCCAGCTATTGTCGATTGCATTGGAAGCGCAGTGGTGAGTTCTCTCTTCTGCTTAAGCCTTTTTTCTTGGTTCCTCATTGTTTTCAAGTTATCATGGGTTGAGAGTTTTCTGCATTTTATCAGATCTATGACGTTCTTGGGAGAATCAGTCATCCTGGTTCATGTATACCGACCCCCTAGTATCCAGGTAGGTGTTTTGTGCCTTTCTGTTGAATGTCGATGAGTATTTTCTACAAATTCCACAAATTCCCTTGGGCGTGGAATTGTGGGTTTCCTGTTTTGACCTAATTGTTTGCCTACTTTGCTTGATTGCTGTAGTTTAAGTTTATGCTTGTGATTAGTGTAATTTGTTTTGTGCTCTTGTTTCCTTGCCATGCTTGTTGTACAGTTTGGCTTTTCCAGTTTCCATGCCTATTTGTAGGATAGTGGAACTATTTTTTTGTTATGATGTTGAACCTTAGATTGATGGCCAAGTAGTTCATGAGGTTTACTTGGATGATACATGCACGCTGAGCATGTTTATTTTCACACAGAACTGTGAGATCCTAGTGTAGTAGACAATATGGAGAATGGACGTAAGGGATTCTCCAGAGTGTCTTTTAATACGAAGCACGACCAAAAGGGGAATTGAATATGAGTGCTTCCTCAGAGAGTCTCTAGTTCCTCGATGTGGGCCACAGGGGGGAATGAGACATTGAGTTCTTCCCCAGAGATCCTTTACTACGATACGAGACTATAGGGGGAATTGATGGTGAGTGCTTCCTCAGTGAGTATAAATTTCATAGCTGAACCAGATGGGTGAGATTGTGTGTGCCAACTAGAGGGTTTCTAGTACTTGTAGGTTGAACCATAGGGGTTAGGCTATGAGAGATACCAAGAGGGTTACCATTTTCTTCTTGTTTATGGTTATTTAATTGTGTACTTTATATGTTAGAACTCTGGTTTGTAGCTGTTGTGTGATTTTCTATTTACAGCATCCTACACTTTTACTTGCTTTGTATTCATTTACTATTAAGAACAATGATTTGGGTGACTACGTACTGAAATTTGTATCTCAAACCCTGTTTGGGCTATGTTTTTGGGCCCAAGAAGACTATGTTGTTACATGTATAGATAAGGGAAAGCGCCCTTCTACATCAGGTTCTTGATTGCACTTTAGAAGGAGTACATGGGACCGAGCAGAGGCTTGTGATGTTGAGGGGTTTCTCATCTGTTTTTCTTTTGTTGTTGATTTAGTACTTGTGTCCAGTTGTATTTCAGCATGTTGTTGTGTTTTATTCTTTCTTTAGATACTTTTACCCGCTGCATCATTATCATCATTACTATATGTATTCATGGCTTCCGTTGTTTTGTTTCTGTTGTTATGCATATTGTTACTGCTCCCGCTATTGTTTGTTGTTTTACTTACCATGTATAAAATAACAAATGATGGAATAGTTTCCCCAATAACATACCAAGGCCATCGCTGCTAGTCGTTAGCCTCTGGCATTTGGAGAAATGCATTTGAGCTCATGTGGAAAACCGGTTACGGGGCACCAGAGGAGGGGATCAGGATTCAAGTCGTTAGAAAGTGGTATCAGAGGGGTTATTTCTCTTGCTTAATTATTTAGAGACATTATCCAGGGATAGGACAGACTCGATACTTGGTATTAAGATGTTCTCGGGTGTAGCTAAACCGTTTACAGGGAAAATCCATACTACCTCGTTAATTACAGTTTTCTTGTTTTGAGATTTTTCAGTTGAGATAATTTCACCTAGAGTGATTCAGATGCTTTGTGTTGTTATTTTCTTAACGATTGTGGTTCTATTTTTGTCACAACCCTAGGAGATGAGGGTATTACATCTAATGCATCATATAGGAACTTATAGAAATCACATTCCATGCATTCTTTCCATGCCATCTAGGGTGAATTAGAGATTGCATGCTATTGTGATAGACTTTGTTTAGATTATGCATGCTGTTGTGATATATTCTTGATAGATTCTCTGCTGATATGTTAAAGGACTGTTTGATCTATGTGTTGCTTAAAATGAATGCCAAATTTGGTTCTTGAGGTGTGATGGTCCCTCATTAATCGAAATTTGGTGGATTTTCATCTTGTTTTCTCTTGTATATGACTGTGGGAGATTCCAATCATTGATTCATGGGGAGTATGGGCCCTCACGGATCGGAATTTGGCACCTCTTTTCCTTGTTTTAAGTGTTTCTGGGAATCTATGCAGTTTCTAAGCTACTGCCTTGAAAAACCCAGAATGCACGGTGTGTACTTTTTGGATACACGCCGTGTAGTTTTTAGGCCGTGTCATTGACTTTGTGAACAGAACATAGTGTTGTGAAAATAACTTTGGGAACATGCTGTGTACGGTAGGCACATGCCACATAAGTTCGGAGCCATGTACCTGACCGTGTCACTAACAACACGGGTCAGGGAAGCTTGGGTAGAACACACCATGTCCATAGGGAACATGCCGTGTAGTCCTGTCCAGGTACCCGGATGTGTCACGAATAACATGGGCCGACATTACGTTCTCTCCACAAGCCATGTTTATTCGAAACACGCCGTGTAGTATTGTTCAGGTACCCGGCCGTGTCATGAACAACACAGGGTGGTGCCACCTTCACCTATATATGCCATGTTTGTTTGGAAGACGCCATGTAAGGTTCAGCCGTGTAGATAGCCGTCTGTCTAACAACACGGGCCATCGAAGCCTTGTCGATTACACGCCATGTTTGTTTAGAACACGACGTGTAGTCTCGATTGAAGTCGGACCGTGTGGGTTAGCCGTGTAAAGAGACTCAGGAAGGGGAATAGTTTTTAGGTACACACCATGTGTTGGGGTCAACACGCCGTGTAGTTTGAGGTGTTATATGGCTTGTAGGGCAGAAGCACATGCCCATGTCAGTGGTTTAAGAAGACACACCGTGTAGTTTTTATACATGCCATGTAGTCGTGTTTTGCAATCTTGTGTGTTTTTCTTCCCCTGTTCCCATTTTTTACTCTTGTGTTCTCTGTCCTCATTTTTCTGATCTAAGGTGTACATTTATCTTTCAGCGCTAAGCCTCAGAGACGTCATCCGATTGTACGTCTGTCGTCAGGAGGTGATCAGACCCCAGATATGGCTGATCAGAGACTTCCTTCCAATCCTTCATTCGGGACAGCCAGGGAACCGACTGTTATACGAGTTGCAGGTGCTGATGTGTAGTTCAGGGAAGGTTTCATGAGGATGATGCAGGCCTTCCAGGGAGCGCTGCCTCCTGCCATGACAACGGCAGACCTGACACGAGTTTTTGAGCAGCAGCATCCTCCAACATTCATGGGGGGAAGGAGGACCTCAAGCTATAGAGTCATAGCTGGAAGCCATGCTGACTATCTTCGAGAATCTGGAGATGCCTCCAGATAAGTGGGTCAATCTTGCCACCAACATTCTCTGAGACTCTGCCCTGAGGTGGTGGGACATGATCTCACAGGCGGGTCATCATCCGACTATGGCTTGGGAGGAGTTCCAGCGCGTGTTCTACGACTACTTCTACCCGGAGACCCTGAGGGCCGATCAAACCCAGGAGTTCATGAGCTTAGAGCAGGGTACTCTTTTTATCATGGAGTATTCCTATCGTTTCACCGAGCTGCAGTGTTTCACACCTCTCCGGGATGGAATTGGGGTGTTCATATCAAGGAAGTTTGAGGATGGTCTCAGGTGGGAGATACCCTCACAGGTGAATCTATTCCAGTTGACTTCCATCACTTCCATTATCAACCAGACACTGATTGAAGAGCGCAATCTGAGTGACTCTGGAGCTGTGAGACAGGGTGGTTCTACTTCCAGAGCTAGTTTTCCTCTAGATGCCAGTAAGAAGCGCCATACAGAGTCTACACGTGGTGATCCGAGGAAGAGAGATGCTTCATTAGGCAGCCAGGTGGTATGATACTAGTGTGTCTGGTTAGGGAACATGAGGTCGTAGTTCCAGAGAGACCCCATGGAGTGCCGATCCTGCAACAAGATGGGTCATCTTCAGTGTTTTTTCAGGTTTTCTCACCAGAAGCTGGTGACCAGGGTTCTTCCAAGACTCCCCATTCAGGAGCAGCACCCCCAGTTTCTCACCAGTCGGGGAAAAAGAATTCCTCCGACCATTCGGGATGAGGTGGAGGTCGAGGCTTTTGCGGTCAGCCACAAGTCCCTCAACACCAACAATGAGGTTCCTCTCAGAGTGGTCAGCCATCGGCGAATAGCTGTAGTGCAGGACCGTCTTTCGCAATGGAGAAGACTTATCAGGAGTAGGATCCTGGCCCTTCTATAGTTCAAGGTACGATTTTAGTAGCATTAGCTTTATCTTCAGCCCTTTTTGATACTGGTGTTACGCATAGATTTATCTTTTTTGTTGTCGTGGAGAGCTTTGGGCTCTGCATCTTTTCTTATGCCGACTCGTTGACACTAGACACACCTTTGGGGATGAGGACATCTATTTTAGCCCAGTGTAGAGTGTGCCCTCATGTGGTTACAAGGTATCGTTTTTATGGGATCTCCATGTCCTAGTGATGACAGGCTATGATGTCATTCTTGACATGGACTGTTTTCTTTACTTCCAGGAAGTCATCGACTGTTATCGCCGCAGAGTGAGGTTCATTTCACCAAAGGGCGAGTCTTTTCTTCATAGAGGCGAATGGTATGTTCGGGCGAGTCGAGCAGGACTCGAGCATCGTGGGCTAGGAAGGGTGACATCCCAGATTTCTAGTCTTTATCTGGATGATCAGGGGACTCCACAGTTGTACTTTCCTCTAGTGGTGGATCTATTCAGGGATGTCTTTCCAGAGGACTGTTCAGGTTTTCCTCTAGAGCATGAGGTAGACTTCTCTATTGAGCTCGTGACAGGAGTGACACCAGTGTCCATTCCTCCCTATAGGATGGCCACACCTGAGTTGCAGGATCTCAAGAAGTAGTTGGTGGAGTTGAAAGTAATGGGTTTTATCGAATACCGTACTTCTACTTGTGGATATCCTGTCTTGTTTGCAAAGAAGGAAGACGGTACCCTTCTTCTTTGTGTGGATTATCGGAAGCTGAACCAGTTGACGGTCAAGAACCGATATCCCTTGCTGAGGATCGATGACCTCTTTGATCAGCTTCGAGGAGCCCAGGTGTTCTTTAAGATCGACTTGAGGTCCTGTTATCATCAGTTGCGAGTTAGACCATTAGATATACCTCTGACAGCCTTCATGAGTAGGCATGGTCTATACGAGTATACTGTCATACCGATCGGTCTCACGAACGCACCTGCAGTTTTCATGGCACTGATGAACCGAGTGTTCCATCCATACTTGGACTCCTTCATTGTGGACTTTGTGGACGATATTTTGGTGTACTTTCACACTCAACACAACCATGCCATGCATCTTGAAATCGTTCTGAGTACATTGGGAGAGAATCAGCTTTATGTGAAACTCTTGATGTGCCACTTTTAGATGGATTAGACTCACCTCTTGGGTCATGTCATCTCAGAGGTAGGAGTATTTGTGGAAACAGAAAAAGTGAGAGCTGTAGTTTCATGGGAGAAGCCGAAGAACGTTTTTGAGGTACGGAGCTTCTTAGGGCTAGATGGATACTATAGACACTTCATTCAGGACTTTTCTCATATAGCAGCACCTTTGACAGGACTGACCAAGAAGGGGGTGATGTTCTTACGATCAGATTCTTGTGAGTCATCCTTTTAGGAGCTGAACGGGAGGTTGACGTCAGCACCGATACTAGTCTTTCCAGAGACAGGCAAGAGATACACTGTTTATTGTGATGTGTCGGGTATCAGACTAGGGGATGTGCTTATGCAAGGGGATGGAGTCATTGCATACGGGTCTCGGCAATTGAGGCCACATGAGAGGAACTACCCTACGCACGATCTAGAGTTGGCAGCTGTTGTTCAGGCATTATGCTGTTGGAGACACTATCTTCTAGGAGAGAACTTTGTGGTCATCATCGACCACAAGAGTCTCAAGTATATCTTCACTCAGCGTGATCTGAATCTGAGGCACCGCAGGTGGGTCGAGTATCTTCAGTCGTTTGATTTTGAGCTTTCCTATATGCTTGGAAAGGGAAACGCAGTGGCAGATGCGTTGAGCAGGAGAACTCATATTAAGGCAGTTCAGGAAGGCATCAGGGAGTGGAAGCTTATGGATCTATTCTTTCAGATGCATCTGGAGGTGCACGACAGACAGGGACAAAGATTCTTATCTTCTGCAGCTGTTACCTCTACGATTCTTGATCAGGTATGGATGAGGCAACTATCAGACTCAGAAGGCTTAGTCCCGTGGGAGTGTGTGTCATGAGAGGACCCTATTCTTTGATGGAACGTGGGTGAGTATGAGATCTTACAGTTCCAGGAATGCGTATGGGTGCCAGCAGACATACGCGAGGAGCTAATGTGGGATTTTCATGCCTCTGTTTGGGCAGTTGATCCCGGTGTCACCAAGATGTATCATGATCTTCCATGCCAATACTGGTGGCCAGGTATGAAAAAAGATGTTTCTGGATTTTTCATGAGATTTTCTACTTTTCAGTAGGTGCAAGAATATCATCAGCGACTAGCGAGGATTTTGCAGTAGTTACCCATTCCAGAGTGGAAGTGGAACGATGTTGTGATGTAATTTGTGACCGGGTTGCTGAGGTCACCTCGGGGGGAACGATGTTGTTTGTGTTGTCATCAATAGGATCACGAAGGTTTCTCACTTTTTGTCGATCAAGGAGACCTTCATTGTCGATGAACTGGGACAACATTACATCAGAGATATCGTTCTTCTGCAGAGAGTTCCACACTCTATTTTTTCTGATAGGGATGCACGCTTTCCTCTCAGTTATGGCAGAAAAAACAGAAGGCCTTGGGTACTCATGTACTTTTGAGTACAACATACCACCCCCAAACTGATGGCCAGTCCGAGCGCACGATCCAAGTGGTTGAGGATATGCTCGGAGTATTCATCCTAGACTCTAGAGGTTCTTGGGAGGTTCATATTCCTATGGTGGAGTTCTCCAACAACAACAGTTTCCAGGAAACCATTTTGATGGCACCATACGAGGTTTTTTTCTGTAGGACATTCCGATCACCCTTATGCTGGCTGGAGGAAGGAGAGGCAGCTTTGCTGGGACCTCATCTGGGTCAAAAGACTTCAGAGTAGATAGAGCTGATTCGGAAGCGTATGGCTACAACACCGTCTCGACAGAAGTCATATGATGATCAGCGGAGACGACCTCTGGTGTTTGAGGTCAGAGATCAGGTTTTCCTATGTGTTGCACCGAGGTTGGGACACAAGAGGATTTAGAGACAGGATAAGCATTCACTGCGGTAAGTTTGGCCGTTTGAGGTTTTGGAGAGAGTGGGGATGGTAGCCTATTAGTTGCAGCTACCTCAGAGGTATCGGGCCATGCACGACATCTTCCATGTCTCTCAACTCCGACGTTACTTTTCAGACTTGTCTCATGTCTTTCAGCCTGAGGAAGTTGAGGTTGAAGTAGATGCATTGTTCAGGGAGATTCCTATATGGATTATTGATCATAGTATGAAGGATCTCCACGTTCTGTGTATTCATCCAGTATGAGTTCTATAGCAGCATGGGCAAGTATGGGACGAGACCTGAGATAGGGAGGCAGATGTACGATCGCAATGACCGGAGCTGTTTAGGGTTTCTTCTTCTATGCCTCGTTAGGGAAATTCAGGGATGAATTTCATATATGGGGGATGTTTGTAAGAACTCAGATATTCATTTTAGGTATGTTTATCCATTTTATAGAGTTTTTAAAAAAGATGAAATTTCTGGAAATTTTTGAAGTACAAGATGTGTACTTTCTGAGTACACGCCATGCACTCTTCTTCGGCTCGAAGCCGTGTGCTGGGCATGCTCGGGCCACACACACACGGTGTGTAGGGGTGACATGGATGATGATTTTGGAGGAGTATGGAAAATCCCACTACACGACACGTACTTTAAAAAACAGATAGTGTACTTTTTTTTCACTAAATGGACTGGGGTCACGACTGGCGCCCAAAAACAGCTTGTTTTCCAGTTTTTTTCCATCCGGGAGCACCGAGAGCCGCAAATCTTCTCTGAGCCGTCGTGCCTCCGTCCGATCTCCATTCCAGCTGCCATCAATTGTGTTGGAAGTGCAACAGTGAGTTCTCTCTTCTGCTTTATCCTTGTTTCTTGGTTCCTCCTTGTTTTCATGTTATCATGGGTTGAGAGTTTTGTGTGTTATCTTAGATCTACAACGTTCTAGGGAGAATCAGTTGTCATGGTTCAAGTATACCTACCCCCTAGCATCCTGGTAGGTGGTTTGTGCCATTCTGTTGAATGTCAAAGAGTATTTTATGAAGATTCCACAAATTCCCTTGGGTGGGGAATTGTGGGTTTCCTGTTTTACCCTGCTATTTTCATGCTTTTCTAGATTTCTATATTATAGGTTTATGCTTTTGAGTAGAGTAATTTGTTGTGTTCTCAGGTTTCCTTGCCATGCTTGTTTTACTATTTTTCATTTTCCAGTTTCCATGCCAAGTTGTAGGATAGTGGACCTATTGCTTTGTTATGCTGTTGAGCATTAGATTGATAGCCAAGTAGTTCTTGAGGTTTACTTGGATGATAAACGTCCACTGAGCATGTTTATTTTCACATAGGACTGTGAGAACCTAGTGTAGTTGACCATATAGAGAATGGACGTAAGGGCTTCTCCAGAGTGTCTTTTAATACGAAGCGAGACCACATGGGGAATTGACGATGTGTGATTCCTCAGAGAGTCTGTAGTTCCTCGAAGTGGTCCACATGGGGAATGAGATGTTGAATGCTTCCCCAGAGAGCCTTTATTACGACACGAGACTATAGGGGGAATTGACGGTGAGTGCTTCCTCAGAGAGTTTATTAATTTCTTAGATGAACCATAGGGGTGAGACTGTGTGTGCCTCCTAGAGGGTTTCTAGTACTTGTAGGTTGAACCATAGGGGTTAGGCTGTGTGAGCTACCCATAGGGTTAAACGTTTCTTCTTGTTGCTGGTTGTTTATTTGTGTACTTTATATGTTAGAACTGTGGTTTGTAGCTGTTGTGTGATTTTCTGTTTACTGCTTCCTGCACTTTTACTTTCCTTATATTCATTGACTGTTAGGCACCAATATTTGGGTGAATTCCTAATGGGATTTGTATCTCACACCCTGTTTGGGCCATGTTTTTGGGCCCAAGCAGACTATGTTACTGCATGTATAGATAAGGGAAAGTGCCCTTCTATTTCAGGTTCTTGATTGCACTGAAGCTGGAGAGCATGGGACCGAGCCGAGGCTTGCGATGCTAAGGAGTTGCTAATATGTTTTTCTTTTTCTGTTACTTTAGTACTTGTGTCCAGTTTTATTTCAGCACGTTTTTGTGTTTTCTGCTTTATTTAAATACTTGTACCTGCTGCACCATTATCATAGTTACTATATGAATTCATGGATTCTGCTGTTTGGTTTCAGTTGTTATTAATGTTGTTATTTCTTCTGCTATTGTTTTCTGTTTTCCTTACCTTGTATACTTTACCAAATGAGGGTATAGTTTCCCCAATAACTTATCTAGGCCCTCGCTGCTAGTCGGTAGCCTCTGTTGTTTGGAGAAATGCACTTGAGTTCATATGGAAAACCGGGTCAGGGCACCAGAGGAGGGGCTCCAGATTAGAGTCGTTAAAAATTCCAAAAAACCTTCTTCAACTAATTCTTTCCATTGACATCGATAACATACAATGCTTTAGAGTTTTTGAACCTTCCGAAAGGAGACATTTTATTGTTGGTAAATTTTTCTTGCTTCAGGGAATTATTGTGTTTCACCCTAATTTTAACTGATGATGATATGAATAATCAGAGGTTATTTGATGTTGGGATTTCTTACTCCATTTCATCAAAGATGAATTCATTTTTTCAGAAGATAATTTCTGAGATAGTGAATTGGGCCTTCGTAAATGAGTGGAACCAGGGGGAGTCAGGTGTTGTGAAATAATACAGTTCCACTTTTAAGAAGATTAGTGGTTTATTTAGCCTCAAGAAGTGATGTTTCGAGGGTACATGTTGGGGTTGAACCTTCCAAGTTTTGTTCACTGATTGAAATGTGATGTTCCCTCAGTGTGGTAGGACAAGACAAAAAAATCCCATTTGAACGAGGAAACTGATCAAGTACTGGTATTGCACCGAGGTGGGTCACCTATAGCTTCTCTTCCAATATTTTCCTCTATTTCCACGGCAGTGGAGTTCACTGACCCCACCACTTTTATGTGAAGTCTCAGTGAATCTTCATCTAGAAGGAAGTCGGTCCTCTACCCATATATCTAGTTGATAGGGTGGTGATGGATGAGGTACTAAAGGCTCATAGTTGTAATCACAACATAGTGGAACATATTTGAAAACTCATGAAGCATATCAAGGCTGTTTTCAAGTCCATATATTTGTTCATCCACCTATGCCTATTGAAAAATGTCTCGTGCCATCTTTGATTAGAGTTACTATTCTTATAGCATCCACCCTAGTTTTATCTACTTTTGATATAGGTTCATCACACTCTATTATATCTAGTCTGAGTATAGGAAGTATAGGTTTTTTGATATAGTACTATTGTGGTGTAATTACTTTTTAAACCCCATCTGTAGTTTAAAAAGAGGGTATACACTATTATAGAGATATACCCATTGATATTATTTGGGACCATTTTCTATGGGGTTTCATCATCCATGAGATGATTAGCATTGATGCCATTTTCAGTATATACAGAGTCATTTCTCATTCTGCCCAATTGGATTTATATCAAAACTGGGTTTCATTCACATTATATGAGGGAACATTCCATTTCCATAATGTAAAATTTGATATCGTGGAAAGTCGATCAGGGACTAAGTGGGATAGGCTATGTGGAGTGACAAAATAGTTGGTTAGTTTCATTAAAAATGGTAAAGTGTTGTTGGTTATTGAATTTTATCTTGTAGTGGATTAATTCAGTGACATATTCATTGATTCTTTCTCTATCTTACCTTCTGAGAGAGTGGGTAAGTTCACCATCAAACTTGTGCCAGGTGCATCAGTAGTGTCCTTTCCTCCATATGGGATGACACATATAGAGCCATAAAAACTCAAGAAATAGTACGAAGATCATGAGGAAAAGGGAATTACATACCAAAAACATCACTAGGGGGTTCAATATTCTATTTAACCAAGAATTTGGATGGAAACCTCATATTTTTCATGGATTTCCACTAATTGATCCAACATACAGTGAAGAACCATTAACCACTACCCTGGATAAAAGCCCTCTTTGACCGACTCCTAGGAGTGTCTATTTTTTACAAGATAGTTTTGAGGTCATGCTACAACCAGGTTCACGTGAGGCCATTATACATACCATGTATATCATTTTGATGCATGTACAACTTATAAAAGTATTTGGTTATTTAGTTTGGTCTAATGAACACATAGAAAGTCTTCCTCGATCTAATTAATTAGGTTTTCCAACTATATATTGATTCATTTGTTGTGGCCTTCAAAGAAAAAATCATACTGTATTCTAATAACATAAATGACACTGAAAAACATCTTATTATCATGATGATTACATTAGGATATCACTCAATAAAATGTGAATATTAGAAAATGAAACCTTTGGATTACCAAGGTTCACTTCCTATGTCATCTCATATATGAGGAATGTGTATCTATTGACCTAGAGAAGGTGATCCCCATTGTTTCCTAGAATAATCCCAAGAATGTGTTTAACATTCGCAATTTCATAGGTTTGGCTGGAAATTATAGGCCAATCATCCATGATTTCTCCCATTTTATAGTGCCACATTTAGGTTTTACTAAGAAGGGTGTGAAATTCAATTAGAATGAAGCTTGTGAGATAGATTTCCATGAGTTAAATGGATGAATCACTTCAGTTCTGATCCCAATTATTTCTTAGCCATGTCGATGATATATATTTTATTATGATTCTTTAGAGATTGTTCTATGTGCATTTTTGAAGATGGGTGATCGAGTTGTAAAATATGGACCCCTCCAGCTGAGGCCTCATGAGCAGAATTTCCCTAAAAATGACCTCTATTTAGAAATCATGAATCATATCTTCACAATTTGTGGAACTATATATTGGGTTAATGTTTTTTTAATTTACATTGATCATAATATCTTCATGTACATCTATAAATAGCATGACATGAGTATGAGGTTGTGTAGGATGGTTGAGTACATAAAACCCATTGTCATTGATCTTGTTTATACACCTGGTAAAGGTAATGTCTTAGAAGATGCCATGATCTAGAAAACATAGATGGAGGATGCTAGGGAGGCCAGAAGTGAGAGGTAGTTTAAGGGAAGTTTCCCAAATATGAAACTAGAAGTGCAAGAACAATATGGGTAACCAGTTTCAGAAGTTATGGTAGTGACACTCTCCCTTCTAGAGTGGGTTTAAATGAGGTATATATTTTATTCTAAGGGACTTTTTTTAGAGGGTGGATCACAAATGAAAAACCACCTTCTAGTTGTTTCATTGATGCAAATGAAACTTTTATCTTCTTTGGGTGTGTTTGGGTGCCTTTGGATATACGGGAAGAGTGGATGACAGAGTCTCATATATCTATTTGGGTGGTTCATCCTGTTCTAACCTAGATGTAACAAGACATCCATCATCAGTTTAGGTGACCCGGTATGATGAAATAGATAGAATGAATCGTCACTTAGTTATCCACCTTTTAGCAGGTCAATATAGATCACCAATGGCCTACTAGACTTCTATATACTCGGTCCATTCTTGAGTGGTAATGGAATGTCATCAAGATGAATGTATTGATTGGATTCCAAAGATCCCATCATAGTAGTGATGTTCTATGGGTTTTCATATATAGGTTGACCAAGTGTGCACCATTCCTACCAATTAAAAAAATTATTAGTTGATGATAGTTAGTGGATTTTCAGAAGTGAGACAATTCACATTCATGGTATTTCAGGTTCAATCATATTGGAATGATATTCATAGTTTACATCATGGTTCTACCTAGAGTTAAAAAGAGAAATTGGTTCACTAGTGATATTTAGTACAACATATCACCCTAAGACAGATAAGAAGTCCAATTGGATTAAATAGGGGTTACATGATATGCTATGGGCCCACATACTTGATTTTGGAGGTTTATGGGAAAATCACATTACTCTGGTTGATATTTCTTATAATAAAAGCTTTCAAGAAATCATTCAAATGGATCCGTATAAGTGTTTCTATGGTAAGACATGTAATTCACCTATATACTGGATTGATATAGGTGATGTATCTCTATTGGGTCCTCATCAAATTCAAAATACATCATAACAAGTCTATTTGATTAAGAATCATATGGCTAATTTATAGTATAGGAAGAATTCCAGTAACAGTATTCTGCATATATCTATAGATTTCAAGGTGGGTAATCTACTTTTTTATGTATATATGCTAGATTTAGTTACATATGAACTCAGGGACAAGGAATGTAATCACCTAATTATTTTAGTTCTTTTGAGATAGTGGAAATAATCAAACAAGTAACCTATCACATGTTTGTACCTCTGTGGTATTGGTATATGCATTATGTTATCAACGTATCTATGAATCATTAGTGTCATTCTGAGCCATCTCATTCATTTTACCCTAGGATATTGAGATGGAGGAAGATTCATCCTTCTAGGAACATCTAATATATATAATTGTTTAGAGCACAAATTCTATCTAAGGAATTCCAGTTCCTCTTGTCCACATTCTATGGTATCGTAGATGTATATAGGACAAGACCTGGGAGAAGAAGGTCAACATATGCACGTAGTTAATGAATCAATTCTCAGAAGAGGTCATTCCACCATTGGAATTGAAACTTAGGGACGAGATGTCTTATTAAGGGGAGGTTGATATGTACTGAATTTTCTTATGGTATGTGCCATTTTTTTGTATAAATTATTATGATTGTCCTTTTTTATTATTACAATGGGATTTGAGGTGGCCTCAGTTGTGTCTGGGGGATCATTCAGAGCCCAGATCCCCAAAATTGTATGATATAAAATGGGATGCATGGTTTATAGAAATCATGCAGCCCAACCCACAAAGTATCCCTAAACTGTACGATTACAGATAGTGGGGTCCTAGGGGCTACATGGTTTGTTTGAAGCTGTTATACCTTAGTCAGATGACCATGTGGCCAACCGTATGTTTTTAACAGTGTAATTTTTCTTGGTTTGTGAATGGTTAGATAAACTATGAACCAAGCCATGAAAGGTGCATCTTTGAAGCAGTGGCTTGTGCATGGTCAGTGCCCAGTTTGAAAAACCATGCAGCCAAACCATGATTCCCTATAAGTGAAGGTGTAATTCCCATTTTATCATTAGTTAATCCTTCAACCCTTATATATTCTTCCATTATCTCGTCTTGTAGATGAAACAATCTCCTCCATCACATTGGATCTCCCTACCCTCTTAACCTAGGGATCAATATACCACCTCTATTCGACATTTTTTTGACACGTTGTCAGATACATTATAAATATCATGATATGATCTTCATTCTTCTACCATGTATTACTTGTTTCATCCATATTATATTGTTCTATTTAGGTGCAAGCTATTTATACCTATTTTTTGGGACTTTGAGTGATTATTCAATTTCATCCAACCAAGATCAAATCAATGGTCAGCACTAGAAGAGGGATGATATATGAGGTTATGGTTGGTGAACCAGGTTCTTTCCCCTCATTTAGTTACGTTATATAATATGTGTTTTTAATCAATGATCCCAACCCTTCTGTAATCACCTATTATTTGATAATTTTTTTTAATTTTGATGCCTTACCATGCCAAATGTAACCCCATTTAGTGGTGGATAATCCCCTTGATTTTATTGCCTTTGATTTTTCCACTCCAATGGGTGTGCACCACATTCCAGTCATATTTTCCACTTGTTCTATTTTGGTCAAATTCCACATGGGTTTGTAGTCCCATAACTAAATCCTTGAGGTAATGAATTAAATTGAACATATTAAATTAGAAATTAGATTAGGAGGTGTGGATTATTCCATATAATAAAACAGAACTACCCAATGGTAATGCACTGACCAATATCCCTATTGTGATATAAATTTTTAAATCAAATGAAACAGCCTTTTGTACTAGATATTTTATATGAAATATTTTAGTTAATTTTTTCAACTTAGTGTCAAGGGTGATACTAGCGTTTATATCTTAAGGACCCCTGGGATAGAATCTTCATTCCTTCATGGTATAATTTATTAATGTTTTGTAAGAAAACATTGGGTAAAAATTTCTGTGCCTGGGATGGGATCACCATTCTTTTTTTTGTTTTACCTCCATCTGACTACCTCCAGTTTCATAGGGGAGAATACCTGGATTGGCTTGATGACACGATGGTTGTACCATACCATGAAAGAGACTCTATCCACTAAATTTGATACTAGGTATTGAAATATTGGTTGGTTTTGGCGTTATTACCGCATTCCGAGAGTTCCCCTTGAGACATCATTCTTATGTATCCTTGGATGGCCTCCATAGGCCATGGAATTTTAGTGAGCCCCTCGACTGATACATTGAAATTCTGTCCAAATTGTTAAGTATGGGATCATGTTAACTCTATATATTTTACTAAAAAGGGTTTAAATGGAATTTAAAAACCAAATGATTGATTTAAAATGACCAATGATAAATTTTTTTAAAACAAAGAGATGATTCTTCCAAAGCTAATCAGAATATTGGGGGTAGTATGTCTTCTTACATTTTACCACAGTCAATTCAACTTTTTTGGATCCTTTAGTTATTACTCACCAACATAGGTAGAATATGGTAAATTGTATTGGCGTCCAAGTAGGATCCCAGTAAAATGTATTTATTTATATATTTATAATTTTCATTTTGTAATTATAAAAGACTACTCATTTTATAATGCATATAATGGATTGATAAAGATAACATTGTTGTGCCCTACATAGATTATATCTAACACCATACTTATGACACCATTGGTACCAATGAAAACTTTATTACTACATATATTGATAAATATAAGTGTGTGGATTCCAATGCTTTATCGTTTTACAATTATAGGAACGAGTCTTAGAATAGACAACCGAGCATATGCTAAGGATTCTAGTAGTAGGTATTTTTGTCTTCTGGAATATTTTTTTCAGCATGTCGTATATTCTATTATCCCCATTCCATAAAAACACACATTTCTATAGACACATTTCATGTAATCATCTTACTTTATCATCTTATTACACAACATATGCTAATTGTTCATATATCATTCGTTGTTTATTATAATAATTGGAATAATTATATCTAATATATCTTAATCTATATATATTTTTGTGCTATAATATATCAAATGAGGGAATATTCTACCCAAAGACACACCCTTGGACCTAACTACTCTTTTGATTCCTCTGACATCATGTAAGGCACGCTTGGGGTCTTATCTCCACCGTATTTAGGAACAACTAAGTGGCTTCCATGGTGGGATGCAACAAAAACTATTGTGACCCCCATCATAATGATGATAATAATGTATCCTATTTGTAAATTTTGAATGATAAAAATGAAATCAATATGTTATAATATATAATTTTTTTTTCTAAATAAAAACATTTTCCGTAAGAGATATCATGAATATGGAAACTAAATCATCATTAAAGTGGATGAAAATAATTTTTAACAACATTATAAATTTTTTATAAAGTTTATTAAGAAATATGGATATGAATAAAATATAAAGTTTTCATTAAATAATATCAAATAGAATGGGAAATGGAATAATATAGGTAATAGAGATGAATTATGTCCCAGAAGAAACCTTACAAGTCAAAGAATGAAATTTTAGTTCCTAAATCCATTTACGTTTATCTGAACATACATTAAGGCTCTATAACATCCTATAAAATAAATATAACTCTACTGATAACCATTTTAATAACCATATTCATTTATATTACCATTTAAGATCATTGATTATATTAATTTATTATAAATTTGATTGTTAGATATAGTTTATTTGTGTTATGTTAATGATTTTTGAGTGTTTTTTCCAAAACATTAAGATGTTGATGTAGATCCCAAGTTGATGATAAAATTTACATCAATAATATTTTATTATAAGTACTATAATTTATTATTTATTATCATTATAATGATTTATTTTAATACAATAATATTTTTATTCATGATTTGTGAAGATATACTCTGCGATAAACTTGTTTTGGTAATTTTAATAGAGGAAGAGGTGATACATTTATAACATGTTAAATGTTAATATCATATTTTAAATCTTTTAGATTTTTATATATTTTTTATAAAATTATTATAAAAGTACATAGAATCTTTCATGTATGGTGGTAATGAGAAATGAAAAACATCATTCTATGGTTGAGGTGGTACATATGTAGACACATATGATATTTTCTTTTTCTATATGGTATAAATCTTGAAATTTATGACATTTTAGAAACATAATAATTCCATAAATATATTATATATTCATTGAAACCCTATTTTAACCATCTTTGTGAGGTGGTGTTGTATGAATAACACATCATTCCTGGAGATGGTAGTTCACAAATAAACCTGAAATCAATTTTCACTTTTGGGTTGTTGGGGAAGATAGAAAATGACTATTATATTAACATAATAACAATTATATATACATATGATAATAATTTAATGATGTTAGAATTAGTGGAATTTTTTTTGAGAACGTCAAAGAATAAAGGAAGGGAAATGAAAAAGTAGTGATTAAGAATTTACCCTTATTCCCTAGAACAATCCATTTTCCAAATTAATTTATCATTTAATGAGTGGTATTTTTTTGAGAGAACTACTTCCTATTCATGAATAATAGTGTTGTGGGAAGATTTTGGGTATATTTTGTAAAATAAAAATGTATATGGTGTGAGTCCCAAATCTATGCAAGATACCACCATGAATCTATATAATTACATTACACAGGAAAACCATTCAGTGTTGTTTGAAAATACATTTTGAAAAACAAGATCACCTTTTCAAAGAATATTATTTGAAAAAATTCTTTACAATTAAATTTTTATTTACCAAACAACCCATATTTTAAAAACATGGTGAAAAAGGATAAAATAATGAAATAAATCCACCCATTATAAATATTATCAATACACCCAATCATTAAAAAAATGTGAATAAACATAAACACATTCATATAATAAAATAAAGGAAAATTTTCATGAAAATTATATATCGTGACCAAATAAAGAACTTATGTCATACATAATGCATATTAAAACATGCTAGGAACAAGAAAATATGCATCATGGGCTGTAAAAATGGGCACTAGTGTGGCATAGAATGACCTTCAGTTCATTATTATCTAAGATAATATAACAATTTTTGGAATCACCGTCCTCATTCATTATTGGTAACAATAATCCAACAACTCACTCAATCCATTAAAAATCATCCTTTCCATGGACACACTTGGTCGATATAGATAACAATTCCTCCAATGGATCTCTTGGTTCCATGGAGAACATTCCATCAGTTGGATATCTTGGTATACATAAAAAATTTTCCTCAGCAAGTTGAAAACCTATCCTTGAGGACAATCCGCCTGAGCCAATGGCACACACCCCCATGACCTCCGTTCTGTAATTAAATTCCCAAAAAAAATAAACAATAACAAGTGTAAATAAAATTTTCCATTTAAAATTAATTTTCATACACCTTCAGTAGCTCTGACAAATCAAGAATTTAATATCCTAAAATAACCAATTAAATCATTCTTTAAACAACCTATTGGAAAGCATAAAACATATTTGATACATTTTAACAAACTCATGGAGTGCATCAAAGACACCATCATTTAAAAAGATAATTTAATAAATAATATTTCCAAAATATTATATGTATCAAAACATAAAAATATAAAACCCAATTAATATATCAAATTATGTGAAATTTAATAAAAAACCCAATCGAAATAAAAAATTGATGAAATTCTTTGAAAAAATTCCTTAAATAAAGGCTAATACATCGATACCAAAAAAAACATGTATCCTTTGATTGAAACCGCAAGATTGAAGTATGAGAGGTAGTAACAAACCTAAACCATAATAAAACAATATAAAACCATAATCAAAACATGGTTCATCCAAATCAAAATACAGGGTTTCCATACTACATGAAAATGAAAGAACAAGGATGAAGGAGGGGGGCGAAATATGAAATCCTGAGAAATATAAATATACTTAGAAGTAAATCATTGATTAATGAATGAAGCCCACTAAAATAAAAGGGATTATAACTCCAAAGAATGGTGGATAGGTTAAATATTGTTTGAGGATGAAAACATATAGAAATAATTAAATTTTCATATGAAAAATGATAGAAAAGTAAAACTTTTTAATAACATAGAAAAACCACATGGTATGGCTGCACGATAAGAAAAATAGTGCGACAATAGGCTAAGAACCACTGTCTCTAAAAAAAAAAAATAGTTTCATGAATGCACCACAAAAATAGAAAAATTATTATTCCCTGAAAAAATCCGTTTTACATCCAATATCCCACTCACATGGTTAGCGACATAACTTCATTTAATAGTGTGCCATTTGTGCATGAGTGTCCACTTCCACAAATATTGTGGTTCTCAAACACCAACATAATGAAACACAAAAAATAAAAATATAAACAAATAAATCTAAAAATATTATGTTCCATTGAATTAAAAATTTCCATATTAGTTCTCTAAAAAAGTTTCATTAAGTTGTTATTTTATTCTAATATCATAGTGATGTTAAAAAAGTAACAATATTTATAAAAATGATATTTTTTATGAATCACCTATGAAACAATACATTTAGAAAAATAAAAAAAAATCAATCTTATGGTAATATTGTTATACTAGATCCAAAAATGAAATGAAATATTTCAATTTCAAATTCTCCAATTTTAGAATTTATCTTTTAATTAAAATCATAAAATATTGTGAAAACATGTTTTTATAGGAAAATTAAATTTAAATATTAATTGTTCTTAATATTATTTCCCATTACTCAATATTTAAATTAGCAGTCATTAATTATTCATAAAAATAATATATTTAACCTTAATTAATAATAATATATTTATTTTTAAAATTAAATATTAAAACTATTAATTTAAAAAAATGATCATATTAGTTATTTGGGTACTATAATTGTATTTCATTTATGTGTTATAATAAATAGATACCCTTAATTTTATTTCTATAAATATTTCATAATTAGGTTACTTCTTCATATACCATTTAATTCGACAACTGCTTTAAAATAATTAGATTTATCTTAGTAAAATGTGTTTCAATTTTTTTTGGATTATTTTTTCTTGTCAAACAATTTATTTAACAAAAACAAATTTTTAGGAATAAAATGAAAAAAAATATATCATTAATGAAATAAATAAATAAAATTTATATAATCATACTTTCCTTTTATTCCCAAAACATAATTGTTGAATAATTTTGACCACTTGGTCAAATTAATAAAAGTTTACCAATTCCAATGAAATGAGATGTTACAATAAAATCATGATAGAATGCTCATGACTAACATATACAAGATAATAATATTATTATATTAAAAAAATAATATGATGGACAAAATTCATAAATCAATTTCCTTAAACATTAACTATTATATATTCTCAAGTTGTCACTATTGAACCATCATGAGAATGATGTTTTATTTTTTTATTTATATACATTTAAAAATATTGAGGTAGTATGACATCATTTAATGACTTAAATAAATATTTACTTGTTAGATAAGATAAAATTTCTATAACAATACAATACTTTATAAAGTTGATCTCGTGACATTTAATGGTTTCCAAAAAGAACAAATCGTAGAAAATAGTAAAGGTTGAAACATTATATGGTTCACCAGGTGTAGAAAAATTAGCTAATTTTTTTATAATATTAATTTTGTCTTCATATGCATCATTTTATCATTATTTATTCCAAAAATTCGAAAATGGGTGAATTTATAAGGTTAATTTATGGCCCCTTAATCATGAATCATGTGTTTGTAAAGATGAATTTTTAATTTATAAAGATGATTGTTTATTTTTAAGGATGATTAATTAGTTTGAATGTATTATTTGTTACATCATAATGACCATAGAAAATTTCACAAATAGGATCACCAATATTGGTAGGGAAATGTTTTATGTGAACACTGATTCCTAAAAGATTCACGAGTTTCATTTAACGTTATAAAAATTAATCACATCTAAATATGGAAAAATAAATCACATAAAAAAATTTATTTTATTAGGATCATAGAGATTAGGAAACATTTTAACTATGAAAATCCAATAATTAAATATTTTGATAAAAATTAATCAAGATTCTGATTTTATATAATTTTTTAACTAAAAATGATGATTTAAAATTATAATCATGATTATAGAAAAAAGATTCAGTGATGGAAGTTGAGATACATAAATAAGTTGTACTAAGTGTTCCAAAATATATTGAGAAGTGTTATGTTATGAATTATACTATTAATAATAAATGAATTTAAGAATGTATTTATATTTATAAGAGATCATGTAGTAAATATTTTTCAATGCTATTGTGTGTGATGATAAATAAATATTTCTACGAAAATTTTTACCATGGTTGAAAGAATCAAAACTATGATAGTGCTTACACATTTCATGATGCAGTTTTGATGGATTAATTAGAAGAGCTTTATATCGAGAAGGTAAAGGGTGGATAATATTTTTACCATGTGTAAGAGTTTAAAATGAATAGTCTAATTGGAATTTAAATAAATACAGTCTCTATGATAAACATTTAATTTTAATAAAAAGGTAATATAAAGGGGTTATTGATAAATTTTTTTGATGTAAGTGTAGGATAGTGAGGTTAAGTATTATATTTTTGGGTCTTGTGTTGGTGTAGTTGATCTACTTTATAACTGCTGAAATAAATAGGGTACTAATATATCTAATTATGGTGTAGGTTAGGAATATTAATAAAATACTATATGTAGTGATGTATTTGAGGTAAGTATTAGTTGGTTTGTTGTCTATGTATGGTTAGAATAATAAATAGTGAGGCTATAGATAATGGGTAGGTATAGTTGTATTTTTAGAAGTATAGTTAGGATATCTTAAAGAATATAAATTGGATTAGTGTAGAATCCACCTTCATGAATCATATTCTTCTTATCAAATTTTATTCTTTATCCTTTTTCCATAGATCTCTTATTAATTCATCTACGATGTTTCTTGTATTCAATATATATTCACAATTATATGTCTCTCCACCTCTATGACTTCATTCACTTTGGTGCTTTAATTTATTTTTCTAGAGACATTTTTAATGGGGTTTTTGAACATTAATTATTTTCACCCTTATTCTAAAATTCATCTTGAATTGTTCTTATGAGAATCCATCTTCACCAGTTTCAATGTTCTCATTATTAAATTTCTTGAATTTTCACTCTATTGGTTATTTATAATTATTTTAGATGGCGGTACTGGAGGACCATCAAAAATCTATTATTACTCAGATCAAGATCATAAAATTTGAGAATAAGGTAACTATGAAACTAAATCATGAGTCAAAAAATACATTGCAATGGTTTTCACATCAAGATCGACCATAGAAAAGTGATTGACAACAAATATAGAGGTAGTGTCTAGTTCTCTAGTATCATGTATAAATAGAGATGAAGCTGGATAAAGAAAACTACATCCATAACTTATATTAAATAATATCTACTTGGAATAATGATATCCATTTAAGATGAGACTAGATCAAAAGAACATTTCTAGTGGTGAATACAGAAATAGATGTAACTCACATTTTCTGTGGACTCAATAGACAATCTTGATAGATTAAAATAATAGATCCAAATATACTACCAAAATTTTCATAAACAAGAAATATCTACATCTTATAATCTATAAGAAACAACTCATAATAAAAAATATTGTTCCATGGAATACTTGAGTATGAGATAATTGTTCAATTTTTAGAGGTGATGAGTGAATATGTCCAACCACATGAGGGTTCAACATGCAGACATGCTTGTTCCCACTAATTATTAGTGAGTTTTGGACCTTATAAATGATTTGTGAGGAATATTTAATACCCTTATACCTTATGGTCTTTATGATTATGTAACTATAGAATATAGATGCAGACATGATTTCCACCAAAAGTTTCTTTAGGATTTAATTTCTACATCTACATTCATGGATGTTTTTTGTATAAGAGGGGATGAATTCCTATCCAGTACATGGTGATTTTAGAAACTAATTTTCATATAACTACATCATAATAACAATGATGTTCTGACTGAACTGTTGTTGATGATTGATGTGTTATTTCCATAGGTGGATTTTTTGTTAGTTGTTGGGGTCAAAACATATGGTATAAGGGAACACAAAAAATATGTACAAAATAAGTAACTCCATTTTTTAGTTGTTAATGATGAATTAATAGTGATAGTTTCTATTTTAAATAAAATTAATTATTTCCATACCACCTAAAATAGTAGTTCAGTATATACTGGTAAATAAGTGAATCATTAGATTAACAATATTCCCTTACACTGAAAATTATATTTACATTTGTTGATCTAAGGGAACAAAAATGTTATTTGATGAAGAAATTAGATGACCTTTTACTATGTCTCAGTGTTGTAATGAAACTATGAGAACATTTTAAAAACGATGCAATATGTACTAGATCCTGATATAGTAAAATCAAAATTTTTAGGACCTATTTTTCTTATAGATCATTTAATTTTGGACAAAAAAATGGACTGGGTACACTTTATAGGGTGTTAGCATTAAAAGACATGATTTCTATTTAGAGGGACTTTATATAGGACTGATTTTTTGGTTATTTACTTCTTTCACAGGGGTCTAAATCTCACATATCACAAGTGTTGGATGTGTTTGGGTTTCTATTATACCTTTAGAATGTTAGATTTATATGTTATGTGATATGAAAACTATTAGAACACTTCTGGGGGTATCAAAGTCAATTTGAATTGTATTCTAAATAGATGAACAAAAGTTTAGTTCTGTTCATTGTTCTTGATAAATAATTTTTTAAATAAAACATGGCATAAGTTATATTGAAATATCCAACTCTGGTGGGATTATATTTTTCATTTTGGGATAGTGAAATGTGTATTTTAAATCACTTATTCCATGTAGTTGGTTGATTCATTAGATAGGGAAAACTCAACCATTTCCTTGCAATTTATATGGATGAATGTGTAAGAAAAGTTGTGGGTTTAAGAATCTATTAATTCTACACACAATTTATGAGATTTATTTCCCAAACATAATGATAATGAGTTTTTCCAAGTTAAGGGAAATGATATGAATATGTGCATGAAGTTCGACCTTATGAGGACAAGCTTATTAATTATGGGTCGCAGATGGGAACATGGGAGATGTTTTGTGGGTAAAATTATAGAGATGGTACATCCATAATTGTGTAGAGGGTTGGTTAAAAATCATAATAAACTACCATGGTTGATAATGTATTTCAGGTATGGATTTTTTTTTTATTTTTTAGTTTGGGAAAATAATATGGTGGATATGGGATGTGGGGAGGTACATATTTAATTACTGGAGTGTAAATAGGCTACCAATAGGGTTGAACCATGAATTGATGGAGTGTCCTCCCCAAAGAATATTCTCATCTACCTAGTTTTTATTGTTTTATTATTACACTATTATCTTGTAAATTATTTTACACTGATAATGGTATTTAATATAAATCTAGGGTATCTCTCTCCCACTCTCTCCCAATATATTATTCATAATAGATATTTCTATAAAATCAGTGAACACCAGAGTGTGAGTGAAAATGGAATATCTGATGATCGTGGGAAAATAACCACATGGTTTGTCAAAATAAATATAGAGTAAATTAACAAGAGAATCATTTATTGGATTTTAATAAATGTTTTATATTTTAAATATATCAAAAATATATTATTATGAATGATAATGTGAATTTATGGAAGAATAAAAGAGATATATATCCACTTTTTGTGAGAAAAATGCGAGAACCCAATATTTCTCATATATAGATGAAGATCATTTTGAGCATCAATGTTGTTATATTCTAATAACCAATATTACTGAAGTTTGATCCAATTAAGAAGAACTCTATTAGATGAGATCAAGGAAGATATGCATGAATAACATCGGAATAGCCTGTGTGGAGGTTTGAACATACATCTGTAATCACTCTTAAATATGAAATATTCTATGTTTGGTCAAAATGATAGAATGTATGAATGATAAATGGGGTAGGGGTTAATTGACATTGTTGAATACATTTAATGAGTTACTATATAAAATAATGAATAAATTATAAGTATGATGAAATGAAAACATATATTTTTATAGTATTTCATATATATAAATGATCATATTCTCTTATTCCACCATCTCAAAAACATAAAAAATGTCACCCACAAAAAATAGATTCTTTGATTTTTAAAGGGATTAAAAACCCTTTACAATTTTATTTTTAAACCCTATAGGAAAAAAACCCAAACATGAATTTTTTATAGATGGAGTTAAAATATACTGCACACTTTTTCACACATCGAGTAACAACCCAATTACCACACTTTTTTCACACATAGCCACAACCAAAAGCTTACATTTTTTATGAGATTGTATAACATTAGTCTTACATTTTATGGGTAATATAACCCTGAAATAATTAATAACATGGAAAATATAAAGTAGTAACCACAAAAATAGATAAAAAAGAATGGATTCGATTGTTGAGGTAGAAAGGTTATCACTAGCAGAAATAGATCAAATGATTTATTTATTGTCGATATTAGTAATTGGTTTCCAAGGTGCATCACACCTTAAAATTTATGAGTACCCTCAACCTTATTAACCTGATTTGGTTCTATTAAATAAATTATACATGGTTACTTCTTGCACATAATATTCCATGTATCAATCTCGTGGTACTTCATCCTTCCCAACAAAATATGTGACTCATATTTTTCCTAGAAGATGTTATGGAAGAATATCCATGATAGGGGAAAATATCCTTTTTTAAAAAATATATTGTATATTATATTTGACTTAAATTATTAATAAATTAAAAATAAAATTATAGAAAGAACATGATAAATCATTATAGAATTTAAATTTAATGTGATTAAACTGTACTCTTCACTCCTCTAAAACACTAAGTGGAATGTCATCAAAAAATAAGAAGATATATTGAAATGATTTTTTCACACAGATAGTCACAATACAGTAATAAATCATTTGAAACCATGGTGTCTTAAACCGATGACCAACATTCTTTTTTCTACCTCGATGCACAAATCGAGCAGTTCTTCCTTTTTCCCCTATAGGTGTAACTCAAACCAGCTTTCCTTTTTCCCATAGAGTAACAAACCAAAAAACACTTTCTTTTATTCTAGAGGTATAACCCTAAACCAAATATTATGGGGATCACAACCAAAAAACATGTACCTTTTTAAGGTATGGTATAACCCACACACTCTTAATCCCAGAAGACTTTATTTGTACTGGAAGTATTTTTGAAAAGAAGATTGTCACTATCCCTTGGAATTCTTTTTGTAAACCGATTGATAAAGGTGGAATTGGCATTAAAAATCTAAAGTTGTTCAATAGTTCTCTTGAAGCCCGTCTAACATGGGGTATTATCAATTCTACTTCTAAAGTTTATGATTTTTTAAATCATAGATTTCTTCATAAAATTTTATCGGGTAATTCGACTTTCATCAACTCTTCAATCTGGCCTTCTATCAAAGACTCTAACTGTAAGATCATGGAAAATTCTAGATTGATGGTCAGTGATGATTCTTCCATTAATTTTTGGTGTGGAAAATAGTGTGGTAGCCCTCTGATCTCACTGTTACCACCCATTGTCATTCCTGCTGATACTAGTCAGTCCATAAAAGATGTCTTACATTCACATAGACATGACCTCCCTGAACATATTTGTGCAGACTATTGATAATTATCCCTTTTCCTCTGATGGGGACTTCATTGTTCGGGAACCTACTCCAAATGGTATGCTTGACTCAAAAAACTTTTATAAGCATAACTTTTCTAATGAGGAATCTAATTATCTTTGGGTGAGTCATTTCAATAAAACTTTGATTAAACCTTCTAGGCTCACCCTTATTTGGCGTATTTCTCATAATATATTGCCCACTGAAATTATTCTGCAAAAGTTTGACATTTAGCTTTGTTCTAAATGTCGCTTGTGTAATCAACACAGGGAGGATGCCGATCATATTTTTATTTCCTGTGCCACGACCTCTACTTTATGGAATTATGTTTTAGAATTATTCAATTGCAGATGGATCTTAACTAACTCTATTTCTTCATTTTTTAAAAATTGTATTAGATATGAAGCTTCTTCATAGGTTAAAAATATTTTTCTTGCGGCTGTGGCGGAACTCCTGCATGAGATCTGGTACGCTAGAAATTAACTCATTCATAATAATCTCTCAATTAGTCTCAATGCAAGAAAATATCGGATTCTTATTGCAATCCATGAAGCCGCATCAATTCAAAAAGACTGTTGCAACAACTCGGATGGTGACTTTGAGATACTTCGTCATCTCCATGTTCCTAGAATCTACCCTGCACCCAAAGGCTCCTTTGATGTTTTCTGGCAATCACCGATACCGGGATGGATCAAAGTGAATGTTGATGGTGCTTCTAAAGGCAATCCAGGACCTTCCAGTTGTGGTGCTATCTTCAGAGACTCAGCTGGCCAATGTCAGTGTTGCTTAAATGTTGGATGTGGTCACTCTTCATCTCTGGAGGCAGAAATGCTTGGAGTCATTCACACTGTTGTGTTTGCGCTTCAAAAATGATGGAGAAAGCTTTGGATTGAATGTGATTCTACCACCATCATTCATGCCATCTGGAATGGCATCATTCATCTAGCCTGGCCTCTCACTACACGCTGGATGAATTTCTTGAAGACTCTCCATGGGATTGATTACATTGATACTCATGCCTACCGTGAAGCAAATGTTGTTTCTGATTCTCTTGCAAACAAAGGAGTCCAACAAAACATGACTTGGTTTGACACTCTACCATCTGATTTATCTTATATTTTCGACAGAGATTATAAACAAATCTCATCTTTTTGTCTCTTGTAACCTTTTTATTTTATATATTGTTCTTTGAACTTTAAAAAAACATAAATAATTTTACAATGAGTCTTTTTTGTTTTGAATTAATATATATCACTCCATTATATGTGGGCTAAAGGATGATGACCAAGCAGGTTTCTTGTAATTTCTCAAATGATTCACAAAATAAAAAATAAAAAAATCCTCGATATCTATGATTGCAAGAGATCAACCAAAATCTTATATAAATACTATCTACATGTATAAATATTGTTAAAATTATTTTACTATGTATCCACACTTTTATATAACACTAATAATGAAATAAGATATATTTGTTTTAATTAGTTGTATCTCCATTTAATCTGTATGAAAAACATGTTCACATGGACTATCTATACTAATTTGTTATAATGAACTAGCTATAGAACACAAGATGCCATTACATATAGCAGAACACTTAATATCCATAATAATAAACATTAAATAGGTTTTCAACAATCCCATACTGTGCACAAGAAAAACTATTCATATGTAATATAATTTGAATTTAAATTGTTCACATTCCAAAAAAACTGTAAGGTTAATTATATCTAATTCTTAATGAATATAGCATAATAATGATCTAAATAAATATATATAGGATTTAAATTATTAAGGACTAGGTTTGTAGGAATGATACCATTCCCTAGGATTTGAATGTGGGAAAAAACATATAGGATCAGATCTAGACTGTAAGAGGATACATTTGGTCATAATGTATATTTTATAAACCCAACTAATATACTAATATTATTATATAATTAATTAATTAACATAAATTAATAGAATGTATTTTTTGTATTCATATAAAATTAAATAAAAAATATTGGATATAATATTCAATGCGTGGGAATAAAAACTAATGCATGCATCATGGAATGAAATTTTAGGATCAATTTAAACAAATGTAAAACCACTTATTGAGTAGTATTAGATATTTATTAAATAATAAACCATAGTAATTTGAACACAGACTAGGATGAACAATGTGTCACTAGACTAAGATTGACACTGTCGTGAGGGTAATTACCAGCTGGAGTAGATAGAGGGGGAGATTTACGGACTAGGATAGATTATATATGAGATGAATTTGTCATATTGAAAGATAATTCTTGAGAATATAGTTCAGAGATAGATGAATTCTTTTGAATTATGATGGATAGGGGATAAATGATGAATTAAGTGATATGGGGTGTCATCTCTTTTAGCCACCATTCATTATTCAATCAGAAAATCATCGATGAATAAGAGACGTATTTAGGACTCAGCATATCTAAAGGAATATTTGATCACAATTAAGTAGGTTTGATGGGGACTCAGGGATTTTGCTTGATTACTCTGGATATCATGAAATTCCTTCCAGTATAGAGCCGATATAGGTTCAACTATGGATTATGGTAGTTTATTTATCACATAGATGATTGATATTTCTTTGTTGTGTTACATGAGAATATATTATTATTATTTCATACACATTAATTACATGAGAAAAGTAGTTAAGGATTCATTGGTGGAATCCTACTGAGTTTTATTACTTACACCCTACAAAAAAATATCGATTCACTTATAGAATTCACGTAAAGGGATCAATGAAAGTGAAAAGGGGTTATATAAGATGGTTGAGATGTGGAGCATAGGCATGGAGGTGGTGTTAGGATAGACTCTGGGGTGATATCCGAAGATATATATTTATTTATCTACTACACATATACTCTGGTTTGTCTTTCCACCTTGGGATTTAGTATTTTATTTATTATATGGAAGATATTACATATTTATTATTCTTTATGTTACTATGATTATTTATTATATTGGTTAGTTGTTTATTATTTTGGATATTACATGATAGAAAGGGTATAATCTCCCCACTGACACGTTTATACCCTAAATACCTGTCAGTTGTCTCTTATATACAGGAAGGCACCCAAGAGGTCATGTAGTGATCTAGTTCCAACCAAGTTGATCGGCCTTGGGTGTTACAAGTTTGGGAGGATTATCATGGTGTAAAATCCCCACTTCAGTTTCATTTATTATGTTCATTTCAATATCCCAGATCAATGTCCCCCAATTTAACTATTTTATCAATCAAAACTATCTCCAAAATATTATTAAATTTCTATTACCAATTACTAGTATGTTTATTTTTTATTCATAATAATTTTTAGTTAATTTATTATCATTTTTAATAAATATTTAACATATTATGTGTAAATAAATTTTTTATTATTATATAAATTAGATTAAAGAAAATATATTTTATTGATATAAATATAAATATATTTTTAGATTACAATATCCAAAGTAATTGTATATAATGGGTTCTTTTATGAAGTATAAATTTTATCTGTGCCAAAAACATTTTAGAATAGATAAATTTATACTTTTATGAGTGCTAAATAACACATTGACAAACCATACAACTTGATTTAGTGCCTTTTTATCACTAAAAATGACTCCTTTTTTATCACTTTTAATTTGAAATATTTTTCTATATTTTCATCACCTGTGTATATGAATGATTTTTTCCCAATGCCTTTCCTCTTTGAATACGATATTTTCCAATCCTTTGGCTGAAATGAAATAACCTAAAGCTTCATACAATGCATGATTTTGAAAAATTATTGACATAGACATATAATCATTACTCAATTTGGTGTTAGTTTGAGGGAGGCACACATAGAAAGAAAATATTTTAATTAATTTGGTATATATTTTTTATTTATATAAATGTTATATCAATATGGAAGTTACTTGTCTATTAATACATTATATATATATTTTATAGTTTTTCCCATAATATGTTGAATCAATTGGACATACTTATTGATGGATGGGGCCCAAAATAGATTCTTGATGCATTTATTTGTCTCATTAGGTAAAACATGGGTATTTGGTTGTATGCATTCCTAAATAAAAATATTCCCAAAAAATTGCACATTGACGATATGATCATGATGTCTAAGACAAGTATATATTGGCTTAGGGCATGAAATTAAGTATCTGGTATTATGAATGTCGTTATTTTGTTACCAACTATTATTATCCACATTTATATTTATTGATAAGACATCCATGGATATATTACACTTTAAATATAATTTTTTTGGTTATCTATTTTTGTGATATTATTTATTCTCATCCCATGAATGCTTAGGATAATTCATTTTTATCACTTATATTTATCCTTAAAGATCATTTAATATCACCCACTATTATGTAACCATTTCTACAGTGTCTCATCCCTTATTCCAATAACTGAGTGTTGGAGGTTAATTTTATAAATTGCCATTGATATAAGGGGTATAATAATTTATTACATATTGGTTTAGTAGTCTTGTAGAACCAAAAAACATACATGATACCGATTTTACATTAGGAATAAAATATAAAACATTGTAATGGAAAACAATTGACATTTTTTAAATTATTCAATAATCCATTATTCATATCCTAGGGGAAAAAATAAGGCTGATATCAAATTCATAGTAAGGGTTAATGGGATGGTAGTGAATTATTAAAATAAGATATAATAAAAGAGTTAAATTTGTAAATCAAGTGAAAACATGCATAATAATTTAAATTTCATAAAATGATTATGGTGGTGGGGATATCTGTTATTGTTGTATACATTAAAATCACATTCCTTTTGAATTTTTTCAAAAATAAACACCCCTTTATAAGTCATTAGAAATAATCCATTAAAACTATTCAGAAAAAAACTCATGATTAAATTAAAATATCCTTCATAAAATATTTAATTAATAATAATTAGTTTTATAAAACATTTTACAAAATATGGAAATACAATAAATTTATTATCGATAGGAATAGAAATAAAATCAATATTTCTTATAATAATTTAATATCATAGTCCGAGTACCAAAGAGTGAATTTTGTTTTTCAAAAAAATGGTAAAATCATTCAATATCCATAGTATAAGAAACTTATTGGGTCTTATGTAGTATAAATTACAAGATTTCATTTATGAAAATATAAGAAATCATAAAAAACTGAAATTGTAATATAATTTCATACCTCTATAGAAATATTTGAATTGTAACCACTTGAAATAATAAACATGAATTTAAAGATTAATAATCATTTATAAATAGGTTTTCATGTTAAAAAAAATGAAATGGTCAGCATATACACCACATAAAATTGAATATATGCCCAATAACAAATATGTCTTAGTGAAGGTTAAATTGAGAATAAATCCATTACCTAACATTTTAATTTATTTTAAAATTATTTAAAATAATTTAAAATGGTTTTAATCATGTTATTAATATTTACCAGAACTATATTCATATTTATAATATCATATATAATCCATTTATAAAATTTCATCACATTCTCATGAATTATCTTTTGTTATTACTATAGTTACCAGTTTTAAGTGCTTTGATTTCTCATGAAAGTCTTCTGGTGAAATATAAAATTCTAAAGAATTATATATAGTTTCATCATCCAAATATTGATATTAATGTTATAAATATAATATTAATCCATTATATATAATTTTATAATCATTTTATAAATATTTACATGGAAAATGAATCACATCTCTTCGTACCGATGGTTGGCCATACGTCCATACAAGTTACATTATCATTTCATTAATTGGATAAAGGGAAAAGAAGTGGATGGTATATTAATAATATAGAATAAAAATAATTATATAATTATAATATATTTAAATTCCATCCATAATTATTACTATTCATGGGAATCAGTGATGGGAAACAAATTACAGCGGTTCATGTGGCCGTTGTCCTCCATACAAAAAACACTGGTTTGGTTTCCCATTTGATAGAGAAAGATATTGTTACTAAATATTACGTAAAAATATTAACATATTCATATATTTTATAAATTTATATTATTATATTTTAATTATTTATATATAATTTATGTTATTAAATTATTATGTAAAAAACAACGAGGTCAATGAATACGATTTCCTTAAATTATAAGAACCCCATTTGAATCTTTTTTTAAGAACCCTAGGGTTGGTCTGTTTGGAAAAATGAAAATATTATAATGTCTATAAAAATATTTGGGATAAATTTATTAGGGGGTTTTAAATTATAATGGATTAAGATGTTCTAGGATGTGGGGGTAGTAAGTGGCCTTTTATATTGAGGTGATTGGAAAACTTGTACTTTATGAATGTTATTCAATAATGTCATGCCAATTTCTAGTATATATTGATAAAATTTTTATAAATTATAAGTGAACATGGATAAGGTAAAAATACAACCAAATAAAGTTTTAAAATGATTTTATGTCATTTTTATCCTTATATTTATAGATTAACCGCTCAGTAATCCTATTTTCACCTTAACTGTGGTAATTAATTTTTAATGTTTTTACTATTCATTATGAAAAAAAGTAAGTTAATCATATTAAATAATACTAATAATTATAATTAAAATATTTTAATCTATTTTATAAAATTTAATCCATATAATTTTAATAAATAAATTTGAAAATAATCCAATAAATAATTTTGAAAAATGGGTTTTCAATAAATGTGTTTTTTATACATAAGATGATCTTACATTAACTATGTGACTAGTGGTCATTAATATGTAGATTTAAATATATTTATATGTAATATAATCTATAAATTTCATTTACATTATTCATCATTAATGATTATTTAAATTGATAAACATCCTTAAGTATTAAGAAACAATAGTTTTCTGAGGAAAAAATACAGTATTCGAAAAAAGAACACAATTTTCTGTAAAATACCCCCTTTTACCTCTAAATGAAATTATAATTATTTCTATTAAATTTATATTTATTAAATATTTATTATAAATATTATTTAATGATATTAAGAATAATATTGTTGATAGTTAAATACTACCTTCTTTATTATTCATTATATCTTAGTTCTTAAGGACATTTAAAAAAATACATTATTGGATTATTTTAACAAAGATCAAAATAAATAATTATCGAATAAAATTATAATTCCCCCCCCCAAATTATTTAAATGTTCATTGTAATATATTTTTATCAAAAAATAATTGTCACAAACTATAATTGAATCTTGGGTGTCATGTTTTTCTTCCTAGAAAAACTTTATCCTCATGACTGTACAAAATATTACATTATAAAGTAATTAGGTTGGTTCTTATTCATAAAAAACTCTGGTTCTCACATTGATTACTTGATTTCATGATTTCAATAAAGTACCTTTACCATTCAAGCCTTCCAATTCCTCAATAATTTCACACTAGTGTGAATAATATAAATGTGATGATCACTATATAATCGGTTGGGTTCCAATTATATTTCGTCATAGGTGATAACATGAAATGGTTCAAGAAAGTTCTTCTTTAAAAATAATATATGAAAAAAAATCATGTACCATATAGATAGTGACATTTAAATTGGGTTATAAATATATACAATTTTTAAAAAATTATAAATGGTTTGATTTACATGGGTCACAATTTTCCCTTATTACCAAACATTATAAAAAACTTCCATAGTGATACATTCAAAACAATATGATCTCCAACTAGAAATTTCAAATCATTCCTTCAGTTAATACCATAACTCTTGTTCATTATTTGATGAATTTTAATATGTGTATAAATAGTTTTAACCTTTTTTCACTCACCATCAAGTTTTGGTCCTCTAATTCTCCTTTATCCAACATTATCCCAATAAGTTTAAGTATAACATATATTTCCATATAATTCATCGTACATTGGCATTTTAATACTTTAATAAAAACTATTATTATAGGATATCTCTTACAACGGTAAATACTAACACCACATACCTTAAAATTCATGTAATCGTGTTCTCAAAATTCCATATAATGTTTCAATTGTCCTTTCGGACAATCCATTGGTTTTAGGATGATAATAAGTGTTCAATTATTGCAAAATATTTTGAGCTATCTGATGAAATTTATATAATTTCATTGTCAATTTTGTGTGTTGTTTAGACGTAATTGAAATAGGTTCATCATAAAATCACACTACTCCTCCAAATTATCATTTTTGTTATTAAGAACACTTTTGAGGAGAAAGAGTGAAACCCAAAGATCAAACACCAAATGAAAAGAAAAAGTCATTAAAAAACAAAATAAGTATACCATAATCCATTTCCTTATATAAATTATAGAAAATAGAGCTTTCCATAGTATTTGGATTCTCGATCAAAAGGTCTTCAAAATGAGATTCCAAATTGTCTAAAGTCTGCATACACCCATCATTCTTCACCTTCCCTTCCCAAAAAATCAAACAACAATATGTATATAGAGTTGTGAAAGGTACTAATGAGGAAAATCATCCCTTATATAATGGAAATGTGCATATTTTCTTATAAAATAAATAATAACAGAAATCAAATAATTCTTCCAAGACTGTTTTGGTAATTTAGTGAATATTATATAGAAATTGCATCCCATTTTTATATAGTAATCAGAATAGATTCCCTGAATCCTATAGGATGTTTTCTATCAACCGTCACATATTGACAAACTAAGAATATTGATACATAATAAGCAATTATGCACATTATATTATCCCTTAAAAAATGTTAAATAGAATACATATACATATTTCTATGTCTATTTTGTATAGAGAAATATTATTTATTGGCATTTCACAAAAATTTCATTTTTATATGACGTTAAGATTGAACATAGAGACTCTTTCCAAATTTCATAATTCCATCTTCACAAACATTGTCTTCCAATTTAACATCTTTGAATGCTTAAATTTTCTTTTATAAATTCACATAAACAGATTGATAAAATTTTATATTTTCCCATAAATATGGTTTCTTATTCATTTGAAAATGGGTGGATGTATCCACTTCATTAATAATTCAAAAATCCTTATTTACTAGATCCATGAACAAAGGATCCCTTTTAATCCTCATTTCATTCAATATTTCACGATCATTCCTTCTCAATTCATAAACTAACATATTTACCTTTTCATGGTGGTAGTGAATAAGGAAATAACTGTCCTTGAGAAGCTCAAGCCATCATATTGTCCTCATATAAAAATAATTCTATTAAAATATGTATTTCATCATCTTATGGTCTGTGTATATATCAAATATTTCACCATGAAGATGAAATATTCATATCATTAAACAAAATGTTACTGATGCTAACTCAAGATCCAGATATTGATAGTCCATTCCAATAGTATTTAACTAACATGAGGTATATTAAATAACATTATTATTCTACATAATGTTAAAAAATATGTTCTTCAATGAAACATTATATATAAAAAATTCCCCATTTCCTAATGGATGTGTTAAAAATAGAGTATTTACCGGTGTCAACTCCAATTATTAAAAAAATTCTTTACAATCCACAATCCATATGATCAAAACACCTTTATTTCTATGTCTGGTTAAAGGGATATCCAATCAAGAAACATTTCACAGAAATATCTGATAGTAATCATCCAACCCAGTCAAACTATTATCATCAGTTATGATCAATAGAGTAGGAGATTTATTAAATGTATTTTTTTCATAGGATCAACAAAGATTCAATCATTAGAGAAAATATTTCCATGAAAAGAAAATTCATAAATCTAGAATTAAAACGTATTAAACACACATTATCAAAATTTTCTTCTATGATTCTTAGGAATTATTTTCTAGATAAACTCATGGTCCTAATAGCTTTTAAGTTACACCATGATAATATTAATTAATAAAAAAATAATGATATTCCTTGAATATTCTATTCATTAGATCTAAAAAAATTACAATTCATTATTCAATCTATGTGGAATTACTATATACTCATAATTTTTTAAAATATTATTATTTATATATGAGAGGTAGAGGATAATTATCCATCATTATTATAGAATTGATTTCAATATAATAAATTCATAACCTCATTTATCCATGTTTCTTATTGAAAATAACATCGGAAACCAAATATGAAACACCATGGTGTATGAATCCCTTATCATAAAAATTATCTAAATTTTTATTATAATAAACTAATTCTATAGTGGTCATTATATTGAAATTCTTTGATTTATGTCCTGAAATAGAGATTAGATATATAGAAAACTTGAATTCATGTTCTCAAGGATTTCTAGGTAATTCTTTTTAAATGCATCAATGTATTCCTATATAATAGGTACATCATAAATTTGAAAATTACCTTAGCCATCTGTATATGGTACTTTCTCTTTATCCCCAATAATCTTATTATAACGATATACTTTGGGTGGATATTGACAAGAATCTACTGATGGGGACTCTTCTGGGAAGATAATGAATTCCACATCTACATCATGAATCATAATAACCTCTCTTTGCAATAAAAATGTTCACCATATTTTTAGTGCCAACAGATATCATAGATTATATAATAGTTTTCTATAGTTATAATAATTAAGTCAACAAATATATCATGTTAATGTTCTATAATGGGAACTGCATGATAAATACTTGTTGTAGTGAGACTACCACTATAATTTTGGATTGATAACTCCCATATTATGGTTCTAGAGATTCATCTAAATTTTCATAGAAAATATTAATGAAATAAATGAAGATTGGATCTCGAATCCAATAAATAATTTTCTAAATTTGAATATATGATTGAATTACCTACCACAAAATCTTCATAAACTTCAACCTTAATAGTAGTGGTTTCATAGGCTTTTACTACTCCCCTTGGAGTGTTCTATGGTATATTTCCTTGATGCTTGGGGAATTGGTGGGATTATTTACCCATTTATCTATCATTTTATCAATAGAAATAATTTATTTGTTTTTCCCCATTTCATTCAATATCTAGATAACTCTTATCACCATAATTGTAATGATTTCTTATTCCCTAAAAACATTTTCTGGTATTTTTCCTCTAATTATTCACATGCTGGAATTTTATTCATTTTTTTCCTTCTTCTTTGAAGAGTTCCGTTTTTAGTTGTGTAAATACATCCTCTTATTTTATTGATTACCCTTTCATATATAGGATATATAAAAAACCATCTATGTTTTGATGCTACATAAAACTATATCATCATATAATAAAAATTATTGAGAAACTAGGGCCCTTATAGGACATAGATTAAACCCATCAATGAAATGGTCAATCTTAAATTCTATATTGAGTATAGTATACAAACTATACCTAGATAGTCTTGTATAGGTATATTGATTCTCTTCAATAATTTCTTCTTCCTTTAATATAAATATAAGATACTTTCTATTTATTTCATCTTATTTATCATGAGGTAAATATATTTAAAGAATGATTCGTTAAAGATTACAATCACATGAACAATACATCATATTTATCCCAAGTATTATAGGTCAATTAAAACTATTGATCAGCACCCCCTTTACATGGTATACTTTCAGTATAACCTTTTTATTTTTATCACATCATATGAAATGACACATATTTTCAAGGGACTTGATCAATTTCTCATGTACTAATGGATTACTGTTCCCACTAATTATGGGTGATTATATCACATGAATCGATCAAATATTGAAGAACCATGTAAAATTAAATATGTTTATAAAATGTGGATGTTTTCATCACAATAAACTAATTATGCTACACAAATATATTAATGATCTACTCAGTTCCAATACCAGATATGTAGTCTTTCTTAGAAGGAAAATTTCTACATTGAAAATGAGTGTTGATATTATTATTTCATATATACACCAATTATAAATATTAGAATATAATACATCAGATAATGAAATTATAAAATTTAAATCATAACATATAATTTGGAATCCTGTGTAAAGCATTAAATAAATATAAGAACTATGTATAGTTTCTTTCTTAATCATAAACACAGAATCATTAGAAATATCCTTAAATATAAAAAATATTTTTAAATAATTCAAAATGGTCTATAATGATAATGTGAATTATCCTAAGAATATCCACTCAAAGTTTCAAACATGGTGTTTAGAAAGGGCCGTTATTGCACACCGCCGGAGGATTGAGTCAATCCCCAATATGATATTCCTTTATTTTTTACCCTAGGTAAACTATTCAAGAACCAAACCCCTGGTAGTATCCATATATGAAATAATTTTTAAGAAAAACCACATAATATCTTTCCTAATAAAACATTAGGATATTTTTCTATAGTTGTCCTAAATTTATATAATAGGGTTATATTCCCTAGCTACGTTTTCCTAAATCAACTTCATAAGTCTCCCTCTGACACCGGCAATAATAACCATGACTATAGTAGCATTGATTCGGTTGATATTTTATTACATTGGAATATATATAGTGGTTCTATTCCAAAAGGTCAAATAAGTTATGTGGTATTAGTGAAAAAAATTCATATATGATAAAAATATATATATGAAAAAAATAAAAAACATAATAATCGAAAACATTCAGAATCCTTGAACTAATTAAATTGTTTTCTCATATCCCATTGAAAGAAAACAAGTAATTGTGATCTCAAATAGTCATTAAGGTTTATTTAATGTAGAATATATCCAATGTAAATGAAGGATAATCAATATGTAAATGTAAATAATTGAAAACTCATGCCATTTTATCAATTACATTAGCATGAAATGCATTTATCGATAATATAAATGCAGAAATTTTTGTATAATAATAATAACTATAATTATCAAAGAATGAAATAATTAATATTATATTTTGTGTTCTCAAACATCATGACACCAATACTATTATGATATTATGATAAGATAATTTAACACAATGGGTAAATCCGCATTTAATTTGGAAAAATAATTTGTCTCATGGTACCTATAAATGGATCAAGTGGAAATATAATTTCATGTATCACTAGTCACTACATGTCCAAGTCATTCCTCAAATGTCAAATGACTGATTTAATTCACAATTAATATTCCATATCAATAAATTTATGTATTGAATATATAATAAATAATATCAATATTTCCCATGTTAATTAAGTTACAATCAGAGTAAAACACTATATTTAAAAATGATATACGATTAATGAAATAAGTATATCCATGATAATGAATATGAATATATAAGTTAAATGTAATGTCTATTGATCAAAATAAAGTGAATATTTCAATAGAATAGAATGACTACAAAACTATTAATTGATAGGATATGACCATCAGTCCACCAAGAATATAGGTTTTAAAATAAAATCATGTAATTTTGAAGAATAAATGGAATTTAATTAAAATAATAAAATAATTTTTCATAACAAATAAATTTCGTAAATCTATTGAGAACATGTATAGGAAGATAATTTTCATAAAAATTTTATAGAAAAATGTATTTCTATAATCATAGTATATGTTAAAATGTTATTCCTTTTGACTTTTTTTTTTGAAAAACATCTATTTTAGAGAACATTACAAATCATCGTATAAATCCTTTAAAAAATTTTGGACAAAAAATTTCTTGAATTTTTCATTTATGTAATAAAAAACAATTTTCAAAAACAATTTGAAAAAATGGACATTAATGAAATATATAACTGATTAAAAGAGAAATAAAATCAGTTTTTATTTTAATGATTTCTTTTCTTCCTCAAAATACCCAAGAGATGAAAAATTGGAAGAAACTATTAAGACACATTAAAAATATATATGATTAGAAAATTATTTGTGCTTAAGAAGAAAAATTATAATATTACATCAAAAAAATATAAGCAATCCCATAAAAGAGATAATGTTAAATAAAATCTTACTTCTATTGAAACTATTGAATTATAATTCAACGAAGTAATAAACACGAATTTCATAATAAAATATATATATATATATATATATCAATGGACTGTAAAATGAGATTAATTCCCTTAACTCCCACATTATATTAATTGAACCAGACTTAACCACCACTATAATGGTGTTACACATTTTATTAATTTATAATAGAACTACAGTCATATTTATAATATCATATATGGTCATTTTACAAAAGCCTATCACAATTCATTCACAATAAATCATTATTACTATTGTTTCAAGGGTCGGCTACCTTTTTTTTTCATGCAATCCCTGTTGTGAATGATCTAGTTTTCGATCATGGTATATAGTTTTTTCATCTATGGAATGATATTAATGTTATTAATATCATATTTATTCATTATATTTATTTTATTTAACCATTCCTGTTATTTGGACATGGAAAATAAATCACATCACTTCGTGGAGATGGGAGTTCATACCTACACATTAGTGACGTTATAATTTTTTAATGGGTGATAGGATAAGGAAGTGGATAATATACTAATATTATAGAATCAAAATCATTTCATAAGTATCACAAGCACACACACTCACTCACACACACACACATTACTTCCACCATTATTCAGGAGAATCAAATCAAAATATAGAATAATAAAATCCAAATATATAAAAGTAAAGTTTCTCACACTCGTTTTGAAAGTCCCTCAAAGGAAGTTTTATGTGAAAAAAAGAAATAAAATAATACATGTGCATAAAATAGAGTTTAATACCAAATACGACATCAAATTTTTTTTCTACACATGGGGAAGATTTTGGGTGCATAAAGGAAGGCACATAATGATTTTTTATGTAGTGTGGGCTGAGTCTATAAATTTTTGGCCACCCCCTATATTTTATTATCTCAACCATTATAGAATATCTGGAAACTAAATTGCGTAATAGTTGCAGACAATGATTAAAAGTTGGGTGCATGAAGAGTTATTTGATGCAATGAATCAAATTTTTTTTGAATATAGATACGAACTTATGTTTGCATCACCATGGTAGGTGTTCAAAAAGTATGTAATTTACATAAAAGATGGCGTTCGAGGAAAAAATTATTTTTTATGCACAATTTGATAATTTTTCACAAAAAACATCCAATTTTTGAGTAAAAAAAAATCATTTTTTGGACCATATGGGATTCCCTAGTGAATTTGTGTCGAAGGTGAATTCATTAGATGGATGAATGTGGAACTTACTAATTCCCTAAATTAGGTGTAAAAAATATTTATTCCAGTGATCAAAAAGGACTATTATAAAAGAGAAGGTAGAGCACTTCAATTGAGAGAGTATTGAGATTTCAAATTTAGATTGGTTGTAAACTAGGAGGGATAGTGTGTCCACTACAAACATTGCAATGGGAGAGATCCTAGGAAAAAATTGATATATACCAAACATATTTTTTGATGTGAGACTTATTGAATTTCTTATATCCGCATATTGTCACTATATTCTCCTTGGACGTAGCCCTATAAGGTTGAACCAAATAAAATTGTTGTGTGTCCAGAATTCTTTAATTTTTATCCATACTTTACTATTGGAAATGGATAAAATATTATTTCTTATGATGAAACAATATTTAAAGGGGAAGTTGACTTTATCAATGATTCTTGGATTCACCCCAACCCCACTAAGGGTATTGAACCTAGTTAGGCTAAAAAATCTTATTAAATATAAATGGTGAAAGTTAGTCATTCTCTCTTAGTACAAGAATTTGTGGATTTAAATTATAAATGGATTTCAACATTCAATGGAATGTTTTTTCAATTATTGAATAATAAGATGCCAAATATTTAGAATCTTTTGGTATGGATGTTTATACAGATGAAATGGATGGCATTTTAACAAATATATATAGTGGTGATTTATTAGAAGTTGACTTAAAGAAATAGGATGCTGATTCCAGTGGAATAAATTCATTAGTGGGATTGTAATATAATGCATTCTTAACAAATCTGATGTTGTGTAAGACATAACACACTATGCATGATCTTTTCTAAATATTTACAAGGGTTACTCAATAGTCAAATAGGAAAAGGTGCATGTTTTACGGAAAAAGTATGATAATATTTGAACACACCCAAATAAATCTATTGATACATTATTTTATTGAGTGAATGATGTTTTGGAACATATGAATGGTCTCAAGGAAATTACTAAATAAGTACATACTTTTAAGTACATATTAATAATACAACCACCTTGGTTTAATCTAATGGATTCTGTATTGGAGGGAAAAGATCCATATGAGTTGATATTGGATCGCCTACACAATAATCTTATTAAATATATGATGATAAATAATGATAAGGATTTTGTTAAAAATTTATATCCAATGAAATGTAATTCAAGTAAATGATTATGATTACAGTTGAATATGGTTATGAATAATAAGAGATACATGTGGTGATTTCATCACTTTCCTCATATCCTTAATGATGAAACTCACACTTGCATGATTTCGATATGCAACTATTGGGAATCTTGCGTAAAGGTTCCAAAAGAAGTTTTGAGACGATAATGTGGAGGAATTAAAAATTCCTATAAATAATTATTAATACAATGTGAATGTTAAGAAACATTTTATGATAAATTTCTTGAAAAATAAAAAGTTTATTTCCCAACAAAATGATTTTTCAGAAGAATCTAAGGTTGAACGGATGAAAAACTGCATTGGTCATGGATAAAATTAAATTATTGTAGTTGTAGGTGTCTTATAAAAATGAATTAAACTTATAACGATGAAGAATAAGTCTACGTAAGAGTTGACATGAAGGATAAATTATAAACCTCTCTTAAGTAGATAAATGTCGATAGAGCAAAAATGAATAATGCTAACAACGTGGTTCATCATAAAAAACTCTATCTATAGTAATTTTAAGAAGTGATTTTTGAGAGGATGAAATAAAACGAAAATATTATGTCGACATTCCAAAAGAGATTAAAATTTATCTATTAGTTTATTCTCAATGCTTAAGAATAGAAAATGGTGATCGGTAGTTTCAAAATTGCAATTAATGTACAAATTAAATGAATAGTGTAACGTGAAGAGGAAGTCATCGGCCTAAAAATAATGTTTACAGATTTGGGGAGAATCTTCACCCCTCATATGTAATCATGATTGTGTATTACCATGGGGAAAAAAATTTAGAAGTAAATCATAGTGGACTAGTAATAAAGAAACAACAGCCAAATCCTATTAAAAAGGCTGATATGGGTCATTATCAGAAACAAAATTCTATAGTGATTCATGTGAGGCCACAAGAAACTAGTCTAGGATTAAAAATTAATTTGGGTATGAATAAAATCAATAATGTTCATATAACTCAAGGGAGAACTATTAGTGTAATAATGACACACAGGAAAGCACCCCATATTATAAGTCTTGGTTGTGGAAAGATGAAACTGTCAAAAAATGATTGTTCAATAGCCAAGAGGTTGTGAAGGGAATAAGACCGAAAAAGGTATCCATACTAGCTCAATATTACTAGATATAAATTGATGGTTACTATTTCAAGTTTGAAGGATTCAGACTATAATGACCCATACATTACATACATTGTTATTACTTCAAAATTGAAGCATACTTATTACAACATATAACAAAACAAGGAAAGGACCGTATAGGTATAGAGTCTTTAGAAACTAGGAAACATAAACAACGTGTTCATAAAGCATCTACTTTTCCTCCCATTTATTTCATCATATCTAGAGTCCCTTTTGGCATTCCTACTTAATAACCTTTTTCCTGACCTGGGGAAATAAAACATACAAAAGGGTGAGCTCAAATTCTCAGTAAGGGTAAACAAAAGAAATATCAATCACATCAGATACATAAGAACATAAATTTTGGAAATCTTAACCTGCAAAAGAGATCATAATTTCATAACATGGGATAAATCATAGTAGTGAAATGTAATCCAAATAATCATAACGTAAAACATGAAACTTTGTGTCATACACACATAATCATAGAGAATCATTTCTTATTAGTCAAGACTCATTGCCAAGATTATCTTAGTGGACAAAGTCCATTTCTGAACAGAGTTCACTCCTCTTTTCAGTCCCGTTTCACTGAACCGGTTTAACATGCCATTCCAGCCATGTCTATCTCATGAGATATAAAATCATTACCCAATGCATTGGAGGGAGATATATGTCCCACCAATCTCATAATGATACCATTCATATGTGTTCCACAAAATCATAAATCATACATCATTTCATAACCCATGTAATAAAAATGGGATTCTTAAACAACATGACATCATAAAATAATTCATATAAGTTAAAGGAATTCATAAAAATAATTCAATCACAACATAATCAAATAAATGTAATAATAATAGGGATAGAAACAGAACCCTATATTATCTTAGATGTAATATAATTTTGATAAAACACTTGAACTCCATTCTTGAGGAAAATATCCTTTCAAAAAAAAATTCCTTTATTAACATGTCATACAATTTTAAACTAAAATAATTTGATTAAAAATTAACATGAAAACATGTAAAGTAAGATTCTTGGAAATAATTTTTTAAAAATCCATTCATGCCATATAAGTTAAAAAAACATTCTTCTTGTACTTTAGTCGGAAAAGTCAAAAAGTACCTCGTACTAAAAATGAAAAAAGATTCATTTCATATCTTTTACTAAAAACTCACCGAAGGGTAAAATTATATTTAAACAATTTTAGGTGGATGGAAATAATATTACATACTGAGGAAACATGGATTTGGATGATAAAATACACCCCAGTAAATTTCAAAGTATAAACACTCTCGGATAAAAATGAGATTGTGATATTATCCTTACCTTAGGTCTGATATGCTTTGTACGTGTTCGAACCTCCTGTATAATGATTTAAATAATGTCATTGAATTATTACAGAATCATATTCATTTTTATGATATCATATATGGTCATATTATTAGCTTCTTATTAGTAATATTTCATTCCTACTTGTTATTCGTGTGTTTATTACTTTTTGTTCTTATGCGTGTTTTGTTGAATAAATTCTAATTTTTATTTTTAGGTTATAGATAACTCATTTCCAGAATGGTATTAGTGTAATATATATCATATTAATTCACTAAATTCATTTATATAATCATTATTCAATGAAGATCATGTATAACGAGTCGCACAACATCGTGGAGACGGTATTCCGTACGTACGCACGAGTAATGATATCATTCACATGATCGTGGAATTGTATTGGAGTGTATGTATACTATTTCAGAATAAATATCACATTAAAATAATCATATATAGTTATTATTTTCACCATTATACCCATCCGAGTAAGGTGGTGGTGGAAAATAGATTACACCACGGCGTGGAGACGGTATTCCGTACGTACGCACGCGTGGTGATTTCGTTTTCCGAAGGATGGATAGATGGTGAAATAGGGTTGTTTCATACATATAATAACATATCAGTATATGAGTGATACAGATGTTATTACTTCATAATGAAACATCTAAATAAGAAGAAGTGGAAGAAGAAATAAAGATGAAAGAATTGGTAATGGGCATTACCTCTTCTTTGAAGCGCCTCTTTGAGACCTCCTCTTAGGGCACTAAAATTGGTCTTCAAAGAAGACCAATACCTATAAGATGTTTCTAGGGAAGGGGAGAGGAGATATTGGTAGGGGTATTCCGGGCTTGAATGTAGAGACCCGAAGCTTATCGTACATGGACATTACATTACTTTTGCGGAATACTTAGTACATAACAAAAACACACACACAAGGATCGTAATAGTTTAGTGTCTTTGGAAACTCGGAACGTAAACTTCTAATTATGGTGGAAGATCTTCAACATCTCCCATAAAGATCTTCCTTTTTATACCTAAAACCTTTCTTTATATCCTGGGGAAAAGAAAACATAAAAGGGTGAGCTCAAATGCTCAGTAAGGGTAAACAAAGGAAATATCAATCACATAATTTTCATAAGAACATAACATTTTTTGGAAATCTTAACCTGCAAAAGAGAGCATAATTTCATAACATGGGATAAATCATAGTAGTGAAATGAAATCATAACTTAAAACATTACTCATTGTGTCATACACACATAATCATAGAGAATCATTTCTTGTTAGTCAAGACTCATTGCCAAGACTATCTTAGTGGACAAAGTCCCTTTCTGAATCGAGTAATCCTCGTTTCAGTCCTGTTTCACTGAACCGGTATAACCTACCATTCCAGCCATGTCTATCTCGTGAGATATAAAATCTTTACCCAATGCATTGGAGGGAGATATAGGTCCCACCCATCTCTTAATTAATCCTTTCTTATGTGTGCCACAGAATCATAAATCATACATCATTGCATAACCCATGTAATAAAAAATGGGATTCTTAAACAACATGACATCATAAAACCATTCATATAAGATAAAGGAATTCATAAACATAATTCCATCACAACACAGTCAAATCAATGTAAAAATATGGATAGAAACAGAACCCTTTATTATCTTATATGGAAAATAATTTTGATAAAACACTTGAATTGAATTCTTGAGGAAAATATCCTTTCTTCTTCAAAATCAATTTCTTTTCACAAAACATCATGCAATTTTAAAAGAAAGAGATTTTATTTAAAATAGTCATGAAATCTTTTAGAGGAAGCTTCATGAAAATAAGGCTTTATAAAACAGTAGAAATCCGTTCGTGCCGTATAAGTAAAAAAAACATTCTTCGTACTTTTGTCGGAAAAGTCAAAAAGTACCTCGTATGAAAAACGACAAAAGATTCTTTTCATATCTTTTACAAAAAAAAACTCACCAAAGGGTAAAATTGGATTTAAAACATTGTAGGTGGATGGAAATAATATTACATATTGAGGAAACATGGATGTTGATGATAAGATACACCCCAGTAAATACTTACGAATAAACAATCTCGGATAAAAATGAGATTGTGATATTCCCCTTACCTTACGTCCGACTTGCTTTGTAAGTTTCCGAACCTCCTGTATAATGATTTAAATCATGTTATTGACTTATTACAGAATCATATTCATTTTTATGATATCATATATGGTTCACTTATGACATTATATTACCCGTTCTTTTGTAAATTCCATGTTAAAGAAGCGTTTTGGGTAAAATCGTTTCATTTATCGTAGGTGTTTTGACTTGTTGTTCTTGACATCATTATTACTTATATCATGATTTACTTACTTCCAGAATATAAAATATGATTTATATATCATATATATTCAGTATATATATATATATAATAGGTAGATAAATAAAATGGAAAACACCGTTCATGGAGACGGTAGTCCGTACGTACGCATGAACGCTGTTTGACTTTCCTTATTGTCTTGAAATGGAAGTAAGTAGATGACATACATATATATTTATACATAAATCCAGTAGCTTTAAAATGTCATATATTTCATTATTATTTCTTATATATACTTTATAATCATTCTTAAATGGTTAACATGGAGAATGAATCTCATCGCGTCGTGGAGACGGTAGTCCGTACGTACGCACGAGCGATGATATCATTTCTATAAATATTGAATTGAATTGGAGTGGATTATAAAATATATCAGAATCAATATGATGTTGTAATAACTATTTATAGTTATTCTTTACACCATTATACCCATCCATGTAAGGTGGTGGTGGAAAATAGATTACACCACGGCGTGGAGACGGTATTCCGTACGTACGCACGCGCGGTGATTTCTTTTTCCGTTGGATGGATAGATGGTGAAATAGGGTTGTTTCATACATATAATAACATATCATTATATGAGTGATACTGATGTTATTACTTCATAATGAAACAACCTAAGAAGAAGAAGTGGAAGAAGAAATAAAGATGAAAGAATTGGTAACGGTAATTACCTCTTCTTTGAAGTGCCTCTTTGAGACCTCTTCTTAGGGCACTAGAATTGGTCTTTGAGGAAGACCAGAACCTCTAGGATGTTGCTAGGGAAGTGTAGAAGGGATTTTGGCAGGGGTTGGCCGAGCTTGAGTGCTCAAATTGGTGTGAGGAGGAAGGGGGAGGAGGTGTCCTTTTATAAGGGAGGAGAGGGGCACCTTAGGAATATCACAAAATATTATTTTATATTAAAGTCAAAATCGGTTTATAATGGTTCCAAAGGGTCTTATTTCGAAGCTAAAGTGGGGATGGGTCGAAATCCTATCAACCAATAGAATTTAGACAAGTTTAGGATATTATTTTAACCTTATCAATTAGATTTAACTCTAAGTTAAATAATTTAACTTTTACCATGTCTTTTTGTTTTCTTTCACAATATGGTTAATACACTTCCTATAACATGCCAAACGAACCCCAAATTGTTTATTATTAATATATATATCCTTATCTAAGTCATTTGGCCGAACCTTAGATTTTTAGGAATACAATAACAATTAATAATATAATATTTGATTTAAAAACTATTTTGTGTCAATTTTGACACTATTTGATATATGATTTTTGTGAAAGTCATAACAGAATTAAATGTTCGAACCATGTTTATTAAATCAACATTAATATATCATAGTAACCTATAAAATTAGTGTAATTCATAAAAAAATCTCAAATTACATTTATTTTTGTGTTTATAACATCAATTATGTCAATATTTCATTAATAAGATAATTACTGCATCATCGTTGTGTCATAAATAAATTAAATTATTTTATGTCTAAAAATTACAAATAAACTATCATCATGTAGGAAATCTTTTTAGCTTTCTAATGAATATTTACAATCGAATTTATCTTATGTATAACCCCATATTAAAAATGATTTACTTATTAAACTTTGATTTTAACTATTTTAACCTTTCTTTAAATAAATTAATAATAAATGTCCTAATCTAATCCAAGTGGGCCTAAATGGTCATATTTTATTCCTAAGTTTGTTTTTGGTCAAATTACACTTTTCCAATAGAATTAGGACATGTGTTAGGGTAATAGTAATATCATATTTACCCTTAGTTACCCTATTTACTATTAACCGCGGTAAAAAAAGTAAAAAGTTACTATTCACCAACAAAATTATTTTCATCTTATTGAACCACATTTTAGTCCTTGATATTAACCGTGTCTCTCGGATTTTCGAAATTCCATTCACAGAAGCGGTAAAATTAAGTTTTATGCAAAATTCAGTTTTTAACCTACCACTTAGTAGTTTCACTATTCATCAAAAATTGATGTTTTTCAGAACAATGCCAAAATTTCATCCCAAGCTATATTTCATATTCCGAATTCAAAAATGAAGTCTATTTTACCAAATTCATAACATAAAAGTTGCATTAATTAATTTTATAATTAAATCCCGCTGTTAAAACAAATAGCGTGTTTTTAAGAAACAATATCTATCAAAAGATTGACACTTGTTTATGTCTAGTTTAAATGTGAAATTACATCCAATGACCAACATTGTATTAAATTGTAAAAATATATTCTAAATATACTTTAAAACCACTCAAATTAATAATTTATCACTATTAATTATTTCGATTAAAAAAGTTGTTTTTAATTATAATTTAGTAATTTTTCACTATTCATCAAAATATGAAAGTTATCCGAAAAGTACAAAAATTTCACCTTAGGCTAAATTCGATACTCCGAATCCAAGAATGAAGATCATTTTGAAAAAATAAGATTTACAGAATTTTAAAAAGTGGTTATTACTATTCATAACGGCTAGTTTTAATAATATTTTAATAGCACATCTTTGTTTAGTGAAACTCGGTATTGCGTTTTACACACGCTATCGAGGAAGGTCGCGATTGCATGTAATGCAAGGCAAGACAAGGATGCGTGTTGTGCAAGCTCCTTTTGGTGTAGCGTACAACACAAGACATTAATAAAATTAAAAAGAATATTTCTTTATAAAATCTTGGGCTGTTACATTCTACCCCCTTAAAATGAATTTCTCCCTCGAAATTCGTCGGGGTTATAAATGGTTTACTATTCGAAAGTTTCTTTAATAGAAACCCACATCGTAAAAAGGAATATCAAAACCAATCATTAAAAACAAAAGTATGAAACGTAACGGTTACCCAAATAAACTAATCATTGGGATTCCACATAGGTGAAAATATGGATATGGAAGAGAAATCTAACCATCATGTTCTGATGGAGAGTGGTAGAGAACATGGCTATGGAAAACCCAGTAATCAGAAATCCATAGATTTGTGATGATATAAGGTACCATCTGATTCATCAGGTATAAGATCACTAGGACAACATTTTTGGTTTTCAATATCATTTCCCTAAAGTTGAAAAATTTGAATTAGAAGAAATACTTACTTGATTTTGGTATAATCTCACTGTTGTTCGTGCCTTGAACAATTTCCACTTCATCTCTTAAATAAATGAAGTTGAATTTGTTATTCGTGAAGTGTTAGCAGATCATGTGATAGAATGACAGGTCATTCCATCTGTCTCAAACAAAAGGTTAGCAAAAATTATACTCATAGGTCGATCTATAGTGAGATTAATCATATATGCTTCCTAAAATGGACTTATACTTCTTATATCATACTGCTTAATATAATAAAACTAGTTTCTACTAAATAGGGACTTCCTGTAGGCCAGTGGTAGGCGATAAAGGCCAGTCGCACTTCAGTTGTGGGTTCGATTCCTACAGCCTTGTCCGAAGCGATGGGCTGTCGCCCGTCCTGCAGGTTGTCCCTTTTTCTAAAACTACGTTACTATAACATCCCTTCAATAATATCGAAAATCTTCTATCCTTAAACAATACTAACTTATGTCCAACATAATCCAGTCTAATCTTTAGGCTTATAATACTGCAGTCCACTCTCATAATATAGTGACAACGATTAACAGAGATTTAATACTGTCGTTGATCCCCACATATCATAAGATATGTCTTGTTGGTCACATTCCAAACATTCAATGTCCTTAATCGTGTATTCTCTTGAATACCTTAGTGAAAACATGAGTGCAGTTAAAAGTTAACACTTTCCACATACCAAAATCCTTAAAAATTCTATATACTCAAACCATGATATCACTTAGTCCTTATATCAATCATGAGCTCATGAATACTGTTAAATATCTCAATCACTTTGAATACCACATTAGACCAACACATAAATATTCCAATACTTTATGATACAACATTATTTTGGAATCCCATTACATAAACACTTAATCATTCCACCACATCGTTGTCATATTCAACATCGCCAATGGTGATCGCATGTGACTTCCCTTTTTCCTTTGCCTTAAGCGGTTGCTCATGTCGATCATCACTAACCCTTGGATTAGGGCATTTATTGGCATAATGTCCCATCTCCTTGCACTTGAAACATTGAAGTGTTGGTGGTGTGTTCTCCGCAGTCTTTTCTTTATTCACATCATTAGAAACCCTTTTTCCATTACTTCGACACTCAGCTACTCGATGACCTTCTTTTCCACACTTAAAACATTTTCTAGTCCCTTTAAGAAAATCTCCACCATGCTTCTTTCCACAATTTGTGCATAAGGAAACATTCATCTTCTTTTCACCATTATTCTGAGATTTCTCCTTGAACTCCATCTTTCTTTTCTTGTCAAAACCATGAGATGGATATGTAACACCAACTTCCATTTCTACCTTGATAGCACAACGCACAATTTCTTCAATGCTACTGAAGTCTCTTATAGCCAATGCCCTTTGAAGACTTGGTTTTAAGCCACTGAAAAATCGATCAACTTTACTTTCAGGTTGGATGATAATGCCAGATGCATACCTTGCAAGTCTTGTAAAATTCGCTTCGTATATACCAACAGATTCATCATCCTTCTGCTTCAGCTCAAGAAACTCCTTTTCCATCTTTGTTCGAAGAATACGAGGGAAGTACTTACTGAAAAACAAGTTCTTGAACTCGTCCCATTCCATGGACTCAATTTCATCTCTTGGCCTCGTATTCTTGATAAGATTCCACCATTGATCAGCTTCACCTTCCAAATGATATACTGCTAAGATGACTTTATCATGTTCAGAACATTGAAGAACTGAAAATATCTTTTCAGTGGTACTGATCCATTGTTCAGCAACAAGTGGATCGGAAGTCCCACTGAAAGAAGGTGGACGTTGCCTCATGAAGGACTCAATAGAATACTGTTCCTTTCTCTGCTCATTTGGATGTCCAGAATGATTCATAGCTTGTGTAAGGATAGCAATAAGATTTTTCACTCCATCTCCCATAACATTTGTTTGTTCAGGAGGACAATCATTGCATTGTCCATTGCATAGATCAACACGGTTCCTTCGGGTTCCAGCCATCGTCTAAAACCCAAAAATAATAGTGTGAGAGGCAAAAATCATGCTAAGGAAAAAAACATAATAAAGGGGGAGTATCCTCAATATCTAACTTCTTAGGTTAAATTCTAAGATCGTTACCTTAGTTATAGGACTGTATCCTATACGTATACTTAACCTTAGGGACATCCCTAGACATACCTTAGAAATATCTCAAGGGATCTCACTAACGTTTCCGCATCCTAGTTTCCAAAGGTTGACTAAACCTTTCCTCTGATACCAACTGTAGAGACCCGAAGCTTATCGTACATGGACATTACATCACTTTTGCGGAATACTTAGTACATAACAAAAACACACACACAAGGATCGTAATAGTTTAGTGTCTTTGGAAACTCGGAACGTAAACTTCTAATTATGGTGGAAGATCTTCAACATCTCCCATAAAGATCTTCCTTTTTATACCTAAAACCTTTCTTTATATCCTAGGGAAAAGAAAACATAAAAGGGTGAGCTCAAATGCTCAGTAAGGGTAAACAAAGGAAATATCAATCACATAATTTTCATAAGAACAAAACATTTTTTGGAAATCTTAACCTGCAAAAGAGAGCATAATTTCATAACATGGGATAAATCATAGTAGTGAAATGAAATCATAACTTAAAACATTACTCATTAAGGAATACACACATAATCATAGAGAATCATTTCTTGTTAGTCAAGACTCATTGCCATGACTATCTTAGTGGACAAAGTCCCTTTCTGAATCGAGTAATCCTCGTTTCAGTCCTGTTTCACTGAACCGGTATAACCTACCATTCCAGCCATGTCTATCTCATGAGATATAAAATCTTTACCCAATACATTGGAGGGAGATATATGTCCCACCCATCTCTTAATTAATCCTTTCTTATGTGTGCCACAGAATCATAAATCATACATCATTGCATAACCCATGTAATAAAAAATGGGATTCTTAAACAACATGACATCATAAAACCATTCATATAAGATAAAGGAATTCATAAACATAATTCCGTCACAACATAGTCAAATCAATGTAAAAATATGGATAGAAACAGAACCCTTTATTATCTTATATGGAAAATAATTTTGATAAAACACTTGAATTGAATTCTTGAGGAAAATATCCTTTCTTCTTCAAAATCAATTTCTTTTCACAAAACATCATGCAATTTTAAAAGAAAGAGATTTTATTTAAAATAGTCATGAAATCTTTTAGAGGAAGCTTCATGAAAATAAGGCTTTATAAAACAGTAGAAATCTGTTCGTGCCATATAAGTAAAAAAAACATTCTTCGTACTTTTGTCGGAAAAGTCAAAAAGTACCTCGTATGAAAAACGACAAAAGATTCTTTTCATATCTTTTACAAAAAAAACTCACCAAAGGGTAAAATTGGATTTAAAACATTGTAGGTGGATGGAAATAATATTACATATTAAGGAAACATGGATGTGGATGATAAGATACACCCCAGTAAATACTTACGAATAAACAATCTCGGATAAAAATGAGATTGTGATATTCCCCTTACCTTAGGTCCGACTTGCTTTGTAAGTGTCCGAACCTCCTGTATAATAATTTAAATCATGTTATTGGCTTATTACAGAATCATATTCATTTTTATGATATCATATATGGTTCACTTATGACATTATATTACCCGTTCTTTTGTAAATTCCATGTTAAAGAAGCGTTTTGGGTAAAATCGTTTCATTTATCGTAGGTGTTTTGACTTGTTGTTCTTGACATCATTATTACTTATATCATGATTTACTTACTTCCAGAATATAAAATATGATTTATATATCATATATATTCAGTATATATATATATATAATAGGTAGATAAATAAAATGAAAAACACCGTTCATGGAGACGGTAGTCTGTACGTACGCATGAACGCTGTTTGACTTTCCTTATTGTCTTGAAATGGAAGTAAGTAGATGACATACATATATATTTATACATAAATCCAGTAGCTTTAAAATGTCATATATTTCATTATTATTTCTTATATATACTTTATAATCATTCTTAAATGGTTAACATGGAGAATGAATCTCATCGCGTCGTGGAGACGGTAGTCCGTACGTACGCACGAGCGATGATATCATTTCTATAAATATTGAATTGAATTGGAGTGGATTATAAAATATATCAGAATCAATATGATGTTGTAATAACTATTTATAGTTATTCTTTACACCATTATACCCATCCATGTAAGGTGGTGGTGGAAAATAGATTACACCACGGCGTGGAGACGGTATTCCGTACGTACGCACGCGCGGTGATTTCTTTTTCCGTAGGATGGATAGATGGTGAAATAGGGTTGTTTCATACATATAATAACATATCAGTATATGAGTGATACTGATGTTATTACTTCATAATGAAACAACCTAAGAAGAAGAAGTGGAAGAAGAAATAAAGATGAAAGAATTGGTAACGGTAATTACCTCTTCTTTGAAGTGCCTCTTTGAGACCTCTTCTTAGGGCACTAGAATTGGTCTTTGAGGAAGACCAGAACCTCTAGGATGTTGCTAGGGAAGTGGAGAAGGGATTTTGGCAGGGGTTGGCCGATCTTGAGTGCTCAAATTGGTGTGAGGAGGAAGGGGGAGGATGTGTCCTTTTATAAGGGAGGGGAGGGGCAACTTAGGAATATCTCAAAATATTATTTTATATTAAAGTCAAAATCGGTTTATAATGGTTCCAAAGGGTCTTATTTCGAAGCTAAAGTGGGGATGGGTAGAAATCCTATCAACCAATAGAATTTAGACATGTTTAGAATATTATTTTAACCTTATCAATTAGATTTAACTCTAAGTTAAATAATTTAACTTTTACCATGTCTTTTTGTTTTCTTTCACAATATGGTTAATACACTTACTATAACATGCCAAACGAACCCCAAATTGTTTATTATTAATATATATATCCTTATCTAAGTCATTTGGCCGAACCTTAGATTTTTAGGAATACAATAACAATTAATAATATAATATTTGATTTAAAAACTATTTTGTGTCAATTTTGACACTATTTGATATATGATTTTTGTGAAAGTCATAACAGAATTAAATGTTCGAACCAAGTTTATTAAATCAACATTAATATATCATAGTAACCTATAGAATTAGTGGAATTCATAAAAAAATCTCAAATTACATTTATTTTTGTGTTTATAACATCAATTATGTCAATATTTCATTAATAAGATAATTACTGCATCATCGTTGTGTCATAAATAAATTAAATTATATTATGTCTAAAAATTACAAATAAAATATCATCATGTAGGAAATCTTTTTAGCTTTCTAATGAATATTTACAATAGAATTTATTTTATGTATAACCCCATATTAAAAATGCTTTACTTATTAAACATTGATTTTAACTATTTTAACCTTTCTTTAAATAAATTAATAATAAATGTCCTAATCTAATCCAAGTGGGCCTAAATGGTCATATTTTATTCCTAAGTTTGTTTTTGGTCGAATTACACTTTTCCAATAGAATTAGGACATGTGTTAGGGTAATAGTAATATCATATTTACCCTTAGTTACTCTATTTACTATTAACCGCGGTAAAAAAAGTAAAAAGTTACTATTCACCAAAAAAATTATTTTCATCTTATTGAACAACATTTTAGTCCTTGATATTAACCGTGTCTCTCGGATTTTCGAAATTCCATTCACAGAAGCGGTAAAATTATGTTTTATGCAAAATTCAGTTTTTAACCTACCACTTAGTAGTTTCACTATTCATCAAAAATTGATGTTTTTCAGAACAATGCCAAAATTTCATCCCAAGCTATATTTCATATTCCGAATTCAAAAATGAAGTCTATTTTACCAAATTCATAACATAAAAGTTGCATTAATTAATTTTATAATTAAATCCCGCTGTTAAAACAAATAGCGTGTTTTTAAGAAACAATATCTATCAAATGATTGACACTTGTTTATGTCTAGTTTAAATGTGAATTTAATCCAATGACCAACATTGTATTAAATTGTAAAAATATATTCTAAATATACTTTAAAACCACTCAAATTAATAATTTATCACTATTAATTATTTCGATTAAAAAAGTTGTTTTTAATTATAATTTAGTAATTTTTCACTATTCATCAAAATATGAAAGTTATCCGAAAAGTACCAAAATTTCACCTTAGGCTAAATTCGATACTCCGAATCCAAGAATGAAGTTAATTTTGAAAAAATAAGATTTAAAGAATTTTAAAAAGTGGTTATTACTATTCATAACGGCTAGTTTTAATAATATTTTAATAGCACATCTTTGTTTAGTGAAAGTCGGTATTGCGTTTTACACACGCTATCGAGGAAGGTCGCGATTGCATGTAATGCAAGGCAAGACAAGGATGCGTGTTGTGCAAGCTCCTTTTGGTGTAGCGTACAACACAAGACATTAATAAAATTAAAAAGAATATTTCTTTATAAAATCTTGGGCTGTTACATTGAAGGCTCAAAGTGGTGTGAGGAAGAGAGGGAGGAGGTGCCCTTTTATAAGGGAGGAGAGGGGCACCTTTGTAGAAACTAAAAATATTATTTTATAATAAGTCCAATTCGGTTTTTAATAGCTCCAAATTGTTATATTTAGAAGCTAAGGTGGGGATGGGTTGAAAACATCTCATACAATAGAATTTAGACAAGTATAGGTATCAATTGTAACCTTATCATTTAGATTTATCTTTATGTTAGATAATTGAACTTTTATCGTGTCTTCTTGTTTTCTTACAATATAAGGTTAATAAACTTAATATATCAAGACAAACGAACCCCAAGTTGTTTATTATTAATATATATAACCTTATCTAAGTAATTTTGCCGAACCTTAGATTTTTAGGAATAAAATAACAATTTAGTATTTGTTTTAAAAACTATTTTATGTCAATTTTGACACTATTTGGTAATTGATTTTTGTGAAAATCATAACAAAATGATTAGTTCGAAAAATTTTAATTAAATAAATAATTACATGTCATATTAACATATAAAATTATTTTAATTCATTAAAAGTCTAAAATTACATTTATTTGGGTATTTATAACAACAATTATGTCAATATTTCGTTAATAAGATAATTACTGCATCATCATTATGTTATAAATAAATTAAATTATTTAATGTCTAAAAATTATAAATAAATTTCATTATGATGGAAATCTTTTTTTCTTTCTAATGAATATTTATAGTCGAATTTATCTTATGTATAACCCTATATTAAAAATGATTTAGTTATTAAATGTTGATTTTAACTATTTTAACCCTTCTTTAAATAAATTAATAATAAATGTCCTAATCTAATACAAGTGGGCCTAAATGGTCATATTTTTTTCCTATGGTTGTTTTTGGCAGAATTACACTTAGCCAATAGAATTAAGACATGTGTTAGGGTAATAATATTATTATTTTTACCCTTAATGACCCTATTTACTTTTAATCGTGGTAAACAAAAGTAAAAAGTTACTATTCACCAAAAATTATTTTCATCTCATTGAACCACATTTTAATCCTTGATATTAAAGGTGTCTCTCGGATTTTCTAAATTCTACTCACAGAAGAGGTAAAATTATGTTTTATGAAAAATTCAGTTTTTTTAACTACCACTTAGTGGTTTCACTATTCATCAAAAAATGAACGTTTCCAGAAAAATACTGAAAATTAGGCCTAAGCTATATTTGATATTATGAATTCAAAAATGATGTTTATTTTATCAAATTCAAAACATATCAGTTACATTAACTAATTTAAAAATTATTTTCCGTCGTCAAAACAAATAGCGTGTTTTTAAAAGATAATAACTATCAAAAGATTGACACTTGTGTATGTCTGGTTTAAAGGAGAAATTACATCCAATGAACATCATTGTATTAAATTTTAAAAATATATTCTAAATATACTTTAAAAACACTCAAATTAATTATTTATCTCTATTAATTATTTCCATTTAAAAAGTTGTTTTTTATTAAAAGTTAATAATTTACACTATTCATTAGAATATGAATGTTATCTGAAAAGTACCAAAATTTCACCCTAAGCTAATTTCGATATTCCAAATCCAAAAATTAAGTCCATTTTGAAAAATAAAATTTATAAATGTTCAAAAAGTGGTTATTACTATTCATAACGGCTAGTTTTAATAATATTTTAATAGCATATCGTTGTTTAGTGAAACTCTGTATTGCGTACGACGCAAGCTATTGAGGAAGGCTGCCGTTGCGTGTAAAGCAAGACAAGCTAGTGTTGTGTGTAGTGAAATATTCCTTTGATTATTTATATAACATAAAATCAAAATATTTCTCATAAAAGTCTCGGGTGTTACATTCTACCCCCCTTAAAATGAATTTCGCCCTGGAAATTCGTCACTTTGTAACAAAAAGATGAGGTTACATCTCCCTCGTCATATCCTCAAGCTCACATGTAGCTTCTTATAATTGGTGTTTCCTCCATAAAACATTCACCAAGCAAGTGGTCTTGTTCCGTAGGACTTTATCACTATGATCTAGAATCTCTATCAGCTGTTCTTCATAAGAAAGATCTTGCTCCAGCGGTACAAATTCTAAGCTGAGTACATTTGAAGGATCAGGTATGTACTTTCTCAGGAGATATACATGGAACACATCGTGAACTTGAGAGATATTCGATGGAAGCACCAATCGGTAAGCAACCTTTCCAACATGATCCAGTATTTCGAAAGGACCGATATATCTAGGGCCCAACTTCCCCTTCTTTCCAAATCTCATGACCCTCTTCCAGGGAGATATTCGTAAGAACACTTTATCACCCACTTCAAACTCTAGGTATTTTCTTCGGTTGTCGGTATAAATTTTCTTTCAACTTTTAGCTTCTCTTATGTGTTGTTGAATAGATCAGACCTTTTCTGCCATCTCATCAACAAGAACAGGTCCTAATATATTTCTTTCCCCAACTTCATCCCAGCAAGGTGGAGTCCTACATTTCTTTCCATAGAGAGCTTCATATGGAGCCATCTGAATACTGGAGTGAAAGCTATTATTATAAGAAAATTACACCAAAGTTAGCTGTTGATCACAACCACCTTTGAAATTTATAGAGCAAGCACTTAACATATCTTCTAGAGTTTGAATTGTTCTCTCAGAATGACCGTCTGTCTGAGGATGATAAGTAGTGCTGAAACTCAACTCTGTATCCAGAGTATGCTGAAGACTTCGTCAGAACTTCGAGGTGAATCTCGGATCCCAATCAGATATAATAGAAAGTGGTACTCCATGCAATCTTACCACTTCCTTTACATATATCATGGCAAGCTGATCCAGAGAGAAATCCTCTCTAATAGCAATGACATGCATAGAATTTGTAAGATGATTAACTATGACCCAGATAACATTAATTCTTTTGGATGTTTTAGAAAGTCCTGTGACAAAGTCCATAGTGATGTTTTCCCATTTCCATTCAGGTATGGGTAATGGTTGTAACATCCCCTTAGACTTCTGCCTCTCAGCTTTAACGTGCTGAAAAACCAAGCATCGAGAGACATATTCAGTAACATATCTTTTCATGCCATCCCACCAGAAGTACTCTTTCAGGTCCCTATACATCTTCGTGCTTCCAGGATGAATAGAGAATGAAGAACTATGAGCCTCATCCAGAAGCTCCTTCTTTAATTCAGGGATGGGAGGAACACAAACCTGATTCCTGAACATTATTATCCCATCACAATCAAGGTTGAATTCAGGAACATTTTTCACCTTCTTTTGTAACTCTACATCTTTTTTCTGCGCCTCTTTAATCTTCACATGTATAGATGGTTGAACATTCATTTGATAAAGATACAATTTTCTCCCTTCCATTATAATTCCAAGATCCATCCTTTGTAAATCCATAAATATTCCATCTTTTGTGATCCTCATCATGGATAAACTGGCATGGTCTTGTCGACTTAATGCATCTGCCACCTTGTTTGCTTTCCTAGGGTGGTAATGAATTGAGAAGTGGTAATCCTTAATCAGTTCCAACCATCTTTTTTGGTGCATATTCAGCTCCTATTCTGTGAAAATATACTTTGAACTTTTATGATCAGTATAAATGTCACACATTTCTCCATAAAGATAATGCCTCCAAATCTTTAATGCAAATATTACCGTAGCTAAATCCAAATCATGAGTTGGGTAATTTTGCTCATGGATTTTCAACTGTCGTGAGGCATAAGCTATCACCATATCATTTTTCAAAAGAACACACCCCAGCCCCTTCTTGGATGCATCACTGTAGATCACAAACCTTTCTCCACTACAAGGCAGTGTGAGCACATGTGCATTGGATAACGTTCTTTTCCACTCCTTGAAATTCTCTTCAATTCCTCTGTCCAAACATACTTAACTCTTTTGTGAGTCAACCTAGTGAGTGGATTAGATAATCATGTAAAATCTTTCACAAAACTTCTATAATATCCAGCCAAACCAAGAAAAATTCAGATCTCGGTTACTATTGTTGATCTCGACCATCTTTTGATAACCTTTGTTTTTGCTGGATCCACAGATATCCCTTCTTTTGAGATTATGTGACCCAAAAATGCAACTTTTTGAAGCCAAAATCCACACTTGGTAAATTTGGCATAAAGATTCTCCTTTCTCAGGGTCTTAAATATAATTCTCAAGTGATCTTCATGTTCTTACTTGATCTTTGAATAGACATGAATATCATCTATAAATACTACCACAAACTGATCAAGATAGTCTCTGAAGACTCTATTCATCAGATCCATGAGGATAGCAGGGGCATATGTAAGACCAAATGGCATCACTATAAATTCATAGTGTCAATACCTTGTACGGAAAGACGTATTTGGTATATCCTCCCTTTTGACCCTTAATTGCTGATACCCTGAATGAATATCAATCTTGGAAATGTATTGATCTCCTCATAGTTGGTCAAATAAGTCATCAATGCGCGGGAGATGATATTTGTTCTTGATAGTGATCTTGTTAAGTTCTCGATAATCAATACAGAGTCTCATTGATCCATCTTTCTTCTTAACAAATAGAACAGGTGATCCCCGAGGTGACACACTTGGGCGTATGAATCCCTTATCAAGATTCTCTTGGAGTTGCTTCTTCAATTCCTGCAACTCAATTGGGGCTATTCTATACGGTGTCTTTGAAATAGGAAAAGCACCCTGTACGAGTTCTATTGAAAACTCAACTTCACGATTTGATGGAAGACCCAGCAATTCCTCTGGAAAGACATCATCAAACTCCCGTACAATGGGAATATTCTTAATCGTGAGTTTCTCTCCAGCCATTAGAGATAAATAACCCTCATTTTGTGGAATTGAGACCCATAAGATGGATGATATTTCCACTGGAAGGTTATGTTCATCCTTGCATGGATAAACGATCATAGATTGATCTGGAATTTGAAATGTGACTTCCCTTCTTTGGAAATTGATATGAGCTCCATATAAAGAAAGCCAATCTATGCTAAGAATCATATCAAATTCCACTATAGGAAGGATGACAAGATTTGCAGGAAGTACATTCCCACATACTTCAATCGGGGAAGAATTATAAACTTATGATGCGAGGGTTGTGCCATGAGGTGTTGTCACAGCTAACTCAACATATAATTGTTGAGGTAATACGATGATAATCTTATAAAATTTATCAGAAATAAAAGAGTGGGTGGATACATAATCAAATAAAACATTTTCTACTTTAGAGTGGATGGTAAGTGTACCTTTCACTACATCGTTATCGTACTCCACATCGCTGATAGAAATTGCTTGTGACTTTCCATTTTCATTATCCTTAAAAGTTTGTTGACATCGACCATCATCATCCACCCTTGGATTGGGGTATTTATTGGCATAATGCCCAATCTCCTTGCACTTGAAACATTGAAGTGTATTAGGTTCATTCTGTGTATCCCTTCCTTTGTTTTCATCATTAGACAACTTCTTCCCATCACTGCGGAATTCAAATGCCTGATGACCTTCCTTTCCATATTGGAAACATTTACTTGTTCTTTTAAGAAAACTCCCTCCATGTTTCTTTCCAAACATTGAGCATAAGGGAAAGATTATCTTCTTTTCAGTGTGATCTTTAGATTTTCCTTTGAATTCCATTTTCCACTTCTTATCAAACCCATATGACTGATGGGTTACTCCAATCTCCATATCAACTTTGAGAGCACATCGAATGATTTCCTCGTAGCTATTGAAGTCCCTTATGGATAAGGACCTTTGAAGACTTGGTTTTAAGCCACTAAAGAATCGATCGATCTTACTCTTAGTTTGGATAATAATTCCAGAAGCGTACCTTGCAAGTCTTGTAAAATTTGATTTATAGGTACCAACAGATTCTTCATCCTTTTGCTTCAGTTCAAGAATCTCTTTCTCCATCTTTGTTTGGAGAATACTAGGGAAGTACTTATTGAAAAATTAGTTCTTGAACTCATCCCATTCCATGGACTCAATTTCATCCCTTTGCCTCGTATTATGAATAAGATTCCACCATTGATCAGAATCTCCTTCCAAATGATACACTACTAGGATGACTTTATCATGTTTAGAACATTGAAGAACTGGAAATATCTTTTTAGTAGTACTAATCCATTGTTTAGCAACAAATGGATCAGTAGACCCGCTGAAAGAAGGTGGACGCTACCTCATGAAGGATTCAACAGAATGTTTCCCCTTACTTTGCTCGTTTGGAAGTCTTTCATGATTAATAGCTTGAGAAAGATGTGTGAGCATGGATACAAGATTTTTCAATCCAGCTCCCATAACATTTGGTTTCTCAGGGGGACAATCATTGCATTTCCCGTCGCATTCTGCATTAACATGGTACCTTCGGGTTCCAACTATTGACTAAAACGAAGAAGAATAGTGCGAGCAACACTAATTATAATAAGAAAACCACATAATCAAGAATACAATTTCACACTTAAGGTTTTATCCGAGGTTATTAGTGGCCATTTCTAAAACACTAAGATTGTGTTCTATGCTTAGAATTATCCATAGGTTTCTTACTAAGGATTTCACATCCTAGTTTCCAAAGGTTGACTATACCTTTCCTCTAATACCAACTATAACGACCCATACTTTACATACATTGTTATTAATTAAAAATTGAAGAATACTTATTAAAACATATAACAAAACCAGGAAAGGACCATATAGGAATAGAGTCTTTAGAAACTGGGAATCATAAACAACTGGTTCATAAAGTGTCTACTTTGCCTCCCATTTATTTCATCATATCTGGAGTCCCTTTTGGCATATCCTACTTAATAAGCTTCTTCTTGACCTTGGGAATTAAAACATACAAAAGGGTGAGATCAAATGCTCAGTAAAGTCAAACAAAAGAAATATCAATCACATCAGATATATAAGAACATAACTTTTTGAAATCTTAACCTGAAAAAGTGATCAAAATTTCATAACATGGGATAAATCATAGTAGTAAAATGTAATCCCAATAATCCTAACACAAAACATGAATATTTGTGTAATACACACATAATCATAGAGAATAATTTATTATTAGTCAAGACTCATTTCCAAGACTATCTTAGTGGACCAAGTCTATTTCTGAACCGAGTTCACTCCACGTTTCAGTCCGGTTTCACTGAACTGGTTTAACCTGCCATTCTAGCCATGTTTATCTCATGAGATATAAAATTTTTAACCAATGAATTTGAGGGAGATATAGGTCCCACCCATCTCATAATGATACCATTCATATGTGTTCCACAAAATCATAAATCATACATCATTGCATAACCCATGTAATAAAAATGGTATTCTTAAACAACATGACATAATAAAACAATTCATATATGATAATGGAATTCATAAAAATAATCCCATCACAACATAATAAAATAAATGTAATAATAATAGGGATAGAAACAGAACCCTATATTATCTTATATAGAAATTAATTTTGATAAAACACTTGAACTCCATTCTTGGGGAAAATATACATTCAAAAACATTTTCCTTTCTAAACATGTCATAAAATTTTAAACTAAAAGAAGTTGATTAAAAATAAACGTGAAAAATTGTAAAGTAATATTCTTTGAAATAATGCTTTAAAAATCCATTCATGCCGTATAAGTTAAAAAAAACATTCTTCTCGTACTTTTGTCAGAAAAGTCAAAAAGTACCTCGTATGAAAAACGACAAATGATTCCTTTCATATCTTTTACTAAAAACTCAACGAAGGGTAAAATTTGATTTAAAAAATTGTAGGTGGACGGAAATAAGATTACATATTGAGGAAAAAATGATGTGGATGATAAAATACACCCCAGTAAATTTCAAATTATAAACAATCTCGGATAAAAATGAGATTGTGATATTTCCCTTACCTTAGGTCTGATATGATTTGTACGTGTCCGAAACTCCTGTATAATGATTTAAATAATTTCATTGAATTATTACAGAATCATATTCATAGTTATGATATCATATATGGTCATATTCTTAGCTTCTTATTAGTAATATTTCATTACTTCTTGTTATTCGTGTGTTTATTACTTTTTGTTCTTATGCATGTTTTGTCGAATAAATTCTTATTTTTCCATTTAGGTTATAGATACCTCATTTACAGAATGTATTAGTGTAATATATATCATATTCATTCACTCAATTCATTTATATAATCATTATGCAATGAAGATCATGTATAACGAGTCGCATCAGATCATGGAGATGGTATTCCGTACGTATGCACGAGCGATGATATCGTTCCCATGATCGTGGAATTGTATTGGAGTGTATGTATACTATTTGAGAATAAATATAAATTTAAAATAATCATATATAGTTATTATTTACACCATTATACCCATCCGAGTAAGGTGGTGGTGGAAAATAGACTACACCACGGCGTGGAGACGGTATTCCGCACGTACGCACGCGTGGTGATTTCGTTTTCCATAGGATGGATAGATGGTGAAATAGGGTTGTTTAATACTTATAATAACATATCCGTATATGAGTGATACTGATGTTATTACTTCATAATGAAACAACTAAAGAATAATATGTGGAAGAATAAATAAAGATGAAAGAATAGGTAACGAGGATTACCTCTTCTTTGAAGCGCCTCTTTGAGACCTCCTCTTAGGGCACTAAAATTTGTCTTTGAAGAAAACCAGGACCTCTAGGATGTTTCTAGGGAAGTGTAGAGGAGATAATGTCAGGGGTTGTTCGAGCTTGAAGGCTCAAAGTGGTGTGAGGAAGAGAGGGAGAAGGTTCCCTTTTATAAGGGAGGAGAGGTACACCTTTGGAAGAACTAAAAATATATTTTATTATAAAGTCTAATTCGGTTTTGAATAGCTCCAAATTGATATATATTCGAAGATAAGGTTGGTATAGGTCTAAATTCTCTCATCCAATATAATTTAGACAAGTTTAGGTATCGATTGTAACCTTATCATTTATATTAAACTTTATGTTTGATAATTTAACTTTTACCATGTCTTATTGTTTTCTTACACTATAAGGTTAATAAACTTACTATATCAAGACAAAAGAACCCCAATTTGTTTATTATTAATATATATAACATTATCTAAGTCATTTGGTGGATCCATAGATTTTTAGAAATAAAATAACAATATTTTATTTGTTTTAAAAACTATTTTATGTTAATTCTGACACTAATTGGTAACTGATTTTTATGAAAATCATAACAGAATGATTAGTTCAAAAACATTTAATTAAATCAATACTAACATGACATATTAAAATATAAAATTATTTTAATTCATAAATAGTCTAAAATTACATTTATTTGGGTATTTATAACATCAATTATGTCAATATTTCATTAATAAGATAATTACTGCATCATCATTGTGTCATAAATAAATTATATTATTTAATGTATAAAAAATATAAATAAAATACGAATATGTTGGAAATATTTTTATCTTTCTAATAAATATTTATAGTTGAATTTATCTTATGTATAACCCTATATTAAAAATGATTTAGTTTTTAAAATTTGATTTTAACGATTTTAACCCTTCTTTAAATAAATTAATAATAAATGTCCTAATCTAATCTATGTGGGCCTAAATGGTGAAATTTTATTCCTAAGGTTGTTTTTGGTCGAATTAAACTTAGACAATAGAATTATGACTTTTGTTAGGTTAATAATAATATCATTTTTACCCTTAATGACCCTATTTACTTTTAACCGTGGTAAAAAAAAGAAAAAATTTACTATTCCCCAAGAATTATTTTCATCTCATTAAACCACATTATAGTTATTGATATTAACCGTGTCTCTAGGATTTTCAAAATTCTACTCACATAAGTGGTAAAAATAATTTTTATAAAAAAATCAGTTTTTTTATCTATCCCTTAGTGGTTTCACTATTCATCAAAAAATGAAAGTTTACAGAAAAATACCAAAAATTAGGCCTAAGCTATATTTGATATTATGAATTCAAAAATGATGTTTATTTTAACAAATTAAAAACATATTAGTTACATTAACTAATTTAAAAATTAATTCCTGTCGTGAAAACAAATAGCGTGTTTTTAAAAGATAATAACTTTCAAAAGACTGACAGATGTTTATGTCTAGTTTAAATGTGAAATTACATTCAATGAACAACATTGTATTAAATTGTAAAAAGATATTCAAAATATAATTTAAAACCACTCAAATTAATAATTTATCACTATTAATTATTTCGATTAAAAAATTTGTTTTTAATTAAAATTTAATAATTTTCATTATTCATCAGAATATGAAAGTTATCCGAAAAGTTCCAAAATTTTACCCTAATCTAATTTCGATATTCCGAATCCAAAAATGAAGTCTATTTTCAAAAATAAAATTTACAAAATTTCAAAAAGTGGTTATTACTATTAATTACGGCTAGTTTTAATAATATTTTAATAGCATATCGTTGTTTAGTGAAACTCGGTATTGCGTACGACGCAAGCTATCGAGGAAGGCCGCAGTTGCATGTAAAGAAAGACAAGCTAGTGTTGTGTGTAGTAAAAGATTCCTTTGGTGATTTAAATAACATAAAATCAAAATATTTCTCATAAAATTCTCGCGTGTTACACAGACACATGGAATGGGATTTCTCTACAACAATGCAGATGAATGTTTCCAAGAAGACAGTATGTGGTCATCAGTAGTAGCTCATTGCATCAACAGATGAGATGAAAATAAAAAACTGATTTTAAGATCTATAACCTGATTCTAGTCTATCAAAATTTGAGGAAGATCGTGATTATCAATTCAAAAGAGGTTTGTATTAAAAAAATAGGTTAAGAAGAAAAGATCTTAGAAGGTCGTGGTTGTAGTGATTTCCTTTTTGGAATCAGATCGATCTTTTGTATGAATTCTTAATAGTGTATATATATCGCATATGATAGGTAAATAGGACCATATTAAAGGTATAAAATATTACATGGATGGTGTAGTAAAAATATTAAAATTATGAATTCCTAATGATTATTGGTTTGGGAAAAGCCAAATTTGGTGGAAAAGAAATGAGACGTGATGATGTCCTAATTGTTGAAGGTGTTGGTCACAACATAAATAGTGTCAGTCAACTACGTGTGATAGGGAATGCTATAAGTATTACATAGAATATGTGTATAATTAATGTTAGGGATGTTGAAGTTGTTCTATTTGAAAAAATAAAGAAGGTAGATATCTACCTTGTATGCGGAGAAGAATATATGTTCCTTTTATCCAAAGAATAAGAAAACATGTTATGGAATAAATGATATGGACATCAATGACAACAATAAATATAATATCTAGTCAAATGGGATTCATACCTTGATCTCTCCAACCAATCATGAGTTTATTGCTCATATGTTTGATGCTTGTCAATATGGGTGGATAATTAGAAATATGTACAAGGAAAAAAGAGTGAATTTCAATCAAAGTTCATGAATTGGTACATAAATATGTATGTGGAAAAATCACACCACGATCCATAGATGATAAGAGGTATATCATTCCATTCATTAATGATTTTAATAGGATATAATGTGTGTTTAATATATCACCCATGTTTTATGTGTTCATTTTCATAAAAATGTGTCATAGGGAATCTTAAAGGATTATTGGACAAAAGATTATAATGGTTCATACTGATAATGCTACAAAATTCCCAAATAGTCAAGTATAATATTATCTTTGGAATCATCGGATACAACATCATGTTTCATAAGTGTGAACTCATCGAAATAATAGAGTGTATAAGTGTAGAAATCAAATTAAAATAACTAAACTGGAATAACCCTTGTTGAAAAGGACCAAGTAGAGGAATTCATAACGGAATGGTCCTTGAAATTAATTTATATATCAAACATGGATCTATTATGTCTAATTAATGAAAAGACTCCATAAGAGATTTGAAATGTGAAGAAGTAAACATGGAAATAATTTTGAGTATTTTGAATAAAAAAATTTATTCTCATTAAGGAGAGATACTATAAAATTTGAATCATGTTAAGATGATGTGATAGTTATTAGATATTGAGGACACATCAAATTAAAAAAATGTTTCAACAAGAGGATTGGAACGATAGTTGAAAGAAAGTTTTTCACTATATATGAGAAAAAATATAATATTCAATAACATTGTTAACAGTTCTATGATGAATGTGATGAGGAGGTTAGAATCTCAATGGGAGTTGGAGTGGAAAATGATAATTTATAAGAAAAATAATAATTAACAGGACGAAGTTAAATCTATATATACACTAAAACTGAAGAATGAATTTGATTAAAAAAACATCATTTTTGATCAGGCCACACAAGTTCTATAAAATAAGATAAATTTGTTATAAAAGGTGTCCTTCCTATATCAGGTTGATCCTAAATGTTTTTATGAATAATTTGCAAATGAGAAAATTTGTTTAAGGATATGTATAAATAGATTGACCGAATTAAGAAGAATAAAAAAAGTGAGATTCTTTCAATTCGAATAGATATGAATATCATTTAAGCCAAATTGTTCATTAGAAGTAAGACAAATGAAGATGGAGAAGTGATTCAAAACAATGCGTTATTCATGTTCGAAGGGTACTGCCAGATAGAGGGTATCGATATTGATGAAACATTTTATCCTATTATGAGGAAAGATACAATCAGATTAATGTTGGCCATAGCAGTGCAAAAAATGATCAATGTTTTCCAAATAGACATCAAGTCGCCATTTTTAAATGGGGTTCTCAATGAATAACTGTCTATCTGGTGTCTAGATAGTGGTCTCATTCATTAAGATGATAACATAATTTTTCAGCTAAAGAAGGCACTATATGGGATGAAACTAGACCGATATTTTAATGTTCAAGGATTGATCAATCTTTTATGATTCTTAGTTTTCAACATAGTGGAGTTGAATGCAACATTTATTTTAGTAAATATAGTAATCATTGGTTGATGATTATGGTGTATGTCGATGACATAATATTTGTTGGATTAGATAAATCATAGAGTAATCTGTTTATCAAATTCATGAAAAGTTAGTTCAAAATTTCAATGATTGGTGAATTATCCTTTTTTTTGGTTTACATGTTACACAAGGGGTAATGTCACATTCACTTCTGTATCCAAAATTTCTAAGAAGGATTTGATATGATTTTATATCATTAATTCCAAGGAGATGATGAATTTTGTGGCCACCTATAAGAAACTATCATTATATGATGAAGGAAATGTATTTAATGTCATAGAATATAGGTAAATAATTTTCAGTCTAGAGTACTTGATGAATATAAATCCATATATTATATGAAACATTCAAAGAAGCATGGTATCAATGTAATCCCAAGTAATTCCATTTAATTTTAGTCAAAACAATTATTTGGTATATTTATGGAATAGTGGATTTTTCTTTTCTATACAATTACAAATCTCATTAAGAGTTATTGGTTTATATTGACGTAGAGTGGGTTGGTAAAGTTGATAATAAATCAATGTTAGGTGGTGTATTATATCAGGGGAAATTTTTTATTTCATGGATACGAAAGAATCATGATTGAATTTCATTGAGCACTATAAATGCAGAATATATTTTTTCTAATCAAGCTTGCACACAATTATTGCGGGTGAAGTGTTAACTTGATGATGTGTAATTTTATGTGAAGTCTCCAATCAGAATCCACTGAAATAATTCATGTTCTATAAGTCATACCAAAAATATAGTCCATAAATGAAGGAAAAAGTACATTGGAATAAATTATAATTTTATCAAGGACAAGGTGGAGCATGAGATTTTTTTGTCGGAGAATGTTCCTAAAAAACTAAAGGTGGCAGTCATTCGGACAAATTCTATACCCAAAAAAGAATTTGACTTTTTTTGACTAGGTCATAGAGTTTATTTGACTCCCCATATATAAAATGTATCAATTTAGGACACAATATCCCTGATGTATAATTTTTCCCCCAAAGGTGATCTTTTGTGTTTTGTACCCTGTAGTAGACCACAAAAGATACTCCTCAGGTTCATTGATAAAGCGGGAGAACTAGTGGCTATAAAATGGGAGAAAATGTCTTCATCAAGACATGGGGAGAATCAAAATGGGGGATAAATGAAGTACCAGGATTCTTAAATCTAATGATGATAAATATGATCAATCAAAGTATATAAATAATGCCGGATGAGTTTCCTTATGAAAGAAGTTGTCTTGTTTTGGAATGAAGTGTTTAATTTATTTGATTTTCCTGATACCCTTGTTTCTCATGATAATCACGAGTCATGTAGGATTAGATCATGTCTTGATTAAATCCTTGATCTCTATCTGAATCACAAGAATAAATTCTTTTAATAATATGGTCGAATCTTTAACGAGGTATCAAAATGTGATGAATTTTCAACAAACGCACATGGGGAGATTGTTGGGAAAAATCCCTCCTGGTAGCATTAGACTGTTCTATGGGTGATTATATTTGTTGAAAAAGATGGTTTCCAAGGGTAACTATATAGTTATAAAGATATTACTAATATGATTTGTTGAAAAAATCTATGAAAACTGCTTTTATTATTTGGTGGTGGTATAAAAATATGTCTATTCAAGGTTGTTCACAGTGTTGCACACATGCCATTATTTGAGATCATCACATAAAAATTTGAAAATGGAATGTTTTTCTGGGAAATTTTAAAAATGTGTAAAAGGTTGTTTTTTGATACATAAAGAGATACAGTTGTGTTCACCAATGAAAGAGAGTTATGTACCAAATACAATGTCAAAACATGAGGTTTCATGATTGAAAAAATGTTACATGCACAGAGGAATGTGTGAAAGGATATTGCACACAAGGTTTGATGAGTTTATAAATAAGTGGATAAACCCCTATTTTTAGTATCACAACCCATATAAAATATTAGGCTTTAAAATCATCTTATATTTGTGCAAAAAGCATAAAATCTATATATAAGAAGAGTTGAGCAATGTAATCAATCAAATGTTTAGTGCCTTTTTAAAGGAACATGTGTCTCATGACCATGGATGGTTTGTTAAAAGTATGAAAGTTTCATGAAAGTGAAAATTATGTGAAAAGGTATAAATGTTATGGGAAAGTTGTTCAGGTTGCGTGAAAGGTATCCAATGGTTTCATGAAAGACAATGTTTTCTAAACTAGAAGTTATTTCCCCAGGAATCTGTGGTATAGTGGTATTCTTCTAGCGGAAGAATGTTGAAATTAATGATGCATTAAATGATGTTTAAAACATATTTATTCAAGTGATCAAACATTATTTGTAATTCCATGACCCCTGAAGCCCAGAGTCAGTGCATTATTTTAATACATTTTCACTATTACAAGTAATCAAGTCCAGAAATACAGATCAGTTTAGCAGTCATGGAAAATAGATTACATACATGAGAATTAAATTTTAATTTCAAACATACAACACAACATAAATGACCCCTTGATAACACCATTAATCCCCAAGAATAACCCTTCTTATTAATCATAATACACATATTGGAATCTTGGGAAAATAAAACATAAGAATGGGTAGATATCAGATGCTCTGTAAGGATAACAATATAGCAGAAACATTACTAAATAAGAAAAAACATTTAAGGCAATGTATAAGACTAAAACATAATATTTTAAAACATAAACATCTTCATAATATGTCCAATATATATCAAATAATTTATTTTATTATTCACATGGATATTCTACTAGTCAAATAATCACATGCTATATCAGTTGCCAATTTCATAATGATGGAATGCATAATGAAAAACATCATAACCACATAGTCAAGGACTTGTGCCAAGACTAAAAATAATATTTTTTCAAGGACATATGCCAAGACCCTAGTTTGTCTCATTAGACCTACCGATGCATCGAGGAGCTATTGTGGTCTCCACCCGTCACTTACTAAGTCCAATTCATTCCTCATATGAAAATGTTTAAACATATCATAAACAATTCTATTAAAACTAGCATAAGAAATTTCAATACTTTATTCATAATCCATGAATGGTATAAAAATAAAACCACCAAAGTCAAAAATATAATAAAACCTTCAATAAAATATGGAATATTTGTATAAAAAATAAACCTCGATCGATAAGAATAACCCATAAATGATGTTGACATATTGAAAATGAACAGTAAATATATCTGAGAGAAATATACCTTTCCATGAAATCATTTAAAAGTCACATAATTTATAATGGAAGTCATTTAAAATATACTTTTGAATAAAATTGTCCCATACAAATATTAATCTTTTCAAAGGAATTAAAATTTTAAAACATTCTTGTCCATATAAAGAAATCATTAAAATCATTTTCAAAACATGTATATTAATGCGAAAGGTTTAAAAGAATAATTCTTTAAACATTTAAAATGATGTTTTTGAAAAAGTAACTCAAAAATAGTCCCTTTTAAATACTATTTTATAAAACATGGGAAAGGATAATAAATATGTTCTAGTAGATACTTATGTAAAAACAACATCGGATAATAAAGAGTTAGTGAAATTAACCCTTACCTTTCACATTCAATTGGTAATGTGCTAGTTTATCCTCATGTATAATGACCATTGTATGTTATTAAATTAAATTAGAACCATATTCATATTTATTATATGATACATGATTCATTTATGTATTTATACTACCCATTTAACAATGATTTCCATGTGAAATTAACTTTTTTTGTAATATTCACTTTCTTTATCATACGTGTTTTAACTTGTTATTCTTGATCGTATCATTTAGATCATGATTTAAATATTTCCTGAATATAAATCTTAATTTATATATCATATATATTTATAATATAAATATTTCTAATAGATTGATATATTAAATGGAAGGTACCATTTATAGAGATGGTTGGATATACGTACTCATAAAAGCGGTTTCCGTTTTCATATCTATTGAACAGAAGTAAGTGAATACGATATATGTAAGTAAAAATATATATATATTTATACAATAGAATTATTATTCCTTATATTTCATATTTATTAATAATATATATATTTTTATAACCATCATTTCATGGTGAACGTGGGAATAAATCTCAACGCGTCATGGAGACGGTAATCCTTACGTACGCACAAGTGTCAATATCATTATATTTATGGTGAAATCATATGTAATTGGATGGTATATCATATATAAAGAATTATTAACATGTTTTATTTATTATTTATATTTTTTATACTCATTGTTATACCAATCCAAATATTGATGTTTTTGAATAACAAAATACACCACGACGTGGAGACGGTAAGCCATACGTATGCACATTTTGTGAAATTGTCATTTATAAAATGGATAGAATAAAGAATATTGTTGTACCATATTTATAGAAACATAAAAATATGTAGGAATAATTGGAGTTATTATTTTCAGTATGGAAACCACAGAGGAGAAGTGGAAGAAGAAAAGAACGTGAAAGAGGGTGGTGAAATTATTACCTCTTCTTCTGGTGTTTCCTTTTGAGTTGATCAAAAGGTCTCCACAAGATGGATTTAAGATCAAAGTAAGGACTCTTGGATGATGTGAGGGATGTTGGGAGGATATCATGTCGGGTTTTGGATGATCCAAATGGCTTTAGAGGTGTGATTTAGAGAGAAGGGGATGTGCCCATTTATAATAGGGGTGAGGGTCACTTTAGGAAAAGATTAATATATAAATTTATTAATGAATAAGATTATATTTATAATGGATTAAAATTTATTCATTTCTAGTATTAGGTGGATGTTGGTCGATAGAATTTCATCCAATAGGTTTTAGAGAAGTTATGGTTTCCATTTTAACCTTATATTTTAGATTTAACTCTTAGTTAAATAATTTAACTTTTACCGTGTCTTCTTGTATTCTTACACTATATGGTAAATAAAAAAACTAAAAAAATTAAAAAGAACCAATATTTTCTCATTAATGACACATATAATATTTATTAAGCCATTTTTTTAAACCCCAAGTTTTTAGAAATATTATATTGACCAATAATATAGTATTTATTTTAAAAATTAATTTATGTCAATTTTGACAGTATTTGGTATTTGTTTTATGTGAATGTCATAACAACCTTATCACATAGAAAACAATTTATATAATCAACCCTAACATGTCATAATAACCTATAAAAATTTTTTATGGCATAAAAAATTTAAAATTATATTTATTTTAAAATTTATATTACCATTTATTTTATTTTTTCATTAATAAGTTAATTACTGCATCATCATTGTGTCATAAATAAATTTAATTATTTAATGTATAAAAATTATAAATAAAATACAATGATGTAGGAAATATTACTATCTTTCTAATGAATATTTATTGTCTAATTTATCTTATTTATAACCTGATATTAATAATGTTTTAGTTAATAAAAATTGAATTTAACACTTTTAACTCATCTTTAAAAAAATAATAATAAATGTACTAATTTAATCCAAGTGGACCAAAATAATTATATTTTATTCCTAAGGTTTTTTTTGGTCGAACAAAAGTCTTCCAATAAAATTAGGACATGTGTTAGGGTAATTATAATATCATTTTTACCATTAATCACACTATTTACTTTTAATCGTGGTAAATAAAAGTCAAACATTACTATTCAACAAAAATTAATTTCATCTTACTGAACAAAATTATACTTAAGGATGTCAGCCATGTCTCTCATATTTTTAAATTCAACTCATAGATGTGTTAAAATTTAGTTTTAAGCAAATTTGAAATTGCTCCTAGAAGGTCGGTAGAAGACGGTAAAAAGTTCAATGAAATTTTAAATATCTAAACATATTATAAAATCACTCCAATGAATTAAATTATAATTATTTAGTTATTATGTATCTTTTTTGACCTAAAAGAAATTAAAATAAAATATCTTATTTTTTAAATAAAAAGTTTTTATTAAATAATAACATGGTGTTTTTCAGTATTCATAAAAAATTGAATGTTTTCAGAAAATAACAAAAATTTACCCTAAACTAATTTTAATATTATGAATTAAATAATTAATTCTATTTTACCAAATTAAAAACAAATAAGTTTCATTAATTAATTTACAACTAATTTCTATTGTCAAAACCAAAAAGCGGGGTTTTAAAAAGTAAAAACTATCAAATGATTGACTTGTATTTGTGTTAAATTTAAATGTGAAATAACATATAATAATATAAAATGTATCAAATTATAAAATTATAAAATTATTATATTTACAAACCATTAAAATTCATAATTTAACAATATAAATTATTTTTATTAAAAACGTTGTTTTTAATTAAAATTTAGTATTTTTAACTATTTATCAAAATTTGAAATTTATCAGAAAAGTGCCAAAAAAATATCAAACTAAAATATTATTTCCATATTCTAAAAAAGAATTTAATTTCATCAAATTCAATATATAAAATTGTCAAATATTAGTTTTAAAAATGGTTCTCCATTAAGAGGCGGTAAAATTGCATTTTTTAAAAAATAATTCTTTTATCTGAAAAAAATGAATTTGTTCTAATATTATGACTATAAAACACATAATATGTATGTAAAAATTATAAATAGTATATAATATTCAAAATGCATTTAATAGTATTCATAACAGCTTTTTGAACGACTAGTTTGGTAAGTTGTGGTGCGCTTGAACTCGGCGTTGCGTGTAGTGCAAGCTATTTAATTATTTTAATGAGATAACATACTCTGAATTCATGGTGAGTTACATTATCCCCTCTTTCAATAAATTGCATCCCCGCAATTTTAAATTGTACTTAAGAAATAAATGTTTAAAAATAGAATAATACCTTTGTGGAAAACCCACATCAGAAATTGGGTTATTAAAATTTAGTCTTAATAAGTGGGAAAGGGAATAGAAATTCACCGCCAAATTATAATCAATATTAGGAGAAGATTGGTGGAAATTAAAGATACATAAATGTAATTGAAATGTAAATATTTATAGGGGTGATTGAGGTCATCGATCAGAAACTAGTGTAAAATTGGAGGAACTCAAATCCATCAATCTATGATGATTTAAATTATCATTACTTCAATAAAAAATAAATTATTAGGATAACACATTTTTGGTTTTAGGATCCCTTCCTTAATGTTTAATAATTTATTTATTCATATAATAATAGGAAAAAATTATACTTGACAAGTGGAGTTTCATCCTTCAATAAATTCCTACCACAAACTCATCATTCACTCCAAAAGATAATATAATTCAAAAATATTTTATTTATCTTAATCATATAGGGTTCCAAAAATAATGAATTTATAATTAATTATTAGACTATTTACAAAAACGACGTTATAAAAACCCTGAAATAATGTATTCCAGTGGTAGGTGATCCATCCCTGTCGCCCTTCGATTGCGGTTTCAAGTCTCGCGGCCTTGACGGATGCGACGGGTTGTTGCCCGGCCTCCAGGTTGTCCTTTTTATGATAACCCAAAAATAATCTCACGAAATGATTTAACGTTAACAATTCTATCCAATGTCAAATTTAATCGCTTCCAACATTTAAACTTATCCAAAATACTTTTTTCCAAACTCACAGTCCAAAATTTGTAAGGAAGGTAAACACAATGAAGATCCTTTTTGTAACGTAATAACATTTGAATACCTTCATTATGTATTCTTTTAAAACACTCTAACACCCTAAATTTCCATAAAACCTTATTTATTACATTCATGCTACCTTATTCCTTATAGAATACTGGATATACTTATTCTATCCAAAAATGTTGTAAACTCAAAATATGGTGGAATATAAAAATCATTAATCAGTTTCATGGTTTTCAAGAATATTCAATATTATTTATCCAAATCAATCATATATTATTCCAAAATCACTACCTCGGTATCTGAACCATATTATGGTTTAACATTCTCTAATCCATGTATTTTCCAAACAAAATTAAGCTTCTATTGAGTCACTTTTCATGGTTCCACACAATCTCAAGTCCTTAATGAAATAGTACTACACTACAATCCTTTTATACTGTATAATTCTTATAACATGTACATCATTAATACAATAATCAAATGACAGAATACTTTAATAAAAACATATGAAATCTAATAATTCCTCTTTATCTTTGGTAGTATCATAACATGATTATTATCCAATAGAAGCATTTGGGTATACTCTAATGATTTGGACATTGCTTCGCGTAGTGTCCCAAATCCTTGTTGACAATGAATTGTACATTTAGAACAGTTTTCTTACCCTTGAAATCTCTTATTGGTGTCATTTTCCCCCACTTATGAAAATATTCCATTCCCTTCACGAATTTACCAATGGGATTCTTTCCATAGTTATCACATCTGTGAAAATCCTTCTTTCCCATCTTCCATTTATCCATCTTTCTCTCTTCCATAATTTTCTACTCTAGCTTCCCTTCACATCCATAGGAATCAGAGAATTCTTTACATATCTTATTAACACAAGATACCATTTCTTTATATGATTAGAATACGTGGGAAACTATTTACTTTTTAAATGTTGGATTAATACCTTGAAATATATGACCCTTCTTAATCTTTTGATCATGCGTATTGTTAGAATTCTCATTCCTTCTACTAGGTGCTATTTCTAAGAAATGACATACACTTGGTTAGTTTATGAATCAATACCTATAATTCAAAACATTTAAAATACCTAATGAAAATTGAAAAGAGTATGAATATAATCTATAATCATAAAATGTTTTATTTTATGAATTATTTACTCCTAAATCCTTCATAATGACTTGTAATGAAAATCTGAATTATCCTAAGAATATCCCCTGAGAGTATTGTATCCCAGAGTGTAGCAAGTCCCATTGTCATGTACCAAGATAGCCTAGGTCATGCGCTTAAATCATTGTCGGAGCATTAACACCTAGGTACATCTATGATAGAGCTTCCTCTAACTACTCGTAACCCAACAGGGATGTATTGATTAGAAAATACACAAATTATCTACATTACCAAAGTTTCAAGAAGTTATTCTTTACTAATCCTCAAATTCTATCTTAGGGTAATGTTATCGAATAAGATTTTATCTAAATCTATTTACAAGGTTATTTCTAAAATTCCTCTGATACCAAATATAACACCCTGAATCCTATAGCCCAGAGTACTTGCATTATTTTAATACATTGGCATGATTACCAGGAATGAAGTCCTGAAAGACCGATGAGTTTTGTATTCTTGGAAAATATATTACGTACATGGACATTACATTTCAATTTCAAACATAATACATAGCATAAATGATCCATTTATAACTCCATTAATCCTCTAGGTTTACCCATCTTATCAATCATAATAAACTTTTTAGAATCCTAAAAAAATAAAACATAAGAAAGGGGTGAGAAAAAATGCTCAGTAAGGATGACAATACAGCAGAAACATTTATAAAAAAGAATATACATTTCAGGCTATGTATAATACTAAAACATAAAGCTTTAAAACATAAACTTCTCCATATTAAGGAGAATATAAATAAAATAATTCCATGTTCTTATTCTCATGGATATTCTACTAGTCGAATAATCACATAAAATATAAATGTCCAATTTCATAATGATGGAATGCATAATGTTAGACTTCATAAGAACTTATTAAAGACCTTATGCCAAGACTATAAAAGAAATTTTCAAGGCCTTGTTCCAAGACAGTTGTTTTCTTCATGAGACCTACCTATGAATTGAGGAGCTATAGCGTGCTTCACCAATAACTTAATAAGTCCAATGCATTCCTCATATGAAAAGATTTAAATATAACATAAAAATTCATATTAAAACTAGCATCCAAAATTTCAATAATTTATCCATAAACCATGAATGAAATAAAAATAACACATCCACAATCAAACATATAAAAAAACCTTCAATACAATATGGATTATTTGTATAATAAATTAACCTTGATTAAGAATAATATCCCATAACAGATGTTGACATAGTAGAAAATGATCAGTAAAAATCATTGAGAGAAATACCCCATTTTCATGAAATCATTTAAAAGTCATATAATATATAATGGAAGTAATTTAGAAGATAGTTTTGAATCAATGTTTCCTATGCCACTATGATTCTTTTGAAATGAATTAATATTTTAAAACATTTATGTCTATATAAATAAATCATTATAATCATTTTGATAACATGGAAATTAATGAGAAAGGATTAGAAGAATAAATATTCAACACATTTAAAATTATGTTTTATAAAAATGTAACTTAAAAATAATCCCTTTGAAAAATATTTTATGAAACATGGACATGGATAATAAATATTTTCCAGTAGATACTTACATTAAAACAAACTCGGATAATAAAGAAATTGTGAAATTAAACATTACCTTGCACATTCCTTCAGTCAAGGGTACATTTAACCTCCTGTATAATGAACATAGTATGTTATTAAATTATACCAAAACCATATTAATATTTATTAATTCATACATGATTCATTTATGACTTCATATTACCCATTTAATAATTATCTCCATGTTAAATTAACATTTTTGGTAATAATCATCATCTTTATCAAACATGTTTTAACTTGTTATTATTGATCGTATCATTAAGATTATAATTTAAATATTTAAATAATATAAACTTGATTTTTATATCATATATATTTATAATATAAATATTTATTATAGATATATATATGAAATGGAAGGAATCCTTTATGGAGACAGTAGGTCGTACGTACGCATAAACACTATTTCCGTTTTCAGATCGTATTGAATAGAAGTGTGTGAATAAGATATATTTAAGTTAATATATATATATTTATATCTAGTAGAATTATTCTGTCATATATTACATACTTATTAATAATATATATGTTTATAATCATCGTTCAATGGTGAACGTGGGAATAAATCTCATCGTGTTGTGGAGACCGTAATCTGTGCGTATGCCCGAGTGAAAATATTATTATATTGATGGTGAAATTGTATGTAATTTGATGTTATATCATATATAAATAATCATTTACATGTTATATTTATTATTCACATCAGTTATACTCATTGTTATACCCATCAGATTAATGATGTTTTTTAATAACAAACCATACCTCAACGTGGAGACGGTAAGCCGTACCTACACACGTATGGTGACTTAGTCATTTAAAGAATGGATAAGAATAATGAATATGGTTATAAAATATTTATAGTAAAATCAATGTATGTAGGAGGTACTGGAATTATTATTATTTGTATTTAAACAATAAAGAAGGAGGAAGTGGAAGAAGAAAAGAACTTGAAAGAGGGTGGTGAAATTGTTACCTCTTCTTAAGGTGTTTTCTTTTGGACTGATCAAAAGGGATCCTTAAGTTGGCTTTATGATAAAATTAAGGACTCTAGGTTGATTTAAGGAATGTTTGGAGGATATTTTAGGTGGTATTGGACGTGCCAAATGGATTTGGAGTTGTGATTTTGTGAGACGGGGAAGTGCCCATTTATAAGAGGGGTGAGGGTCACTTTAAGAAAAGATTAAAATATTAATTTATTATATAATTATATTAGGTTTATAATGGCCCAAAATGAATTTAAAACAAGGATTAGGGGGTCATGGGTCGAGATCCAATCATCCAATATGTTTTAGACCAGTTTATGTTACCATTATATCCTTAACATTGAGATTTAACTCTTTGTTAAATAGTTTAACGTTTACCATATCTTCTTGTATTCTTACACTATGTGGTTCATAAACATACTCTAAACATCCCAGAGAACCTAAATAGGTTCATTAATGACTTATATAATATTATTTATTCTTTTGTTGAACCAAATATTTTTAAGAATATTATATCAACCAATAATATAGTATTTGTTTAAAAACATAATTTATGTCAATTTTGACACCATTTGGTATTTTGTTTTTGTGAAAGTAATAACAACCTTATCACATAAAAAATATCTAATCAAACCTAACTTGTCATATTAACCTATAAAATTTTTGAATGGAATAAAAAAAATTATATTATATTTATTTTAAAATTTATAATACCATTTATTTGATTCTTTCATTAATAAGGTAATTACTACATCATCATTGTGTCATAAATAAATTTAATTATTTAATGTCTAAAAATTATAAATAAAATACCATGATGTAGGAAATATTTTTTTTCTTTCTAATTAATATTTAAAGTTGAATTTTTCTAATGTATATCCCAATAATAAAAATAGATTAGTTAATAAACATTGAATTTAACACTTTTAACTCTTCTTTAAATAAAAAAAATAATAAATGTACTAATCCAATCCAAGTGAACCAATAGATTAATATTTTTTACAATGTAGTTTTTGGTAAAATTTCACATATCCAATACAATTAGGACATATGTTACGGGAATTACAATATCATTTATACCTTTTATTACACTATTTACTTTTAATAGTGATAAATAAAAGTCAAAAGTTACTATTCACAAAAAATTATTTTAATCTTATTGAACCACATTTTACTTACCGGTGTTAATTTTTCCCCTCATATTTTTTAAATTCAACTCACAGATGTTCTAAAATTTAGTTTTATTCAAATTTGCAAATTCTCCAATAAGTTGGGAAAAAGAAGGTAAAAGGTTCAATAAAATTTTATATATCTAAAATTTTTATAAAATGACTCCAATGATTTTAATTGAACATATATATGTATTATGTATCTATTTTTACCTAAAATAAATTAAAATAAAATAACTAATTATTTTTAAAAAAAAGTCGGTTTTAAACAATAACGCAATGTTTTCATTGTACATCAATATTTGAAAGTTTTTAGAAAAATAAAAAAAAATCACAGTAATCTAATTTTGATATTAAAAAATCAGAAATGAATTATATTTTACTAAATTCCAAACATAGAAGTTGCATTAATTAATTTTAAATTAATTCCAGTTGTCAAAAAATGTGGGGTTTTAAAAATTAAAAACTATCAAAAGATTTACATGTGTTTATGTCAAATATAAATGTGAAATTACATATAATGATAGAAATAGTGTTAAATGATAAAAATATAATCTAATTATACTTCAAAATCATTCAAATACATAATTTAACACTATATAGTATTTCGATTCAAAATGTTTTTTTAAAATAACATTTAGTATTGTTAACTATTCATCAAAATATGAAAGTTATCAGAAAAGTAACAAAAATTTATCCAAACTAAATTTTTAAGTCCCAATTCTAAAGAATAATTTATTTTCATTAAATTGAATATATAAAATTTTCAAAAATTAGTTTTGAAAAGGGTTCTCTATTAAAAGTCGATAAAATTGCATTTTTTGAAAAATACTTTTTTTATCTAGACAAAAATGAATTAGATATTATGTATAAGAAACACATAATACAGATGTTAAAATTATATAGAGTATATATGATTCAAAATACAGTTAATACTATTTATAACCACTTAATAAATGGTTTGTTGGGTAAGTTGTGGTGCGCTCGAACTCAGTGTTTCTTGTAGCGCAAGCTACTGAATTACTTTAATGAGATAATGTACTATGAAAACATGTGGTTTCACATTATTCTTCATAATTACGTGTGATCACACATTAGTTGATAGGGAAATGAGATTTAAAATTATTATTGGTTATAAAATAAAATGGAATGTGAGCCGACTCCAATCATTATATCAGAAGAGAGAATGGGCATATAAGTTATCTAGACTGAACCACTTTTTTTTTACAGCGAGCCACTATGGATTTGGTACATAAACAATTTGTCATTATTTTAACCATGGACATATCACATGGAGGGTGAACCAATATTTTGTTCTCATTCATGTTTTAATTTATGTTTACACATTTCTATGGGAAAGAGAGGGAATATTTTATTAATGATGAAACAAGATTTGAAGGGGTAATTGTTTTTATTTTTTATATCGTGATTCAGCCCCCTATCAGGGTATTTATACTACTTGATCTAATAGTATATATATCATTTATTATTAAACCTTGGATAATTTTTATATTTTAGAGATAATTAAGTATTTTATGAAAAGGAAAATAACTAATAATTATGTGGAAGAACATTATTTTGGGGGAGAATGTAACACCATAATATTAAAAATAATTTATTTTATTTTCATAATAACATACTGTGTTCCATAATATTTGATAATTATAAAAACATACCAAAACAAAATAATTATAATATATCACTCATAAAATTTAGTCAAACAAATTGTTGGTAAAAATAGAGGTAATAGAATCGTGAAATATATATAGAAAAAAATAAATTTAATTCATAATACTAAGATATTGATAGAATCTAATTAGTGTAGATGATGTTGGATCTATACTCTCGAAAGGAAAGGTTAACCTTATTGATTTGGGTAGAAATATTTAGTATTTTAAGTATAAATTTTTAGTGGTTTCACACACTCACCCCCTTAACGAAAACTCCCTCGTTGTGGATGCTTTTCCTCAAACACAATAAATACCTATGCACTTATAACTGGTTATCAAATCTGATTCCATATTCTATTCCCAACCTCCCTAGGCCATGAACATGGTCATTTGACCCCAAGGATCTCCCTTAATACCTTTTTTTTCATCCTATACACACAAATATATTACCTATTAGTTTCACTTACTTGAATAATAACACTCCCCCCACCCCCATAGGCCAACACATGTTTTATTTATCTGCTTTTACCTCACTCACACACACCCTAGAAAACATCCCAAAAGGTTACACATCCTATAACTACTTCATGTTAAGAAAACATAACTACTGGTTCTAAAAATATAGGATCATGAAAAAGAAAGGTTAACATTTTTTACAAGATTAGTTACTTTTAGTCTATTCAGTATCAATTTTTCAAGGGTGTTATAGAACTCGCTTGTGTATAATTCTATAGAACATGATCACTGTACTTGATAATGGATAAACTTCTTTAAAAATATGATAATTTTTAATTTAATTTTAGTAGTAAGTATATTATAGAATTATCTATAGTTTATATATGCTAATGTCAAGATAAACATGATGGTAAATTCTATGATTACTCCATTGATGAATATTTCTAATTGTATTTTTGATCAGTTTCTTTCGCTTATGTTTCATGGTGGAATTGGGGTTAACACCCATTTTCTCACTAAGATCAAATATATCATTACAAATATGGATATCAAGCATTAAATACTTCCAAATATAGAAGTTAAAAGTATTAAATATGATCATCCCTTCTGCATATGGTCCCTCCACTAATATTTATTTCCATAAAAAATTTTGGAAGAATATCAAAAAAACGACTGTATATTTGTGTTCCAAACATCTTAAAATAGCAGAATTAAGTACTAGATCATTAGAAATATACTCCAATTAATCCAGAAAATATCAAAATAATATCAATGGATGAGAATTACTTATGATGTATCACTGATAAATCATGTCAGATCAATTACTGGAATATTTCCTGGAATTTTTTCAGTACCATTATACTGTTACATTCTCTATAATGCGGTTTTTTCATCACATAGATTTAAATTGAACTTTTTGTTCCTCTATATATATATTTTTACGTTTTTTATTTAAGTCATTAATGTTTTTGTAATTTTATCAACATGACCATTCTGAATCTTGGTATTAAAACCCACAAATAATGCAAAAACAATATTTAGTGATGGGTTACTCTGAATCCAAACAAGATATTAATCTCATGTTAGATCACACCAAATAAGAATGAATATATTTAACAATTCAAACAATGAAAAATCATGTAAACCAATAAAAATTGGAAATATTCAACATAAAAACAAGATTAACATTTGAGAAGTAAATAATTATCAAAGAAATACAAATTGAGGCTATGAAAATAATTCAGAATTGAATTTGATTGATGGTCGATAGTAAGGAATTATATAAATCAAGAGATCATGGATGAAGAGTCAAAAAAGTAACAAAAATGATATCTCATCTTTTTTATATTCCATTGGATTTTTTGTATCATTCCCCCACAAATGGGTTTACATTTCAAGATGGAATTTTTCACTATTATAATGAAAATTTAGGCCTGTGGTTGGACACTATATTGGTCCACCATGAATCTAACTAATTGTGTGATTTGATGGGAAATAGATACACATGAGCATTGAAAAAGTACATGATACACTATTATGAGGGTGTTTTCATGAAAGGCTATCAGAAAATAATGTGAGGTGAAATAATCTAAATTTACTTCATGTTCATGAATTTTATTCCATACAGCCCACCCATCATGGTGACCATAATTTTACAATACCCATAAATATATAAATAATTTTTCCTTCTCCCCACAAAACTCTCTTATTCCTCCCCAATCAATTCTCTACTACATATACCATCAAATTCCAATATCAATTGACATTAAATAATCCCTCTATTCTCCACTATATCTCGGCTTAGTTACATGGCCAATGGAAACTACCTCATTTGAAGTCACTCACTTCACACATAAATTTTTAGGATGTATAACCCATTTTTTAGCTCATGAGTGGTCCCTCTGATCAAAACTATTGGTTGTTTTGAATCCAATTAGATATGAATCCTTGAATGTCTCAACTACCATTTATTGGAATAAAAAAATTCAATGAACACAAGTATTTCCCCATATGGGACATGAAACTGTCAAAAAAGGTTATATTCTACAGTATTAGCTTAATCTGAAACACGCAGACTTACTCTGTTGACCTGACATGTATCATTTTTTTATACAATTTGTTTTTTTAAATGTTAATCTATAGTATAGTTGATCTATAATAAAAAATAATCAACAATTTGTTATATCTACCATTAGTTCAAGACATCATCCACTGGTTTGTGCTATTACAGGTTCGATCAAACTATTGTAAGGATCTACCACCAACCTATGATTATTTCTATAAATATATTCTTATTTGAAATTAATTCTTCAAATAGTTTGTATAAGGAATTAAATGATTTCATTTTCATGTATGTTTAATAATCACTACTCATAAACAACTCCACTAAAACATTTAAAGAAAAATTCATACCTTAACTAATTTAGGGCTCAATAGAAGGATCCATGTATTTTTTAATTATTATTAATTAATAGATAATAGGTCCAATTGAGTTATTAATTGAGATGAACATGCTCACGCACATGTGTGGTTGATTGTGGGGTTAATTTGTGGAGAATAAAATAGAAAAATAATTTTCACGTGCTTGATCAAATATGAATCTTATCAATCCTCTCTGAAAAAGGTCACTCGACATCAACAAATAGAAAACAAAAGAATTTTTTCGGATAGTACAATACAATTTTTTCTATCCAGATCGAGCGTCATTATATTTTCCCATCTTTACTAATTTGAACACTCTATTTATCCATTTCCATTTAGAAATGTACTATATTTCTCTATTTATCTGAATACACTATCTCTTGTGGATATAATAGAGTGTTGATGAGACACTCTCTCAACATTTTTCATTTTTATACCCAAAAATGGATGATTTCATGTGTGACATGTATCTTATTTCAATCCCACATATAAATACAAGAGAGGCTTTGAACATGTACATTTTGTGTATTTTTTTTGTAAACCCCTGTCCAAGTTGGGTATCATGATTTTTGTTAAATATACTATTTTGTAGTAGGTGATTTCCATGTGCATATGAATAAGTCTGATCTTGATATTAAACACCATACCTTAATTCTACTGAGTATTTAATTTATTTTGATTAGTCTTGTTTGGAATATTTAATATTTTCAAAATAGAACATGATTTAAAATGTCAATCAAAACATTTAATTTGACATTTTGTATAATATTTTGGGTTTATATAATGCATTTTATTATGTAATATAATTTTAGAAGTCAATATGATTAAAATTAATTTTAATTGAGAATTAATATAGATTTTGATAAATTATTCTAACAATAAAATTTATATATTTCTACAATATTTATTAACTATAATTTTTATAAAATTCAGATATTTATTAATAATTTTTTTAAAACTGAAATTTTTATTGGGAACTCAATTCACTACCTCATCTAAGTTGCTCAATTTGACCAACTTTTAATATGCGAGTGCCTTAAAATATTATGTTAACAATTATTTAGTTTTATTTCAATTATTTTATATTTCTTTCTATTCTATATTTAATTCTTTAAGGATAAAAATTGGAAATAAGGAACTACTACTAAGAGACCACCATATAATATTGGCACTAATTTTTCTCAAAGGAAGATTAAAATGAAAATACAATTAGAGAGTATGGGTTTTGATATATGAGCTATAATTGAAGATAAATATGAAAAAAATGATACTTAAAGAGTTACATGGAGTGATGTAACTAAAAATGAAGACGATAATTATTGTAAACCCATGAATACTTTTTACCATGCATTATATGAATATGGATTTAACTAAATATCTTCCTATTCTATTACATTTAAAATTTGGGATACACAAGTATTTTCTCATTAAGGAGAAACCAATGTTAAATAAATGTGCTTAAACACGTATACTATTAAATATAATACATTTAAGATAAATCCTACTGAATGTATATTAGACATGTATTATAGGTTCAATGAGACTGTGATCATGATGTATGAAATAGGAAATAATATCACTAACAAAGATCAGATCATGTAACATCATAGGTGCATACTAGAATAATGGAGGGGAACATCTGTATCAATAATAAATTCATTGGATCTTAATGCATTTTCAGTTAAGAAAATTATTTTAAAAAAAATATTTATGAAGAAGATTCGTATGTAAACAATGAAGAGGATTCTAAACCAAAGAGAACATTTTTAGATTTCAATATTAGTGACTCAGAAAAAAGAGAAGAAAAATGGTTATAGTTCAAGTGTTGATGAATCACCTACTAAAATTGATGAGAAAATGTAATATTTGGATATAAATTTATAGAAGTTATATAAAAATAATAATTTATTCCAGAAACACACTTATAGAGGGATATATGATAATATAGGTAATTTAAGAAAACCGTTGTAAGAAAGATGATACTACAAATAAAATAGTTTTTAATGAATGTAAGATAAAATTTCTTATCAATGCTAAATATCCTATGATATAGTACAAGAAAAGGTATGAGGAAAAAGGTAAAATGTATAAGAATTTTGTGAAAGAAACATGCAGTTCTTCTAAGTAGAGTTTTGGCGATTCAAACTCATAAATAGAAGACAAGAAAAATAGAGCTAATATGTTATTTATGAAAAACATATCAGAGGTATATAATATTTTACTAGAATCCCCTATTTATTATTGAAACCTTTTCAAAAATTAAAATAGTTAAGAAATAACCTTGTAATTAAATTCTTTAATACAATAATAAAATCAAGGATACAATTAATGAACTAAAATATAAATTAAAAAGTTTAAATAAACAACATTCTTTGTCAACCCATTTTAAAATAGATCATAGAATAATGAAAAAAATAATGCTCCGTTTTAAAATGAAAATAATGAGATTAAATTATGACACAATGAATTAATGAATGATATATACTTATCTAAAATGGAATAAATTCTTCAACCCAGATTCATGAAAAAATACTTCTCTTAAATATACAACTAGAATGTGATATCTTCCAAGACAAAGAAGATTTGTTTGAATTAAATTTATTCAGAGTTGTAGATGAAATAATTTTTATTCATTTGGATAGAATTTGTTCAATATTTTTAAATTATTAAATTATTCTTATAGGAAACATGTTAAACATGTGTGGATTCGAAATTTTTTTTACTAACCACGTTAGACAAAAGAAAATATGTGTTACAAAATCAATTTTTTAAAAATATTTTTTAGTAACTTTTTTAAAAAGTTCCATTGATCATTTATGGTACCTGGATAGTGTATTGTAAATACCCATGGCTAGAAACTATTCAAATATAAAAAATCTAATTAACATGGATGGTGTACATGTCACTTTTGATGATAATGCTAAAGGGGAAAAATTGTACTTGGTCAAATCGACAACTCTAATAATATTTTAATTTTCAATGTTTTATTTATAGCTTGATTAGTGTATAATATTCTTATAATATCTTTTCCATTTTATGATGGGTTTCATGTTATATTTGACAATAATTTCTATAAGGTTTTTAATTCTGAAAATCTTTTAGTTTTTACTTCTTTTTTGAAATGATATTATTTATGAAATTAATTTATATGCCTTGTTTTAATAAAAAATCATGTCTATTTGAATTTCAAAAAGAATCATGGCTTTGGAATTTGTGGCTATGCCTTTAAAATATTCATTCCCATATAAAAATAACTAGTTATGGATTAATTAAGGATCCTCATAAACCAGTATTTCTAGATGATAAAGAATATAAACCAGGTCAAAAAGGGAAACAACACAAAATGTTATTCAGATCAAAGAAAAAAGTTTCAAATTCTTGGACACTTGAGATGGATCACATTGATTTATTTTTACCACCAATTTTTTCTAGAATAAATGGGAAGAATTGTGTTTTTTATAGTATATGACTTGTCTGGATATACATGGGTATTATTTATAACTTATAAAAAAATGATTGGTACAATTATTCTATACATGCTAAAACTGTAGAAAATATTAGTGGAATTAGGATTAAAACCATAATAATTGATCATGGTAATGATTTTAAAAACCATGAATTTGAATCTTTATACACAAAAAATAAATATAATCACATTGTTTCTAGTATTATGACTCTAAAAATTATTGTGCTATATAGTGGGGAAATAAGGTCCTTCATGAGATTTCCCAGACTATGCTCAATGAGTAGGATTTACCTATTTACATTTTGGAAAAATATATGCTTAAAAATTATTAAATAATAAATAGAAATTCACGTAGAACTCTTCTAAGGAAACACCCTTATCAAATATTGAATGGAGGAAAACCGAATTTAATTTTATTTAGTGTTTTTGGTTTGAAATTATTTATTATCAAGACAATGGATAATATGAAAGCATTTTCTTTTTGGAGTGATGGTGTAATTTTCCAAGGAAATTATACATCAATAAAATCATACATTGTATTTAATAAAATTTTTATGTTTGTAGAGGAATCTGTTCATTTAAATTTTTTTGAATCATAACCAAATAAAACTAAAACTCTCCGAGATAACCTTGGAGATGATATATACAATATAAATGTATATGATAAACCTTATGAATGTTTTAAAAAACAGGCATAAAAATCATCCAATTTTGATGAAAAAAAAAATTTGAACCTATATAATACAATGAGATAACCAGCCTTTATTTTCATATAAAATATAGAAATAATAGAAACCATCCCATAGATGCTGGAGTTAGAGGCCAAGTTAAAGGAACAAAAACATGAGCTTCTTTTTGAAGTTATGGTGAACATAAAATCATCAAATCCCATCTTGGAACAAATATCATAAACGATGCTACTAATGATGAATTCACGGTAATGTAAATTTATGAGGAACTCAATAAATTTGAAATAAATAAAGTATGCCAACTAGAATATAGAATTAAAGATGATCTGACCATAATCAGTAAGAGGGTGTTTAGAAATAATGTTGATTATACTAGTACTATGGTTAGAAATAAACCTATATTGGTTGCATAATTATATTGTTAAGAAGATGGTATTGACTATATGGGATCTTTTTTACTAGTAGGTAGACATGAATCCATCAGAATGATTTTTTCTTGTATAGATAATTTCAATTTAAATCAATTTACATGAATGTTACATGTAAATTTATAAATGAATATATAGTAGGTGATGTTTTTTGAACAATCCCCTAGTTTTCAAAATCCTCATTTCAAAAATCAAGTGTTTACATTGGCAAAATATTTTTATATTATCAAACAAGATCCTAGATCATGGTAAGTTTATCACATCTCATTTATGATTTCTAATGGTTTTACTAAAGTAATAGGGTCGGGATCTATTTATATTTTTTTTCAAAATTTGTAATATTTTTTCAAATTTATGTTGATGATATAATTTTTCTATCATCTAAAAAAAAATTTGTACTGATTTCTCAAAAATAATTAAAATTAAATTTGAAATGAGTTTAATGGATGAGTTAAAAATATTTATTTGTGCTCAAACATTTCAAAAATAAATATGTAATTATTTTAAATAAAATTAATTATACCAAATAAATTTTAAATCATTATGGATAGGGTAACACAAAAAGTAGTGATACTCCCTTGAGTGAAACCTATAAGATGGATCTTGAGGAAACTAGGAAACCAGTGCATCAAACCAATTACAATGGTATGATTGGAAGCATGCTATATTTAACTATTAGTCTATAAGATATTATGTTTATTGAATTTATGTGTTCACATTCTAAATAAATTCATAAAGAATCACATTTTTTTATGGTCAAAATAATTTTAAAATACCTAATATAAATAGACAATTTTGTATTATTATATCTTATAGGACCCTCATTTTATTTGATGTGTTATTCAGAGGAATATTTTGGTGGGTTTATGTTTGATAAAAAAACTCCTCTAGAACATTTCACCTTTTTGTCATGTTGTTATATTCTTTGAGTAGTAAAAGGAAATACTATGTAGTAATTTCTATTGTTGAGGCTCACTATATTTTTAAATAATGTTTTTGTGCACAAATCATGTGGATGAGACATAGTTTTCTAGATTATGGATACCATTTTAGGTATGTACCTATAAATTTTGACAACATAAATGTGATTAATATATCTATGAATCATGTATCTCATTATAAAAAAAGATTATTGATATAATACACCTTTTTTGAGAGATAACATTCAAATGGTTGATATAACAATTGATTTAAATTGAACTAAACATTATATTGATGATATATTCACACGTTTGTTGAATTATAAGAGACTAAGTTGTATCAAACATGAACGTGGTATAAGGATCATTGGTTATAACTCTATCTCTAGTTTTTATTTTATTAAATTTTTTGGAATATCAACCATTGGAAGATCCACTATTGGGTAATCCACCACCTGAGATCCACTATTTGGTGATCCAAAATTTGAGGTCCACTATTGGAGATTCGGCATTCAAATATTTCAAATTATCTACTACAAGTCATGTTATTTACCATTATTTTTTCTAATTGAACATTTTTTGATTTATTAATATATATATATATATATATTATTTTATAATTTGTAATCCATAAATGATAAAAAAACACTTTTAAATACAATTTTGAGAATGCTCAGACTCAAGCATAATTTCAAACCTTACAAATTATTTTCCCTCTCGACATATAAACCTCAACTGTTTCACTTCTCCCTTTGATTCAGTGTAATGGTGAGATTAAAATAAGCTATTTTCTCTTATCCTATGTAATCATGTCTGTCTATGAAATTTTTTGGATAAACCTTTCACGTTGCTATATTAGTCGAAACAGATAACCTAGAGTTTCCATCTTGAGTTTTCATGGTCATAAAAAAGAAATGTTGATTTATTAATCTCAAGAAGGACTTTGGTGCTAAAGGTGATTCCAGACCAGGTAAGGATTGAATAGTTCTTGTATAATTATGGACTATTTATTCCGAGGATGGTTAACCAATTCTACCAATTTGTAGAGCTTGTATTTGGGAATAAAAAAGATGTTATTAAATCTTAGATTGATGGTCATTTCAAATACTTTTCATTGAATAATTGGGAATTATGCATTGAGGTTCCTTATTAGGGTATTTTTAATGACTATCATGGTTATATTTTGGTTGATAGTTAACTTTTCATATATTGGGATACACCACTTGAATAAACCAGAAAAGACACATTGGAAATACCTACTAATACATAACTTGAGAGTGAGTATCTATTTATGTTCTTATTCATCCAAAAAATTCTTTATCCAAGTAATGGTATTTTATCATGATTAGGTATCGAGATATTTTTATTTTATTTTTTTATTATGAGAATTGGAGAGAAAATAAATCTACGTAGATATTTAATGGTACATTAGATGGGTATGTGAAATAACCCCTCTAGGTAAAATTCATTGATATATTAGATTTTTAACTCTAACATGTTAGAATCAAAAGAATTAGTTAACTGGAATGAATATTAATTTGTAAATTGTTGTATTTTTTACACAATTAACTTGAAAGTTGATGAAGATATATTTGAAACCATGGTTAATGAATTGGGTGATGGAAATTGATAATATTTATGATAATTTAAATCTTGTAGGAGACCCTATTAGATGTAATGATATAGTTGATCTTGTATTAGATCAATATGAAGTAATATATTAATCCTCAGATGAGGAAGATAAAGAATAAGAACATGATGATAGGGAGAAGTAAGTTAATATTTTTGTTGAGGAATGTAGTGACAGTGATGTGGTCAAGAACCCATTTATTACCTTTGGAGATATTATCCATCCTATTTACCTTCTTACTAAATAATGTGTCTTTTGTGATATAGAGGAGGAATTGTATAAGCTCAAGGGTGAACAAAAACCTGAATGTTCTTATACGGTATCAAGAAAAGTAATTGAAATTTATAATGGATCTAGTTGATCCAATGGTAATGGTGGAGGTGATTCTATTGAAGTAGGTCATTCACAACACTCATCTATAGATTATATTTTAGATAGTTCTATTTATCGGGATAAAATCAATTTTTCTCAACATGTTACTATTATCTATAGATCCACTCTGGAGGACGAATATGTTTCCTCATTAGTATAGGTTTTTTGAAATCCAAGAGATAAACCAGTTTCTTCTAGAATTCAAACTGAGGATATGTGTTTAGATAGATCTATGGAGATATCATCCTCCATGTGGAATAAGTCACCAAGAGATACTCAAATTTCAATTGAATATTTTATTTCCTCAAGATCATCTAGTTATAGATCAGTTCATAGAGATGAACCAGTTCTTTGATCCATAGCTAAGGATGAAGCATCATCTAAGGGGGATCCATATCCTAGTTCAAAACTGCTGGGATTCACATATGGTGAATCTTATGGTGAATGTATATTTGATGATGATGATGATGATGATGAATGAAATCCACTCAAACATGGTGTACATTACATCCTAATTTTTGAAAAAATCAAAAGGGATATCATATTGAGAGGATTGACGAGGGAGGGAATTTGTAATCCATTAATACTAATGATCCTTTAGTTAATCCATAGAATGGAAAAGATATTCAATCTACCTCATGGAAGATTAATTCTATAGTTCCTAAAACAACATAAAAATTTGGTTATGTTTCAAAAGATATATTATGGTTTGTTTAAGAATATGAATTGTATTATATTAAAGTAATCACAAGATAATATATTTGTGTTCTTCTTAGATCTACAACTTCTAGAGAGATCCGGCACAGTGAAATTGAAACTAGAGGGACATTTGAGTTAGTTATTTCTCACCATATCCCCATGATTTTATTAATGATAATAGTATTATAGATTGAGAATATAATGTTGTTAAATGAGATGGTAGAAGTAATGTCCATCATGGAAGAGATGAGAAGATGATCAACTACATTTCATGGATCTATTCTGGAGAGGATGGAGACCGTACTTAATACAGGTTCTTCTACTTCCACATAACTATATTCAACATTAGTTGATGTAGAGAATATAATAGTTCTTGTATGGAAGGAGCTACAAGATATATTGAGTGATCTTACTACCTCTCATTATGAAAAGTATCTGCTAATATGGGCCCATGTTGAGAACATAAAAAAATGCCTTGAGAGAAACTAAATGATGCTCGACGTGATAAAGAGTATATCATTATGACCATAAAATACTACCTTCATCGAATTAATAGAATGAATGATCTTAATTTGAATTATAAAAGTCTTATTGATAATATAAGGATGCCTCCCATTACTAGGGAATTTAATGAGAAAGTGAACCATCTCAATCACATGACTCCCCTTATCAATCTTCTTATGATATATAATAAGGATTTATTCATGTCTATAAAGAGGTGTGGAAATATCATTATGGATATTTTCAACATGATTCAGTATGTTTTATTTGTTTCTATCACTAATCCGGTGGAACCTGAAGTAATTCTCATGCATTCCCTTACTTTTTTACCTTCTTTATCTCCTGTCCCCCTGAATGTGTTCTTCATTTTTGAAGAAATATTTTGAATTCTAATGTAGATAATGTTCAAACAAATTAATGACATCCAAAATACAGAAAAAATGAGTTCTATAAAGGTGGTCATAATTTAGCTCAACATGAGGTGTTGTGATGACGCCTTTACATAGAAGTTGACATTGTTCTATCACCTATAAAATTTTAGGCAACTTTCAGGATGTTTCTCCAGTCTTCCAAGTCAGTGATATGTCATTTGGTAAATCTCAATGATTGATACTACTTAAATTTAATCATACAAAATCAATGACCATTTTGGAGGATCTAGGAGTAAATTCCACTATTTACTTCTATTATGCACACAAATATACTCTATTTTTTCTAGATTATGCTATAATTTTATAAAAACATTAATTTTTATAGAGGGACCATCCACAAGATGGCTGATCATATTAACTACCTCAAATAACACCATTTTAAAGTATCTAATGGAAGATCTCGATAATGATAAGAATTTATTTAATTTCATTAAGAACAAGGATGTTATCACTGATTCCCCAAGGAAGCCATGTGAATGAAACTAAAATATAATATGACCTGAATGTTCAGAAATGAACTTAATAAAGAAATAATGATTAAATTAAATTAATAAAAGGTTCTAGAATTATTAATTAATGAACCAAATTTTATTATTCCTATAATTAAGATAAAGGGGAAAAAACCTTTAGACTTAAGGTAAGGGATTCTACCCGAATATCCATTATTCATCTCAGTTATTAGTTTTATCATTTTTACACAAATAAGAATGATATTTTTTTATGAAAATATTCTAAATATTGTGTATATGTTCAAACTCATATATCACTATATACTCATCCTTCTTTTTTGGGGATATACATGTGTTTAAAAGGTTCACTTCTCAATTATTCCTATTAAGCATGCCCGATTTACACGAATTTACCAAATTCTAAAGCATATTCATGGTTACCCTATAATCTATTTTAAGCCAATTTCATTTTTATAAAACCGTGATTTTTATTATGAAATCTTTCTTGGTTCACATTTGGTTTAATATACAATATCATTCCATTTTCTGCCGTAAATTATCTTTGAAACATTCCTTATACGACACTAAAATATTTTAATTCTAATGTATCCTAAATACTCTTTTTATATATTTTCACTTAAATTAGACATAACATGTCATGATATATGCCTATTATACCTTGATATTGTCCATGGATGATGTAATTCCATTCTTTCGTGGACACTTTTATTATATTACCATTTTCTATGATTTATGACATTATTATGATACCCAACTCTTTCCATGGTTAACCCTTAATTTTATGTATGATTGATTATGTATGAATGTATATGTGGAAAATATATTCATTAAAATATTATGATGGGTGTGACTAGATAGTGCTCCAATTCATTAGGTTAATTTTAGTCTCATGAGATGTTATGGGCAACGGTCTTGGTGTTTATCCATGAGTCATGCTCCATGAGCAATTGTCATGGTGGTTATCCTTGACTCATGCTAACTCTATGTTCAATGAGCCTTGACTCGTTATAATTTCATGTTTTATATTGACTATATATTACTATGATTCCATGTTCATATGATCGTATGTTTTATATGTTATGGTTCCATATGTTCAATCATGTTTCAGGCATTTTTCTATCATTATATCATGCCTTCTGACCCATGTGCTAAAGATTTATGTTAATATTTATTCCCTTAATGGTATTTTATCTCACCCCATTGTTGATGTTATCCTCAAGAAATTCTATGTGGATTAATGAGCACAATGGAATTTAAGAGAACTTTATGGAGATTAAATAAAATTTATTATTTATCCACTTGTTTTCTCTTTTATCTACCTAGAATTCCAAGACACTAGAATGTACATTCCTTAGACTGTATTTTGATGTTTAATTATGCTTAAAATAATGTAATGATATGTGTAAAATGATAGGGTCTCTATCGTGGGTATTAGAGTATGGTCTTATTATTTTTTGAGATTTTGAATAGATCACTTCTGTAGGAACCTTATGAATAATACAATGTATAATAAAACAACCATAGATTTTGGTATGTTTAGAGTATGTGGTTTTTCATTAAAATACATCCAGGTTGAGATACAACAAGTGGATGCCATTCTGGAACAGATGTACGTAGGAGTGTTAAATCTGACCAGAGGTTTCAGGCCTATCTCGGGGTAACCTAGTACGTGAAAAAGTCTTCACTACGTACTTGGTATGACACTCCCAGGGGGATATGATTTGGTAAATTCTTAAGCTCATTATGATCAATTATTAAAGGAAAAAATAACATAATAATTTTTATTAGGAAATAGATAATGGATAACCTAGATTAAAACCTCTAGAAAACAATTTAAGATATAATTTTCCTTTAATAGTTTATAATTTTATGTTTAATGGTTCCTTTTAATGCCAATTAGATATGTATTCAATCCCCTTAATTACATATTATATATATCCTCTAATGAAGGTAAATAGAATAACATGTTCAAATAATAAATTTGATAGGCAATGTCCTGATTTCCATAATGATATGCCAGATATGATAGGAATAGGTTCTCAAAACATTATGATTGTAAATTATCCCCAAGATCATGTTATGAATCATAACATAAATCCAGTGAAACGACCTCATCCTCCAAGTAAAGAGCATGTAGATGTCAAATAATTCATGTGTATAACGTGTCCCATGTTTAGTGGATAGTTTTATCCCCCCCTAAGAAAAAAGCGGATTAACTACATTGAAAAGATATTCTTTATCCTCTTGAGCTCAGAAGAAGATAAAGTCATGCCGACAGTCTATTATTTTTATGGGAAAGCTAATCAGTGGTGGAAACTGATCAAGAATATGAATTCCTGAGAGGAAATTGATTCTATGTATTGGGAAGAATTCAAGAAAATGATTTTCAAAAAATATTTTCATTGAACCCTCGATCTGTAGATGGAAAGAGTGTTCCTCAGACTCAATAGTAAGGAAAATGTGTCATTAGGGCATATGAAGCATTCATTACAGGGCTTTAAAGATATTCCTACATCTTCTTCATGGACATTGAATTCAATGTGGATATATTATATAGAGAACTAAATCCATATTTAAAAGAACATATGTGAATCATGACTTTAAAAGTTATGAGGATATTATCTATTATTCCCCCAATGTTTAAATGAAGATCATAGTTTCACAATTGTCTAGTGGTCCTAGTGTAAAAAGAGGAAAATGGAGTTTAATATTGGTGGATCAGCAAATAAATCGAATAATTGAAAGAAGAATGAACATCCCATGTGTAAAAATTATGCTGAGAAGATTCCTGGGTACTTTCTAAAGGGATCCAAGAATTGCTTCAAATGTAGAAGAATGGTACATATAGCTATGAACTGCTGAAGAGATGTGAATAATACAAATAATGTGGAAGAAGAAAGGATGGTTCAGAACATCACTCATTCTGTAGTGTAACGTAAAAACTATAAGGAGAATGGGCATTATGATACAAATTTCTCGAAGACAGTCGTTGTTTGAGGAAATCAACATCAACCTCCAAGGAAACAAGGGCTTATGCTATCACTACTACTAAGGTGGAGTTGGAAAATGATGTGGCGACAAGTACACTAGTTATTAATGAATTAATAGATAAAATAGTATTTGATTCCGGTTCTATGCATAATTTCATAAATTCCATTTTTAGTGTATTTATTCAAACACCACCTCAAAATATAGAGGCTGAGTTATCTATGAGTATCGAAAATGGGAAATTATGTTGTCCAAATATTATAACACCTACCTGGTAAATTATTGTGGACTAAACCTCCCATAAAATATTTTCATACTCTCATTTGTGGAGTTTGATGCTATTTTTTTCATGGATTATATATTTGTATAAAAATACAACATCATCTATTGCAAAAGGTAGATCACTATTCACATCCTAGAGAATCCTCCAATCCTATTCTACAATAATGAGGAAGACGAATCTCCTTCAGAATCATTGTCTCATGTTTGGATATCATTGCCTAATGAGCAATCATATCTAGGTTATATGATTGAGACAATGTAGAGAATCCTGATCCAAGACACACCCGCTCTGAGGGATTACACTAATGTATTCCATGAAGAGTTTATTTTCTTCCTCCATATTGAGTGGTTGAGTTCCCAATTGATCAAATATCTAGATCTTTGTTTATATCAAAGACACCTTATAGAATGTCTAGAAAAGCAAGATGAGTTGAAGAAGCAGTGAAAAGAGAATCTAGAGAAGGGTTTTATACACCCATGTTCTTCACCACGGGGTGCTCCATTCCTCTTAATCAAGAAGAAGGATGGATCAATGATCCTATACATTGATTATCATGAGATAAAGAAAATAATTATAATGAAAAATAATCCTAAGACTCAGATAGATGATTTATTTTATCAGCCACATGGCGACCGTTATTTCTCTAAAATGGACCATCGATCAGGATATCACTAATTGATTGTGATAAAGGATGATATTCCCAAGACTGCCTTTGGAATGACGTATAGACACTATAAGTTAAAAGTGATGCCCTTTTCACTCACTAATTTTCCATAATCATTTATTTAGTTAATTAATATTTTTCTATATATATTACCTTAGAGAATTTGTTATAGTCCTTATTGGTGATTTTCTAATATACACAAAGAGCAAGGAGTAACACGAGGAGCATCTGAATACGGTTATGAAGACTTTTCGAAGGGACAATATATATGGGAAGTATAGTGAATATGATATATGGATGGAGGATTTATCATTATTAGGGAATTTTATCACTAGAAAAGGGATATCTGTTGACCCCTCCAAGATAATGGAAATCTAAGAGTGTCCGATATCAACATCTATAACGATGATCAATAGCTTCCTTGGTATATAGAAGTATTACCAACAATTTTTGAAGTGATTATGAAAATTTTTAAACCCCATAACCATGATTAAATAGAAGTGATATAATATTATCTGGACCCAGGAATATGATGAAATCAATAATGACCTCAAAAAGAGGTGTATCACTCCACAAGTACTCACACTCCGAACAAGTGGAGAACTCTTTGTGGTGTTTAGCAATTCACCAAACAAAGAATTTGGATATTTAATTATTCAAAATTATAATCTTATATCCTATGCCTCATGGTTATTGAATTTTTATGAGAAAACCTGTTCCACTCATTATTTGGAGTTGGAGACAGTGATTTTTTTCATTGAAAGTATGGTGGAAATATCTTTATCAGGAGAAGTTTGAGATAAATACATATCACTATAGTATAAAATATATATTCACATGGAAGTAGATAAACACAAGCCAATGATGATGGTTAGAGCTAGTCAAGGACTATGACTAATCAATCCACTACCACCAAAATAAGGAAAATAAGGCAAAAATTGCTCAATGTTGAAAGGATCCAGTATTCTTATCAATGATGAGAATAGAAAAGGATCCAATATTCATATACATGTAATGTATTAACATGGTAATAATTAATGGATAAACATCATCAATCCATTATAAAATAATTTAACATCTACCCCACATGGTGAAAATAAAACATGTTCAATGAAATGATTTGAAAATTTAGAAAATGGTGGAACATATTATGAATGGGAAATACAATGAGGTTAAGATTGATGAGAAAAGAGTAGTACGATTTCAGTCACAACTATGTGTACCATCCAATCCAGGGATAAAGAAGGATCTTCTGGATGACACACACAGCTCAAATATCTCTATTCACCCAAGAATCACAAAGATGAATCAAGATCTATTTGAGAATTATTGGTGGGACAATATGAAGATGGATATTAATGAATATACATCAAAGTGCCTTGTATGTCAACAAGTTCAGGATGAATGAGAAAAGTCTAAAAGGATGATGTAATCGCTTCCTATAACATCATGGATATGGTAGAACATCACCATGGACATTGTCATTGGTCATACAAGGACATATAGATAGAAAAATTCTTTATGGGTTATTAGAGATCATCCTACAAAGACATCTCACTTTATTTCAATTCGAAAGGAATTCTCACGGGATCAACATGAACGGATATAAATCAACAAAGTGGTATGATCTCAAGGACTACAACTATCTATTATATCAAATTAAGATCCAAGATTCACCTAAACGTTCTAGAAAAGTATTTGAAATGCTCTAAGTACTATGATGAAAATAATTATGGCCTATCATACTCAAACTGAAGGCCAATCTATATGAATTTTTTTGAATATACGAGGTTTGTTAAGTGCTTGTTTTATGGACTTTATTGGATGATGGGACTAAAATCTACTTCTGGTTGAATTCTCCTAAAATAATGGATTCCACCCCGGCATCCAAAGGATCTATATGAATCCCTTATGGGTAAATGTGAGGAACATAACTGTGTTGGTATGAAGTCAGTGAACATAATCTGGTAGGATCTGAAACGGTTGAATAAATGGTGGAGAAGGAAAAAACCATTTAACACCACATCAATGTATCCCAAAAGTTGACAAAAGAGTTATGCATACAATCATCGAAGAGACCTTGAGTTAAATGTTTAAGATATAGTATTTCTCTATATATATGTATGGAATAAGGTCATGATATTTTGGATGAAAGGAAATCCAAGTCCCATGTACATCAACCCCTTTGTGATTCTTGATCGTGTTGGAGCTATGGCCTATAGACTAGAACTTCCACCTACCATGTCTAATGTTCATGGTGTGTTTTAAATATCCCACATAAGAATGTTCACACCCGATCCTTCACCTGTATTGTCTTCAGAGTTGGCATAGTTAGATAATGATATTGGTTATGAGGAGTACCCAATAAAAATATTGTATTTTAGAGATAATGTTCTATGAAAAAACTACTCATATGGTCAAAGTAATCTAGAAGAACCATAATTTTGAGGAGGAATCATGGGAATATGAGGAAGTGATAATGGAAAATTTACCACACCTGTTTTCATCTTAGATTATAAAAGTATATTTTGGGTGAAAAATTTCATAAGGGGGAAAGACTATAAAGACCCAACATTTCATTAATGGAATTACCTTTTTATAATAATGTCTTGTAGTCTAATCACAAAATATTACATATATAACACAATAAAAACCTTCTAAATAAATATTATGTAAAATAAAACACATCTCTAGAATCTGAGGAACAAATACCAATTAAATAGTAACTGGTACATTGGAATAGTAATGTTACCCTATTGAATAGTAAAATAGAAAATTGAATAGTAATATCACCACTAAACGTATAAAAAAATTTATCCATTTATAAGAGAAAATATGGAATAATTATATCAGAGTATAAGTAAATAGATATTTTATAAATTATTGATTAAGTGCTGGTATTTGTGTAATTCATAAGTATTTAATCAAAAAGTAATCATTAATTTAATAATTTTAAAAAAAATATTTCTTAAAATGTGTTCGTAAAAAAATATTTTTATGTCTTCTAATTTTATGATAATCTTATGATACCTTTTTTAATTTTTCAATGTTTTATAAAATCAGTTATAATTATAAAATATGTATTTTTCAACTAAATGATGATTTTAATTAAAAATAAATATCTATTTATTTATATAATTAATTTTTAAAATTTAAATTTTTTTTTGTATTCTTTTTTTCAACAAATGGATAGGTTGCGATTTTGGGATTTTTTCTGAAATCTGTGAATTTTTTATGAAATGTAAAATACAATAATTTAAAATATATATACATTATGGGTTAAATACACTATTTAATGCATCATGGTTGATGTAGAAACCCATAGTGTGAATTTTAATTATCCAGATACTATTTTTTGTCTCAACAATCTACACTATTTCTTACATTGAGAAAAACAATAAACTAATGAATTAAATATTGAGAAAACTCCCCTCTCCCCCACTATAAGAACGACCACCAATTATATTCACTATGCTAAAGCCGTTTGACATTCCAAATTTCTGTTCAAATCTATTTTAAATCCCCTTTCCCATTACCATGATCTTTTTTTCTCACAAATAGTCTAAAAAATTTTCATTAATGATGATTTTAAGGAATTTAAATTCATGAAGTAAATTCCTCTTTTCATTTCTTTTATTTTCCTTCATGTTTGATTCTTTTATTTTCTATCCTCACCTCTCCTCATCCAAAAGGTATGAAAACTCTAGTACCTTAAATATACTAGAAATTTTTTTTCTAATGGAATATATTATCATCATATATCATTTTCACTCCCTATATACTATAAATTAAAACCCTGTACAATATGTGTTAATTTATCACATTCAAGGATGACATGTTTTCAATTTATATTAAAATCTTAAAATCCGGTCATAAAACCATTTTTATGGTTGAAATAGAATATATATATATATATATTATCTTTATTAATGTTCTGTAATAATTATACACACATTATGTAGAATAGTAAAGCAAGACAAGTTCATTGTGAACGAAACTTCTCAAAATAATCCAAGCGATTAACATTGATCTTTGGTCTAACGATTCATCCTCGACCAAAACAACCAAATTAATTATATTATAATTTAACCATATCTATGAACATTAATAATTCATATCTTTATTTATGTACTTCAATTATCATTTTAAAATAACCTCACCAATCTTATATAAGTGATCAGATCAAGAAAATTAAGAAAAAGAGCACTCATGAATGATGAAATTGAACATTATATCTCATTAAAAAGTCCGTAAATGAAATTAATAAATTTATAATAAATAAATTTCATGTAAAAAAGGTTATGTAATTATTAATTAATTATCAAAATTTTATTATTAAGTTCATTAAGATCATGAAAATAACACCTCAAGACTTAAGGGTAGGGATTCTACATGAACATCCATTATTCCTTCGATTTATTCATTCTCTCATATATTTCCCAAATAAGAATTAAAATTTTATGTAAATATTCTAAATAATGTTTATATGTTCATTATCATGTATCAAGATCTACTCATTCATCCCATTTAAAAATTTAAATGTATTTAACAGTTTAACTTCTCAATTCATCCTGATAAGTATTCCCAATTAAAGGGAGCTTACCAAATTAAAAACCATTTTAAAGTGTACTACATAATATGTTTTAATCCACCCTCATTAAAATAAAACCAATTTTTTATCAATAAAACCATTATGGTACACTTATGTTTTTATATAAATTATTAATCATTTTTCTATTTTAAATGATCTTTGATATATTCCTTATACCACACTAAAATGTTTTAATTCTAATATTTCTTAAATACTATTTTTATTTGATATCTATTCAATTTTACATAAATTATCAATATTTATGTCTATTATACATTATTATTTTCCATGCATGATCTAATTAATTTTATTAATTGACACTTTTATGATAGTCCCATTTGTTATTCTATATGACATGATTATAATATTCAACTCTTTACATGGGTAACCGTTATGTTAATTTATGATTGATTATGTATGATTCTATATGTGGAATTAATATTCATGAACATGTCCTGATGGGAGTTCCTAGATATATCACCAATAAATTAGGTATTTTTAAGTATCATGAGATGTTATATGCAATAGTCTTGGTAGTTAGCCTTGACTCATTCTCTTTGTGAAATTATTTTGTTGGTTTTCCTTAACATGTGCTACTCTATGTGAAACGACCCTTGAATCATGCTTAATTCATGTTTTATATTATTTTTACATTACTATTATTCCATGTTTATATGATATAATGTCTTATATGTTATTATTCCATAAGTTCAATCACGTTCCATTCCTTTTTATATAATTATCTCATGCCTTCGGACCCATGTGCTAAAGCTGTATTCTTATGTTTATTCTCGTACTGAGCTTTTATATCATTCTGTTGTTCATATTATCCCTTGGATATCCTATATAGTTGTCTGGGTACAATTGATGTTAGGATATCTTTATGAATATTAAATAAAGAAATGTTTTTTAGTCCCATGTTTTCTTCTTTATATACCTACACTAGTGGAAAAAACATTTAACATGTCAACATTTTTAAAGTCGGTTCTATATAATCAATGTGCAAAGCATTAAAAATTGATATATCATGTTGGTTATTTTATAACTGATGTGATATATTGATAAGGATCTATTTTTAACATCGGTCATTTTATAACCAATGTAAAATATTCAGAGATTAGCTTTTTTACGTCAGTTATTGTATAACTGACATGAAAATAAAATCTAGTGTGCTTTATCAAGTCGGTTATTTTATAACCGACGTGATAAAAAAAATATTGGAACTTTATCATGTCTGTTATAAAAAAATGTGATAAAGCTATTCTCAGCTATTTATCATGTCGGTTATCAAAAGAACCTACGTGACAAAGTGACATTTATCACGTCGGTTAGTTTATAAATGACTTGATAAATTATTTTCTACATTGGTTATTAAATAACCGACATTATAAACATAAAAAGCTAGTTTACCATGTTAGTTATTAAATAACTTACATGATAAATATTTTAAATGATTTATCACACCACGTATTCAGTCATTATATTTTCTTAGATAATGCGACCTACGACTCGTCTCTCTCTCACGGAAAACCTAGAAAAGATCCCTCAAAGTCATTCACTCCAGCCTTGTTTTACCAACATCATTAATCAGATTTATTATCATCAGATCTATCATGTTGATTCACAACACTCATGTAATCCTCCCATGACTCGTTTTTTGTTTTTATATTCCGCGATGCCCTAAACTAATTTTTTTATATGTTATTTTTCTCTATTCTTGCTATCATGGTAAGTTTCACTGTGTTCATTTATACTATGTTAAATTCATTTCTGGTAATATAAACCGATGGAAGTTATATCATGCATGTTTATTATTTTTCTGTGTTTTATCTTGTGTGTGTGCGCGTACATGGGGTTTCCAAGGTGGTGGGGGGGGGGGGGGGGGGGCTGTGCAAGTGGGTGGGGGTGTCCAGGGGGGTTGGGTGGGCTATCCAGTAGGGTGGGGGTGTCTAGGGGATGTATAAGTGAGAGGGAGTGGTGACCAGAGGGGGTGCGGGGGATGTCCAAGGGGGTTGGGGTGTCTAAGGGGGTGCAGGGGATATGAAAGGGGGTGGTGGTGGTGTCCAGGGGGTGCAGGGGTTGTCCAAGGGGGTTGGGTGTGTCTATGGGGTGTCCAGGGGGTGAGGGGGCTATCCAAGGGGATATGGGTGTCCTAAGGGTGGGGGTGGGGGTGGTGTCCACGACGGTGAGTGGGCTGTCCAAGGGGGTAGGGTGTGTCCAACGGGGTGGGGGCTATCTCGAGGGGTGGCTGGCTATCCAGGGGGTGGGGGCTATTTAGAAGGATGAGGGGCTATCCAGAGGATTCAAGGGGTTGTCCAGAGGGTTTGGGGGTGTCCAGTGTGTCCATGGAGGTGTGGGTGGGTGGGGGTGTCTAGAGGGGTTGGGGATATGCAGGGGGTGGGGGCTGTTCGGAGGGGTGGGGGCTGTACAAGTGGATGGTGGTATCTAGGGGGAGTCCAAGGGGGGTGGGGGGTGGGGGGGGGGGGTTTAGAAGGGTGGGGGCTGTCCATGGGGTCAAGGTCTATCCAAGGGGGTGGTGGTGTCCAGGTGTTGTCCAAGGGTGTGGGGGTGGCGTCCCGAGGTAGTGGCTATCTAATGGGTGTGGTGGTGTCCAGGGGGAGTCCAAGTGGGTGGAGAGTGGTTTCCAAGGGGGTGGGGGTGTCCAGTGGGTTTCAAAGGGGGGTGGTGTCCAAGGGGGTGGGGGTACAAGGTGGTGTCGGGACTGTCCATAGGGTTTGGGGGGGTTTCCCAGGAGGGTGGGGTTGTCCAGTGGGTTGGGGGTGTCCAAGGGGGTAGGGGGTGGGGGAGGTGTCTAGGAGGTGTGGGGGTGTCCAGGGGTGTTTCTAAAGTGGTGTGGGATGTCCAGGTGTTGGGGGGGGTGCTATCAAGAGGGGTGTGTGGTTGTCCAAGTGGGTGGTGGTGTCTAGGGGGAGTCCAAGGGGGTGGGGTGGTGTCTAGGGGGCTGTCCAAGGGGGTGGTGGTGTCTAGAGGGTGTCCAGGGGTGTGGTGGGTGGTGTCCAAGGGGGTGGTGTGGTGTCCAAGGGGGTTGGTAGTGTTGTCCTAGGAGGTGGGGTTGTCTAGGGGGTTGAGGGGTGGTGTCCAAGGTGGTGGTGGTGTCTAGGGGGTGGGGGGATTTCCAGAGGGGTGGGGGTGTTGTCCAAAAGCTTCAAATTTATGGGATCTTTGTAATCTTCATTAGTGAATTTATACATATTTTAATATATATACTTAAAATTTTTATTTTATAGAAGGGTGAATTTGGTATCCAGTTTCACAAGGATGTATTCATTGTGAACCTTAAGAAGAAAGGATCCAAGATGAATTTAAAACTCTTAGTCGTTTAGATTGGATTCATATTTTCTAATGTTGAGATTGAATGTTTTGAATGTTATATATGTGAATGTTTAGTTTTTATCTACTTCGTATTTTGGTCTACTTATGATTGTTTTTATGGCATGTATTCTTATTTAGGAGGGAGGGGTTCCAAGGGTGTGGGGGGGGGGGGGGTTCCAGTGGGGGGGGGGTATCAAGTGGTGTGAGAGGGATGTCTGGTGGGGGTGGGTGGGGGGTGTATTGGGTGTCCATGAGAGTGGGGGGAATTCCAGGGGTGGGAGCATTTCCAGGACGGTGTGAGGGCTATCTAGGGGAGTGGTGGGCTGTCCAGGGTGTGTCCATGGGTGTGGGGGTGTCGTTTTGGGTGAGAGGGGTTTCCAGGGGTGTGGGAGGGCTATCCAGTGGTGTGGGATGTCTAGGGTATCCATGGGGATGTGGGCAATCCAGGGGGTGGGAGTGTTTTTAGGAGGGTGGGAGGGATGTCCAGTCGAGTGGGTGGATGTATAAGGGGTGTCCATGGGTGGTGTTGTCATGTGGTGGGGGGGGTCATTGGGTGTGGGAGGGCTGTCTAGGGATGGGTGAGTATTGTCCATGGTGTGAGGGTGTCCATGAGGTTGGGGGGGTTCTAGGGTTGTGGGAGGGCTATCCCGAGGTGTGGGACTGCAGTCCAGGGAGTGGGGGGGGGGGGTCTCGGAGGGTGGGGGTTATCCAGGGGTGTGGGGGGCTATCCAGGGGGTAGGGGATAGTCCAGGGGTGTGTGTGTGGGGGGGGGGGGGGGGGGGTCCAGGGGTGTGATGGGGGATGTCCAACGGGGTTGGGGTGGGAGGGTGTCCAGGAAGGTGGGAGAGATCTTCAGGCAAGTGGGGGGATGTCCATGGGGTCTCTAAGGGTGCAGAGGGTGTCCATTGGGGTGGGGTTGGGGGGGGTCTAGGGTTGTGGGAGGGCTGTCTAGAGGTGTGGGAGTGATATCCTAGGGGTGGGAGTGCTTTCCAGGGCGTGGGAGTGTCCAGGAGAATGGGAGTGGGGGTGTCCAAGGGTGTGGGGGGATGTCCAAGGGGGAGTCTAGGGGTGTGTGGGGGTGTCTAGGGCTATGGTTGCGGCTGTTCAGTGTGGTGGGAGGGGGGGAGGGTTTCCAATAGGGTGGGAGGGGTATCTAGGCATGTGGGGGGATTTCCAGGGGTGTCAAGGGGGGAGGGGTGTCCGATGGGGTGGGGGGGGGGGTTCTAGGTGAGTGGGAGGACTATCCTGGGGTGGGGGAGTGTTGTTAAAGGGGTATGGGGTGTCAAAGAGTGGGGGGGGGGGTTCTAGGGGAGTGGGAGTGTTGTCCGGGGGGTGGGGGTGACCAGGAGGGTGAGGTGGGGGTGTCCAGGGTGTGGGGGCCTGTCCAGGGGTGGGGGGGGGGAGTACAGGGGTGTGGGGGTGTCTAGGGGTGTAGTGGGGGAAATCCAGTGGGGGGGGGGGTCGGGTTTTGCTTGGGTTTTGGTTTGTTTTTGGTATGGGGGTGTCTAGTGGGGTGGGGTGGAGGTGTATAGGGTTGTGGTGTGGGATGTCTTGTGGGGTGGGTGTGGAAGGGTTTCCAAGAGGATGGGAGGGATGTCGAGGCAAGTGGGGGTTGTCTAGGGGTGTGGGGGTGTGTGTGTGTGTGTGGGGGGGGGGGTGTTTAGTGGGTGGGGGTTCTAGGGGTTTGGGGGGGATGTCTAGGAGAGTGCTCTCTTGGGGTGGGGGTGTCCAAGAGGGTGGGGGGTCCTTGAAGTGTTGGAGGGCTGTCCAGGGGTGTGAGAGTGTTGTCCAGGGGGTGGAGGGTGTCCAAGAGGGTGGGTTGTTGTTCAGGGGTGTGGGGGCAGTCCAGGGGGTGGGGGGGCAGTCCAAGGGTGTGGGGGGTGTCCAGGGGTGTGGTGGGGGCTGTCCATTGGGGTGGGGGGTTTTTGTAACACCCCAGGTAAGTAAAGAATATGACATTTTCATATTTATCCATATTTGTGAATAAAAAATTAATATGTCTTTAAAGGGGACGCTATGCTCGATGGCGTACCCAACACGCAACAACGAGTTTCTTGGGAATCTTACGTTGCACTCTAATAATAAAATAATATTATTTTAAATGGTAGTTAACATGAAGTTGTTGTATTGGCGGGAATGGATGGAAATAACTAAAATATTCTTATATATGTTTTTAAATGTTTTTACATTTATCCAATAATGGATAGAGGCGTAAAATACGGAAAGAATTCAATTTTAGGCGTATATACCCTAATTTTCACTAAAGGTTCACTTATCGCCTTTTGATGGAGAACTGTCATTAAATATAGTTTTGTTCACTCTTATACATTCAATTGGACCAAATATAACTCTTCATAAGAATTGGGACATCAAAATTTACTTTGTGTAAATTTTTGGTATCTTTTTGATAAAGTTCATTTTTTTAAAATGAATAGTGTAAAATGTTGTATTTTAATTCAAAACCTCTTTTTAATCTAATTTATTTATATGATTAAATTAACTTTTGAATTGGTTTTAAAGTGAAATTAGCATATATTTTTACCGTTAAATCCAATAGTGGTCGTTGAATTAATTTCACTTTGAAATCAGACTTAAACCAGTGTCAATCTTTTGATACTTATTGTTTCATAAAAACACGCTATTCGCTCTGACAGCAGGAATTAATTATTAAATTAATTAATTTGACTTATATGTTTTGAATTTTTTAAAATAGACATCATTTTTGAATTCGGAATATCAAATATAGCTTAGGTTGAATTTTTGGTAATTTTCTAAAAAACTCCAATTTTTGATGAATAGTGAAACCACTAAGTGGTAATCAAGCAAACTATTTTTTTCAGTTAAATGAAAGTTTACCACTAATGTGTATTGAATTTTGAAAATCCGACATACATGGTTGTCATTAGTATGTAAAATGTGGTTCAATGGGATGAAAATAATTTTTTGGTGAATAGTAACTTTTTTTCATTAATCGCGATTAGTGGTAATTAGTGTAGTTTAAGGTAAAAATGATATTTTAAAAATGTGAAAACCCCATGACACTTGTCCTACACCTATTTGGTGAGTCATGGACGACCAATAAAAGCCATGGGTCAACTTGGGGACCCCATGGAGCCACTTTAGTTGGAAAATTACATTAATATATTTTTATTTAATGTTAAAATTAAAATGACACAAACATGAGTTGTTTTACTAAAACAGTTTTTAAGTGGTGTTAAACATGTCAACATTTTGACTATAAATATTCATTAGAAAGCTAAAACGATTTCCTACATCATAGTATTTTTTTATAATTTTTATACATTAAATAAAGTAAATTATTTATGACATAATAATGATGCAGTGATGACATCATTATTTGACGATTTAAATAAAATGGAAAGATAATGTAATATCTATGAACTACACATGTCCAAAACTTATTTGATGGGTGGATTTCGAACCCTTATCACCTTATCCAATAATTATTTCAATGTGGGACCTTTTAAATCCGAAAAACAGTTTCAAATAAAGTAATATTTCTTACTTTCCAAAAGTGCCCCTCCTCTCCTCTTATAAAAGGCCCCCACCTCTACCTCTTTTCCCACACTCCTCAAGCCTTTGGGTCGGACAACCCCTGCCCATTTACTCTCTCCACATACCTCTCTTCATCCTAGAGGATTCCCTTTGGGAAGAATCCTTTCAAAGGAATCCTTTAAGCACAAATCAAAAGAAGTTACACTTTTAAAGGAGATTAAAGAATGATCGAGTCAAGTCAGACACGAGGTAAGGGATCATACACCTCTCTTTCATTTTAAGTACACTCTTTTATGTAATTACTTTTAAGATCATATTTCTTATGATTGGGATGTTATTTTATATTACTCCCACCGTACATTTTATGTTCATGTGATGAGAGACCCTATTCTCTCTCATCAATCCATTTTGAAAGTTTTGAGTGGTGCCGTTAGGCTGCCGATTTTTCGTAAGAGATCTAACCTCTCTATTTCTTTTCAAGTACTCTTCTTTTTTCACTTCTTTTAAGATCATCTTTTTTATGTTGTAGGATTTTCTTTTATATTCCTCTTTCTGTAAATTCTATTGTAATATGATGGGATACTCTATTTGATATCATCATTCCATTTTGGAAGTTTTATGTGGCGCTGTTAGGCTGCCGAGTTTTCGTAAGGGATTTTTCATCTCACTTTTATTCCCGTGATATTTATGCTACATTTGCCACAATTTCCTTTGAGTGGTGTATTTTCCACCCATTATTCTAATCTTTGTGTAATATACTTTCGTTTATGAGTATTTACATCAATGATTTATTGTCCTTCTTTCATAAGGTGTATGTTTTGAAAGATACCCAAGTCGGTAAGGGAACCTTTCACCCTCCTCTTTTAAACGACTTCTTTTGTTGGGTCTTTTAATTTACATATTGTTATGTTGGTATATGTTCTCGTCTATCCTTATTGATGTAAATTTTATGTCCAAGTGATGAGATCCCCTTTTTATCTCTCATCAACTCATTTTGATGTGACGCTATTAGGCTGTCAAGGGAACTTCTTAACCCAATTTTGATTTCTTTGGGTTCAACATGTAGTTATTGAATATGTCATCCTTTGAATATGTGTGAATGACCTTTGAATATTTTACACTTAAAATCCACTTATATTTGGTGTATTCAATTGTCACACATAATTATGTAATTGATTTATCCTTAAACCAAGGATACCTTCTTTGTAAGGGACTTTGTCTCAATCTCCTTTCATTGAGGCATATTTTATTTTATACACAACTTTCTTTTATACGGTGTATAAACCCATTTGAATTTTACATTTATCCAAAAGGAAGCTTTTTTATACGAAGCGTATTACAAAACGACAAAAGGGAATGTTTTTGTCATATGTATGCGGCACCAATAACTTCTCCGCCATCGTAACCATTATTTGAGTTTCTGCTTCCTCTACAAGCCATACCTTCTTTTTAAAAGAAAAATAAATACCATGTTTTACATTTCTTTTATTTTGTTATTGAAAATGGTTTTCATAATGTTTTTATATCAATGTGTTGTATTGATATCTTGTGATTGAAAGGTGGAAATTTTATGTTTCCTTTATGCATGTTTTATGTGATATGATTATGTTATGGTTCTTGGGCATTGTTATGAAGAACGGGTTATTCCATGATAAACTAAGGGCGGGTGAGACCAATATATCTCTCCAATGCATTGGGTAACTCGAAGGAGTGAAACGTTAAGGTTTCTCCGAAGAGATTTAGGCAATATACTGTGATGGGTATTCCAAACGTAACCAAGAGGGTTACTCCCTATGTAAGAATGTTATGAATGCCTCAAGTTACCTTTTTGTCTTATGATTTATATGATTTATTCATGATTGGATGAGGTATGTTAAAGTGCCTATTTTTTTATGGGTAAAGTATGATTTCATTCTTATGTATATATGAACTCATATTTCCTTTCCATATTTTTAACCCTTAATGAGCTTTTTATGCTCATCCAAAGTTTTTGAAATGTTTTTCACAGGTCAAGGGAAAGGTACATGATAAGATGATAGAGTCAAGGATTAGTCAAGAAATAATCCCTGTTTTATTTTAAATATGTTTCCGTTGTTGGGAAGATTGAATCCTGTATTTTATATAACCACTTTGTTTAAAGGTGGAATGTAATGCATGTTTCAAGATCTAATTCTCTAAAACTCTAAACCTGAAAAGATCCTCAATGTTTAATCTTGTGATAACTCAATATTATGTGAGGTTTAAGGCTGGGTCCTTATAGTTGGTATCAAAGGTCGGTTTAGATCACTTTTGAGGTTAGGGTATTCTCTAAGCATAAGTGACATTACCATAATGGTTGGGATTCCAGAAAGAGTCCTAGTTTTAGATAAAGTGAATGAGTAAGTGTATCTTAGTGTTTACCTTACTCATTAGTACATAATGGTTTTGTTGATATACTCACACTGACCTTTTTGGTTTTAGTAAATGGATGGATCTAGCATGAACCAAAGTTACAATGGGTTTGAAGGAAACTATGGTGGTTCTCTGATTAAGATACTGGACGAGATGGGGGATTCAATGAGGAATCTCATAGTTGTTCTAAACCAACTATCAGGGAGTCATGATCAACCACTTCAACCTTGGTGAGTTCTCTAATGAATCATGTACAAGATGGAAAACTCGATGTGGAAGTTCAGGTAATAATTATAAAGGTAACCAATTGGGTTTATATGATCCTTACTTTTTAGGTAATTATGGGTTACTCTATGATATGATGTAAAATGAAAGGAATGAGATAAAATTGAGGTTAAAATATGTTATGATCATTTTTGAAGATTTTATATCGTTTTGGGGGATTTTTTAATAATTATATAGTTTTTGAAAAAGGACAACACGCAGACCGTGTGACTACCCATCGCGTCGGACAAAGCTGCGGGAATCGAACCCACAACAAAAGTGCGACTGGTATTTATCGCCTACCACTAGAATACGTGAAGTCCCTGGTTAGTTTGACTGATTCTTTTTAGTTATATGATTTTATGAATTAAGAGTAAGTTGATTTTGGGTTATTTATGAAAATGTTTAACCTATCATGGAGGATATGTGATTAGGATAATTACTTTTCAATATGAGACTTTAGGAGCAACTGATGTTGTTTGGAGATAAATGTTACGATTTAACTTGGAAGACTATGTGACTAAATCCTTCAAATATTTGGGTTTCAATCTTAGATTGGTTTACTTTGAATATTTTTATGGACAAATTGATTATAGAATGGTTCTCGTTGATCTTTGGGTTTTTGTTAGACATATTTTGGATATTAAGAATAGATTTTATTTTTATAAAGGGTTATCCTTTTCTGGATTATCTGACCTTGTACTATCCTTTATGGTTTTGGTTTTGGTTAAAGCCTAAATACATGGGATGTATATAGTTCTCTTTGGTGTATTAGGTGATTCTCTAGAAGTTGATTTTAGTACTCTTAATGTGAACAAGTCTCCCTAAATACTCGTCTTTTGGAAAAAAATATGAGTTTGATTAAGGAATCTAGTAAAAGTTGAAAGTCAACATGATAAGTGATTATGTTTCCTTATGAATAAATTCCTCAATAAAAAGTATCTTAAAAAAAAATGTTGTCTATTAACTTTTCCTACTGGGGAATCGAATACCGTTTAACCCATCACAAGTTTGTGATTTTCTCATGGTTAACTTTCTCCTAAACATGTGTTCTATAACTCTCCATCAGAACATGACCCTATGTTTTCTCCTCCATGTCCATGTTTTCCTACATGGAATCCTAGTATGGGTTAACTCGGGTGACCTCTATACCTATCTTTCTTTTTTTAAAAGTGATTGTGTTACCGACTCTTGTTCCGATGTGGGACTTTCAAGGATGTTTCCAAGCTCAATTTTAAAAATTGCGAGGGCGAAATTCCAAAAAGTGGGGAAGGATGTAACACCCCAGGTAAATAAAGAATATGACATTTTCATATTTATCCATATTTTTGAATAAAATATTAATATGTCTTTAAAGGGTACGCTCTGCTCGATGGCATACCCAACACGCAACAACGAGTTTCTTGGGAATCTTACGTTTCACTCTAATAATAAAATAATATTATTTTAAATGGTAGTTAACATATAGTCGTTGTATTGGAGGAAATGGATATAAATAACAAAAATATTCTTATATATATTTTTAAATGTTTTTACATTTATCCAATAATGGATAGAGGCTTAAAATACGGAAAGAATTCAATTTTAGGCGTATATACCGTAATTTTCACTAAAGGTTCACTTATCGCCTTTTGATGGAGAACTGTCATTAAATATAGTTTTGTTCACTCTTATACATTCAATTGGACCAAATAAAAATCTTCATAAGAATTGGGACATCAAAATTTACTTTGTGTAAATTTTTGGTATCTTTTCGATAAAGTTCATTTTTTTTAAATGAATAGTGTAAAATGTTGTATTTTAATTCAAAACCTCTTTTTAATCTAATTTATTTATATGATTAGATTATCTTTTGAATTGGTTTTAAACTGAAATTAGAATATATTTTTACCGTTAAATCCAATAGTGGTCGTTGAATTAATTTCACTTTGAAATCAGACTTAAACCAGTGTCAATCTTTTGATACTTATTGTTTCATAAAAACACGCAATTTGCTCTGACAGTGGGAATTAATTATTAAATTAATTAATTTGAATTATATGTTTTGAATTTTGTAAAATAGACTTCATTTTTGAATTCGGAATATCAAATATAGCTTAGGTTGAATTTTTGGTAATTTTATGAAAAACTCCAATTTTTGATGAATAGTGAAACCACTAAGTGGTAATCAAGGAAACTATTTTTATCAGTTAAATGAAAGTTTACCACTAATGTGTATTGAATTTTGAAAATCCGACATACATGGTTGTTATTTTTAAGTAAAATGTGTTTCAATGGGATGAGAATAATTTTTTGGTGAATAATAACTTTTTTTTCATTAATCGCGATTAGTGGTAATTAGTGTAGTTTAAGGTAAAAATGATATTATAAAAATGTGAAAGCACCATGACACTTGTCCTACACCTATTGGGTGAGTCATGGCCGACCAAGACAATCCATGGGTCAACTTCGGGACCCCATGGAGCCACATTAGTTGGAAAATGACATTAATATATTTTTATTTAATGTTAAAATTAAAATGACACAAACATGAGTTGTTTTACTAAAACAGTTTTTAAGTGGTGTTACACAAGTCCACATTTCAACTATAAATATTCATTAGAAAGCTATAAAGACTTAATACATCATAGTATTTTTTTTATAATTTTTAGACATTAAATAAATTAAATTATTTATGACATAATAATGATGCAGCGATGACATCATTATTTGAAGATTTAAATAAAATGGAAATATAATGTAATATCTATGAACTACACATGTCCAAAACTTATTTTATGGGTGGATTTCGAACCCTTATCACCTTTTCCAATAAATATATCAATGTGGGACCTTTTAAAACAGAAACACATTTTCAAATAAAGTAATATTTCTTACTTTCCAAAAGTGCTCCTCCTCTACTCTTATAAAAGGCCCCCACCTCTACCTCTCTTCCCACACTCCTCAAGCCTTTGGGTCGGCCAACCCCTTCCCATTTACACTCTAAACATCCCTCTATTAATCCTAGAGGATTCCCTTTGGGAATAAACCTTTAAAAGGAAGCCTTTAGGCTCAAATAAAAATGAGTTACACTTTTAAAGGAGATTAAAGAACGATCGAGTCAAGTCAGACCCGAGGTAAGGGATCCTACACCTCTCTTTCTTTTTAAGTACAATATTTTATGTCATTACTTTTAAGATCATATTTCGTATGATTGTGATGTTATTTTATATTAATCCCACTGTACTTTTTATGATCATGTGATGAGAGACCCTATTCTCTCTCATCAATCCATTTTGAAAGTTTTGAGTGGCGCCGTTAGGCTGCCGAATTTTCGTAAGAGATCTAACCTCTCTCTTTCTTTTTAAGTACTCTTCTTTTTGTCACTTCTTTTAAACTCCTCTTTATTATGTTGGGGGATTTAATTTTATATTCCTCTTGCTGTAAATTCTATTGTAATATGATGGGATACTCTATTTGGTCTCATCAATCCATTTTGGAAGTTTTATGTGGCGCCGTTAGGTTGCCGAGTTTTCGTAAGGGATTTTTCATCTCACTTTTATTCCCGTGAGATTTATGCGACATTTGCCACAATTTCCTTTGAGTGGTTTATGTACTACCCATTATTCTAATATTTGTGTAATATACATTCATGTATGAGTATTTACATCAATGATTTATTGTCCTTCTTTCATAAGGTGTATGTTTTGAAAGATACCCAAGTCGGTAAGGGAACCTTTCACCCTCATCTTTTAAAAGTCTTCTTTTGTTGGGTCTTTTAATTTACATATTGTTATGTTGGTATATGTTCTCATATATCCTTATTGATGTAAATTTTATATCCAAGTGATGAGATCCCCTTTTTATCTCTCATCAACTCATTTTGATGTGACGCCGTTAGGCTATCAAGGGATCTTCTTAACCCAATTTCTATTTCTTTGGGTTCAACATGTAGTTATTGAATATGTCATCCTTTGAATATTTGTGAATGACCTTTGAATATTTTACACTTAAAATCCACTTATATTTGGTGTATTCGTTTTTCACACATAATTATGTAATTGATTTATCCTTAAACCAAGGATACCGTCATTGTAAGGGACTTCGTCTCAATATCCTTTCATTGAGGAATATTTTATTTTATACACAACTTTATTTTATATGGTGTATAAACCCATTTTACTTTTACGTTTATACAAAAGGAATCTTTTTTATACGAAGCGTTTTACAAAAGGACAAAAGGGAATGTTTTTGTCATACGTATGCGGCGACAACGACTTCTCCTCCGTCGTAACCATTATTTGAGTTTCGGCTTCCTCTACAAGCCATACCTTCTTTTTAAAAGAAAAATAAATACCATGTTTTTCCTTTCTTTTATTTTGGTATTGAAAATGGTTTTCATAATGTTTTTATATCAATGTGTCGTATTGATATCTTGTGATTGAATGGTGGAAATTTTATGTTTCCTTTATGCAAGTTTTATGTGATATGATTATGTTATGGTTATTGGGCATTGTTATGAAGAATGGGTGGTTCCATGATAAACTAAGGGCGGGTGAGCCCGATATAGCTCTCCAATGCATTGGGTAACGCGAAGGAGTGAAACGTTAAGGTTTCTCCGAAGAGATTTAGGGAATATACTGTGATGGGTATTCCAAACGTAACCAAGAGGGTTACTCCCTATGTAAGAATGTTATGAATGCCTCAAGTTACCTTTATGTCTTATGATTTATATGATTTGTTTATGATTTGATGAGGTATGTTAAAGTGCATATTTTTTTTATGGGTAATGTATGATTTCATTCTTATGTATATATGAACTCATGTTTCCTTTCCATATTTTTAACCCTTACTGAGCTTTTTATGCTCATCCCATGTTTTTGAAATGTTTTTCATAGGTCAAGGGAAAGGTACATGATAAGATGATAGAGTCAAGGATGAGTCATGAAAGAATCCAAGTTTTATTTTAAATATGTTTCCGTTGTTGGGAAGAATGAATCCTGTCTTTTATGTAACCACTTTTTTTAAAGGTGGAATGTAATGCAAGTATCAAGATCTAATTCTCTAAAACTCTAAACCTGAAAAGATCCTCAACGTGTAATCTTGTGATAACTCAAGATTATGTATGGTTTAAGGCTGGGGCCTTATAGTTGGTATCAAAGGTCGGTTTAGATAACTTTAGAGGTTAGGGTATTCTCTAAGCATAAGTGACATTACCATAATGGTTGGGATTCTAGAAGGAGTCCTAGTTTTAGATAAAGTGAATGAGTAAGTGTATCATAGTGTTTAACTTACTCATTAGTACATAATGGTTTTGTTTATATACTCACACTGACCTTTTTGGTTTTAGTAAATGGCTGGATTTAGCAGGCACCAAAGTGACAATGGGTTTGAAGGAAACTGTGGTGGTTCTCTGATTAAGATACTGGATGAGATGGGGGATTCAATGAGAAATCTCAAAGTTGTTCTAAACCATCTATCAGGGAGTCATGATAAACCACTTCAACCTTGGTGAGTTCTCTAATGCATCATGTACGAGATGGCCAACTCGATGTGGAAGTTCAGGTAATAATTATAAAGGTAACCATTTGGGTTTATATGATCCTTACTTTTTAGGTAATTATGGGTTACTCTATGATATGATGGAAAATGAAAGGAATGAGATAAAATTGAGGTTAAAATATGTTATGATCATTTTTGAAGATTTTATCTCGTTTTGGGGGATGTTTTAATAATTATATAGTTTTTGAAAAAGGACAACACGCAGACCGTGTGACTACCCATCGCGTCGGACAAAGCTGCGGGAATCAAACCCACAACCAAAGTGCGACTGGTATTTATCGCCTACCACTGGACTACGTGAAGTCCCTGGTTAGTTTGACTGATTCTTTTTAGTTATATGATTTTATGAATTAAGAGTAAGTTGATTTTGGGTTATTTATGAAAATGATCAACCTATCATGGAGGATATGTGATTAGGATAATTACTTTTCAATATGAGACTTTAGGAGCAACTGATGTTGTTTGGAGATAAATGTTACGATTTAACTTGGAAGACTATGTGACTAAATCCTTCAAATATTAGGGTTTCAATCTTAGATTGGTTTACATTGAAGAATTTTATGGACAAATTGATTATAGAATGGTTCTCGTTGATCTTTGGGTTTTTGTTGGACAACTTTTGGAGATTAAGAATAGATTTTATTTTTATAAAGGGTTATCCTTTTTTGGATTATCTGACCTTGTAATATCCTTTATGTTTTTTGTTTTGGTTAAGGCCTAAAGACATGGGATGTATATAGTTCTCTTTGGTGGATTAGGTGATTCTCTATAAGTTGATTTTAGTACTCTCAATGTGAACAAGTCTCCCTAAATACTCGTCTTTTGGAAAAAAAATATGAGTTTGATTAAGGAATCTAGTAAAAGTTGAAAGTCAACATGATAAGTGATTATGTTTCCTTATGAATAAATTCCTCAATAAAAAGTATCTTAAAATAAAAATGTTGTCTATTAACTTTTCCGACTGGGGAATCGAATACCGTTTAACCCATCACAAGTTTGTGATTTTCTCATGGTTAACTTTCTCCTAAACATGTTTTCTATAACTCTCCATCAGAACATGACCCTATTTTTTCTCCTCCATGTCCATGTTCTCATACATGGAATCCTAGTATGGGTTAACTCGGGTGACCTCTATACCTATCTTTCTTTTTTTTAAAGTGATTGTGTTACCGACTCTTGTTCCGATGTGGGACTTTCAAGGATGTTTCCAAGATCAATTTTAAAAATTGCGAGGACGTAATTCCCAAAAGGGGGGAAGGATGTAACACCCCAGGTAAATAAAGAATATGACATTTTCATATTTATCCATATTTGTGAATAAAATATTAATATGTCTTTAAAGGAGACGCTATGCTCGATGGCGTACCCAACACGCAACAACGAGTTTCTTGGGAATCTTACGTTGCACTCTAATAATAAAATAATATTATTTTAAATGGTAGTTAACATGTAGCCGTTGTATTGGCGGGAATGGATATAAATAACTAAAATATGTTTATATATGTTTTTAAATGTTTTTAAATTTATCCAATAATGGATAGAGGCTTAAAATACGGAAAGAATTCAATTTTAGGCGTATATACCCTAATTTTCACTAATGGTTCACTTATCGCCTTTGGATGGAGAACTGTCATTAAATATAGTTTTGTTCACTCTTATACATTCAATTGGACCAAATAAAACTCTTCATAAGAATTGGGACATCAAAATTTACTTTGTGTAAATTTTTGGTATCTTTTCGATAAAGTACATTTTTTTTAAAATGAATAGTGTAAAATGTTGTATTTTAATTCACAACCTCTTTTTAATATAATTTATTTATATGATTAGATTATCTTTTGAATTTTTTTTAAATTGAAATTAGAATATATTTTTACAGTTAAATCCAATAGTGGTCGTTGAATTAATTTCACTTTGAAATCAGACTTAAACCAGTGTCAATCTTTTGATACTTATTGTTTCATAAAAACACGCTATTCGCTCTGACAGTGGGAATTAATTATTAAATTAATTAATTTGACTTATATGTTTTGAATTTTTTAAAATAGACTTCATTTTTGAAATCGGAATATCAAATATAGCTTAGGATTAATTTTTGGTAATTTTCTGAATAACTCAAATTTTTGATGAATAGTGAAACCACTAAGTGGTAATCAAGCAAACTATTTTTTCAGTTAAATGAAAGTTTACAACTAATGTGTATTGAATTTTGAAAATCCGATATACATGGTTGTCATTATTATGTAAAATGTGGTTCAATGGGATGAAAATAATTTTTTGGTGAATAGTAACTTTTTTTTCATTAATCACGATTAGTGGTAATTAGTGTAGTTTAAGGTAAAAATGATATTATAAAAATGTGAAAACACAATGAAACTTGTCCTACACCTATTGGGTGAGTCATGGCCGACCAAGACAAGCCATGGGTCAACTTGGGGACCCCATGGTGCCAATTTAGTTTGAAAATGACATTAATATATTTTTATTTAATGTTAAAATTAAAATGACACAAACATGAGTTGTTTTACGAAAACAGTTTTTAAGTGGTGTTACACAAGTCCAAATTTTGACTATAAATATTAATTATAAAGCTAAAACGATATCCTACATCATAGTATTTTTTTTATAATTTTTAGACATTATATAAATAAAATTATTTATGAAATAATAATGATGCAACGATGACATCATTATTTGATGATTTAAATAAAATGGAAAGATAATGTAATATCTATGAACTACACATGTCCAAAACATATTTGATGGTTGGATTTCGAACCCTTATCACCTTATCCAAGAATTATATCAATTTTGGACCTTTTAAAACCGAAACACATTTTCAAATAAAGTAATATTTCTTACTTTCCAAAAGTGCCCCTCCTCTCCTCTTATAAAAGGCCCCCACCTCTACCTCTTTTCCCACACTTCTCAAGCCTTTGGGCTGGACAACCCCTGCCCATTTACTCTCTCCACATCCCTCTCTTCATCCTAGAGGATTCCCTTTGGGCAGAATCCTTTCAAAGGATTCCTTTAGGCTCAAATCAAAAGGAGTTACACTTTTAAAGGAGATTAAAGAACGATCGAGTCAAGTCAGACCCGAGGTAAGGGATCCTACACCTCTCTTTCTTTTTAAGTACACTCTTTTATGTCATTCCTTTTAAGATCATATTTCTTATTATTGGGATGTTATTTTATATTAATCCCACTGTACTTTTTATGTTCATGTGATGAGAGACCCTATTCTCTCTCCTCAATCCATTTTGAAAGTTTTGAGTGGCGCTGTTAGGCGGCCGAATTTTCGTAAGAGATCTAACCTCTCTCTTTCTTTTTAAGTACTCTTCTTTTTGTCACTTCTTTTAAGCTCCTCTTTGTTATGTTGGGGGATTTACTTTTATATTCCTCTTGCTGTAAATTCTATTGTAATATGATGGGATACTCTATTTGATCTCATCAATCCATTTTGGATGTTTTATGTGGCGCCGTTAGGCTGCCGAGTTTTCGTAAGGGATTTTTCATCTCACTTTTATTCCCGTGAGATTTATGCTACATTTGCCACAATTTCCTTTGAGTGGTGTATGTACTACCCATTATTATAATCTTTGTCTAATATAATTTCGTTTATGAGTATTTACATCAATGATTTATTGTCCTTCTTTCATAAGGTGTATGTTTTGAAAGATACCCAAGTGGGTAAGGGAACCTTTCACCCTCCTCTTTTAAAAGACTTCTTTTGTTGGGTCTTTTAATTTAAATATTTTTATGTTGGTATATGTTCTCATATATCCTTATTGATGTAAATTTTATGTCCAAGTGATGAGATCCCCTTTTTATCTCTCATCAACTCATTTTGATATGACGCTGTTAGGCTGTCAAGGGAACTTCTTAACCCAATTTTGATTTCTTTGGGTTCAACATGTAGTTATTGAATATGTCATCCTTTGAATATGTGTGAATGAACTTTGAATATTTTACACTTAAAATCCACTTATATTTGGTGTATTCGTTTGTCACACATAATTATGTAATTGATTTATCCTTAAACCAAGGATACCGTCTTTGTAAGGGACTTCATCTCAATCTCCTTTGATTGAGACATATTTTATTTTATACACAACTTTCCTTTATATGGTGTATAAACCCATTTGACTTTTACGTTTATCTAAAAGGAATCTTTTCTATACGAAGCGTTTTACAAAACGACAAAAGGTAATGTTTTTGTCATACGTATGCGGTGACAACGACTTCTCCGCCGTCGTAACCATTATTTGAGTTTCGGCTTCCTCTACAAGCCATACCTTGTTTTTAAAAGAAAAATAAATACCATGTTTTACATTTATTTTATTTTTGTATTCAAAATGGTTTTCATAATGTTTTTATATCTATGTGTTGTATTGATATCTTGTGATTGAAAGGTGGAAATTTAATGTTTCCTTTATGCATGTTTTATGTGATATGATTATGTTATGGTTCTTGGGCATTTTTACGAAGAACGGGTGGTTCCATGATAAACTAAGGGTGGGTGAGCCCGATATAGCTCTCCAATTCATTGGGTAACGTGAAGGAGTGAAACATTAAGGTTTCTCCAAAGAGATTTAGGGAATATACTGTGATGGGTATTCCAAACGTAACCAAGAGGGTTACTCCCTACGTAATAATGTTATGAATGCCTCAAGTTACCTTTATGTCTTATGATTTCTATGATTTATTCATGATTTGATGAGGTATGTTAAAGTGCCTATTTTTTATGGGTAAAGTATGATTTCATTCTTATGTATATATGAACTCATGTTTCCTTTCCATATTTTTAACCCTTACTGAGGTTTTTATGTTCATCCCAAGTTTTTGAAATGTTTTTCACAGGTCATGGGAAAGGTACATGATAAGATGATAGAGTCAAGGATGAGTCAATAAAGAATCCAAGTTTTATTTTAAATATGTTTCTGTTGTTGGGAAGAATGAATCCTGTCTTTTATGTAACCACTTTGTTTAAAGGTGGAATGTAATGCAAGTTTCAAGATCTAATTCTCTAAAACTCTAAACCTGAAAAGATCGTCAACGTGTAATCTTGTGAAAACCCAAGATTATTTAAGGTTTAAGGCTGGGGCCTTATAGTTTTGGTCTAGTTTTGGTCAGGTTTTGAACTGTTTTTGGCTTGGGGGTGTCCAGTGGGGTGGGGGGGGGGGCAGTACAGGGGTGTGGGCGGGGGGGGGGGGGTGGTGGTGGGGGCTATCCATTGGGGTGGGGGGTTTCGGTCTAGTTTTGGTCGGGTTTTTGTCTGTTTTTGGTATGGGGTGTCCAGTGCGGTGGGGGGTGGGGTTTGGTCTATTATTTTGTCGGGTTTTGGCTGCTTTTTGGTATGTTTTTGGTCTGTTTTAGGTCATTTTGTATGGCGTAGGAGCGGTTGATCTGCGGTGGGGCTATCTAGTGGGGGGGGGGGGCTCGTCTATTTTTGTTTAGGCTTGGGTCTGTTTTTGGTATGTTTTTGGTCTGTTTCAGGTCATTTGGTAGTGAATAGTAGTGGATGATCAGTTTTATTTAAACAAATTGTTTATTTCGTCGTTATTTTATAACTGATGTAAAAAATGCATTGGGATTTGTTTTAACATCAGTTATTTGAAAACCGACATAATAAATGCATGGGAAATAGTTTTCTTAAGTTGGTTATTTCATTACAGATGTAATAAATGGAAATGAATAGTTTTTTACATGGTTTATTTTATAACCGATGGAGTGGATATGTTTTTCGGTCAGTTAATATTTAACCGACGTTGGAAACCTCTTGGCAGGTAGATTTATCATGTTAGTTATGAAAAGAAATGACGTGATAAACGCTCTAGAGGAGTGATTTATGACATCAATTATATAATAACTGACATGAAATACTATATACCCCGTCAGTTATTAAAAAACCGAGATAATAAACCATGACTCCGAAGTGTTTCCTCATTGGGATTTTATCAACCGATGTGTAAAACTCTTCGGATTTGTGTTTTTATGTAGTTTTAAAATAACTGATGTAAAAAAATATTTATAACGACTCATGTAATAACGTCAGCGAGAAGATGATGTAAAAATTAAAAAATAACAACCGTATAAAATGTTTTCCGCACTAGAGCTAGTCTTCCAAGACACTAGATGTTAAGATCCTTGACTTGAAATTTGACGTTTAATTATTCTCAAAATAATGTAATGATTTGTGTAAAGGAAAGGGCTCACTGTACTTGTTATCATAGGATGGTAAAGTAATTTTTGGATATTATGAATAGTTCACTACATTAAGAACCTTATAAATATGACTTTTTATAAGAAAACATCCTTAAATTTTAGTATCTATATAAAATATTGTTTGTCATGAAAATACATCCCCGTCTGGGTGATACAAGTGTATGAGGTTCTATCATAGATGTTCCTAGGAGTAATACCTAGGACAAGGTGATCTGCGTTTGACTCGGGGTAACATGGTTCATGACAACAAGCTTTACTGTACACATTTTTTTAACTCCTTGGAGATAATATTTGTTTAATTCATAAGATCATTATGAACCATTATTAAGGGGGGAAATACCGTAATAATATTTGATAGGAAATAGATAATGGATATCCAAGACTAAAACTTAGGAAAAAAAGGTAGGATATACTTTTCCTCAAATTGCTTAGAATTTTGTGTTTATGATTGCCTTTTAATTATTATTAGTTATGTATCAATTCCCCCTAATTGAAATTTATTTATCATATCTAATGGAGAGAAATTGAAGAATGTGTGCCTACAATCCATCTGATACGCAATGTAATGATTACCCTAATGACATGACTAGAAATATGGGAGTAGGTCGTTAAAAATTATGATTATACATCCTCAACTGGTTCAAGTTGTAAATAATATCATGAATCATATGGAACTCCCTCATCCTCCAAAGAAATAGAATGTTTCTATTAAATAATTTATATAGAAAAGGCCTCCCATGTTTAGTGGATATTCTGATCCCCTCATTGTGGAATAGTGGATTAATTCCATTGAATATTTATTCTCTATCCCCTAGTGCTAAAAAGTAGAGAAATTCATGTTGGTGATCTATCATTTTTATGAGGAAGAAAAATATTGGTCGACAATGATAAAGAATAGGAATTCCTTGGATGAAATTGATTCCATGGTTTGGGAGGAATTTGGGAAAATGTTTTTCAAAAAATATCTCCCCTGAACCGATCATCTCAAGATAAAAAGATAGTTCCTTGGACTCAAGATGAAGGAAGATTATTATATTGATGTATATAAAGTAAAAATTACAAGTCTTTTAAGATAAGAAACGAGCTTTTTCATGAACATCAAATGAAATTGGGAATTCTTTATTTGCAGAATAAATCCATGTAAATGAAAAGCATTGGTTGTTCTTGACATTGAAAATTATGAGATGATTGTCTGTTGTTCCCTAAAGGTTGAAATTGAGACCAGAGACTCACATATCTCTCATGGGACTAGTGAAAAAATGAGTAAATTCCTTTTAATATTTATAGATCAGAAATAAATCCAATGATGGAAATAATATCAAACATCCCATGTGTAAAAATTGTGGGAAGAAGCATCCTGAGAATCGTCTAAATGGAATTATGAATTCCTCCAAATATGGAATAATTTTACATTTTTCTAAGAATCACTGAAGGGATGGGAATAAAAATACTATCATTGAAGAATAACGGAAGGTTCATATCAACACTCATTCAGTAGAATAGTGTAACAATTTCAAGAATCATGGGAATTTTGTGAACAATTTCCCTAGGCTAGGGGTTATTGGAGGCAATCAACAACAACCTCTAATGAAACAAGGAAGGGTTTATGCTATCCCTACTACTAAGGTTGAGCTTAAAAATGATGTGGTGATATGTGTGCAGGTTATTCATTTTGGAATAACAAACATACTATTTGATTTTGGTTCTACACATTGTTTCATATATTTCATGTATAGTAGAACTATTCAAACACCACCTCAAAATATGGAGGATGAGTTATCTATGAGTACAACTAATGGGGAAATTAATGTATCAAATGTTTATAACTCCTCCCCAGTAAGATTTTGCGCACTGAACATCCCAAATAATCTTTTCATACTCACATTGGTTGAGTTTGATCCTATTTTCAGTTTGTATTGGATATCTTTATATAAATACAACATTAACTATTGAGAAAGTGAAATCACTCTTCGTATCCCAGATCATCCTTCAATCTTGTAGAATTAAAAGGAGGAAGATGAATCTCGTTTGGAATCATTGTCTCATGGGTGGATATTTTTTCCTTATGAGTTGGCATATGATGCTCCAATGATTGAGACAAAGAGAAGAATCATGCTCGAAGACATTCCCATTGTGAGGGATTACAATGATGTATTCTATGAAGAGATTCATGTTCTTCCTCACAATAAAGTAGTTGAGTTCTCAATTGAACATATTCTTAGATATGTTCCAATATCAAATAATCCTTATAGAATGTCCACTATTGGGCTGGAAGAGGAGACAAAGTAGTTACTTGAGAATCTGGAGAAGGGGTTTTTACACCTGAAGTCTTCACCATGGTGTGTGCTAGTCCTCTTCATATAAAATAATGATGGATCAATTTTCTTAATAAATGATTATCATGAGCACAAAAAAATAACTATAAATAAAAGTTATCCCCAACCTTAGATAGATGATGTATTCGATCAGTTAGTGGGGCCAGTTATTTCTCTAAGGTGGAAATTTGTTCAGGATATCACCAAATGAAGTTGAGTAAGGAAGATATTCAGAATACATCCTCTGAAATGAGTTATGGAAACTATGAGTTAATAGTGATTCCCATTGGACTCACTAATTCTTTCATAGTATTCATGGAAATAATTAATTGAATCTTTATATTTTACCTCAACAAGTTCGTGGTAGTCTTTATTGATGATATTCTGATATACTCAAAGATCAAGGAAGAACATGAGGAGCATTTGAATAATGTACTGAAGACTTAGAAAAAGGAGAATCTATATGAAATGTTTTTTTAATGTGAGTTCTATATGGAGTAAGTATCATTCTTGTATAATTTTGTCACCAACAAAGGGATATCCATAGACCCTTCCAAGATAAAGGAAATCGAAGAATGGCCCATTCCAACATCGGTAATGGTGATTTAGAACATCCTTGGTATAGTTGAATATTACCAACGATTTGTGAAGAACATATCATGATTTTAAATCCCAATTATTAAACTTACAAAGAAGTGATTAAAATTTTGTTGGACTCAAGAATGTGAGGAAAAATTTTAAGGATATCAATAAAAGGCTCATCACTATGCCTGTACTCACACTCTTGACATGTGGAGAACTCTTTTTGATTTTCAGTGATTCTTAAAATAAGGGAATAGGTTGTGTACTGATGAATCCTTGTAACGTGTTATCTTATTCCTCATGAAATTTGAAAAGTCGTGAGAAAATATATCCAATGCAAGATCTGGTATTGGAAGATATGATCTTTGTGTTGAAAATCTAGCATCATTATCTCTATGGGGAGAAGTGTAAGATATATACAAATCAAAAGAGTCTCAAATATATATTCACATAGAAGAATCTTAACATGATCCAGTTAATATGGATAGATCTCATCAATAATTTTGACTGCTCAATCTATTGTCATCCGATTAAGGAAAATTATGTAGTGTATTCTCTATGTATAATGGTTCCTGAAACCTTATCAACGATGAGAATAGAAAAGGATCCAATCATCTTAGACCTGAAATGGATGTACATGGGAATCATCAAGGGATAAACATCATCAATCCATTCTTAAATTTTTCTCAAGTATCCCTCGTGGATAAAATAAATGATTCTCAATGAAATGATATAGAAATTCAGAAAAGGGTGGAAGCTATTATAAATTGAAAATACTATTAGTTCAAACTTATTAAGGAAGTAATTGAATGATTTGGGACATGACTATGTGTACCATATGATCTTGAGATAATGATGGATATTTTTGGATGACACCCATAGCTCATCCTTTTCTATTCACCTAGGGAGCACAGAGATGTATCAATATCTCTAAGATAATAATTGGTGGGAAAGTATGTAGTAGGAGATTGGTGAATATACATCAATGTCCCTAGTATGTCAAAAAAGATTATTTAAAGACAAAAGACTAAGGTGATGATGCAACCACTACCCATACCAACATGGAAGAGGGAGAACATCACCATGGAATTTGTCAATGGAATTCCAAAGACATCCATAGGTAATAATTTCAGTATGGGTTATTGTGGTCCAAATTACAAAGACATCTCATTTTATCACAATTCAAGAGGACCACCTAATAGATAAACATTCACGGATATACATAAATGAAGTTCTATGTTTTCATGGATTATTTCTACTTATTCTCTCCAATCAAGGTCCATGATTCACTTCAATGTTCTAGAAATGTCTCCAACAAGATCTAAGTACTTTTCTATACTTTATTATGACCTATCATCCTCAAATTGATAGAAATTTTGAGTAACATATTCAGAAACTGGAATGCATGTTGATATCTTGATGTACGAACTTCAAAGGAGGATGGGACTAACATCTGCCTCTGGACGAATTCTATTAAAATAATAGTTTCCACTTCTACATCCAAATGCCACCATATGAATTCCTTTATAGGAAAAGGTGAAGAACACTGGTGTGATGGGATGATGTTGGTGAAAATAATCATCTAGGACTTGAAATGGTTGAAAAAATTAGTTGATGGTGAAGACCATTCAGCAGCACATCAAAGAATACCAAATTCTAAAAAATATCTATGAAGATGCATATCAAATATTTCTTTAGTTTAATGTTTGACACAGTGTATTTCACCACATTTCTTCATGGAATAAGGTCATGATATTTGGGAAGAATGGGTTGTTACGTCATAGGTACACCATCACCATTGAGATTCTAGATCGCATCGGGGTTATAGCCTATAAACTAGCACTTCCACCCACCATGTCTAAACTACACAATGTATTCAACATATCCCTATTATGGAATTACAAAGTGGGTCCATCACATGTACTATCTTCATAGGTGGTACAGTTAGAGGATGGTCATTCTTATGAGGAGTATCCACTGAAGATCATGGGTCATAGAGATAATATTTTATGCAACAACACTACACATCAGGTCAAAGTACTATAGCAGAACCATATGAATGAAGAGGTAACATGGAAACTTAAGAAATTGATGAAGGAATAGTACCCACAGATATTTTCATCAATGAGTATAAAACAAAATTTTGAGGGAGAAATTTATTATGGGGGGAATAATGTAATGACAAAATGTTTTATCAATGGAATACCCCTTCTTATAATAATTCCTTAAAGTATAATAACATAGGATTACATATTGAAAACAACACAAACCATATAAATGCTGATTGAGGGAAATAAAAGGTATCATTAGAATGCATTTAATATATGATCATTAAATAATAATTTTACCTTTGTAATAGTAATGTTACCCTAATGAAAAGTACACCATCCAATTGAATAGTAAAATCAGTAATGAATGTATAAATAATAATTATAAATCATACAAGTGATAATATGGTATTATTATAGTGCAGTACGAGTAAATAATATTTTAAAAATTATTGATGAACTGATGTTATTTTTGTAAGTAAAAAATATGTAATTAAAAATTAATGTTTAATTTAATAATTTTTTTAAAAAATATTTTCATAAAATGTGTTTGAAGATTAATATTTTATTTCTTATTATTTTAATATATTTTATTGAGACCTTACCTACTTTTTCAAATTGTTATAAAATCATTTATAATTTTAAAATCATTTTTTCTCAAAAAAATGTTGATTATAATTAAAAATTCAAATTTTCCTAATTATAAAAATATTTTTGAAAAATAGATTTAATTTTTGGATTCTACAAGTCAAAAAATTTTAAGGTTGATTTTATGGGATTTTTCAAAAATACTTGAATTTTGTATGAATATTAAAATACGGTAAGTTAATGTATTTAAACATTATGACATAAATATACCATTCAATGATTCATGGATGATGTAAGTACAGTTTTTTAAAATTAAAATGATCTAGATACTCTTTTTATTCTCAATAACATCACTATTTCTTCTCTTGATCAAAATAACAAACTAATGATTTAAATATTTAGAAAACACCACTATCATTCAATATAAAAACCCACACCCACCCTCTCCATCTCCCATTCAATCCTATTATGCCTTGTTCCATTCCCATGTTCTACACAAATATCTTCAAAATCCCCTTCTTGATGACCATGATTTTTTTGTCTCACCAAAATACCCAAAACGTTTCTCTAAATAGAATCTCATGGAAGATAAATTGAAGAGGTCAATTCCTCTTTTCATTTCTTTTATTTTTTTGAAGTTGCTTTATGGTATTTTATATCCTAACATCCCTTCATCTAAAGGGTATGAAAAATTTAGAACCTTAAATATACAAGAATTTATTTATGATAATTTATTATTTCATTATCATCGCTCCATTCTCATTCTTTTATACAAGAAATGAATACACCATCTGAGATGTGTTAATTTATCACATTCCAGGATGGCGGGTTTCCAATTTCTATTATCGTCTTCAATTCAGGTCCTAAAACAATTTTTTTTGTTGAAACATACTATATTATATGTATTTTATCTTATTTAAATTTCTGGAATCATTATAAATATATGATGTAATATAATAAATTAAGAAAAATTCATTGTGAGTGAAGCCACTAAAAATAATCCAAGTGATTAACCTTGATGTTTTATCAAACAATTTGTCCTCAAAAAACAAGACAAAATAAATTATATTATCATTTAACATTCCAAATTCCCATTAATAAATCGTAATTTCATTTTTTGACTTCAATTCCCATTTTACAAGAACATTCACACTCTTCTATAAGTGAGTCGATCATGAAAATTTAAAAAGCAAGCCCCAATAAATGATGAATTTGATCTCTATAACTCTTCAAAAATGAAATAAGTAAACTTAATAATGATATAATGAATCAAGTACATGTATACAAGTTCATTAATTATTAAATAATAACTCTAATTTTATTATTCTGGTCAATAAGATCAAGTTAAGAACACCTTCAGACATAAGGTAAGCGATTCTACCCAAACATCCGTTATTCCTTCGAGCTATTCATTACGTTTTTTTACACAAATATGAATTATATTTTTTATATGGATCTTGTAAATTTTGTGGATATATTAAAACTCATTTATCCTAATCCACTCATACTTCCCTTTTTTGGGATATACATGTTTTTAAATGGTTCATTTCTCAATTCTTTCAGATAAGCATGCCTGATTTAAGGGAACTTATCGAATTATTAAAAATTATCAAGTGTACTACATAATATGTTTTAAGCCACCATAATTTTTATAAAACTGATATTTTTTATTATGGAAACCTTTTTGGTTCACTTCTAGTTTTATATAAAATATTATTCCATTTTATGTCTTAAAAGATCTTTGATATATTCCTTACACCGCACTAAAATGTTTTAATTAAAGAGATTCATAAATACTCTTTGAATATATTTTCACTAAAATTTGTTGTCACGTATCATGATATATGACTATTAGAAATTTTTATTATCCATTCATGTTCTAATCACTTTCTTTAATAGACAATTTTATGGTACGACCATTTGTTATGCTTTAAGACATGTTTACGATACCCAACTTTTTTCCATAATTAACCTTAATGTTTATGTATTATTGATTATGTATGATTATATATGTGGAATGAATACTATAAAACATGTTAATATGGATGTTACATGATTTTTATCTGATTAATTGGGTAATGTTTAGTCTCATGAGATGTTATGTGCAACGGTCTTGGCAGTTGGACTTAAGTTGTGCTATATGGGCAACTGCCTTGGTGGTTTCCCTTGACTCGTGTTAGCACTATGTGAAAAAAAAACCATGAATCTTTCGAGATTCACGTTTTATATTTCTTCGATATTACTATTATTCCATTTTCATATGATCCCATGTTTTATATCATATGATTCCATATGTACAATCAAGTTTCAAACCTTTTTGTTACATTATGTCATGACTTATGACCCTTGTGCTAAAGTTGTATTCTTATGTTTATTACTATACTAATATTTTAGGTCATCCATTTTTTCCTCTTATCCTCAATTTATCCTATGATTATATATGAGCACAATAGAATTTAGGATCACTTCATGAAGATTCAATAAAAGAATTTTTTATTTAGTCACTTGTTTTATGTTTTATGACCCTAGTCATCCAAGAAAATATACATTACGATCATTGGATTGTATTTTGATGTTTAATTATGCATAAAATAATTTAATGATATGTGTAAAAGACTTGGGTCACTATAGTTAGTATCAGTGGATGGTATTTTTTAATTTTTTTGAGTTTATGAATGTATTAATTTTATAAGAACATTATTAATAAAACTATGTATAATGAAATACCCTTAAATTTTTGTAAGTGTAGAGTAAGTTGATTATCATAAAAATGCATCCCTTTCTGGATATTACCTGTAGATGTTGTTCTATAATAGATGTACCTATGAGTAATAACTCCAACCATGTATTTTGGGCCAAACATAGGATAACCTAGTAAATGACAACGGTCAATACTACCCATGTGGTTTTCCACTCAAAGGGGATATGCTTTGGTAACATCATAAGCTCGTAATGACCCATTATTAAGGGAATAAAAAACTTTCATACGAATTTTTGATAGGAAATAGATAAAGGATAATCTTGATTTAATACTATGGATAACATGTTAGGATACAAATTTCCATTAATAGTTTATCCGTTTATGTTTAATGATTCCTTTTAATTATTATTAAATAAGTATTCAATCCCACTAATTACACTTTAAAAATATCTACTATTGAAGGGAAATTGAGGACCACGTTTGAAAAATCAATTTGATAAGAAATTTGATGATTTTCATAAGGAAATGCTTGATATGATGGGAATAGGTGCTCAAAACATTTTGACTGTACTTTCTCATATGGATCAAGTTATGAATCATCACAAGAATCTTGTAAAACACCATCCTACTTCAAGGAAATTAAATATTTATGTCGAATTCTTCATGCAGAAAAGGAGTCCCATGTTTAGTGGATCTTCTGATCCCCACCACATAGAACAGTGGATTAAAAACATTGGAATGATATTCTATGTCCTTTAGTTCTTAGAAGAATATAGATTCGTAGTTGTGGTACATCATTTTGATGGGAAAGATAATTAGTGGTGGTAACTAATCATGAATAAAATGTCTTTGGAGAAAATGGATTCCATATATTGGGAGAAATTCAAGAAACTGTTTTTTCAAAATATATTTTCACAAAACCCTCCATTTCAAGATATAAAGTGATTTCCTCATACTCAAGTAGAAGGAAGATGATTCTATTGTGGCATATGAAGCATACTTTACAAGGATTTCAAGATAAGGTTCTAGCTTTTTCATGAACATCTAAATAAGGGGGTTCACTTCATTAGAGCATTAAATCTAAGAATACAATAATAATTGGAAATTCTTAACTTTGAAAGTTTTCAAGAGATTGATTGTTGTACCCTCACGGTTGAAATGGAGATCAAAGAATCATAGTGGTCTCATGGTCCCAGTGAAAAAGCTGAAAAATAATTTTAATTTGGGTGGTTTAGAAAACAAATCAATTTATGGAATGAATATTGAACATCCCATGTATAAAAATTGTGGGAAGACGCATCCTGATTAAATTATAAAGGGAACTAAGATTACATCAAATGTAGATGAATGATACATCTGGCTAAGAACTATCAAAGGGATATGAATAATTCCACTAATGATGAAGAAGTATGGAAGGTTCATAAAAGACTAATCGAGTAGTGTAGTTTAAAAAATATATGTAGCATGGTAATTATAAGAACAATATCACTAATAGAAGGGTTGTTGGAGGAAATCAACAACAATATCCAAGGAAACAATGGATTATGCTATCACTACTACTCAGGTGGAGCCAAAAAATGATTTGTTGACAAGTATGCAGGTTATTCAAAAAATAATATATAACTTAGTATTTGATTATGGTTCTACTCATACTTTCTTATCAATCATGTTTATTAGAACTATTAAAACACAAAATCAAAACATGGAAGTGGAGTTATGTGTTAGTATTTGTAAGGGGGTTATTAATGCATAAAATGTTTATAACTTCTACATGGTAATTTTTTGTGGACTCAAACTCCAAGAAAATAATTTCATAATACCATTAGTAATGTTTGATGATATTTTGGTCATGGATTAGATTTTTTTATATAATGATAATATAAAATATTGTGAAATCTAGATCACTATTCACATCCAAGAGCTTCCTCTAATCCTATACAGGTGTAAGGAGGAAGATGAGTCTCCTTTTAAATCATTTTCTTGAGTATGGATATTGTTACCTTATGAGGAAAAATATCTAGATAAAATTATTGATTCAATGGAGATAATAATGCTTAAATACATTCCCATAGTGATGGATTACACTAATGTATTCCCTTAAGAGTTTTTGAGTCTTCTTTATGATAAAGAGGTTGAGTTATCAATTGAACTACATCTGTATTATTTTATTATATGAATGAAACATTATATAACGGCTACCAATGAGCTATAAGAGGTGAAGAAGAAGTTACAGAAGAATATGTAGATGGTTTTTATATTCCCCTGTTCTTTACCATCGGGTGTGTTACTTCTTTTCATCAATAATAAAGATGGACCAATGTTCCTCAACATTGATTATCATGAGAAAAATATAATAATGATAAAGAACATGTATCCTCAGCCTCAAATGGATAACTTGTTTGATATGTTTTGTGGGGCCAGTTATTTCTCAAAGGTGGTCCTTCGATCGGGATATCAATAATTGAATGTGATCAAGGATGATATTCTCAATAATGAATTTTGAACAACATATAGACACTTTGTAGTCATAGTGATTTTTTTTTGGGATCACTAATGATCCTGAAATATTCATGTAAATAATAAATAGAGTCCATATATAATACCATGGAATATTTTTTGTAGTTATTATTGATGATATTCTGATATACTCCCAGAGAAAGGAGGAACACGACGAGCATCCAAATACTGTGCTGAAGACATTGTGAAGGGAGAAGCTCTGTGTAAAGTTAAATGAATGTGAGTTCTGGATGGAGGAAGTATCATTCATAGGGTATGTTTTCACCTTAAAAGAGATACATGTGGACCCCTATATGATAAAGGAAATTGAAGAGTGGGTCAGACCAACATCTATAACGGAGATCTAGATCTTCCTTTGACTAGATGGTTGTTACCAACAAATTATTAAGATATTATAATGAATTGTAAACACAATATTCAAGATGACACAGAAGGGAGTTAATTTTTTCTAGACTTAATAATGTGAGTATATCATTAAAGATCTCAAAAGAGGCATATCATTGGGCAAATACACACACTACGGAAAAGGGGGAACTCTTTGTGATGTTCTGCAATTCTTTAAATAAGGGATTAGGTTGAGTAATGATGAAAAATTATAATGTGATATCCTATGCCTCAAGGCAGTTTAATTTTTTTTAGAAAAACTATCCCACACAAGATATGGAGTTTACAACTGTGATCATTTCATTAAAAACATAGTTGCATTATCACAACGATGAGATGTGTGAGATAAATACTGATAATAATAGTATAAAATATATATTCACACATAAGGAGATTAATATGTGCCGGAAAATATAGTTAGATCTCATAAAGGATTATGACTACACCATCCATAACCATCCTAATAAGGAAAATAAGTTAGAGGATGCTCTATATAGAAAGGAGCATACATCCTTATCAATGATTAGAATAATAATGTATCCAATCATCAAAGACATGAAAAGGATGGAAATGGTAATCATTAATGGGGGAACATCGTCAATCCTTTCTCAAATGATTTCTCAAGTAATCCTCATAGAGAAAATAAAGGATGTTCAATGAAATGATGTGGAAATTTAGAAAAAGGCGGAAGCTATTAGAAATGGGAAATACTATGATTTCAAGATTTATGATGAAGTGTTGTAAGATTTTGGTCACAAATATGTGTACCATCCAATCTAGAGATAATTAAGGATCTTTTAGATGACATAAATAGCCTAAAATTCTATATTCACCGAAGGATCACAAAGATGAATCGAGATATACAAGGTAATTATTTGTGGGACAAAATGATGAAGTATATTTCTGAATATACACCAATGTGACTGGTATACAAACAACTGAAGGATAATAGAAAAAAGTCTTAGGGGATGATGCATCAACTACCCATACATAGACGGACGTGGGAGAACATCATCATTGACTTTTTCATTGGACATACAAGGACATTTATATGAAACAATGCAATATGTGTTATTGTGGATCATCTTACAAAGACATCTCACTTTATTGAAATTTGAGATCAATTCTCACTTGATCAACATGAAAAAATATACATCAAAGAAGTGGTATTTTTTCCATGAGTACCACTGTCAATTATATCATATAGTGATATTAGATTCACCTCAATATTCTATAAAAGACATTAACATGCTCAATGTACTGAGAAAAACTTCAATATGGCCTATCATCCACAAACTGATGGTAAATATGAGAGAACTATTCTAAAACTAGACGGCATGTAAAGAGCTTGTTAAAAGGACTCTAAAGGAGGATAGGACCGACATATTCCTCATGTTTATTTCTCTTACCACAATAGTTTCCACTCCAACATCTAAATAGAATTGTACAATTCCTTTTATAGGAAAATGAACATAACATGGGTGTTCTGAGATGATGTTGATGATGATAAGTTTCTAGGATCTAGAATGGTTCAAGAAATGGTAGATAAGGAATAAAATATTTAGAAACACATCAAGATAGACCAATTTTTAAAAAATATATATTCATACAATCATCGATGAGACCTTGACATAAAAGTTGGATCCATGGTATTTATCTACATATATCCATAGAATATGGTCATGAGATTTGTAAAGAAAGAGAATCCATGTCCCATGTACAACATCCCCTCTGAAATTCTTGATCGCTTCAGAGTCGTGGCCTATCGAATAGAACATCCACCTACAATGTCTAAAGTACAATATGTATTCCATGTATCCATTTTATAGAAGTACATATCAGATTATTACATATGTATTATCTTTAGAGTTTGTAAAATTTTAGAATGTTCCTTCTCACAAGGAGTATCCAATAAAGATCTTGGATTTTGGATATAATGTTCTACATAAAGAAACAACCCATCTGGTCAAAGTGCTATGGAAGAACCATAATTAAGAGGTGGAATCATGGTATCTAGAGGAAGTGATAATAGAAAATAAACGATACCTATTTTCATCTTAGAGTGTAAAAGTAAATTTCAGGGGAGAAATTTCATAAGGGGTTAGAATTTAATGGCGAAATGTTTCATCAATGTAATTCCCTTATTATAGTTATGTATTGTAGTATAATCACATAATATTACATATATAACACAATACAAACCTAATTGAATATTGAGTAAAATAAAATGTACCTATAAGGTAAGGAAAATATACCGATGACCTAGTAACATGATATTGGGAATAGTAATTTTAATGGTATGAATAGTAAACTATAAAATATAATAGTAACATCACCAATAAAAGTGTAAATAAAATTTATCCATCTTATAAATGAAAATATGGTATAATTATATCATACTATAAGTAAATAAATATTTTAAAAATTATTGATTAATTGTCAGTATTTTTGTAAGTCAAAAATATTAAATAAAATTTTTTTGATTAATTTAATAATTTAAAAGAAAATTTATTTTCATAAAATGTGTTCAGAATATAATTTTTTTATTTCTTATGTTTTAAGATAATTTTATGAATCCTTATGTAATTCATAGAAGTTTTATAAAATCATATATAATTTTAAAATATGTATTATTCAATTTAATGTTGATTTTAATTTAAAAATATATTTATCATATTTATATAATTATTTTTAAATAATGTATTTTTTTTATTCTATATGTCAAAAAATGGTTATGGTGAATTTTTTATATTTTTCTAAAATACAAGAAATTTTTATGAATAGTAAAATATAGTAATTTACATTATATATACATTATGAATTAAATAAACTATTAAATGAGTAATGGTTAATGTAAGAACCAATGGTCTGAATTTAAATTTTCTATATATGATTTTAATATCCTAAATAAGCTCTATTTCTTTCCTTGAGAAAAATAATAAAATAATGAATTAAATTTTGAGAAAACTCCCCTCCCCTCCAATATAAAAACCACCATCACCCACACCCATCTCTTATATTCAAGCATCTCAATCCATGTTACTTGGAAACGTTAATAAAAATATCTTCCCAAGACCCTTCCCCATAACTAGGATCATTTGGTCACACCAGAAGAACAAAACCTATTCCCTAAAGAGGATCTCATGGAAGACACATTCATGACGTAAATTCATTTTTCGTTTCATTTATTTTCCTCCATGTTCCATTATTTTATTTTCTATCAAAACAAATCCTAATAAAAATCTTATGAAAACTCAAGTAACATACATATATAGTAATATTGTTATGGTATTGTAATATTTCATTATCATCTCTCATTTCCCCTCCTATTATACTAGAAATGAAAACACCATCTGAGATGTGTTTATTTATCACATTCTAGGATGAATATTTTTCAATTTCTATTACTGTATTAAATTATATTGAAGAATCCATTTTTATGGTTGAAATAGGCTATAGAATAGTTTTTATCTTATTTAATGTTATGAAATAATTTTACACACATTATTTAAATTAATAAATCAAGACACATTCATTGCGAGTGAAACCGCCCTAAATAATCCAAGTGATTATCATTGAAGTTGTATATAACCATTAATCCTCAACTAAAATAACCAAATGAATTATGTGATTATTTAAACTTCTTTATTAAAATTAATATATCATAACCTCAGTTCTAGACTTCAATTCCCATTTTACAAGAACTTCCACACTCTTATATAGGTGAGCCGATCATGGAAATTGAAAAAATGAGCACTAGTGAACAATGAAATTCAACTATATAATTCATAAAAAGGTCATAAAAGAATGTAATAATGTTATAATTAATCAAATAAATATATCAATGTTTAATTATATTTTAATTAATGATCTTAATTTTATTATTCAGGTAATTAATATCAAGTTAAGAACAACTTTTTACTTAAGGTACGTGATTCTCCTCGAACATCAATAATTCCATCAGGATATTCATTCTCTCTTTTTATACCAAAATTATAATTTTTTTATATATCTTATAAATTAGGTATTTATTATCCATATGATGTATCATTACACACGCATACTTATCTTTTAGGGATATATATGTTTTTAAATGGTTTACTTCTCAATTCTTCCCTATACGAAATATTGATTTAAGGGATCAAACAAAATAATTACCCATTTTCCAATATACTCCATAATCTATTTTAAGTAGTTATAATTTCTATAAAACCATTGTTTTTATTATAAAAAACTTTTTATTTAACTTCTGGTTTTATATAAAATATTATGCCAATTTTTTTTATTTAAATGATCTTTCATATTTTTTTATACCACACAGAAATGTTTTAATTATAATGTTTCGTAAATAATTTTTTATATGTTATCACATAAATTTGACTTCAGTGTCATGATATATGACTATTCTACCATATAATGTTTCATGCATGATTTAATTCATTTCCTTTATTAACACTTTTTTAATACAAACTTTTTATTCTTTATGAAATGATTGTGATACATAACTTTTTCCATGTGTAACAATGTTTATATATGATTTATTATGTATGATTATGTATATGGAAATCATATTCATGAACATATTATTATGGGTGGACTCAGATATAATTCAAATGAATCAGGTAATGTTTAGTTTCATGAGACGTTATGTGTAATGGTCTTTCAGGTCAGCCATGACTTGTGCTTCATATGCAATGGTCATGGAGATTATACTTGACTTGTGCTTCTTGTGCAACTGTCTTAGTGGTTAGCCTTGACTTGTGCTACTCTATGTTCAACGAGACCAGACTCATTCTAAAGTCATGTTTCATATTTCTTCCATTGTACTATTAGTCCATTTCTATATGATACCATGTTATATATGTTATGATTCCATATGTTAAATTAGGTTCCATGCATTTTTATATCATTATGTAATGCCTTTTGACCCATGATATAAAGCTTCTTTCTTATGTTTATTCACATACTATGATTTTTTCACATCCCTTTGATCATGTTATCCCCAGGTTATCCTATGTAGGTGTATGTGTACAACGAATGTTAGGAAATATTTATTAATATTAAATAAATAAATGTTTTATTTAGCCTCATGTTTTAAGCATTATTTAACTATTCTATAAGGATACTATAATTTAACATCATTGGCTAGTAATTTAAAAATTAATTATCCTTAAAATAATGTAAGGATATGTGTAAATGGTTACGGCCACTATATCAAACATTATATTGTCTATATGTTTCTCACATGGATGTGTTTTCATTGAAATATAACATGTATCCCAATCAAAATAAAATTTTAGATCTGTGGTGGGACATTGGAAAGTTCCACCTAGAGTCTAGCTAATTATTTGACTGGTTATGAAATTGATACAGAAGAGAAATGTAGAATGTTCTTTACAACCGATTTCAAGGTTGTTTCGATAAAATACAACCAAAAACTCATGTGATATTGAAGAGGGTATTATTAATACATCTTTATGAATTTTATTCTGTACACCCCAACCATCATGGTGAATGTAATTTTCAAATACCCATAATTTTATCAAAATAATTTCCCCTACTCCCTGTAAATATCATCTTCCACACCTATACATTATGTCCAACATTATCCCATGAATCCTAATATAAATGGATATATAACAATCCCCTATGAATGGCTAATTATCACCTTTGATTAATGGCCCATGGAAACTCCCACATTTGAAAGCTCTTACTACACCAATTTCTTATGTTGTGAGTGGTCCTTTTGATAAAAAATACAAATAATAAACCCTAATATTTCTCCTTGTGGGACCTGAAATTTCCAAAAAATTATTTGAATCTATATAATTATCTTTATATGAAAGACACAGACATACTCAGATGGCATGGAATGTTTGATCATATAATGCAATGGCCATGTGTTAGTAATTATAAAGGTTGAAAGACTGATATACATTAGTATGTCAAATACAGGTAAGGGGATAAAGTTATTCTATTTGGTGGTTGGTTTTTAGATCACATGGGATTCACATAAGATAATTTTTTAATAAAATAGTCAAAAAAAATTAGTAACCTCATAGGGGAGGATGTCAATACCCAAATTTCACATTAATCACACACAAAATTAAATGAGAAAAACTCATTGTTATAGGATATTTGGGGTTAGATGATGTGATGAACAATTATTGGACCATGGTAATGATAAAAAACCCCCCATATAAGTTTTATCTTATGTTTGATTATAGATTAATAAAGGAAAGATCACCGATCATGATATTAGATTCTATGGAAACAACAAGACATTTTTAGACAACTTGTAATGATTTTCAATTGTGGATTTCATAATTAATTTTCCACTGAACCACTCACATAGGTTTTGGCCACTCATCTGTGACCATCCCCTTGAACATTGATGGTATATTTGAATATATAGAAAGTAATTTTAGCAACGCCACCATTATACACAAATGGTATTTCTTGGATTCCCCTAAAACTCACATAGTCCAAAAAAACAATGGTTGTCCATGAGAACCAATCCATGCATGAAAAAATAAACTAAAAAGGCCCCTATATATAGGTAATCATGATATCATATAAATGTCACCATATATAGTTAATAAAAAATTTGTGTACAAGAAATATCCCATGTAGTGATTATATGAATCTCTCACCAAATCTTATGCTTATCATGTACAAATTTTACACTGAAGAAAAAAAATTCCATTATTCAATAATCAAAAAACAAAAACTCTCTAAAATTTAAATTTACTCCAAATTAATATAAAATAGTACTAAAGTAAACACAATAGTGACATGGGAGAAACATAGGGTCACTATCAATTAGTTCATATGATGATTATTCAAATATAGGTGGAGATGATTGAGTCTACTGTACTCAATATCCTTTTTTACTACCATGTTATTTGTTACAGATAGTTTTTCTTACAATAAATCCACATCGATGAACAATGGTAAAAGATTAGTTACATGTTTTGGACTAGGAATTGTTTTTATGGAACATTTTCTAGGAGATATTTCACGTATTTTTAATGTTCTCAATCATTATCTTCTGATGGAACATGACATCACTTCTTCTAATCACATTCTTCTCCAATGATTACAAAATCATGTATCTAAACTCATTTTCTCTATAATATATAATTATTAATGTAATATATCTACCATAATGGTTCTATGCAAGATCTTTAGGAAAATGGGAATATAGAAAAAATCTAAATACTCACAATAGGATTAATAGGGGTGTTTTAACAGACTATATATTATATAGAATCTCAAAATTCAGAGGGATTTATTGTGATATATTGATGAGAAAAAAATTAATCTTGAACAAAATATCCCAAAAATATCCTACATAGATTTAATATATTAAAAATTCCCTTAACCTTCTCCATGATGGTTGTATTCATCCTTTTATTAACTTTTTTGTTCTATGTGATTCATGTGACCATCCATGAATGTAGGATTCCGTTACTTCTATAAATGGAATCGAACAACCTTAATGTATACTCTCCTTTGTTATGTGAATGGAGATACTTTACCTTACTTATAGTTTCATAGTCTACTATGAAATGTAACATCTTGATATAACCCATCATATGGTCCACCATTCATAAAAATTCCCACTAATTCCAAGATGAATTGTCAATAATGGTTAGAATATATTTGTTAACATCTGGTAAATTTAAAACTGTGGGACAATATACAGTTGAGTGTATTAGATCCAATAACAATGACATCCTCAATGAAGGATCATATATAATAATCTGTATTACTTCCATTAAGCGATATAATTGAAAAGATATAGTGATATTTCACTATTTACACTAATGTACATCATATTGGTCTGGGTTTATAAAAATATTTCACTCATGTTGTATAGAGTCCTACATTACATATTTCTTAATGCCTCTCTATATATATCTCCATTATTTTGTGGTTATTTATTTGTATTGTCACATATGTTTCCTAAAATTTAACATGTACGTGTCATCAAAAGACGGCGAAGGAACATTTTTTCATCTCCAATGTGCCACTATGAAATATCCTTTCGTAGCATTTTCAGTCAAAAGCTATCTATATTACATGTTGAGTCAAAAAATAGAAAATTTCATATATAATTTAGGGTAATTACGTATCCATCATTTATCCTAAAATATATATCTCATATTCTAATGATCTTCTTCATACTAGTATTACCCATCTTGTATGCACAAAATTGAACAACATGATAATTCCATAAAAACATATGATGTAAAGTAAAGTTGTAAAATAATAAAATATCAACCACCCATTTCTTTCATTTCTATAATTTTTAAATACAAGTCTCTTATTCAATGTTTCTAGTGAAAATACCATCTTCTCCCATGATTTATACATGTGTATATTCATTTCTTCGTTGTTTTTTACTACCATGTCCCTTATCATGTTGTAAGTTTTAATAGTTATTCTTTATGTTTCCCTCTATTCCATAATGATAACATTGTTATATTTCCATCCTACCATATATGTACATAAATTTCTCTTAAATTTACTCTAAATAATGCTCCTAAACTCCCACCTTGTTTTCTACATGTATTCTCTAAGATGATAGTTTGTTTTGGGTTATTATTTTTGTCCTTAAATCAATACTTCTTATTGAATAGTGCATCCTACTATATTATTGAGGTAAATTTTCATCTAGGAATTGAGTTTGTAGGTAGAACACCTCTGTATCCCAACAACAGTGAAGTGTTCATAGAATATGGTTTTCCTAATCATTATTTATCAGAAACATACACGCATGCACTAATTGATTTACTATTATTTCAAAGTCACTTGTTTGTTCTTATATAAATCTTGAAATTTGTAGTATATGACATATCAATTGATTTAATAGTACAATCATGTTTTCAATGACCTTTAAGAGGTACATATTTTCTAACATTATCTAGATTTCATATTCTCCAGTCAATTATACATCATGGTAAACACTGTGATTAATACATTGGAGAATTTTAATGATCATATTATTTCTTATCTTCTTCCACTTAACATCCATGCTGGATTTAGGGTTGACACCATTGTTCTCAATGAAATAAAACAGATACTTATCATTACAGAGATCATCTATTAGATACATCCAAATTGATTTGATCAATGTATTCAATATTATCATACATATCAGGGATAATGCCTCCATTGAGATAGAATTAATTAAATAATTTCAGTGTAATTTGTAAAAAAGGAGAGTATATTTGTTTTTAGAATAGTTTAACTAGAATCAACTTTTAGATCATCCCAAACTTACTCTAATTGATCAAGAAAAGATTAAAATTAAATCAATGATTGAGATAGGCCAATGATGAATCATTGACATGGGAGATCATATAGATTGCAGTAAAGCTTACTTAAATCTTATTGGTGCTAGAGCATAGTCGTCTTATTGGGAATGGGGTCATTGCAACAACTTATGATGAGATAAATATTGGATCCCATTATAGAGACCAGTTTATCACGTTTTAGGATGCTGTTTTCTGCAATTGTAAAATTTCTAAATTTTAGAATTCAATATCATTTTTTAAAAACATATTTGGGAATCCGGATTTTATCCATTGGAATTTCATCTATACTCATTTCTATTTTGACACAAATGGCACTGATACAACTTGTTTGAAAATTTTATCACATAGAATATGGATAATATAAAAAAATTGGGATGAAAATTAACAATTTATTTCTAATGAAAAATATGTACAAAAACTATCTCTCTCTACACATCCCTCCCTCAACATAGAATTATACCACTAGTGTTTAGTATAAAAATCACTCTCTCACATAGGTTATGGTCAATGTCTCTAATGGACCTACATAAATATCCATTATGGGAGGAGTACTAATTTTTAATAACATCCAACTAAACCCAACTACATTTACATATCCTGGAATCCTAAGTTGGTATTCCCTATCATAGTTCTTATACATTCAACATCCATTTTTGAAGGTAGTTGATTGGTAGAGTAGACACTCCCACCTTGGAAAAACTATATTGATGATTCCATAATTATATTATTCACGTGTAAAATTACAATAGGATAAATATTATTTTATTTTTTTGGTTTGAATATATATTCAAATAATAATAATATGCATAGTAAATTGTGAATAAAAAATAATCTATTAGTATTATTATATAGTCATTTAACCTTATAATGATATATTGTTTTTTACAATAGGTGAATAATAGTTATATGATCATAGATAAGAAATAAACACATAAGGTTAGGATGACTATGTCTAAATAACTATGTTTTATATCATACTTTTTAGTCATTCGATTTTATTCAATCATTATAAATTTATATATTTCAATGAAATAGAGGTATATTAAGATATTTTAGTTCCTATGGAGACTGTAAATAAAAACTAATAATTGAGGTATTATAAATAAAAGAATAAATGTCCTATAAAAAAGTGATACTTTTTCATAGATAAAGGAAATGTAATATGTGGGCCATAATTTACAATGCTTCTAATTTAATGATCGTGTTTTTATAGGTTTTGGTGATTAACAATTTCCTAAAATAAGATATTGTCTATAGAATTAATATTCATTTTATTATTTTAAAATCATATAATATAAAAGTTTCAAACTGATTATTTATTTTTCCCATTATATAAAAAAATAAAATACAATTAAACATTTAGTGAGGTGTTTCTTAGTTACAAAACTAGAAAAAAAAATTTCACTGAATAATTTACTAAATAATTCAAATAAATAACATTTGTATAAAGAAATAATAATTATCATTTGATTTAAACAAGTATGTTTAACATGAATGAATAAAAATTTTAATAAAAATATTAAATTATGTAATGAACGTAATTCAGTATCAAATTCTATTCAAGAACTATAGTAATTAAATACATAAAGTAGGATTTAATGGATAATGAGACAAATAATTCAATCCTTGTTAACTACCCACAAATCTTTATCTACTATTGTGATCACATTGGAGTTTGATACCAGATGGTACATTAAAATATTATAAAAATTTATTTGTGATCATATTTATCATATTTATATAAACCCCCTATATCATAAGAAATTCAGGTTTTATTAAAATAATATGAACATGAAAAAATATACATAAAAATACATGTATATTCATTATTATATGGTTCATGATATTTTTATTATTCTGGTCTTCTTTAATTCATTCATTTTGGGTCTTTTTTTATCAATATAATAAATAAAATATATAATCATTGAAAATAGATGTGGGATTTATAGAGTGATTGTTATAGTTGAATTGAAATTTTATTTTATTTTATTTTGAAGTGTGATTAATGCACATTATTTCATTAGACATTTAATTTCATAATTTTTTTTATTCCATAAGATCTAGAATATAAATTATATTTCCATTGTCTTAGAGTTGGATAATTTTGTAAGGACTTGTATTTTTCCAGATTTGAATTTTGAGTAGAAATTTTATTTTTGGATTTCAGATTCATATAAGGGGGTAAATTGTTAATTTTCTCCATGAAGATAATTTTATATAATTTGTTTATCACTATGTTAGTATGATAATATGGTGTTTATATCAAGAGAAGAGATTGGTATAATTTTGATTCATTTGAATTGTATCAACATAATTAATATTTTATATTGAATTATTTAAATATTAATTTATTCGTGTAGGTTAGTTCAGCCATATCATTTGAATGAAGAATCAGATACATATTCCATCTCCACTATTAAGTGTATATTGGGGAATTTTTAATAGATAGGGCATAAACATAGGTCGGGTGTTGGGTCCATCCTGAAACCATTTTCCATTTTTTCGTTTCTTTTTATTCCATTCCATTTTCCTTTTTTGTTTCTTCTTTTCTCCCATGGATTCTTCTGTATTCCCTTCTGTGGGTTCCATTACCATATCAAACCAAAACGAGCGAGAGGGAGATAAGAAATGAGAGAAAAGGGGAGAGAGGTATTGTTGTGGAGCATGAGAGGATTCCAACATTAATGCGGTAGTTGTTGATCATTAAAATGGGAAAATATTCCAAGGATTCTTCCCAAAGTTACTATATATTTATGTTTTCTAAAGAATCACTATATATTTTTCTTTTTCAAGTCTTAAAAAATCTATAACTACACATAATCCTTAGTTTGATGGTATGCGGCCATTACTATGAAAATACTGTTTTAAGGAATTTTGGGGGTTTTTTGTTTAGGATAAACCGTGTACATAGCCTTTGGGTAATATAATAGATGTAATGTGTTATTTATGTTTGGAAAAGATGACTGTATGGAAGCACACACCGTGTATTGGGTGTCAACATACTATACTCGGTCTTCTTCTTGTAGCCGTGTACCTAGCCAGTCTACTTGTATAGGGAATCTTGACCATACAGAGTAATTGGCTAGACTCCATGTGGGTTTCTTTCCATGTAGAGGTACACGATAAGAAATATACATGGAATGATAATTTGAGGTACATGAGTAGGAATCCCATGTAGGGTAAACTCCATGTAAATTATCAACCTTTTTTGTAATTAGGATTCTCCACACTTTTGCTGACTTGAGTACACACTCTGGTTGATTTTTAAAGTTAAACTTCATCTACCCGTGTATAGATTCTATGTACCCTTCCCTTGCTACTATATTCTATGTCACATCATATATATAGACCCATAAATCATAATTGGAATAATGAGGAGTCTATTATGAGTATTTTTACACATAGATCATGATAGTGAAGCCCTTGGGTTGATTTACAGACTCCATGATTCATTTTAGTCTTATTCTAAAATGGAGAGGTTATTCAACCAATAATATAATTATATTTTTTATTAATAGGGATATATTTATTTAAAATAGACCATGAGTGATCTATCCTAAAAAGTACTTACATGGATTTTCCATGGAGGACATATCCCTTACGAGATATGCCTTTCTGACCCAGGAGTCCTGGAAATTAGTTGTTATCTAGGATCCTGAGTAGAAATCCCCTACTTAGGATTCAACCTAGAGGTTTCTGAGAAGGAATTATTCTCTTATGTGTTGACCACGTAGATTTAGTGTTGGATTCCTCTATATTCTTTCTTCTTTTAGGGGTCCCATTTAGGAATCATTTTTCTATGCAGTATTACATGTACTTTGAGTACAACATCTCTCTTGTCTTTGACTTGAGGGATCCAGTGGGTGCCATGATGTTTGACTAACTTAGATCTAGTATGATGGGTTTGGGAAAATAAGGATACAAGTGTCACCATATAACTCATGATGAAGATTGATTTCAATGAGACTATGGTAGTAGTGGTAGATATAAGTGTTTCACCACCCTCAATCATTATTTATTCATTCACATGGTTACTAATGATGTAGTAACATTATATATAGATGCTTCCTGGTTTGTGGATGATGAGCCTGAAAATATTTTCTATTTTTTGGGATTCCCAGACATTCTTTCTAGTATCTTAGGTTTGATGCTTACATGATAGGATGCATTGGAGATTTCTACTACATGGATCCATCCCATAAGGGGTTGAAACATTATTACTCATCACATAAAAATAAAAATTCCTAGGACATTTTTACATCTTGGATATGACTTATATTATATTCATTCAATGATACATGAATTGTCATTATAGTAATTTCATTGATGGACTAATAGTATAGATTGTTTATTATACCCCATGATTGATACATAGATTCACAATGTAACAATTCCTTTGATTGACTCCTTGGAATGATGGTTTACAATATGCCTTGAGTGATACATGGATTACAATTATTTTTATTCCATTGATGGACTCATAGACAATATCATTTTATATACATGAGGGATAATTATTCTCTCCTTGAGCGATGTATAGGATCATCTCTAGCATAGGTTGGACACAATGTGAATACTATATCATTCCAAGTTACTTGATGTGTTTGGGGGATGTTACGTTATTTAGATTAATGGACACAGAGAATGTACATTAATCTAGAGAGAATTCCATATATAGATGGGCTATGTTTCATCCCCATAAGAATCATCTAAGTCTCAATGACATGAAGTTTTATGGACTGGGACCTATGATTTAGAAATCAATGTGGATTTACATGGCACGAGTGGCACAACTTCCAGCTTAGTGACCATTTACAATATCAGTCATCGGTATACAGAATCTTTTATTAGAGTGATTGTAGGTGAGTACGGGTGAACACAAGGCTAGGATGAGTATCAATATATGGTTATGTATCTTTCTTAGAGTAATTTATAAGGATGGATAATATAGGTATTGTCTATTGGGATTAAAGTCCCTGAAAATGACAAATTAATGACAGGAAAGACTGGTATGACATCCATCTCAATGCACCTTTTATAGGGCATCCAGCTGATCAGATCATGGGTCCAATGATATACAGTGATTTGAGTTGTTCATGTTTTTATTCCTTTTATATAGAAGTATGTATATGAGTAAATGTATATATATGGGAATATATATATATATATATATATATATATATATATCTGTGCATACATATACACTTACATGGTGGAGTTGTGTCTAGACAATTGGGATTACGGAACCGAGGATCAGTTATGGTACATAATTTATTTTTTTATCTGTTTATTCTCAAATTGTGTCTCCACTAGGTGGAGTATATTTTTTTAGCATGAACTTATGTCTTCATAATATAGGTACATCATTAGGGTGGCCTACTAAGATTATTTCTCACCCATGTACCTGCACCTCGTTGTGCTTGTAGACATTATGCCTATATTTCACAATGAGCACCAATTTCTTTATAGATAGGACTGAGTCTTGGGGATTCATGATCCAAAGGAAATACACATGTGGATTCTTACGATCAGGTTATAGAAAATCATTATTTGATTACAGAATAGATATATGGTCTGACTCAGAGTTAATTGTAGATCCACAAAAATTTATTTTAGTTTCGTTAATGTAGTCTTATATGCATGGGTATTATAGTGGGTGACTAGTGTTGTATGTATGACAATGGTATTTGGATTTTCTATCATTTCATTGGTTATTAAATCATGTTTCCATCTAGGTTCTTTATTTCTTTCACATTAAATTTATTTACTGCCTGGGATGATATCTATTTGTTTTTTAACTATTTTTCTCTGATATGATCGTATCAGTTCCCCATTGTACTACCATTATTCACTAAATGCTAGTCAGTAACATATGGAATATGGGTACGCATTCTTTGGAACTTATGGAGAATAGGCTTGGGGAACCATATTAGTGGAATCCAATTGGGGACAATACACAATGGTTTTAGATGTGGTACTTTCCTTTTGTTTTACTATTTTTGATATGGTAGACATGATTAATAGGATTGTGTTATAATCTGTTATAGATATTGGACTAGTGAATTCGAAACAATTATTTCGGTAAGATGTTTTGGTTTCCATGGTTATGGCGTTATTGTTCTAAAATATGATTTATAGTTGTTTATGACTTCCACTTTTAGGGATGTATATTTTTTGTGGATGTTATGATTTATTTTTGATTTCTAGATCTTGGCCATTGTCTTGAGGCTAAATATAGATATTTAATCTTGATAGAAAAAACCAGAGGTGTTTCATGCATTATATTTGGTATGTAGGATTCACATGTTATAGGTCAAATATGTTCTGATTTTTTTGATGATAGAGCCTAATTATATTAAGTGTCAAAAAAACCTTAATGGTGTTTTCTTATATTATTTTCTAGTGGTATTTTGCTCAATTTGGATGACCTACATATACTTCCTTATCATTTTAGGCTATTTTGATCTATGTTTATATGTTTTTTTGGGGAGACTAATCACACAATCCTTGTGCACAAGAGGTGTAGTTTCCGTATTAGATCGATTGTTAATTTTATGGAAATTAATTAGACCCCATAAGCGGGGTAGTATTCATAGTTTCAGTTATTCAATGTGTTAGTAACAATCAATACAATGTTTTCCTATATTGTTTTAAATGGTTTTTCACTTAACATGCAATTGATTATGGTTTTCTAGTAACATATCAAAGTAATAACCCTATAGGTAGTTGGATGTTATTTGTAGACTCTTCCATGGGGGGGTATTAATGTGTACGGATGCTCGGTTATGTTCAGTTTAATTTCTCATCTACACTGGTATTGAGACCTATAGAGGGTAGTTTCTTTTGAGGATTCTTAGAGAGAATCAGGCCCCTTGTAGGTAGTGTAGGCAATTTTCACCCTCAAAGGTCAGTTTAATCTTTACCTCCCATGGAGAGTTTTAAATATTTTGGTAGTTTTTTGGTCCTTATTACCCAGTTATGAGGATTGAACTGTAAGGAAACATGAGAGGCCTAGAGTATTTACACTTAACTCATTACCATGAAGGTCAACATTATTTTTTATTCTTGGGGAACATTTTTGAGAGTTTATAGAAGGTTTTTTGGATTTAATTTTTGACTTTTATTTTGGTTGTATGATCATTTGAGATAGATAAATGATTAGTTATGTGGTTTTTCAATATAGGCATGTTGATGCCTTCAATATTTGATGAAGCACACAAGGTACTTATTTATGAGATTGGTTTTGGTTTGATGGAATATTTGGTATCCTGACCCTGTTGACTAGTGTTTTTGTTATTTCTAAGGTAATCAGAGTGTGGGTAGATGCTCATGACTGAGATTATGACATATGGCTAGCCATCATGAAATAAATTATTGCATATGTGAGGTGCTTGATTTTAAAGACAAATTCTAAGGCAACCATTGGATTGTTGGATAAAAATGTTGTGTAACATGGTTACCCATATTTTAGTAGAATATAACTCACATTATTATATTCAAGTTATCAAAGTACATGCTGGTTTTGTGTGGTAACATTTAAATTTTAAATCTACGAGTGGTTGGGTGCGAGCCAAGGACCGTGTTTTCAATGATTTTATGGGGAATATTTTCTTTGGAGATCTAGAAAAATGTTTCTATATGGTAAAAGAGATATTAGAAGTCGATTTGGTGTCATGAGATATTTCACCTGTGTTTGTACTTAGACACGCGTTGTCTGGAGACATGGTCTCAGGTGTTGGTGAAATATAGGAATGACATGTTTGGATGTGAAAATGGATCAAAGGGATATATTAACCCATTTTGATAGAATTATATTTTTCTCCTTGTTATAGATGATCATGATATATGTTGATGTCATCGTGAGTATTCTAAAAGTGCATGAGATCTATGGTGAACTTCTCTTCCTCTTGAATATCAATCCTGGAAAGATAATGGAACCTTATGAGGTTGTGCTCGAGGAGGAGTATAATTTATGTGATATGGATGGGAGTGAACTATTGGCCTTTTTGGGTGGTGACCCTGAGTTTATGATAAAATTAACTATTTTTATTTATTCCTTGATCATTATTTTCAATTTTGAGATTTCAATAAGGGTATTCCTATGGTGGGGAGTACCATACTAGTCGTAGTTAAATATCCTATATATAGGCGATAATTATTGACACTATGAGACTGGTCATTAGATTTTCATGATAGCATAGTAATAAAAATTCATTGGCAAAGATAATGGATTCATATTTCTACCAAGGCTTATCATGGATGAGAAGGTTTATGGTTGGAATATAATAAGGACCTATAATTTTTTAGAATGTAATTTTTAGTAGAAATTCAATTTTTTTCTTTTGGATAATTGTATATAGTATAATGGTAATTTCACCCTAAAAAATTATCTACGATAATTTTTAACCACTACCTTAGTACCATAATACAGATTTTATCCTAGGATAATAGTTTAGTGGAATTTGGAGACATTTAAATTTTTCTGAAATAAATAATAACAAATAAATATTTAATTAAATATTAATTTATTTAGGTCGGTCTGTTCAGAAATATACTATCAATAGAGAATCATATTGTCATTTTTTATTCTTTTTTTAGTCTATAATGGTGAGTTCTTCTTAGGAATGTCATACTCTTAGGTTTAGTTCTAGGGCCAGACTGTGCCCCAGTATATTTTTCCTTTTCTTTCCTTTCCCTTTTTCCATTTTATTTTATTCATTTCTCCCATGGATTCTTGCATATTCCCCTTAATGGGTTACTTCACCATAATAGAGAAAGTATATGGATATGGATATATATAAAAAATTGTAGTGGAAGAGAGGTATCGTTACACATCTTGGTAGGAGTCAGACCATCATGTGACAGCCGTGGATCATGGAAGTGGGTGAAACTTCAGCTAATTCCACTCAAATGGGGACCATTTTTATTTTTTATATTAATCCCCATATATTTATAATTTCTGTGTTATAATATCTTTTTGTAACATTATTGTATACCTATGGGGTCAATCTATATCGTTTGTTGAGAAAATGTAGGTTTCAGTTCGTTTGGGGGTTTTTTGTTTAGGAACAGCCATGTACATTGTGTGTGGTTTATAGAACATAGGATGTGCGTTATTTATATGTGGATAATATGGTATTTTTGAGGTATATTCCATGTATGGGTTATACATTCCATGTACATGGACTCATTCGTGAATCCGTGTACATGGTCAGACTTCTCATGTAGGGGAACATGGTCATTTAGTGTACATGGCTATACCTAGTGAGGGTTTCATGCCATGTATAGGTACACAACCAGGGTATTTAAATGGAACTTCTATGTGATGTACATGGAAAGGTACCCCATATAGGTTACATTCCATGAACATGAGCATCATGTCTTATACGTCTGTGTTTATATGCCAGGTCAAGTAGGAGTACACGCCCAGTTAGAGTTTCGAGGGTACACATTATCTACCTGGATACACACCTCTTGTAATCCTACCTATAAACCATTTGTAGGTATTATTCAAATCATTAAACCCATCATTTAGAATTGGACACATAAGGAATCAATTATAAGTATATTTCCACATATACCAAGAAGTTTAAACCCTTGGGGTGATTCAAGGACTCTCAGGAGGCATTTCATGATTATTCATGAACAAAGATGTACATCCTCCGCTATTAAAATTCATTGTATCCTTATGGTGAGGCCTCTATATGAGAAGGTCAATGAGCCATCTCCCATGAATAGTTATTTTTATGGATTTTCTTGTGAGGAAATTTCCTTTGTGAGATTATCCCTTCTGGCCTAGGTGTACATAATATTAGTTGATTCCAAGGATCCGAAGTGTAGTGCCTCTTCTTATGTTTTTACCATGATGATATCGATGGGATTATACATCTTATGTGTATAGCTAGATCATACAATGTAGGATACCTCTACATTATTACTTCTTTTGAATGTCCCATGTAGTATGACTTTTTCAATGTATTTTTTCATGTATTAGGAGTAAGATGCCTCTCATGTGTTTTCCTAGGGGGATACAGTGGGTTCCATGATGTTTGGCTGACCTTAAGAATGTATGTTAGGTTTGGGTAGTGATGGTAGTGGGCGTCACAATATAACCCATGAATAAAGTACAAGCCCGTGGGGTTGTTGGTGTAGTGGTGGGTTTAGGCATCCAACCACCCTTAATATTTTTTTATGAATTCACATGATAATTGATGATGTAGCTATGTTTTCGAGAGGATTTTCTTAGTTTGTGGTTAGTAACCCTAAAAAATGATATGTTTGTTGGGGTACCTATATTTTCTTCCTAGGATTCAGATTTTGATCCTTATATCATATGATTCCTTTAAAATTTCATCTCCTTTTATTTATCCCATATGTTTATGACAATTTATCACTCATCATAGGCCAAAGGGGATTCAATGTACATTTCTAATCCATGGATTATAAGTGTGTTGTATACCTTGTGAGATTCTAAGATTCCCAATGTAGTAATTCCTTGGCAGTATTCATATTGTATATGGTTTATTTTACACCATGAGTGATACATGGGTTCCCATTATAGATATTCCTTTTATGGAATCATGTACCAGATGATATATTGTATTCATAGAGTGATACTTGGATTCCCATAGTAGGAATGCCTTGGATAAACACATTGCACAGATTGTTTATTATACACCTTGAGTGATTCTTCAATTCCCATTATAGTAATTCCATTGATAGAATCATAGGTTGTATATTTTTATATACTCAATAGATGATTACACACTCCACAAGGGATTCCTAGGATGCTCCCTAGGATCAGGGGAATTCACTGTAACATCTACATCACCTAGATGTACTTCCTATGGTTGGGGATGCAGATATTTTTATATGAATGTATATCAATAATGTACGCGGATCTACAGATAAATCCTTATGTAGATTTCCTATGTTTCAAACCCATATGAACCATCCGAGTCACAATGTCATGAATTCATAAGGAACAACACCTGGGATTTAGAGATCAAATTGGATTTACATGGAATGACTAGAATCATGTCTATCATAGTGACATTTTATTGGATCACCTATTAGTATAATAAATCCATCGTTATAGTGATTAGAGTCAAGTATGGGTGAAACAAGTTATAGGATGAGTATAAAACTATGGGGACATAGATTACAAAGATACATTTATCAAGCTGGAAAAAGAATGTATTTAAAATTGGTATTATAGACTCAATGATAAAATTATTGATGTGAGGATCGAGTAGTATAAAATATAGCTCAATTACCTTTTTATATGATGGTCATTTAATCAGATCATGGGTCCAAAGTTCTAATATGGTTTGAGTTGTTCATTTTTTATGAATTGTTTATATAAGAATGTATATGAAAAAATTAACATATATATATATATATATGGGAATATATATATATATCTATATATATATATCCATGCTTATATATATACACTTATAATACAGTGAAGTTTTGAGACGATAAGGATTATTGACCCAAGGATTTTTTGTTGACTTGCATATAATATTTGCATCTGTTTATCATCTAGTAGTGTTATAAAGAACCATAATCTTATCAATCAATTTTCGCTTCATATAATTATTTTTTAAATTAAATATCACAAAATCATCACATATATTACATAATAAAAACATTAAATATGAATAATGAATGAAATGAAAGGTATTTATAGAAATTATGGAACCGATACAGATGAAATAATAAATCAACTGTTGGTATAGTAATGTGTCCATTGTGAATAGTTAACTAACCAATATAATATTAAAATCACCTATAAAAGTATAAATACAATTTACGTATCTTATAAATGAGAATATGATACATTTTTCTCATGGTATAAGAAATTAAATGTTTTAAAAATAAAAAATTAATTGTTTTTATTTTTGTACAACATAATTTTTTATTTTAAATTTTGTAATTACATTAATGTTTTCTAAAAAATATATTTTCACAAAATTTATTCATAAAGTATTAGTTTTTTCTTATGGAAAAAGAAGAATTTTATTAGACCTTGATAAATTTATCAATGAGATATAAGAACATTGATAATGCTAAAATCGATATTTATTGAATAAAGTATGATTTTAATTAAAAAAACATTTATCATATTTTGAAAATTATTTTCATAAAATGGAGTCTTTTCAAAAAATATACCTTATTAAAAAAAGCATTGTGGTTCTTTGAAATGTTTCTAAAAAAGTTGAATTGTTGGAGAATAGTGAAACACAGTAATTTATAGTATATGCTATATAAATGAATTATTGAGTCATAAGTGATGTATGGATGATGTCAAAACCATTAGTTCATAATAAAATGTACTAGTTATAGTATTTAGTTATAATAATTCACTCTATTTTTATCCTTGAGAAAAAATAATAAACTAATGAATAAAAAAATAAAAAAACACCCCTCTCCTCCACTATAAATAACACCCATCACAATATCTTCTCCTCATACCTTATAAGCCCTAAATCTTGACAAATACCCAATCGACATCCAATGATTCTCCCCAACATCCTTGCACATTTGCTCTCAATAAAAGGTGAAACCCATTTTTCCTAAGGAGTCTCTCATTGAGAATAATGTCATGATAGAAAATCATTTTTAATTTTCTTTTAATTCTTTTAAATTTCTATCCAGTTCTTATCTTATACTCACAAAAGTATCGAAAAGTTGAATTATAACTCTATTATATTTTATATACATAAACTTTATTATGTTAATGTAATAATCAATCATCAAATCTCTTCCCTATTCATTTTTTTCAAAAAATAAAAACTTAGTCTATGATGTGTCGATTTACCATCGCCATGGATGACATGTTTTTTTATTACCACTTCATGGCTGGTAATAAAACTATTTTCTGATTAAAATAGATTATATATGTGTTTTAAAACTTCATTAACGTTTTTTAACCATAATATAAACATATTATTAAATAAAATGATACTGAATCATAATGGTCGTAAAAACCACCAAAATAAACTAATAATGCTTTCATCAATGTTTTATATCATAAATTATACTAATGTAAAAATAGATCATGATATATGGAACTATTTTCATTTATATAAGTTAATTAATACCATATAATTTCACTTTTATAGATTTATTACCATTTTAAATGAACATCAATAAAATTACCCAAGGGAACCGATCATGAAATCCATTAAATGAATGCACTTAGAATGATAAAATTAAACGCTATAACTCAATGAAATAGTCATAAATGAACCTAATAAAAATATAATAAATATAATATATGTTAAAAAATTTATGTATAAAATTATTAATAAATAAAATTCCATCATCTATACCATTTTGTACAAGTGAAGAACACGTTCAGACATATGGTATGGGATTCCCTCAGAACCTCCATTTTGTCCTTCGAGTTACTCTTTCAATTTCATTACTCTTACATAATTATTAATTTTTCTTATTTAATCCTCCTAAATTCGTTATTTATGTTCAAAACATATGTAACTATCTCAATTATTCTTTCTTTTATGGTGAAATACATTTTTTATAAGGATCCCTTTTCAATTCCTCTCGATAATCAAGTCTAACTAAAAGGAACATCCCAATTTATTACACATTTTTAAGTACCATAAATAATATGTTTTAGGACGCAAATCTCTCTTATAAAATTTTCTTTTTATCATGATAAACTATCTTAGTTCATTTTTGGTTTTATGTAATCAATTATTATTTTTTCTGTTTTAAATATTCTTTAATAATTTCCCTTAAATCGTACTAAACAATATTATTTATATTGTGTCCTAAAAACTTTTTTACATGTTATCAACTCAAATAGACCTAACATATCATTATATATGCACATTTTCTATTATTAATGTCCATGTATGAATTAAAACAATTCTTTCATAGACACCTTTACGATGCTCCCATTTGTTATGCCTTATGTCATGATTCAGATTCCAATCTATTTCCATGGGTAACTCTTACGTATATTAGTTATGTTGGATTATTAATGTGGAACAAATATGAATTAACATGATATGATGTATGTTCTTAGATAGCACTCCAAATCATTGGGTTACTGTTATTCTCAGGAGACATAATTTTGTGATAGATAGTAAAACTGATTCCTTTATGGGGATTTGTATGAAATGTGCAATAGTCTTGGAATTTAACATCTAATCATGCATATTGCAGGTTTTATATCGTTTCCATATTCATATTATTTAATTATTACAAGATCACATGATCTTAATGTTATTATTAATTATGTTTATTCATGTACAATTCCTTTTTTTATGTCTTCATGTTAGACCTTCTAACCCATATGCTATGATTTATTCCTATCTGTATTCTTGTATTGATATTTTTAGCTCATCCCATTATTAATTTATTCTCTAATTTATCATATAAAAAGTTATGATCTCATGGGATAATAGGAGCCCATTTTTATGATTAAATAAAATATGTTTTTATTTTTCTTTTCCTATTTTATAATTATATACCCAATCTTCCAAAGACATTATACATTACGATCCATGGATTATGATTTATATTTATTTATGATTATGATCATGTTAGTAAATGTATAAAAGGATCAGTTTTCTATAGTTTTATAAGATCACAACGTATTTATTTTTAGTGGTCGAGACTCTAAAACCCCAGAAATAACCACCGGAAGAAACCAATCACCTTGAATAACCTATATTGAATCATATAGAATCACATATTTGGATATAAATTTAAATTTTCATGTTTATCCTTTGATTTTAAATGTTTCATTTTATATTTTTGTTATATAAGTATTCAACTCCCCCCATTGAACATATTTTTTTTAGTAAATGGTTGTAAATAGGATAATTGATGCCGATAATAAATGTGATAGGAATTGTGATGATTTAAATTATTAAATGAAAAATTATATGGTAATTGGAGATCAAACCTTCAGCATAGTACTTACTTAACTAGCTCATGTCTTGACTAATTACTTGAATCGTTTAGAACACCATGCGTCTCCTAAGAAAGAAAACGTTATTGTCTAATCCTTCTTGAATCAAAAGAATCCTATATTTATTTGATATACTAATCCTGTCATCATTTATTAATTGTTTGAAACTACTACATCGATATTCTCTAACCTCCAGTGCTTAAAAGATGTGAAATATGTGTTGAATGTTTATCTTTTTTATGGTGAAGCTGATCAATGGTGGACAGAGATCAATAACATGAAGTCCATGGAGTAAATGTTTTCCATGGAATGAGATGAATTCATTAAAATATTTTTTGTTACATATATTCCCCAAACACATCCTCTTATTATGGAAGGAGAGTTCCACATACCAATAAAGATGTAAGCTGAGTTATCAAGGAATATGGTGGAAAAAATTACAAGGTTTTCGAGATACGCCTCTAGAATTTTCATGAACACTAAAAGAAATGTGGATCACCTCTTTATCAAACTAATTATATATCCCTAAAAATAATTGGTGATTCAAGATATTGAAAACTATGAAGATATTGTCATGTGTTCCCTTATGGTTGAAGTGGATATCGGAGAATCATAGTGGTCTTATGTGATCATTGATTGAATGTGGAAAATAGATTATAATTTGGGAGGATCAATAGATAAATCCCATTTTTTTCTGAAACCCCAACATTACACATTTCATAAGTGTGGGAAGAATAATAATGTAAATTTCTTAAGGGTAACCAGTAATTGCTTCAAATGTAGAAGAGAAATGAACTGGGATAATTATTGCTTAAGGGATATGAAGAATCCCACATCTGTGGTAGATGAGTAGATGTTTTAGATAAATAATCATACTCTAGTGAAGTGTTTTTACTTCAAAGAACATGGGCATAGTATGATACATTTCCCTAATCCAAGAGTTGTTAGAGGAAATCAGAATGAATGACCTCTATCGAATAAAGGATGGGGATATGAAATCACTACTTCTATGGTGGATCCAGGCAATGACATAGTGATGGGTTCCCTGGTTATTCATTCAGAAATATTAAATATTATATTTTATTCATGTTCTACACGTTATTTCTTATCATTTAAGTTTATTTGATATATTCAAACATGACCTCAAAATATGGTGTTTGAGTTATCTGTGAGAAACAAAATGGAAAAATAATTACAATAAAATTATATAACACATTTACAATTAATGTATGTGGATTGGACCTATAAAAAATACTTATAATACATCCATTGGTAGAGTATGATATAATTTTGGGAAGGGATTTTCAATATTTATTTAAATCCAACATCAACTATTGGGTAAGGGAGACCAAACTTCACATCCTGAAGCATCATTCAATTTTGTTCAAGTGTAAGGAGAAGGATGAATATTTTTTAGAATTATCATCTTAATTTTGGGTATTAATTTTTTATGAATATGTCTATCAATATCAACTGATTTATAAAAATGATAAAATCATTATCGACGACATGACAATTGTGGGAGAAAACACCGATGTGTTCCATGAATAATTTCATAGGATTAATATTAATAATAATTATTAGTAATTAATTGAACGTAATCCTAGACCTCTACCTATTTAAAAGAAAACTTTTAAAACATCCACCATTGAGTTGAAGGAATATAAGAAGAAGTTACATGTGTGTCTGTACTAGGTGTTCACATACTTGAGTGCATCACCAATGGTTGTTCCATTCCATTACCCCATGAATAAGGAATGATCACTGTGCCACTGTAATTATTTTTAGGATCTCAATTAAATAAAGGCAAAGAAAAACTACCCGAAGATCATATATATTATTTTCATGATCAACTATATGATGGAATGAAATTCACTGAAGTAGACCTTTGGTCAGGATATTACCATATAATGGGGTTGAAGGAATATCTTCCGAAGACTACCTTTAAAAAAAGGTATGGGCCCTATGAGTTCATAGTGATTTCCTTCCAACTAACTAATTCTAAAAAAAACATGGGCAAAATTAACAGTGTCTATAAAGATTACCTTGATAAATGTTTGGTATTATTTATGGATTATATTATGATACTCCCCAAGAGCATGGAGGATTATGAGGGTAATTGGAATACTATGATAAATACTTTGAGAAAAGATTAAATATATGAAACATAAATTTAATGTGTGTTTTTAATGGAGGATGTATCACTCTTAGGGTATGTAATCTCTAATAATAAGATATTTATGGACCCTTTTAAAACAAATTCAATTAAGGAGTGGCCCAGAAAAGAAACTGTAATTTATTAATATAGTTTCCCTAGTATTTCTATGTATTACAGATGATTTGTGATGATCTTTTCATGATTTTAATTCACATATTCCAATATTAATTATAATGGAGTATATTTTATATAGACTAGTGACTATGAATACTGCTTCAAAGAGTGGGAAAAGGGTCTTATCACAACACGAGTAATCATACATTCAACATGTGGGAAACTGTGTATGGAATACAGAAAATCTTCAAATAAAGGACTTCAGTGTGTAAGGATGAATAATGATAACATGTTATACTATGCTTCAAGGTAGTTGAAAATTCCGGAGAAAATCTATCCCTCTCATGATCTAGAGTTAGCGGCTATGACATTTGTGTTGAAAATCTTCTAGAAATATCTATATAGGGAGAAGTGTGAGATATAAACAAATAATAAGAACCTAAAATATATATTCCCATAGAAGGAGATAAATATCCCCCAATTAAGATAGTTATAGATAATCATGGATTAAGACTACTCAATCCAGTTTCATCTTTGTAAATGAAATAAAGTGGAAAAGTATCTGAGTAGAAAGGATCCAACATCTTTATCAATAATTAGAGTTAAGAAGGTTCCAATCATATTAGACCTATAAAGGATGGTCATGTGAATCATTGAGGATGAAACATCATCAATACTTTCTCAAATTATTTCTCTACAATCACTTTGGGATAAAATATGTGATTCTCAAATAAATGATGTGGAAATATAGATGAAGGTGGAATCTATAAGAAATGGGATATCCAATGGGTTCAAAACTGAGAAGGAATGACTCATATGATTTAGGAATCAATTATGTGAATCATCCAATCCAGTTATATGGAATGATATTTTGAATTATGAATATAGATCAACTTTTTCTAATCACCTAGTAAGGGGAAAGATGTATTGAGATCGCCATGAGCACTATTGGTGGGAGAATATAAAGACGAAGGTCAATGAATCTGCATCATGGTTCCATGTATGTTTTCATGTGATGGACGAATGGAACAATTTATAAGGGGATGATGAAACCATTACCTAAAATAACATGGAAATGCGAAAACATTGTCATGAGAACATTCAATGGAATTCCAAATACTTCCAGTAGAAATAATTCAATACGGGTCATTATAGATCATCAAACAAAGACAGATCACATTATCTCAATCAGATAGGACTTATCACTCAATAAAATTACATATATATACATTAATGAAGTGTGAGTCTTCATGGAGTTCAACTTCCAATTATATAAAATCGATATTTGAGCTTTACATCCTTGTTTTGGAGATGTATCGAATATGATCAAAACAATAATTTGAACTTCAGTACAGCTTATCACCCACAAAATGGTGGCCAATCTAACTAGACTATTCAAAAACATGAAGAAATATTTAGAGAATGTTATATGGAACTAAATAGAGGATTGGATTAATATATTCTTATGGATGAATTATCATAAAATAATAGTATTCACGCAAGCATCCAAATATCTCCATATGAATCCCTATGTGGTAAAAGATGTAGAACAAAAGCATATTGGGGTGAAATTTTTGAATGGAAGAAAAAAGGACTTGACGTGGTAGGTTTTATAAAAGAAAAGGTAAAAAATATTCAGAAGAACATCATGGTAGCCCATCATTGACAGAATATCTATGCCAGAAATCAATGATAGGATATAGAGTTTAAGATTGGAAATATTGTATTCCACGGTATATCTCAATGGAAGGGATCAAGATATTTGTAATGAATGGAAAGATACATGTCTAGTACATCATTGACTTCAATATTCTTGACCTCATCAAAGTTGTGGCCAATAAAAAATCACTTAAACATACCATGTCTCATGTATATGATGAATTCCGCATATCTATCTCTATGAAGTACATATTAGGTCCCTCACATGCAATTAAATTTATAGGCGGTAATGATGGATGATGTTATCTCTTATAAGGAGCAGTCAATGATGATTTTGGATAATAGAGATAATGTTTTGCATAGTAAGACCACTCACCCTATCAATGTAATATGGCAGAACCATATGTATGAAGAGTTTACATGGGAACTACAAGAAGAAATGATGGAATAATACCCTAACTAGTTTTCGACATATAATGTGAAATGACAAGTCGAAAGATATATTTCATAATGGGAGAAGAATGTAATGAGCCTTAATTTTATCAACCAAACATCCCTTCTTATAATTACGTTATATATTATGAATCACATAAAAATCACATTGATAACTTAATAATAACATTATAAATTAGTAATGAATCAAATAATAGGTATTTATAAAAATCAAGGAACTTATACCGATGATATAGTAACATGTCTATTGGAATAGTAATGTGACCATTAAGAATATTATACCGGCCAATAGAATAGTAAAATCACCTATAAATGTTAATTTAAAAGTTTGGTAACTTTTATATGAAAATATGATTTATTTTTATCATGGTATATTTGAATAAATGTTTTGAAAATGATAAATTATGTATTTCTATTTTTATAAATTGTCATTTAAATTTATCAATTTAATTGTTAACATAATTATTTAAAACAAAATGTAATTTCCAAAAATACATACATAGATTAATATTTTTTGGTACTACTATTATAGGATAATATTAGGAGTCCATAATTATTTTTTCAATCTGTTATAAAATTATTTTTAATTTTTAATTTGTATTTTTCATTTAAATTTTGATTTAAAAACACATTATTTTTTCATATCTGGAAAATTAATTTCATATAATGGAGACCATTTTTAAAATCATCATTCCGAACTAACGGTGAGGTAAATTGTTTGGAATTTTTCTGAAACAGTTGATTTCATTAAGAATAGTGAAATTCAATAATTTATGGTATAAGCTAAATAGATGAATTATTGAGTCAAGGATGATGAATGGATGATTTAACCCATTCTAGTTCAAGATAACTTGCCCCAATATCAATCAGTAGTTACAATAATCCACAATATTTATATTTTTGATCTAAAATAATAAATATATGTATAAAACAATCCCAAAACACCCATATCCTAAACTATAAATACCACCCACACCACATATTCTCCTCACACAATATAATCCTTAAAGGATCCCTTAATTATTCCAAATTCTCTTCTCAAGCTTCTCTCCCATCATTTAGGATCCTTTGGCCTCAAGAAAAGACCAAACCCAATTTCCATAAGGAGGTTCTCAAGGAGATGAATTTGAAGAGCTAAAATCCTCTTTCGTTATCTTTACATTTCTTTTTAATTTCTTTCCCTTTATTACCTTCTCCACACCTACATATCCCATTTTTTCATGGTCAATACATTATCCTTTATATAATGTAAATTTAGTATTTTAATGGATTAATCCATTGTCAAATCGTCTCCCTCTTATACTTATTCTAAATATGAAAAGATCATCTATGATGAGTCTATTTACCTCTAAGGTTGATGATGCATTTTCATTTTCCATTATTTCAATCAATTATATTCATAAAAATTATTTTATATTTAAATAAGAATATAATAAATGTATTAAAATTTATTTACTTTTTATGAACTATTATATAAATTGATTAAGAAATAAAATGATAATAAATCTTGATGGTTATAAAAACCACCAAAATAAACAAATTATTCTATTATTATTGTTTTATATAATTAATAATCTTTTTTTAAAAAAATAAAATGAAACCTGGAACCATTTAATTTTTTTGATGTTAATTAATACCATAAATTTCACTTATGTATAGTTGTTACACTTTGACAAGAGTAATCATAATAAAACATAATGGAGTCACTCATTAAATCCATGAAACTTATGTTCTCAGAATGACAAAATTTAATAAAATAACTCAAAAGATGGACGTAAATGAATAAATAAAATTATAATCAATACAATTTATGATGAATATGCTATGAATTAAATTATTAATTAATATACTTTTATCATCCAGGACATGAATTTACAGTTTAGAACACATTTGGACATAATGTAGAAGATTCTATCAGAACCTCAATTATTTCCTTGGAGTTATGATTTCTCTCTCATTAATCATGTATAATTATTAATTATTATTTTGAACTATTGCAAAATTATATTTCTATATTCTAGAAAAATGTACCAAGATTAATTATCCTTTCTTTTATTGGAAAATAAATGTTTTGTAAGGACACCTTTTCAATTCCTCATGATAATCATGCCCGATTAAAGATAACATTCCAATTTCATACTTATTTTCAGCTTCCATCCACAATATGTTTTATGTGGAATATAATTTTTTAATATTGATCTTTTTTTCCTGAACAAATATATATATGTTATTTTCTATTTTTATGCAATCAATAAGGCCTTTGTCAATTTTATAAACTCTTTAATATTTTCCCTTTAACCTCACTAAGGTGGCTCAAATATAAATTGAATTAGACAGTCATTTTACATTTAATCAATTTAGTTGTTCCTAATTTATCCTAATCTATTAATATTTTCCATTATTAATGTCCATGTATGATATAAATCCATTATTTCATGGACAACATTATGATATGATAATTTATATTCCTTATTACATGATTACTATAAAAATTTATTTCAATGGGTAAACCTTATGTATATTAATTATGTTTAATTTTATATGCCTGACACATATGTATGTACATGTTTTGATGGGTGAAACCAGAGAGTGCTCTAATTCATTGGGAAATGATTAGTCTCTTGAGACGTCATGTTGGGACAAGGTCTGAACCTGATTTTTTATGGGACAATTTCTTCCATATGAAATAGTGTTAAAATTATGCGATGAATGATGATTATTTCAAGTTTTATGTTGTTTCCAACTTTATATTGTTCAATTATTACATGATCACCTCATCTACATGTGATGGTTCCTTATGTTTATTCATTCTCCATTATTTTTTCAGTCCTCATGTTATGCCTTATAACCCATGTGTTATGATTTATTCCTATATTTATTCTCCTTCTATGATTTTTAACTCTTCCAATTTTTTAGTAATTCACTTGGTTATCCTATATTGTTTGAGAGCACACATCTATTTCAGATCCCATTTTATGGATTAAATAAATGATTTTTTTGTAATCATGCATTTGAATTATGTACCTAGAATTCCAAATACACTATAAATTATGATCATGGGTTTTTAATTGATGGTTACTAATGTTAAAGTCATTTAATAATAAGTTTAAAGGCTATGGTTTCTATATATGTCTTGGATTGGAATAGAATATTGAATGGGCATGCACTAACGTCAGCATATTATAGGATAATCAATGGGACATCCAACTAAAATTATTTCTCACCCATATACTTGCAACTAGGTGTGTGTGAAGACCTTATGTCTACTTTTTAGGATGATCATAGACTTCATGATGGATATAGATGAGGACCAATGTTTCTTTATTGAGCATAGACTATTGTATAAATTATTATGGTTCGGCTGGAGAAGTTTGGAAATGTATTAGAGACCAAGTATAGGTCTAGATCTGAGTTAGTAGTAGAGGTATGTCATTTAATTTTAGTTTGTTCAATGTACTCCTGTATGTATGGTCGACCTAGTGGATAACCAGATTTGTATGTATGATAAGACTATTCTGAATTTTATAGCATTTCAATGATTATTAAAACATATTTCCATTTCAGTTATTTACTGATTCATTTATCTATTTATATACTTCTTTGTATGATATCTAGTTATTTATTAATGTTTTACTCTGATATGAGAGAATATTATCCCCATTGTACTATCTTTAGACCCTCACTTCTAGTCGGAAGACTCTATTTTATAGGGAGGCACACTTTTGGCCTTGTGGTGCGGCACCATATTAGTTTCATCCCATTTAGGACATTACAAATTATAGTAACACATTCGGAACTACATTATTTATCTCAATTTTTATCTATCTTCCCATATCTCATACCATAATTTTTTTTTAAAAAATAGATCCAAATCTAATTATGGAATAATTATAAAATTAATCTAACTTATTTTCATTCAAACTGGTTTGTAATTGATAGATTCAAAATTAAATGAAATAATTATTTTTTCCGTAATTTCTATTTTTTATGGGATGATAAATAATATTTTTTATAAATTTATACATATATACAAGTAGTGTTTCATTTCTTATTAACCTACATTAATTAACAATTTTAATCATTTATTGTTTATCTCATTTATAAGGATTTATTAATTAAATCTGAATTCCATTTTATCCTTAAAATATATAATGGTAACTTCTCCACCTTTCCGTCATTTCTATCCTGGAAAATAACTCTTAACAAGTTCACCTTAAATTTGATTCCATATTCAGTACACACAAAATTCTTCTGATCAGTGCTGTCAAAGGTGAGTTCCATCACAAGATGTTTTGCAAGTTTCCCCTAGAGAGCCTTGATATAGGTTTGGCACTACAAACCCATTAAGGGTTTCCATTGGAAGGTTCCACATAAACTGGCCTTGGAGGATCTAAGGCACCAGGAATCGTAAAGTCATGCCCCTTAAAAAATAGGGATACTTTATAAATAATTGTTGATGATAGTAATATTGGAAATTGGGGCTAAATAGTGGTATAAATTGAGGGTTCCTGGAACATGTGTGGAAATCAGGTCTTTGAGGCTATAGGGGTGGAAATCAGGGGGGAATGATAATTGATGTCTACATAGTACAATGGGTGAAAATTGGTGGTATAAGGGATAGGGGTGGAAATTGGAGTTGAAATCGGGGGATACTATTGATAGAATTACATATATGTGGGATATCAATAATATTAAAAATATATTTTATGAAGTGGTAACAGAATGACACTATATAAAAATAAATTAGCCCTAAATCTACACATCACAACACAAAATCTACCACTATGTACACTAATTTGTATTATTTTTATTGAATTTATTGTTTATTTAAATTTAAAATATTTTTTGAAATATATGAATATTTAACTATGTCGTGGGATGCACCTTAGTTTCGAGAGGCATGTGCCTCATTCCATCTCCCTATGCAGCCATTACTCTTTTCTGACCAACATAGGTTTTACAACACTATTGTTGACTATTGTGAGTAGATAAGAGGTCAAGAGCAATTGATTCTTCTAAATCGTATAACATTAAGTTTTAAATTTTATTTATTAAAATTTGATAGAACTAATGGATAATACTTTATCATTTTTTTAATATTCTATTAAACATGAAAAAATATAAATATGAAATACGAATATATTTGTTAGTATATAACTCATAGTCTTCTAGTTTTTCCTTTTTTATTTTCTTCCATAATTTGGGGACACATTTATTAATATAAGAATAAAATATAATCTTGGACACCATGAATTTGTTTTTTAAAGACATAGTTTTAGAGCGTAGATAAATTATAAAATTATTCAATTTAGAGTGGAGTTGATTATATGACATTGTAATGGAAATTGAATAACATATAAAGCAGAATTCTATATTATTTATCACAATTTACATCATTTTAATTTATTTTTGGGTGGATTTTGTTAATTTTAGTAGAATGTTTGATACTACATTAATTATCTCTATTCATATCTATCTCCATGTACCACCATATTAATAAATGGATTTTTCAGGAAACACCTCACATTATTACATAATTATGAAGTGAATAATATGTATTTTCATTTGCACTATAATTTTATACTAAATAAAACTTTAATTAAACAATTATATTTTCCCTACACAACATACATTTTTATGAGATATAAAATATTCATTGCTATTCATTTATGTATATGTACTAATTGAGTTTCATTTCTTATTACCTTTTGATAATAATAAAATTTTAATATATATCATTTAACTCATTTATAAAACATCATTAAATAAATTTGAATTATAATTTCTCATTATAAAATATATTGTTGCAATATCGACATTTCCCTCCATTCCCTATAGACCACAAATTGTCAGTTGGTTCACACAAACATTGATTCCCTATTCAATTCAACCAAATTTCATTCAACTCTTGTCAGTATATTGGAGTTCCATAGCAAGTTATTCTTCTAAATCAAAAAATAGATTAATGAATAATATATTTATTACATATAGAGAAATTTAATATATCGTAAAAACTAAGATTTCTTTATTAGAATTCCATTAAATGAGTAATAAATATATATCGGAAATATCATTATATTTGTTGTTATATGGATCAGAATGTTCTAATTGTTCATGTTTTCATCCCTACCATCTTTTCAGTACCCCACTATCATTATATGAAATTTTTTATATAATCATGAAGACTAAGGATTTAAGCTTTAAATAGTGATTGATAGAGCTAAAATAAAATATTATATTCATTAATTTAGAGTGGATTTGACTCTGGGATAATAAAACATACATTTAATTACCAATAATGCTACATTCCATATTCTATATGAGCTGGTACCTCCACCACATTTATTTTTGTGTGTTGTTGGTTAATTTTAGTACCTTGTTTGGTACTTAATTATTTATCTCACTCCCTGCCTTTATTTTTATTTAATCCTCTTTGAATCAATTTTATCAGTTTAAAGCAGAAACTCTCAATCTTGATTATTATTTTTGTAAATTTTTTAAAAACAATCTCTACATTATAACCTTTTCTATAATGAATCTCTATTTTTATTCCTAAATATTACATATTTTTAGATTAATATACATTATAAAACATAATTTATTCTCGAGGACTGTTTAGGTTTACTTTCTCCATATACTAGAAAAACAATCTTCTTTTTTAATGAACTATCATCAACATCTCCCACAAATGACTCCCCATTTAATAGTCATTATAGACACATCCCACATAAAACTATTCTTCATAACATGGGTATTGGAATCATAAGAATGGGTGTCAATAGATACCCAGTAAGGGGTAGCCTAGTAGATAAAAATCCAAGATATTATGGAAGAATAATATAAGAATAATGGTATCTGGTCATGAAGAAGACTAACAAATATAATACCAAAACATTCATAGATCATAAATTTTGGCCATAGAATAAATAATTATTATTTCAAAATACATGGTCCATAAGAGTGTGAAATCATAAAAATCAATTAGGGACCATAAGTTCATGTCATAAAATTTTCAAACCATCATAAATATAGAAACCATTCCATATGTTAAGGTTTTCTACAAGACCATCATCAGAGTAGATCTGAACTTTTCAACGGTTCCCCATTGTGGATCAAGAATAACTTATTTCCAATAGTTTATCAAGCCCATCGACTTGTTTATTATTTTTTCCTGAGGATATATAAATCATTATATAATGCATTAGAAGGATATATATACCCCACCCCTCATATAATGAATGAAAACTTATGTGTTCCATAATACCATAAAAAATTCATCATAAAATCATATCATAACACAACAATAGGAAATGATTTAATAAGAATTCGAGATTTTCATCATTTAATAACCTATTAAAAAGGAAATTTTTTCATAAAGATTTCATCAAGGTATAACATGTGGAAGAATAATGAGTTCCATAAACATCTTATTATCATAAAAATAAACCCATTAGATAAATAATAATAATGGAATTCTGGGGTCATATACCTATTAATGTAAGAGTAACATAAAAGTATTTCGTATTAGATTGAAAATGTTTTTGAAATATACCTTCAAACATTTATGTAGGAAAATATTATCTCCAATTCAAAAAAAATCTTTTTAAAATATAAAATATTTACAAAATCCATTTCTTGGAAAATAAAAATAAAAAAACCATAAAAATACTAATAAAATAATTTTCTTTTAAATTAACCATTAAAATTTAAAATGTATGATTCTAATCACTAATTATTTAGGATGGTCGATAATTCTAGACATTTTATATATATATATAAAGAATGAATCCCTCAACATTGCTGGAAAAAGTAAAAAGATCCTTAGTTAGAAAATAAAAGGAAAATTACAAATAATTTTTTTTAAAAAAATTAAAACATTTCTAAACTATACTTTACAGAATAATAATATAATATATACTACATTCAAGTAATTTTTTCTAGAAAATATATATTTGGAGGAAAATGGTTTCTTGACAAAAAAATGAATAAAGTGGAGTTTTCGTAAAAAAAATATTTTTGATCGATTGAGTACTTCAAGAGAAAGAATTGATGAGAAAGAAATGTATTCTCAATACATAAAAATAGGATAAGAGGACTCATGGGAATTATTGATAGGTAGACCATATTGTTTCACTATTGGAGTCTTAATCATAAACAATCCCAATAAACAGTGAGATTATATCATAAAATCATTACCACATTGGTAACATGTAAACCCAATGAAATATAGATACTCAAATGGAAATATAAATCCTATTAAATATTTAAAGAATCATCATAAAAGTAATTAATGGGATATATAAAACATTGATAAAATAGAATTGTGTTGAATATGGCATGTGTGACATAGAAAATAAAAGTGATATCAAAATCCCTTACCTGATATTCGACTTCCTTCATACACATTCAAAGCACCTATAAAATAGATATAAGTATATTATAGATATATTAAATAAAAATAAACATTTATATCAAACCATTAATGATTTATATATGGGATATTTATTACCCACTTATCGTTCATTCCTTGTAAAATTGGTTCATGGGTAATAACTCCTATATTTTTCAAATATGTATTGTTTTTTTTATTTTTGGTCATTGTACATTGATGGACATTATATCATCACCATAATGTTAAAAATGAAAATAATATAATATATTTTAATTATATTAAATTTTATATTCATTAATAAAAGTTATAATATATATATTAAATGCACCATTCATAGAGATGGTAGGCCTTATGAATGCATGAAGGCTGCTTCCAGATTTTAATGGATTAAATGAATAAAACGAAATTTATTATTAAATTTTATAGAGTCATTATGATGTAATATATATAAAATATATTTATTTACATAATAATTATTACCTTATATAAAAATCATTAGTGACAATGAATCAAAATGATTTTCGAGGCGATAGTCCTTCGTACACAGCAACAACGTTAGTGTATACCCCAAGAACTATAAACTAAAAAGTTAAATGTGATATTATATTTCAAAAGTGAAATTATGTTACAAATATAATATAATTATATTAAATACATAATTATACCTAACCATGGGATGTGCTGATGGAAGTAGAATTATATTGGTTCGTAAGCCATAGTATGTCGTAAATATGACATATAGATTCCTTAACCATTTGATGGGAATGTATATGGATAAAATTCATAGTATTACTATAAAACTTTTCATAATATGGATGATACTGAGGTTATAATATGAGCAATTTTTAATATCAATTCAGGGATATGAAATAATAAATAAAATTATATTGCATTGTTAAGAGAATTACCTCTTATTGTGAGAGCCTCCTTAGATTTACACAAAGAGGCATCATCCAAAAGTTTCATAACAAAAAAATGACTCAATATCATGGTAATCGACGTTATGAAGGGTTTTTAGAGGGAATTGGAAGAAAAAAATGTATCTTGTAGTGTGGAGAGGATTAAAGAGGAGTGGTCTTTTTATACTAGCTGATATGAACCAAGTTGGAAAATACATGAAAATTTCCATGATGACTCCAAAATGAAGAAGTTCATCATATAAAAAACGATTCAAAATGTCTATTAATTTGAAATTGGGATATAATAGCATTCAAATATGGGTATAAATTTGATTTATATATGTTTTAATGGAAATATCACCCTTATTGTTTTAGTTATACCCCACAATAAACCCATTTTATCCTTAATAGCAGAAACATATTTTTATTGATTTCACTAATAATTATGGTAAAAAATTAGTTTTAAGAAATTGGTTAATATTAATATTGATGATTCAGAATATGGATTCATTTTTTTCAAATTCAATTCATAAAATTTACAGAATTATTTTAATATTAATCCTGCAGACATAGTAAAAAATTGTTTTCCAAAGGAAAAGATTTCAATGGTATGAACATTTTAAATATTATAATTGATCAAATAATTGATTTTAATTACCCAATTTTGATTAATTATAATATAATTTATGTAATTGTACCTTTATAATCATTTTTTAAACAAATCTAATTTTTATATCCATTAAATGAATTGAAACGTTTTTATATATATCAGTATTTTTCACTATTCATTAAAAAAATAAATCATTTTAAAAACTAATCAGTTATTCAATATAATATAATTTTTTTATGCTACTTGAAAATATTTAGTTTATTTTTTTTCATATTAAATTTATATGATTGAAAAAATTAATTTTATAATATGAGTGCAAAAAATGAGACAAAATGGCTCCTTAGAAAAATATAGTTTTTCAAAAAAAATTCATTTTTTTCAATTAGTTTTTATTTTAATTTTTAATTAATTGATAAAATAATAATTCCCTTTACAATATTTAAACCATAAATTTTCATAAAGTTTTTATTCTTATTTATAATTTCCATTACAATTTCTAGGAGATAATAAATTCTAATTTTTTAATAAAATATATCATGGTTCTTTAAAATATCAGTTTGCGTGTAACACAAGTTATCAAATAAGATAACTGTTGCATGCAATGGAACCTATCAAAGAAATTAATTTATTTCAAAAGAACATATTTCATAAAATATCTGGGTGTTGCATTATACCCCCTCATACAAATATTATTTCACCATAACATTCATCATTTCATTAAAAACTAATTAGGATATTTATAACTCATCATATCTTATGGTTCGCACATAGATTCATCAAACTGTTAGATTCACCACAAAATTTTTACCAGGTTAATGGTCTTATTTCATAGAACATTCTCTCTGTGATCTTGAATCGGCACCAGATACTCCTCATAAGAAAGATATTTCCCCAATGATAGGACATATGAGCTTAGTACATGTAAAGGATCATGTATTTACTTCCCCATGAGAGATACATGAAAAAAATTAGGGACTTGGGAGAGAGTTGCTGGCAGTTCCAAATGTTAATCTAATATCATGAAAAAAATAAAAATTCCCAAAATGTATAATATACCCAGGTACCATCTTCCATTTCTTTTTTAGTTTTTATAAACTTTTTCCATGGTGAAATTCATAAAAATACATTTTCACCAACCATAAACTACAAATTTCACAAATTGTTATCAATATTACTATTCTATAGACTTTTTGAGTCCCATATATATTGATGAATAGCTCAAAATCTCTCTAAAATTTCCTTAGCTTTATCAGGTCCCAATATTTTTTATTCTCCAACATCTTTCCAGTAAGTTGGAGCTCATCAATTTTCTCCATTGAGGTTCTTATAAAGAGCCATCTGAATTATAGAGTAAAATTAATTTTGTAATAAAACTCAACATGAATATAGTTTTGACCCAAACAACATTTTAAATGTAGGAAAAAAGACATCAACATAACCTCAATGGTTTAGATTTTAAATCATACTTACAATCTTTTTGAGGATAATATGTAGTGTTGAAACTCAACTTTTCATCACATTCTTACTAAATATGTCACCAAAATTTTGAGGTGAATCCCTAATCTTGATCAGAAAAAACATGAAGTTATACTCCATGAATTCTTACCAAAATATAATTGTATATTCTATAATATATATGAAGATAAAAGTATCCTATAATATAAATAATTTGTAAATAATTGATAAGGTTGATGAAAAAAACACATATATCATTATTCTCTTTAGATGTTTTGGGGATTCCAGTGAAAAAATCCATGCTGATGTTTTACTAATATTATTTTATTATGGGTACTGTTTGTAACATGATGTGGGAATTTTTTACTCTACCAGAAATTACTAACATAGAAATCATCGAGATACAATCTCTACAATATCTATCTTTATGAGATCCCACTAGAAATACTATTTCAAATATCTATACATATTTCTCTTTAAAGGATGGATATAGAAAGAAAAAATATGATCCTACACTAATATATCATTATTCAAATTAATTATAGATAGAATGAATCGGTACTTCCTAAAACTTATCATTCAATCACTATCAAGGTTAAACTTTGGAACATATCTCACTTTATTTTGTAATACACATCTTTGTTCGAAACCTCTATTATTATCTCATGAATAGATGTTTTAACACTCATTTGAGAAACTTAATACTTTTCCACTTTATTTAAGATCTCAAAGTACATCCTCTTTAATTACTTAATTACTTTATCTTCTGTGTTCCTCATCATTTATAAGCTAATAAGATCTTTTCCATTCAATGTATCAAGCACCTTGTTCGTTTTTCCAGGGTGGTATTGTATTGAGTATTTAAAATCATTAATTATCTATAACTATCACATTTGGAACATATTCATCTCATTTTGAGTGAATATATACTCTAATATTTTTTGGTCATTATATATCTCACACCTTTCTTTAGAAAGTAAATTTCTCAATATCATTAATAAAACAATTACCACAGCTAACTCATAATCAAGAGTTTTGTAATTTTTATAATGAATATTCAATTGGTCGAAGGCATACTCTTTAACCATATAATTATGAATGAGGAAACATCCAATACCTTTCTAGATGCATCATTCTAGATTAAAAACCATTATCTACTATTAGGTAGTGTGAGAACTATATCCCCGAACATCCTTCAATTATATTCCTTGAAATACTCTTCATGTTAATTCGTCCAACGAAACATGACTCCTTTTGAAGTTAACATGGATAGTGGATTAGAAAACGATGAAAAATTATCCTCAATAAAATGATAAGATCTATCTATGCCATGTAAGATATGGTTATCAGTTAACATGGTTGGTTTGGGTCAACTTTTAATAACTCTTTCTTTCAATGATCCACTAAAATACAATTACAACAGACTATATATATCTTGAGTGATTGTTTCTAATTCCAAAATTCACACTTGATAAAATTTTTATACATATTTTCCTTTCTCAGCGTCCATATAATAATACAAAAATGATATTCACGCTCTTCCTTTCATTTTATTACATAAAAATATCATCTCAAAATACCATGAAAAACTGGTCAAGGTAATATCTAAAGTCTATATTCATTAAATTCATGATTATAGTAGTGGAATTTGAAAAACAAAAAATGAATCAATATAAATTCATAGTGCTTGTACCTCATACGGAAGGCTGTTTTTGTATTTGTTCATTTTGATGCTCAAATTATAGTAAATGTATTGATGGTCAATATTTAAAAAGTACATAATTCCTTGAAATTTATTGAAGAGACATCAATGTGGTATATCAGAAAAAATTAATTGATTGTTATACTTTTATGTTCTCAGCAATAAATGTAAAGGTACATTAAAACATAGTTTTCTTATAATAATATTGAATAGGATCACCTTATGGTGATAAAATAATGTGTATAAATTCCTTATAAATATTATCCTAGAGTTATATTTTCAGTTCATGTATTTAAATTAGGGTAATTCTATCATGATCATTCATTACATGTGTAGGACTATGTATTTGTTCTATTGAGAACTTTATATTTCAAATGATTGAAATATAAATAGGGGGAATGAATCGAATGTTCAAATTTTATGAGTTTCAATAAATTTAGCAGTATAACCCCAGAAACATATTAATATTTATTTAATTGGCATCATTTAGTAAATACTCAGGCATGAAAAAGTATAAAATAAAGTAAAACAGAAAATACTGAAAAGGATTATCCTTAGTGTAAGAACATACATTCTTTCATTAGATACTCCCATGGGTCTAGGTAAATTATCTTTTATGAATAAGTGGATAAAAATTCTGAAAACACTCATTAGACACCTTCCATATCTTGATAGAAATGATTATACTATCTCCTATAAGTTTAAAATGTTTCTTACAAAATAGTTAATAAAAAATATAAAAATAAATAATTTGTTAATTTTCCCCAGAAATGTTCTTTGGTTCGATGACCCTAAGTGAGATGGAATTCTATTCGATAAACCCAGTCTAAATGGATCAACTTGATCTACTCAATATGATGCTTCCTTTATTAATATTCTCCTTAATGAAATTTTTTATCTCTTTGGATAACAAAATACATGCTTCTTAGAAACTCCCCAAACCTCAATATCAATTTCCTCAGTCTGATGAAATTAGATTTATGGACTCATTACAATTCACTTAGGAACAATATTCAAAACTAAACCTCTTCTGAAATTCTCAAAATGTTATTCCTCAATCCATTAAAAAAATCATTAATAGTATGACATTTAACTATGATCTCCTTCCAGAAATAAAATAACATAAAGAAATATGAAGCACTAATCCTTATTCACATTCACAAATTTTATGAAGTGTGAATTAATTATGACTCTGTTTATAGGTTAATCAGAAAATAAAATGTGAGAAAGTGAAAAAAGTTCCAACTTACACAAATTATAAATCTCTAAAAAATACAAACATATAAACTCCAACACTGAACTCTCAAAAATTCTCATTATTTCACTAAAATAAATCTTCTAAAAATTTATAACATGTATTCAGTATGATATTATTTCTTAGCTTTATCCTGATTATCTTGCTCAACATCAGCCGAAATCTCTTTCTCAGATTATTTTCTGACTATCTTACTCTGCTTTAGTCTAATTATGTTTCATAGATACGTTATTTTTTATCATTCTCCACTTTAGTATGATTATCTTACAAATCATTAGTATGGTTATCTTGATCATAATTAGTTTTATTTTCTTTATCAATATTTGTTTGGTTATCATTCTTAGCTTCAGTATAATTATCTTTCTCAGACTCAGTATGATTATATTTCTCAACTTCTATATGATTATCTTGTGTAGCATCAATCTAATTATCTTTCACATAGTTATTTTGATTGTCTTCCTTGTCTAATTAAATATAATATTCCTTACCAGATTCATTTCAATTTTTCTTTAAATAGTCACTCTAATATTCTTTCTCAGAGTCAATCTGATTTTATTTCTCATATTCAATGTAATATTACATCTCAAATCTAGTTAGATTATCCATATATGATTTAGTCTAATATTCCTTCTCAAATTCAGTCTGGTCATCATTTTAAAAGTCAGTAAGATTTGACTTCATTATGATTGAATTTCCCATTACGGTGGAATGTATTCAATAATAAATCCCCTTAGTAACATTCAATTATTTTTGAATTATATTCTTTAAAAAACAATATTTATCTAAAAAGTGAAACAAATTATAAAAAAATAGCAGTGGTTCTTTAGAACACAACATCATGGCTCGAAAGAGTATATGAAAATTCCTCACAAAATATTTAAAAACCCCCAACAAAATAGACATGTATCTGATGATCAGTTCTCAAAAACCTTCTAATAAAAATATTCTTCATGGGTAGGGATTAAGACCCATAAGGCATAAGTAATTTTTAATGGATGTTTTTATTATTCCTCCCACCTATATATAAACATAGGTTCATACGAAATATAAAATTTGACATTCCTTTCATTTAATATGATATGCAACCTATATAAAGAAATACAATCCATTCCCATAGTCACATAAAATTCAACTAAAGGTATAATCACATGATTTGTGGGAAGCCTTATCCCACAAACTACATCAGAGAGGAACTACAAACTCAGGATGCTACCATCATACCAATATGAGTTTTAACTGTTAACTATGTATCTAACCATTTCGATAGTAATTCAAAAACCTTATAAAATTTATTATATTTAAATGAGTGGATAGATCCAAAATCAAAAATGGAATTAGATGTTTTAGACTAGATTATAAGTGTACTTTTAACCACATCATTCTCAGTACACATTAATGTAGTCATGAACACATGAGATTTCTATTTTTCTTCAGTATTATGAGGATTTTAACTCTATTCATCAAATACCTTTAGATTCATGCACAATTTGGAATTATCCCCATACATTATACATTTAAATAAATAGAGCATGGGTTGTGAAAAAGTTATCATCATATTCCAATCTTTTATAGTAATCATTCTAGTTATCATATTTTAAAATTCGAAATCATGATTACTCACCTTTCTACATTTAAAGAACCTAACCTTTCCATTTATGCAATTCCCTTGATGTTTCTTCCCACATTTTTGAAATTTAGATGGATGATATTTGTTTCCCCCATGTAATTTATTCATGTTTTTATGAGTCTCAATCATTGTTTTTCTTATCAAAACCATGAGAATAATAGGAATCTCTAATTTCCATTTATACTTTTAGTGAAAAAGAATAATTTCTTAACAGGTACTAAAGTATCTTATATTAAATTCCATTTGAATACTTGGTTTTAAGCCACTAAATAATTGATCAATTCTACTTTCTGAACTAATTATTAAACCATAAGTGCACCTCGCAAGCCTTGTATTATTTTATTAATGGGTACCAATTGAATCATTATCCTTTTGATTGATCTCATGATGTTATTTATACATCCATGTATGTAGTATTTGAGTTAAGTACATATTTATAAATATCAACATACGATCATCCCATTTTATAGTGTCTATTTTTTCCTCTTGACTCATATTCTAATTTGGGTTCCACCGTTGATATGCGTCACTTTTAAACAATAAATATCTAAGAAAATCTTGTCATGTTTTGAGAACTAGAGAATAAAAAATATCTTATCAATTTTTTACATACATCACTTATCTACTAGTGGATTATGGGACTCACTAATATTAGATGGATGTAGAGTCATAAAAGATTAAATAGAACATTGTTTCCTCTTTGATCATTTTGAATCTCTACATGATTCATGTATTGAGTATGGTGTTTGATTATATTATGATTGTCATGTGTCCCAGTTCCAATAGAATTTTGTTTCTCATGTGGACAGTCATTACATCGCCCATCGTATTCTGCATTAGCGTGATTTCTTTAGTTTCCATAATTTGACTAAAACCAAAAATCAAAATTTGAAAACACAAATCATATTGGGAAAACACATAATCGTGAAAAAATATTTATAGGAGGTCTAAATAATGACACATTCTTTTCAGTTTATGACACCTTAGGTTTAAAATATGTAATTTTTTTCCATAATGTAATCAAATCTATGATAATTTATTGTAATGAAAATCTGTATTGACCATATAATATCCCCTAGGAGTGTCAAACCTGGACTATAGTAAGGAAATTTGTATTGAACCAACTAATTCTAATGTCAATCCTGACACACCATTTTCAGAGTTATTATTCCTAGATACATCTATACCATAACCACATACAATTTTAGTATGCATACATGGAAAAATTACTCGGTTAAAAAGAATATATTTGATAAAAAATAGTATGATGTTATCCTTCTGTTATTCATGTTCTTAGGGTTCCCATGATGTTTTTTAAACCCAATCTCTAAATATTGACTATACCCTTTAAAATGATACCAATTAAAATGAATTATGATTTCACACTAAAATATAACATCTTTTTAGATAAATATTCATTACATTACATAATACATTCCTAATGAAAATATTGGTTTACTGTATATGGAGACTATGGAATCATTCTTCTTATTTCAAAAAATATATACAACATATCCAAAAAATCCCCATTTTGTACTATTTATAGACATACAATACTAAGAATATTACATAATAATGTGAAGAAAATTAACATAATAATTTGTTTGATTTCATGATCGGTATTGGTATACATGGGGAAAATAATTTTGTGGCAAATTAAATAGAATTGAAAATAAAATCCTTTTAAAAATAATGGAAATAATTATGTGAAACCCCATTTTCTATGCACATGTTTGACCATAATTAATTAATATAATTACTTATGTTTAATTATTTTAATGAAATATTAATATTATAAAAGCAAAAAAATATTTTATATTATTATAATGAGTTTTATAGATATTAGATATGAAAAAATATAATTTTATACATACAAACAATATTTTTTCTAGAAAATATTTTGACCCCTTTTTAGGGAGAACTAATTTAGAAACTAAATTTTTACAATTTTGAAAATTTTATTTAAAAAATAAGATATATTTTTTAAATAATTTTATTAATATTTTCTTAGGGAGAATTCTTGATATATCAATTGAAATATACTTTTTTGAGTAATTCTAAGAAATATTCAGTTATAATTGAAAACTTCTTTTTATCAAATTTATTTATAAAATTAAAATATATTTTAAATTGTTTATAGAGTTATATTTGTTCAATTATACATCCATTAATCTAAATTATTTATTTTTATTAAACATCATATTGAATTTGAATATAAATACTTTGTATAATATTGAATATTTCTCATTAAAAACCTGTTTTCCCATCATATATGAGTGGTTAATGTTAAATTAATATATATCTATTAAATAAATAAATATTATATAATTGGATACCATTTTTTCACATTGAATAATTTATATTATCACATATGTCCAAATAAAATTTTCACAAAACTAGTTGTGAATGCAGTAGAAATTTTTTTCCATGGTTAAGGTAAAAGAGGGTTTAACAGGGGTCAAACTAAAAATATGAGAGATAAATTACCTACCCTTGTCTAATAAATATTGGTTGGAAATATTTCACCGATTCATCCTCAACAGTTATGTAATGGTCCATTTTTAACCCTTGTGTCATATGAAAAACATGGGATCACTCAATTCTTTTCAAGAATTCCAATAGTGTCCTCTTCCTCCTTTATAAAAGGACACACTCTTCTTTCATTTTGACAAATTCAAAACATTTTGGATTTTCCAATATATTCAAAAATCAATTACCAACCTCCATAATATAATCCTAAATTCCTTAGTCTGGGAATAAATCTATGCTATAATGTCTTTTAGTGAAAATCTAAGAAGGATATCTAAAGAAGTTGATGTTTTAATGAGTATGATGGAAGTTATGACTTCAGGAAAGTTATTTTTGTATTAGTTTTTACTATTATGATACACATTCAATATTCATCACATATTTGTTATGTGGTGTGTATAATACCGATGATTTTATTTTTTGATTCGCATATTTATAATTATTGTGTTTTACATGTCCATTTTAGGATCTCCCTTTTATGGGGTTTATGTTTAAAACTAAACCAAATAAGAAAGAGATTTTTGTCTCAATTTTATTTTATATGAGAAAAATGAAATATTTACCAAATGTTTCAATTATGTGGTGTATATGCTACCCATTAAGTTATTTAACAATCATTATACAAAAAGGTATTTTTATTTTCATATCCATAAAATGATATCCCTTTCACGGGGTTCATTACTCAAAAATTTCCAAATAAGAAAGATATTTCCATCTCACTTTTACTTTCTATGAGAAAAATTCCAAATTAACAAACTGTTTAATATATGTAGTTTATATAATAACCCAGAATGTATTTTAATGATACTTATATTAATTATTAATTCTATTTATATATCCATTTGGGGATATCTCTTTCATAGAGTTTATAGTTCAAAAGCAACCAAATCTGTAAGAGATTTTCATCTTAGTTTTAAACCTTTGAAAAACATGTCATATTCACTACCTACTTATTTTATGTAATGTATATAATCTAGTTTGCCATTTTATATCACAGATATCATTTTTTAGATATATTATGTTTCAGATGATTTTAACATATTTGGGGTCATATGATTAAAGGTTACCAATGTTGTACGTGTTTTATGTTATAATCTCATTATTTGTTAGTATTTGTTATCATTAAGTCCCAAATTATTGATATATTAAGATCCAAATCTCATTAATTATCATAAAAATTCTTCTCTTATGGCTATATCAAGAGATTACATGTTTCCCTATTATTTTACTCAATGTACTCAAGGGTTCAAACAAATTTGTCTCAAGAAAACCCATCTTTTGGATCAAAACTCTTTTGCTTCCAAAACCATAATATCAAAAAAAATTAAAAAATTATTATTTTTCAATGTTGAAAGGATATTTTCCATAATAAAATTTCAAATTATTTTTCAATATTCCTTTAAATATTTTAATTTTTATTTTCATTGAATATTATTTTTAAAATGTTTTATATTTGAAAAATTGATTTTAATAGAAAACTTATTTTCATCAAGAAATGTCCAGAGTAATATTTTAAAATACATTCCTATATATTATGACAATGTAGTGTTTAATTATGATTTAATATGGATATGAACCAAGGAGACCATTCTTACCCATTGTTGGAATGTTTTATTATGAAAAAAAGTTAATAAAACTTGTACGTATTCTACTGGTTATACCATTAAAGAATTATTAAGAAACCCAAGTCTTTTTCATGCGTTATTATATTATTAGATGATGAAATTTTTATTAAATGTCAATATTATACATTGGAAATGATATGATTAAATTTCAATAAAACCCATTTCATTATATGGGTTATGCTATAATGAATGTTTTATGATCTTGTATAACACATGTGGTTGATTTTCATTATTTGATGGGTGAGACCATTATCTATTTAAAATTTATTGGGTAAATCATTCCGTCACATATGATAATAATTGGAAAAAATTTGATGGTATTGATCCACTGTATGAAATATGTTTTTCTTGATGCACTATGGGAAATAAGTGTTTCCTGATCCACAATGGAAAATAGGTGTGACCTGATCCACAGTAGGGAATGGGTGAGTCATAATACACAATGGGAAATAGGTTATATGTCTTATTTATCTATGTTGATGGTCTAGATAGTTTAATTTTACATATGAATTTGTTTTCTATATTTATGATGGTTCCGCACTTTTATGAAATGATATTATGGTCTGCGATTGATTTATGTTGATTTCCAACTATTATGGCCCCTACATTATGAAATGATAAAGTTTTAATCCATGTCTATTATTTATGGTATATGATAGTTTTAATATGTTCATTATATGTTGGGTTCATTATAATTTATCTTAATTATCATATTTTTCATTCATATGATCTTAGATTGATATATCTTAAGTTTACCATTAATGATTATATGAGCTCACCCTTTATTATGTTTCTTTCTATAAGATTCAAAAGAATGATTTATATAGGGTATGTCTAAGAGGAGTACTACATGATAAGATATTTTGGAGAGATATTGAAGATATTTCACCTGAGTAGAATATTATGTTACATGATTCCAAAGGCTCTATAATATTACGGTCCTCCTGCATGTGTTTATGTAATGTAATGAATATTTGTATAAAAATATAAAACCCTTCTATGAGAAGCCTATGTCCCTTAAATTATATAAAAAATATTGTTAATAATTCTCCCTATAATTATAAAAATGGTAATAAATTCTCATATGAGAATCCCTTTACCCATTATAAATCCACTGTGACTATATTTTTGGAACTAATTCTATCATTGTATGATAGGTAGTCAAAAAAAAATTCAACAGTTTATTCAATAATACAAAAAACTATAAGAAATACTTATGTCTGACTTCAATTATAGATGTAACATTTAGAAATCATTACATATCATTCAATGGGGTACAATTTTTTATAATGGAGAGGACCACATTGAGGTATCAATTAAACCATGTAAACCACAATGTGGATCATTATATAAATGAGTTTTGGTTGAAAAAACATATCAAATTAACACAATATGACTTAAATTTACATACTCATGTATGGAAAATTTCCTAGGTTTGTATCATTACTACAAATTTATATTAAAATAAATAATATTATATTTAATGTATGTCATATAGTTTTAGGAAAAATTTAATGTTATGCTACATGAATCAAACATTAAATAAAAAATGTATTCTATCTAATTTTATCTGTTATAACATCATAATAGTAATTAAAAACACGTTCTTTATATTTGATTAATATCTTAATAGTATATTTACACTATTTAGGATGTTGAAAAAATAATAATATTCTTCTCTGGATTGAGTGTACACTGTATGAGGAAGAAAAGTACATATTTCACCCTTCAATGGTAAAAATTATTCCCTTATCCCCCTTTGTATATTTTTAAACATAGACTATATTCTTTAATTTAATTTTCATAGTATAATTTTTAATATTTCAATAACAATACCCAATGATTTTTTCCTACATTCATTCCATCAACAAAGTATCTGACCTACTAATATTTCATGTGCATTAATTCAATGAAAATTGATCCCCCATTTCAACTTAATTTTTTAAGGTTTTTGAAAAAAAATTACAGAGAAATATATTGTCAAAACCTTTTAGTTTCTAGAACTATTGATCACAGTTTAGAAGATATAATGATGTACATTATTGTCTATTTCAAAATTATGATGTCATACGGGCTTAGTATTTTTTACCTTGGGGTAAAAACATAAAATTCCCTAAAAAATATATTCTTAAATGAATGTGTTAACCTAACTGACTGTGTACATTCTTCACACATGGGACCCCCATCATTAGTTCTAATTTTGTATCATTAAAACTACCATACGAATGGAATTCATTCATCATCCCATAAAACATGGATCTAAATGTGAATTGTTTATATCTATAATCATCACAACATTTCATAATTATATCCCACATCAATTCCAAATATTTAATCAATGGGTCCAATAGACATTAATATCATTACAAATTTATTTTTTCTGATATAATAAGAGACAACATAATGCATTTTTTCATCATGAATGACCACGGTGGAATGTTTTAATTAACTATCATAACTGATCATATATGATTAGAACTACATTGTAAACCAAAAGGATTTATTCAATCTATTGATAATGAAAGATAGATTTTTATGTCCTTGTTTCTAAATTCAGGACACTCGAAATAAATTTTTTTCCTCGAAAGATAGTCAACTGGTTGTTGCAGATTCCTATCCTTAATTCATGTATCAATGTTCTATGTCAATTGTTTAGTGGTTATTGACATCCATATAGATATATACAAATTGGAATGAATGGTAAGTGTCCTAGAACATTCAAATGTATTGATTCAAATTGATTCTGTATATATTTCCCAAACAAATGGAACTTTATTAGTGATTTATGGTCAATTCGAAAAAATACTCATTCATTTGGAAAAGAATGTATTTTTTCAAAGATTAAACCCACAAAATATTGAATTTATTTTACATTATATTTCCAATAAAGAAGCTCATTTTATTCAATTATCATATCATGTAGAAGACAATGTATTTATGTAATGTTGGTGTCTCTCCATACACTAAAAACATTTATATTATATAATGTCAACAATACTAAAAATTTGGTTTATTTAGATCAACCTGTATACAATGGTCTATTTTCAAAACTATTTACCTTCTCAAATAAATTTGTAAAATCACAATGGACAAGTTAAATTTCGATTTTCATTTCTTACATATGATCTACATCATCATTTATGCTATTATTCATTTCAAATAATCCCAAAAAATCTGTATCATACCAATCAATATATATAATTAGTTTTTACATTCTTTAGTCAATAATTTATATATTTGATCTTTTTTTACGAATAAAAAGATTTTCTAAATATTCTTGGTAAATTTGTCTTAAATTACAATAAATAAACATAGAAAAAGGATTTTATAAGGGTGGTATACATGATCTGTTGCGAACATGAAGAACTCTATTACTATATCCTCATAATTTTGTCTTATTATTATCATACTATAATTTTTTAATCATATCCATTACGTTAGGATTGAAAACAATAATTTTTTGGAAATATAATTAAATACACATAATTTATTCATAATCTATGGAAAAAATTATATACAAATCTATGAAATTTGAATATTTTCCATTGAATAAAGTCATACTCACTTTGGATAATCATAGAATAAATACAAAAATAAAAGATAAAATTGATAAAAGTTATTAAAAATTGAATTTTAGACTCATTGTTTTGAGAAGGTTTCACATTGATAACCTCCCCATATAATGATAATTTTGAGTGTCTGAAATATTGTTGAATGAAATATGGCATCATTAAATTAGGAAATTGATAACTGTTGAAAGATTTGTTATTGACTAATAGAGGATGTCATTAAATTAATATAATGGGAACCTACATGGGATGATATCCACACAGATACTAAATTCCCCTTGGGTAGATTTCAATCTAAATTGAATGAAAATGTTAATTTTGGACTAATAATGTTGAATAAATCTAACCATTTTAATTCTATTAATGAAAATTCATAAAAATTTATCCTTTTTCACAAGGGTATCATGAAAATAAAAGAATCTATAGTGGCTAAAGTCTTATACTCTCTCCAAAACAGAGAATAAGAATTAGAACACTATTATAGAATCAATTAAGCTATATGAAGTTAATATTCAAATATAATAAGAGTCCAATGATTCATATAGTGATGTTTTTTTGTAGTGATGGGAATCATAGTTGTAAGTGGATGTGGGGTATCTATTAATTTAAATAGAAACATAGAGAAATAATGACCACTCTCTAAATTATCAATGTTTATTAGTTACAATGAAATATTGATGTATAATTTTGCTTGTTGTGTGAAACCCTATAACATTATATGTGATGACATGTTATTTTATATTTAGATAGTTGTCTTTAGATGATTATGACAATAAAAATAATTTTTTTATAAGTATAATGAATTATAAGTTTTAATAGGCACTACATGATTTCATCTTTTTTAATTATGAAAAACCCATTCGATTTAATAAACATTTATGTACTTCATATGAGAATAATTACACATTGAAAATTAATGTTTTTATACATTTGGAATGAACATCATCATTTATATAAGAATAATTTCATTATAAGTATTGTAGTGTAGTTAAAATTGGTTGGAGGTTTGGAAAACTCATTAACATGTTCCGAGGGTAAACATGTTGTGGTTGGTATAGGTTCTCAATTTGTATTTTCATTGGATTAGAAGGTCATAATTCAAGGATAGTTTCTATTAATTTTCATGGTTGAGTGAAACAAGAGAAAATGTATGATGTTTATTTATTTCATTACTTGGTTCATGGAGTGCTAAGTGGTGTATGAATGACCTGGTGACAAGGATATACTATTGAATATATTTTTTCACATGATAAAAATGTTCATAGGGCCCAATCACCTTGTATTGAGAACCCATTGTTTGAGGAACCTCATTAAATTAAATCCAATGAACCAGAAGTAACATGCATGGGTTCTAAAGTTAATAGAATCCCCAACTAACAATATTATTAGTATTTGATTATTTATTGAAATTTATAAAATCCACATGGCTAAGATGAAGGCACAAATGATAGTAATGAAAATTTATATCGGGGTTAGATAGAATATTCAAATTAAAGAAAATTTGAAAAACTGTCCTTGTGGGATTAATAAAATCCACTTCTGAAGATAATTATTAGAATACAATACCAACTATTTTGGATCTACTAAATAAAAAATTCAGCTTTAATAGTGTAAAAAAATAAAATCAACTCCATAAAAATGTCAAAGTGGAAATAGGGGATAATTTTAAGAAAAAATGCAGCAAATATGGATTCTTTTAATGTTGGTCAGAAATAAAATTTAGGGAGTTGAGGGTTCCCTATGTGGAGTATTAAATAGAGTTCTAGGACTCCCCATAAATTGTACTAGGTTTTATATAAAATATTTGGTCTATCTCAATGGGAATAATCAATAGAGATAACAGAAAAAAGATCAAAATGATGGCATCAACATACCCAATGGTGGTTATAATTAATGAATATGGTTTCAGAAGAAATAAAACACTAAGAATGATGACCAAATTACTAATTGGGATCGAGTATAGAATTAAAGTAGAAGGATTGATAGATGGTGTTTGTAAGGGATGCAACTAAAATGATTGGAAATTTATAGAATTTGGACACTATAAATGAAAAATCATGTCAATTGGGTTAAATTGAAAAATGTTATGGATGGATTTCTCTAGATGATAGTGGTAGAAATCAAATACAACCCTAATATCAGTGGGGACACAAAATTTGATTACCATTTAAGAAGGGTCATGTGAATCATTCAAGTGGTTGGGGTAGTTTATCTAAAACATGAAACATGAAAAAAGGACTTGTCCTACGAGGGAAAAAAATTTAGATGTTGATAACCCTATAACTAGAATTATTACAAAAACTGAACAATGTCTATAGACATCTATTAAAGAGAAAAATGAAAATATTTAAGACGTTGAATCAATGATATATTTTTAATGAAGATTAATTAATGACTTAAAAAATAAAAAATGTATTATTGACTAAATAAGAGTGGAAATAATAACATACATTAGTTTTTGATAGGTTAGATTTTTCCAAGAAGTCTGAGGGGATAGGCGGTTAATGCCTGATTCCATGAGAGCATGAATAATGTGAAGAATGGGGTTTGATTTGGGCGAAGTTTATAATATTGGTAAGGGTTTTATCCGTGCTTTCCAAAATGCACTGATAAAGACGGATTTTATTAGTGTTAACATAATAAGGGTTTATAAATAATATCATTATCAACACTAAATAAAATTATAATGAACTATATTTAGCACTAGTAGTATTATGACACTAATAAAGATAGATTTTATCATTGTTAACTATTTTAGTAATGATAAAACCAATATTTATCTACACTTTAAAGAGCTGATAAAAATGCATAAATTGAAATAAATAAATATTAACCAAATAAATATTAAAAGTTTATTTTTTTGAAAAATAATTAAAATAATTTTTAATATAGGATATTAACTACATGGATATTAAAAATGGGTGAAGTTGAATAACTAAAATGAAAAGTCTTCATAAAATTTAAAAGTTTAAATGTTTAATTAACTCCATTAACTATTTTTAAAAAATATATATTAAAGTGAAAAAAATACAAATTAAGAACATTAAATGTTAATGAATATATATGTAAAAAAAATTTTAAATATGAATAATTAAAAAAAGAAAATATAAATTTTCTATATAAGTGAATAAAAAATATTAAATGAATGAATGCTAAAAAATAGTATATTTTAGCAATTAAAAAATCAATATATTGCAAAGATATTTTAAAAATTAATAAGTTTTTTAATTGAATATATTATAAAAAATTATAAATGAATTAATGTTAAAATGAATATGAATGCATATTCGTTATATAAATTACATTTATTATATTAAAAATACTAAATAGTAATGATTAAGCATTTATAAATAAAAATTAAAAATATATTAAAATAGAAAATTTATTAAACATAAAAAATATAAATTAAATAAATTATAACAGATTTTAAAAAATAATTTATAATATTTATGAATAAATAATATTAAAAATGATGAAATTAAAAAAAATAGAAAATTTAATAAAATTTAACTATTAAAAAAGTGATATATTAAATATATTATGTTACGAAATAAAATTATAAACTGAATAATAAAAATTTGATATATTATATAAATATTATTTTTGTGTTTGTTTTTATAAAAAAATTTCTCAGTTACATATATGTCTGTTTGAAATATATATATATATATATATATATATAGGTGACCCAATATTGATATATGATAAATTAAAATTCAAATGATATTATATAATTTGTACACTCTATTACTCGATACTAATTTGTTAATAATTAAAATGATATTTAATTTTTATATATATATATTAATTTTCCCTGGATATCTGACTTGTTAGATGTAAATACATATTTAAATTATAAATCATATTTAAGGAAACATTATATAAAAACATTTACTAGATCTTGACTAATCCAATATGAGATTACCTTGTAACATAAAACCAACCTACAAAAATTTGGTGGCCTCACATGAGAACACCAATATCTCCACAAGATGGTGTTTAGGATCTGTTAAACAGACTATTAAACCATTCTTTTAATAGACAACATCAATTATCATTGAAATAAATATTATCCGGACATTGAACCTATATTTATATTTTGTTCATCAATTTCGATATCCCATGGAATAGGTCCGCAACCCAATAAAATTTGTGCCTATATTCCAACCTATACATTTATTAAAACAACCAATTAATAAGAAGTTACACGATTTAAAATTCAAAGATAAATTAATATTTATGCAAAACAAATATTAAATAAATATAGTTATCCTAGACAATTTATTTTCAATAAATATTTATCACATGTAGTAGACTATTATAAAATTTATTATACAAAAATATAATTCTCTTCATATTCCATGGTGCACACATATTGATCAATGGGAACGATACACATAAGTGTTTCTTGAGTATTACATGAACATTGTGAAACATAAATGTGTAATTTCTTCCTATGAATTATGGAGATATAATGTGCTTGAATATAACCCCATGAGAAATATATACTCTACCCTAATGAATTATTTTGGAGACTATGATACTATGTTTTCAATGGTTTTTATTTCCTTAACCAAATTAATGATATCCCTTATAATAAATCCAATTTATCACTTTGGAATTATATTTTTATTACTACAGATCAATTTGAAGTCTATTTCAATATGAAAAGACCAAATATTATGATATATTTGAATAAAAAACTATTCTTTAATGAGGTGTTTTCTATTTCTCATATGCATGTATTACACATCATTAAATGTTATGTGTCACAACATACATATGTTGAATTTTATATTTAAAAACATTCAAAACTATAATATTGTTATTATATCAATTTTCCAAAATTATGTCAATACATTATTATATGTTAAATTTAAAACATGTGTTACGTGTTGATGAAATTAATGGTTCACACTATACTAATAACAAAACTATTGGAATGTAAAAATATAAAAATAAATAAATAATGTTATAGTATTCTATTTATTTTTTACATACATTTTGATTTGTTATCACTATGAATAACATTACTTTATCTATATTACATATAGTTTGATGATTCCCTACTATATTTCTAAGCCTCCCAAAAATGACGGTCATCCCATTAACCCTCCAAATAATTTGGCCTCCTATCATTACATTATCTTAACCTCCTCCTCATATTCCCCACATCCCCTACTCCCCTTATTATCCTCCTCTCCACCACCCCATCTAGGTTATTCTTTAGTTAGAAAAATTCCTCAATGAATTATTTTTCATTTCAGAAAATATGATAGAGAATGTATCTAAAGGGTTTACTCTTAAACATCACATTTTTAATTCCTCACATTAGGATAATATATATACATGTCATCTATAGGTTTTATTAAATATTAAAATAGAATTTTTTTTATTTTTTTCTTATTATTCTATTAATAGTGTTTTCAATGTTAAATCTATGTTTTCTAATATTTTATTATATCCAATAGTTCAATAATATTTTTTGTAATATTTATTGAATTTTATTTTATTGTGTGTATAGAATCTCTCAATACACATAATGTAAGTTTCTAGGTTATTTTCGCAATACATCCCTCTATTGTTACTTTATATTTATACTCTTTCATAAAAAGTTTTTCTTGATCTTTCTGTAATTTTCATCTGCATGTTTACATTTATAGTTTTTATTAAATTAAGAGTCAAAGTATGCATCAAATTTTCTATTCATAAAAATTAGGATAATTTTATATATTATGTTATGTTTTCAATTATTTTTCCGTGAAATTAATAGTTATAATTCATATCATTAATGATTTGTTGAATATATATTAGAATTTCTTGAAATATATAAAACAACCATGTGTTTGTGAATGGATTTATAAATCTAAGGTTAATTTTATGATAGTGGCATCCATTGATTGTCTCTATAGATGTGTGTAAATTTACTATATCATAATATATTTGTTAGTGTGTCAGGGGTGTTGTTTTTTTAAAAAATTGAAACATCCTATGTTTTAATAAAGAAACATTATGTTCAAAAGCGTTGATGATACACCATATCGAGCTTAAATGAACAACTAAATATTATTATTTAAATGTTACCATTGTAACCTATTTGTTGGAATGGAGGGAATAAATAATATCAAATAATTATTAGAATATGGTTTCAAAATGTTTAAATAATGATTCATTGGTTACTAAATTTATTATAAATGGAAATAAAAACCAATTTCATATTAATGATGTGTTTTTATAAAAATATATTTAAAAGTGAATAATTGTGTTTATAAAATCATATCCCTCTTTATATATTTTTATTTATGAAAAATATATGTTATATATTCAATGTAATGATTTAAATGCATCTTATAATTTTCCTAGATATTATATAATATCATATTCAATTTTTTAGATAAAAGATATATTTAAAAAAATACAGTTTTATAGCCTTTTGAGAGGAGAAATGTTTTTAAATCCTATTTCTTAAATTGTTTACTATTTGAAATAATAAACTTATTAATTTGGATAGAGACATAAAAATTTACCTTTTTGTAAATTTTGGTATTTTTCTGATTAATTTATATTTTATTAAATAGAGAGAATTACTATATTTTAATTGAAAACTACCTTTTGGTATAGTTTATTTTTATAGTAATGTAATCCTTTTAATTATTTTAAAGTTTATTTAGATAAAATATTTATAATTTAATCCAATTTTGGTCATTTGAAGTAAATTCACATTGAAATTGGACATCCACACATGTCAATCTTTTGATAGTTTTTATGTCTTAAAAACCTAATTTTTGGTTTTGAGAGTTGGAATTAATTCTAAATAAATTTCTACCATTTTAGTGTCTGAATATGAAAAAATGGAATCTATATTTGAAATCATCACTTCCAAACTATATAAATAGGTACCTTTTATTTTTTTAACATTATGAATATTAGCTTTAGTAAATATTTTTATTTACCATGGTTAAATGGTAAATTTGCTAAATAAGGGTAAAATAATAATATTATAATAATATAAAACTACTCTAACAAGTTTCCAATTTCAATGTTATGTGATATGTTCGACCAAGATTATACTTGGGTCGGATTTAGGACCCCATGGAGCCACTTGGGTTTGGTAATGACCATTTATAATATTTAATCAAAACAAAATGGTAACATAACATAAACACGTATCTTTTTATAGAAATATCATTTTTAATATGATATTATATATGTGAAATGGTTGAATAAAAATCATATTTTTAAAGACATCATTTTTTTACAAAATGGTAATATATTTTTAATATTTGTAAATAAATTATTATATTAAAATGTGGCAATAAAATGTTGTAGTGATTGATTTATTAGAGGAAGAAACAATTAAATATTAATAATATTAAAATAAATATAATTTGAAATATTTGATTCCATTAATGAATTTTATCAATGAAATTAAATTATTAGGGATGAGTTAATGTATTTTTTTAAGTAACAATGTTTTTATGACTTTGTCTAAAATCGTGTATTAAATAGTTTCAAATGTTCTAGAAATGTGATTGTAAAATAAATACTATTTTATTAATTGATATAAAGGTCCTAAAAATATTATGTCCATCTATATAACTATTATAATGTTAAATATTTCATTAATTATTCAATTGGGGTTCATTGGAAATTTTATAGTAACTACATTAATCATATAGTATAAAAGAAAAGTAGGCATAACAAGAGTAAAACTGTTTAACTAAGGATTAAATACAATATATATGTTGATTTTTTGACCCAAATGTTCCTAAAAACATTCGTTGAGATTATTTTTAACCATACACATCATAGATTTTAAATAACTAACTTATAAGATACTTAAAATCAAAAATAATATTATATTAAATTAATAGTTTTTGAATTTCGAATAGTGCCCCTCCCCTCTCTTATAAAAGGGAACATATACTCTTTTATTAACACCTCTAATGCCCTTTTAATTTTCCATAGCTTGTCCACTTATCCTCAAAAATTCCCCAGATTTTTCCTAGAGGCCCTACATTGTGCATAAATCCAACCTGCAGTGTCCTTTTGTGTAAATAAAAACAAGAAACTGAATGAAGAGGTAATTGTTTTACCAATTCAATTCAATTTCGTTTCTTCTTCTACTTCCTCTTTTGATGTTTCTTCAATAATAAAGAAATAAATAAAGTATCATATACATTATGAGATTTTATTATTATGGATGAACCATATTCATCCTTTTATCCATCCAATGAATAGAAATATCTCCATGTGTGCGTACATACGACATACAGTCTCCACATCATTGGGTAATTTATTATTCAAAACATCGTTATTTAGATGGATATAATTATGATTATATAGGATATAAACAACTTAAATGAAATTTTAATTATTCTTCTTAATTAATATACCATCTAATTCCATACCATTTAACCATCAAGGGAATTATATAGTTTCCCGTGTATACGTATGTCCTACCGTCTCCATAGTCTGTTGAGATTCATTCTCCACATTAACCATTCAAGAATGATTTTAAAATTTATAATATAATTATATATAGTATTTATCAACTTAATATAATTCTGTATATGAATAATATATACATTATTCATAATAAACATGACTTACATAACAAAACATGTATAGTAATATGAAGCGATTAACAACCAAAATAGTGGTTATACTAAACTATTATTAACAAAATGATATAAGAGGGTCATATATGAGATCATAAATATGGATATGGATTCCTTATATTTTAATAACATGTTTTAACCATTATATACGAGGATAACACACACTTGACTAAAATAAATTACATGGTAAGGGTTCAATTTTCAATCTCATTTTTATCAATGGTTGTTTATACGTAAGTATCTGCTGGGACAAATTTTCCATCCATGTCCATGTTTCTTAAAATTTTTTATAATTTTTTTTAATTTCATTTATACCAATGTTTTACTACTATAAAATGTTTTTAAGGGAATCATTTAATCATTTTCCAAATGTGGTACATGATGAACTTTTTTAAAACTTAAAAAAATGTTTTTAACTTATATGGAGAGAGAAGCTATTTCAGCCATCATGAAACCTTAACATTATTAAGATTTCCAAAAAATTATAGATGTTTATTTTCCTAAGAAAAATTTTCTTTTAATATTTATGTGTATTTTAAAAACAATCAATGTAAAAAGGGAAATTTATTTCAAAGAGATTTAATGATTTTTTAGATTTTTTTCATCTAAGTAAAATTTCATTGTTAGATTTTATGCTTAATTGGGGAAAATTTATTTTGGTACAAACATTTTATATTGTATTAATGGTTTTATGATATGTTATACTATGAATGTTCTATTTTTATACAATTCATAGTTTTTGGTTAATGCATTAACATTTAATATGTTAGTTTTAATACAAATGTTTATGTTCTGTTCAACCATCTTTAAATGAGGAATACATTTGACTTATTATGTGGAGGGCATGGCCTTCTATATCCCCTCAATGCATCTATAGGCCTAGTGAGACTAACTATTTTGGGTTTTTACCATTTTATGTGCAGTCTTCGTACAAGGCCTTGATTGTATAGTTATGATATATGACATTATGCATTCCCTAATTATTAGATTTTATATTGATATTACATGTTATTATTAGACTAGTAAAATATTCATTTGAATGTCTAAATGGAACAATATTTTTCTTATATATGATAGCTTATGCTAATTTTTTTTATCATTACTGAGAATATGAGATTACCCCTTTTTAATGGCTCATTTTCCGTAGAATTTGAAGAAATAAATTATGACTAATCTATATGGATATTATATGGGATATGAGTTTTTCTGAGGAGACACAATGTTGTTTTTTATTTCTGGATGAAATGTGAAACTATTGATTGAATCTTTTTTTATAGGGACACTAAACTAATCAGTATTTCAAGGTTTGATTTCTTGTGATCATGCTGATGTTGTAAAATAATTCACTAACTGTATGAAACTAGGTTTAGGGAATTATAGTTGGTATAAAAGTAAGTTTATTAAAAACCATAGAAACTTGATTTATACAAACACTAATCAAAGAACATCAACTAATTATATAATTTGAGAAAACGTATAAAAGAAGATGAAAAAATATTGGTAAAATTGATAATCTCTGGGACTTAAATGCAATACATCCCGGTTTAGATACTACAACTGGACTTGTTTCTTAAACATATATAACTAAGAGTAACAACTCTAACTAGAAATTCCAGGTAGGACTTGAGTTAACTTGGTACCTAACAATAGGCCTTACTACGCACCTGGTTTGACAGTCCTGAGGGATATGATTAGGATAATCCAAATTTTCTATAAAAACCATTATTAATTATTTATGATTAAATATATCCACATTGAAATGATTTTTATTATTTATTTATTAGATAAGAAAATTTCTTTCAATTTATGTTAAGTACATTATTAGTTTTAAATTATCAATTATGATTCATAACATAATATAGTGTATTCCATTGTTTAGAAATGTAGCATAGTAGAAGGAATGAAAAATGTATTAATGCATTAATCCATTTAGGGATTTACCTCTTATGAAAGATAACAATAGTTGATCTAGTGACACAACTAGTGCTAAAAAAATTATAACCATACTGGGACAGCTGACTCATGTCCTGAATAATAACCAAACCCCACTGGAGCACCCACATCCAAAACATAGAGGACCAGTGTTACACCTTTTTATGATACAGTAACCTCTATCCTTAAATTGGACTAAAATAACTCTATAGTTTATCATTGGATAAATTACTTGGAGAAAATATTCTCGTTTTTTGGAGTAATGAAATGAAAGTTGTTGTCATGGGTTTTTAATGTTTCTTAAGAGATACACATCAATGGTGGGAATTAATTCAAAACCAAAATGAGGATAAATTAGTAGAAAATTGGGAATGGAGGTTTTTTAAAAACAATTCTATGAAAAATAAATTCTTTGTGAACACTGAGCTGATATGGGAAGGAGAGTTTTGAGTCTGTGGTAAAATAGGATTAGAATGTTGAAAAGTATGAGGATATCTTCATAAGGATATATAGGCATGAAACATACAACATATATAACCTAGGAAGTAATATTGATCGATAAGTTTACTTGTTATATCCATTCCACTAAAGAGAAAAATCTCACTCGTTCTCATCGTATGAAGATATTGTCTCATGTGATATTTGGACAAAAACGAAGTCTTTATTTATTATGAATATAATGAAGAGAAATAGAATAATAGGGCCACTAAAAACTCTGGAATGTGAAATACAGGGACAAAAGGAAATTTTTAATTTACCTCCTATAGTATTTGTGATAAAAAAACCTTGATACCTAACTAATGGTGATGTGAGTTTGTTACATGTGTGGATAAAAAGCCCACCAAGATCGTGATTGAATGTTGAATAAAGAATCAATTATTGACCAGTGGTAAAATTGTAATGATAGTGGAAATTATGCAAATGATTTTATTAAGAATCATGGAAAGTTTCCCTAGAAAAGGCCAAGAGAGAATTACATGGCTTATACGATCACAACTACTAAGGTTGGAGATATTAATGATGTGGTTGAAGGTACTTTAATCACCACTAAAATCTTTTCCAATGCATTATTTGATTCAGGATATTCACATTATTTTATATCATCTGAGTTTTCTAAGAATGATATACACATAAATTTTTATTTAACTATGAAACACTCGGTCAAAAATATATAGAAAATTCTCATTGCAACAAAGATATGTCTGTTAATTCCCATTATAACACGTAAACAAAAATTAGTTATTAAAATTTTCATTAAAACCTATGATTGACTTTGATACACTCATTGTTATGGATTTGCATTCAAAAAATGTTTCCAAAAGTTGTTATAAGAGGAAGGATACTATGATATATTAGGAAGAAGAAAAATACCATATCATTAAAGTAGAAAATTTATCACCTGATTCTGATCAAATTCCAAACCCAGTAACATTAATGAATGATATTATTAGTGAGGAAGAGAAAAAAAAATCATAGAATAAAGTAGGTAGTATTAAATTAGAGTATGTACCTATTAAATAGGAATACATTTATGTTTTACCTGAATATTTACCTAGACACCCCCAGAGTGTGACCATGAAGTTTGTATTGATTAAATCTATGATACCAAACAAATATCAATGAATCTTTATATAAATGATATAGTGGAATTTCTGTAATATAAGAAAGAACTAAAAGATTTGGGTAAAAGTGGATTTATTCGTCCTTGTGTTCTCTTTAGGGAACCCTTGTTCTCTTTGAAGAATAATGATGGATCCATTAGGCCATGTATTGATTAAAGTGAAATTAATGCTATTAAAATGAAGAAAAATTATCCTCTACCTCATATCGATGATTTATTCAATCATCTCCATGGAAAAAATTCTTTTAAATTATTCATCTACATTCTAGATATCATCAATTACAAGTGAAGATGAAATAAATTTCATAGAATGATTTTTGGATGAGGTATGATCATTATGAATTTACTGTAACTCAATCAGGATTGACTAACAAACTATCCGTTTTTATAGATCTCATGAACATAGTGTTCATGGAATATATTGATGATTTTATTGTGTTATTCATTGATTCTATTATAATATAATATAAATTCGATGAAGACCATGAGAATAAATTTTGAATAATTATTGAAAGTCTTATAAGGGAATAATTATATGGTAAATTTACAAAGTGTTAATTCTAGTTCCAAAAAATTTAGGTTCTTATCCTTATTGTCTCGAAGGATGGATTCTCAATTGATCATGAAAAGAAAAATGGATTCCATGAATGGCCACCACTGATGAGTATAACTGAGGTATTCGGTTTCATTGGTATAGAATGTTACTTCTAGTGTTTCTTCCAAATTTTTTCCTTATTGTCTAACCCATTAACAAATCTCAAATGTAAAGGGGTTAAATTCTTTTAGAAAAAAGTGTGTGAAGAATGTCTTGAAAAATTTATTTGATGTATAGTCAACTATCCAATCTGGAATTTTCTATCTAGAAATGAGTAGTTTGTGATTTATAGTGATGCATCAAGGAATGTAATCGATTGTGTCATTATGAAGAATTATAGAGTTGTGGCTTACGCATCAAGGAAAGTAAAAAATGATGAAACAAAATACTCAACTCCCTATTATGAGTTAAATTTAGTGATATTTTTTCTATGGATGTGGAGCCACTATCTCTCTGGATAATGATGTGAGATATATATTAATCAAAAGAATTTAAAATATATTTTCGCATTGAAATTACTCAACATGAGAAAATTTATTTGGGTTGAGATAATCAAGAATTATTATTTCACAATACAGTGCAACCCATGGAAGACAAATAATGTGGGAGATTCTTTGAGTAGGAAGGTCCATGGGGTTTTAAAAAAGATGGTTGTTAAAAGGGATACAATGTTCATGGATCATGTAAATATAGATATAGGAATTGTAATTTATGGTGAAACATTACTACATTTTGAAATGGTTTCTAAAACATTTTTATTGGAATGGGTAAACATTTCCCAGCATGATTTAGAGGATTTTCAAAAGAAAATTAATGCTATGAATGATTGAAGATTAATTTACTTATTATATCAAGATTGAAATTTGAAAATTTGGGAGAGGCTTTGTGTTCCCTCTATAGATAATATAAAAATAAAATTATTCGATGATGCTCACAGATCAAATTTCTCAACACCCCATGGTAGCCGTGAGGTATATAGAGGTTTTAAGGATCAATTTTTTTTGAGAAAATAGGAAGAGGGAGATTGCTGATTATGTGTTGAAATGATTCGATTTTCAATAGGTGAAGGATAGAAGGCAACAACTTAGAGGAGTCAGAAATCCTATTTGTTTATATATGATAGAATGAGATGATATTTCAATGGAATTTTATCATGTGGAAACCAAAGATGATCATAAGGAATGATTAGATATGGGTGATTATTGATCATCTTACCAAATCATAATATATTATTACTATAAGAGAGGTCTTAACAATTGAAAATTTAGAAAGACTATTTATTATTGATGTTGTAAGCCATCTTGTTGTCACCTATCAAATGTTTCTGATCGTGATCAACATTTTAAATCCAAAATAAGGAAATATTATCAAAAGGACCAAGATACTGAGAGTATTTTGGAGACTACCTACCAACCTCAAATAGATTAAAAATTAGAATGGACTATTAAAACATTAAAATACAAGAATAAATATTTATCTCTTCACTTTCAAGGAATTTTAGAATAGTATTTATATACAATATAATTTTCTTAAAACTGTTGTTGCCATTCAAGTATTTTGATTTCCCCATATGAAGTGTTATATAGAATGTGATGTTGTACACTATATTTTTGGGATGATGTTGGTAAAAGATAACTCGCAAGTCCAAGAAATATTGAGGAAACAATAGAAAATTTTAAGATTATTCAAACCCATATCAAAGAAGCACAAATTAAGCAAAAGAGCTATGAAAAAAACAAAATGATGGATTAGCAATTTGATGAAAAATTCATTTTTTCTTAAAGGTATATTCATTTAAGGGTGTTCTATGATTTTAAAGGAAAGGAAAAATGAGCTTGAGGTACATTTGTAATTTTTACATTCTAAAATGAATTGAATCTATAACTTACAGTTTGGAAGTTCATCCAATTCTCTCCATGGTTCGTGATGTGTTCCATGTGTCCTTATTAATAAAAAACATGCCAGACCCAACGCTTGTACTCCCCTATGATAAAATAGAACTAGGACCAGATCTATATTAGTGTGAAGAGCCTATCAATATTGTTGATACTATATAACAATTATGGAGTAATCAGATGACTCAAATGGAAAATGTTCATTGGAAAACAATAAAATGGATGAGGTGATATGGGAACCTGAAGGACTTTTGATGAAGAACCACTAGATATTTTATATGTCGTGGTACTATAGAAATTTTTAGGTAGAAATTATATTATGGAAGGAAGAATGTAACACCTCAAGATTTCACGATATTCTTAATTTTAAATAATTCAATAGACAATGTTGCACGCAACAACGAGTTTAAGCACACCATGACCTATCAAACTAGCCATTTTAAAAGCAGTTAAAAATAGTATTAACTATATTAGGAAATATATAAGGAAATATCAAAATATAATTCATTTTTTAATTTGTAATATCGTAATTAGAATATTGAGAAATTTTGGTAATTTTTTGAAAATTATCAATTTTTGATAAATTGTGAAAAATACTGCATTGTTTTTTAGAAATAGACTTTTTCATTTAAATAATTATTTTACATTAAATTTATTTTAAATATAAAATAGAAAAATAATACAAATATTAAACCAATTTATATTATTTGAATCATTTTTATAAATTAATTAAACATTTAAATTTATTGAACTTTTGAGCATCTCTTTTACCGACCTTCTTACCACATTTATGAATTAGCATTAAAAGTAAATTTACAACTTCTGTGAATTGAATTTTTAATAATAGAAATACATGGTTTTAAAAATTAAAAAAAAATTGACTAATGAAATCCAAATATTTTTTGGTGAATAGTGACTTTTGAATTTTTATTACCATGGTTAAAGGGAAATTTTGTAATTAAAGGAAATCGTCTTTTAAAGTAATATTAAATTACCCTAACAGTTCTCCTAATTTAATTTTATATGTATTTATCAACCAAAATAAACCAAAGGTATAAAATTTTATCATTTTTAATCTACTTTTGTTATATTAGAAGATTAATTATATTTTATTTATAGTGGAGTTAAAGAAGTCATATTCAATTTTTAATAACTATATCATTTTTAATATGAGGTTATATAAGTGATATGGTGGACTATAAATAGTCTTTAGAAATATAAAATATATATCTACAAAATGATAATTTTTTTATAATTGATCGAAATAAATATTTAAATGAATTGGTGACCCAATGATGATGTGTTGTTTAATTTATTAAAAAAGGTAAATTATATATTAGTAACATTAAAATAAAGTTTATTTGAAAATTTTTTCAACATCCAATAATTTTTTGGATTACATTGTCATGTTATATATGAGTTAATGTTGTTTTTTTGAAGGATTAATGTCTTTAGGGCATTAAAAAATCTTGTATTAAATTGCGTCAAATTTGACATAAATGAGATTTTAAAATAAGTAATAGTTTATTAATTGATATAAAATTCATAAAAATGTAAGGTCAATAAAAATAACTGTTATAATGTTAATGTTTTCATAAATGATCCATTTATGGTTCCTTTAGTATTATATAGTAAAAATATTAAACCAACATTATAAAAGACAAGTAGACATGGTAAGAGTTAAACTTCTAAACTAAGGGTTAAATTCAAGATATAATGTTAAATTTGGGACTTAAGATTTTTCATAAATCATTTCATAATATAATTTTGACCCATACTCATATTTGCCATGAAATAACTCACATTGGAGATATTTTATATTGAATCTCAATTTATGTTAAATTTAGAATTTTTGGAATTTACAAAAGAACCCCTCCTATCTCTTATAAAAGGACACCTCTCCTTCTCCTATATTAAGACCTCTAAATCCATTTGGATCAGAAAAAATCGTACCATTTGTCCTTAAAACATACCTAAATTTATCCTATATGATATTTTTTGGGAATAAATCCATCCTATAGAGAACGTTTGTGCATATCAAAAGGAGATACTCGAATAAGATGTTATTATTTTACAAATTCAATTCAATTTCTTTTCCTCTTCAAGTTCATATTCCTAGAATTTTTCCACAATATAAAAATTAATCAAGTATAATATAGATTATATTATTTTTCATTATGGTATAACCATATTCCTCCGTTTATACATCAAACGAATAATAATATTACATTGTGTGCATAACTACAACATACCATCTCCACTTTGTGGTGTAATTTTATTTTTAACCCTACTTTATTTGGATCGATATGATGATGAGTATATTTGATATAAATAATTAATATGGAATGATAATTATTATATATAAGAATTATTCCCTCTAATTATATACCTTGTAATTATCAAGGTAATGATACCATCACCCATGTGTATATACGACCTCCTGTCTCTATAATATAGATAGATTAATTATCCACGTTAACCATTAAATAATGATTATAAAATTTATAATATGAGTATATATAAGAATTATAATAATAAAATCATTCTTTATATGAAGAAATTATATCCTATTCATATGAAATATGACTTACATAACAAAACATGTATCGAAAAATGATGGAATTTGTAACCAGAACAATGATAATACTAAAATATTTTTTTAAACAAGATAAAAGAGGATCATATATGATTATAAAAATAAGTATATGGTCCTGATATAATTTAATAAAATGAATTCACCATTATAATTCCGATTAAAACTTCTTCTAATAAATGAAACTACAATGTAAGGGTAAATTTCACAATCTCATTGTTATCTGTCGTTGTTTATATATATGTATCTCTTTTGAAACATTTATCATCCATATCCATTTTTCTTAAAATTTATTATATATAATTATCTAAATTCATGTTTACCCATGTTTGTAATTTTATAAAATTTCTGAAATGAATAATTTCATCATTTTCTAAATGAGGTACTTTACGAACTTTTTGATAAATTAAAGAAATAATGTTTTTAACTTGTACGACATGGGAGGATATTTTCACAATCATTACACTATAATATTTATAGCATCCCTTATCAACATACAAGGTTTTTTCAAATCAAATGTTTTATTTTATAATTTCATGTATTTTAAATGATTTCAAAGTAAAAAATTTAAATTTCTCTCAAAGATATTTAATGATATTATTAGATTTTTTTTCATCTATGTCAACATTGTTTTTTTTATTTCATGTTTAATTGAAGATGGTTTATTATGATATAATAATTAATATTTTATTGAAGGTTTTATGATATGTTTGAGTATGGATGTGCTATTTTTATACCATTCATGGATTATGGTTAAATTATAAAAAATTTATCATTCTAGTTTCAATACAAATGTTTATGTTATGTTTCACCATTTTAATATATGGAATGACTTAGAAATAGTATTTCATTAGAGAACCAACTATATCCCCTTGAAGAATTAGTAGGTCTCCAAAGACTATCTATTTTGGGTTTTTACCTATTGATGTACGGTCTTGGAATGAAGCCCTGATGGTATTGTTATGATGTCTGGAATTATACATTCCACCATTATTAGATTAGTTATTGATATGACATGTGATGAATGGAATATTAGAATATCCATGTGAATGTGAAAATGAAATTATTTGTCTTATTATCTCCATATTTTGCTAAAGGGTATGTTTAAAAGGAATGTGTTTTCGTTTTATACCATTCCTTAATTGATTAATACCTTTTTTATGGTAGGATATGCCATATTTTTTATCCATAATGAGTATCTAAGATCACCCCTTACTTATGTTCCATATTTCCCAGGATACGAAGAAGTATATTATGAATTACTTGTAGGGATATTCTAAGCTATATGGGTGTTTTTATAAGAGATACAATGTTGTTTTTAATCTTTGTGATGTAATGTAAAACTTGTGTTTCTATCTAGTTTCTTCCAATGCTACTAAGCTGATTGGTCCATTGGAATTAGATTCCATGTGAACATGCTAATGTAATAAAATATTGCATTGAATCTGGGAAACTTGGGCTAGGGAATTACAACTACACAACAGGGTCACACCATGAGATGCCTCAACTGAAATTATGATGAACTCATGTGGCTCATCCACGGTTTGAAGGGAAAAAAATTAATTTCACTAATATTCCACATCAAAAAAATCTCATATGAATAAATGGAACACACCATTGTGATTCTCATTATAAAAACACCCGAGATTGGCTATTCACATTCCCCAATTGGACACCCAGTGAAAAAGTCACTTTTCACTGCATCATGCCAGAATGATGCTTCTTGGGCCTAAGTAATCAGTCCTAATTAAATACCTAATATTGGACTTGAAACATCCACCTTATTTTTTAGGTCTCAACATTGAGTAATGTTCTCTATTATGACACCGTATGAAGATGTTACATTAGATACAAGATTTTTTAATAAGATTAATTTATTATTATTGGTCATTTCGTCAACCCAAGGCCTGAGTCGAAAAATGTTATACAATCTTTGTATTAAAATGATCATCTAAATTTAAGGATTATAATGCCTCTGTGAGTTTTTCAATAAGTTATCATATAATGGAGTTACATCCGATTTATGTTTTGAAAACACAAAATAATAATAATAATAATAATTGATCATCATTAAAATATTTTCCTGCCTAATATCCCAAGAGAAAAACGTGGGAGGACTCCCCCCCTTTTCCGTATGCACTGCATTATGCACCAATGTTTCCTCCTCCATAATCAAAAAATAATTTTATTTATTAAATATATTATTATAAAAATCCCACTCAAACCCTTCAGGATAGACATTTGTGTGCATAGATCATGAACATGATTTCATTTATCAGAAATATAATAATATAAACAATTTTTCTTTATTATAACATTTCATACATTAAAAGACAAAATTCATCACCCCTACCTTCCAATTTAATTCCACTAAAATAAAAACTGAATTTTCATCATTAAATAAAATCATTTTAATTTAACTTCCCTACACATTTTATGTCGTAATAAAAATAATTATTTTGTATAATACTAATAACTAAACCTAATTTAAATTTAATCAAATCATCACATTTCATACAATAATAATAATAATTCTTATTAGTTAATGCTCACCTGATTGATCAAATTCATCAACCACCGTGTTAAAGCTGAGAATCCTCCTCCATGAGACCCCACATAGTGTCTCTACCAAGAGCCAATCCTGTCACACTACATATCATCACCTCACATATACTAGAAAACAAGAAATACTGATCTGATCTCAAAAAACATCCAATTAAAAACCCACCCACTTATTACCAAACAACTCCATTCACACAACACCACCCTGATCATTTATAAAACCACCCACAAATAAATAATATGTTGGTCATCTGTGCTAGCACCATGAACCTGGGGGTTCAACCATGCTTGAACCCACCCAAAATAAGTCAAATCAAGACCATGTGTTCTAATAATAAATAATGAAATCAATGGTGGTGAAAAAACCTATAAAAATTTAATAACCATTGTTGAATCATTTTTTATCCATTGATTTCCTAGTAAAGAAATTGGGGTGAGATACATGACATAGAAAATAAATAAACTGAATGAATAATTTATTTTCATTACACGGACACACGTAAAGGATAAAATTTATACATATGAGAGAGAGAGATGAAATTTATCATGATCAATATTTTAATTATATGTTCAGAAAATAACATATAACTAGTCCTAACTCTATTATGGATAGATTGTTGATGAAGAACACATCTGATAGAGATGAAGACTAATATACTACATCTATTTCCTATAAATTCACCCGGATTCATTCATTGGTTGTCATCTAGAATACAACTACCAATTATGTACACTCATCTTATCCTCTTATAACTAGAAATGGTTATGTGTCCAATCCTTGAATCGTTTTCATACTAGGTTTTTATGGATGATTTAAATAGGGAATTTAATATAGAAAATAAATAAATTATTTATTTATTTTCATTAACTATTCCATCTAATGTCTGCCTCATCTTTATTTTCTATTCCAACCAACCTTAGCTCACACATAGGGTAAACAACACTTTCCAAACTAAATAATGGTCCTCTATTTTTGATCTGAGTCTCTGTATGTGAGTTATTTATAATTTGGGTTATTAAATAAATTATTTAATTTATCTTATGAACCCACCAACAACTATCCCATCCAAAAATCCCATGTGGATCATCATTAGGTCACAACAAGGGTAAATATAATGTTTCAGATTCAACTGTCATGTAAGATTTTAGATCCAACACTCAGTTTATGAGGTATTCCACATTTTTATGAAACTTTGTGCAGGTATGGAAAATTTATCTAATATTTTTATAAAATTAATTCTAGACTCACCTAGCCTCAGAATCATATGTCCTCTCTCTTCCTGGATATTAAAATATCCCTATAAATATTCTAATATATTACATAATAAATAAAATGTCTCTCGACACCCCATCATACACTTATAACTAGTTTGACACAATGAGACTGGCACACCATATCCACTAAACATAGTGCAGGATATCGTGGGATGTGTTATATTTTTTCTTTCAACAAATCTATTTATTTGGAAGCTTCCTAGAAGAATATATGTAATTATTAGATACACTTTCTGAGAAAACAAGATTCATAGTCGTGATTTTACCGCTCACATCCATGTCCACTTCTTAAGGTCTTCATCCAAAGTAAACATGTAATTTTTTTAGATTTATCACAATCTGTAAAATAAGAATAATATTCACTTTTTTAAAATAAAACTAATACCCATTTATACATATAAAATTCACCTACAAGTACATATACATTGATTATTCCATTTAGACTAGAAACATTGGATGGTCAAGAAATAAATAGGAACCAACTCAAGAGGATGAGAAGTTGAATCTTTTTTCTATAATATAAAATATTTTTATTTGTTTTTTCCTTTTTGATAGGGGTTATAGAATTTTTCATTTGGGAATTCAAATTTGGGTAGTTCCCTTACTAACCCTTTTCACGTATACTTTCATAGTGAGTGAATTTTAAAGTATCCCAGTCTCATAAGCAAAATCCAGGATTCTCTATGAAAGGAACTCAAAAACAAAATATTTTGAGAAATCAAAGAATCAATTCTAACAGGATACACATTATAATTTCTGAATTCATTATATAATAAATCATTTTTAGAGTTAAAAAATTATCTAAATTGTATTCAAACATAAAATTAAAACAATCCTCTAAAAAATTTAAAATTATAAGAATAATATATTTGAAAACAGAAAAAACAATTACATTAGAAATTAATATTGTATTAGTGTTACAAATTTGTACAAGGCCAATGATCATTCCATATGTAATGTCAATAAATCAGACATGTCCTTCATCTACCTTTATGCGTTTTTTGGATCATACATAGTCACCTGTCATATGTCTTGAACATCCACTTTCTATATACCATAAATACTTATATGATCTCTTCAGGAAGGGTTCCAATAAAATCATGTTTTTATGATAAATTATTTCTGGTACCCATATTTTCTTAGTTCTAGATCTGTTAGTTTTTAAATACATAGAAACCAAAATCTTATTAAACTATTTCCTGTAATACCACAAATTTCTATTGTAGAGATGGTTCATCCACCCAATCTTAGGGAGAATTCTATGCATAATTCAAGGAGAGAATAATCATCCATTTAGTGTATAAAAAGATCCATCCAATGAGTCCAACATTTGTATTCCTGTAATAGGAATCCAAGTATCACGCAAGGAATAAAATAAACTATATGGACTAAGAGTCTATCCAAGAAATTCCTACATTGGGAAACCAACTATAACTCAAGGCCTATATTAAACCATATAGTTTATGAGTACATCCAAGATAAATATTTATAATCATTACCAAAGGGTCATCCCCTTAGGAATCAGCTATGTTGCAATATAATAAATTCATATAGACCGAGACCTATGAAACATACATAACACTGTATTTACCTGATATGAGTTTCATGAAATATATCTCAGTGAGAATTTATAGGATCTTTCATCATTATATGGAATCCTTTATTATATTTATTGGGCGCACGTACGGGTTAACTCAATGAAAGGATGAGTATCCCCATTTGGTGACATAGCTTTCTCAATGATATTTATAAATCTTTCCAAATATGGTATCTTGTTAATCAAATCATGGGTCCAAAGATCTAATGTTACATGAGTTGTTTATATTTTTATTCCATGATGTTATAATAATTTATATTCCGTAATGTTAATATATATATATACATGAATACATATACTCTTATAAGATAGTTTTGTGTCAAGATGATCATGATTATAAAATAGAGGATAAGTTGTTTTCTTTTTGAGGATATTTGTATATTTTTATCTTCCAATTGTGTCTCATCATTGCTAATCATATTGTATTATCATGAAATTATAGCATCATATTATTTGTTCTTCATTGGGGTGTCCTACATAGATTATTTCTCACCCATGTACATTCACCTCAATGTGCATGTAGACCATATGTATGTTTTTTGGGTTGAGCACATATTGCATTATAGATATGGATGAATCATAGGGTTTCATGATCTAGCCGAGCTTATTTTGTGGATTCTAATGATAGGTTTGTAGAATAGTGGAAGTATCTTGGGACCAGGTACGTTGTCTTTCTTGGTCACAATAGTATGTCCATGAACAATTATTTTAGATTCTTTTATATACTCTTATATGTATGGTCATCCTAGTGGGTGACTGGTGTTGTATGCATGACATGGTTATTCGATCTTTTATAGAAAACCATTAATTATTATAGTATGTTTCCATTTTAGATATTTACTCCTTCTGCAAACTATTTATTTATTGGTTGGGATGATTTATAGTGATTATTTATCTCTGACACTCTGATATGATGATATAGTTTCCAAACTGTACCACCTTTAGAACGTTAATGCGAGTATCTAGCCTCTCGTGTATTGGGATGTGTGCATGAGGCCTTGTGGTGAACCGGGTCGAAGAGCTGCACTATTGGTATCTGGGTCGAGATGTTGAAATGTGGTAAAATAGAACATCCATTAATTTGGCTTTACTATTTGGGAAATGGTACATATTAATATTAATAATGTGTCTAAACTGGTGATGGATATCAGACTAGTTCCTCCAAAACACTTGTTTCGGAAATAATTCTTGGTAACCTGTGTTAATGGATTGCTTCTCCAATCTATGATGTTATATTTGATTATGATTTTTCTTTGAGAGAAATGTATGTTGTGTGGATATTATCATATATTATTGATTTTTAGATCTTGGCAGTAGGAAAGAGGCTAGATATGGATTTTTACTCATGGATGACAAAGTAAAGAGGTGTCTCATGTTCTATATTTGGGATATAGGATTTACATGCTATAGGCATGGTATTATGTGATTTCTCTAATGAATGAGGCCAATCATTTAATGTTTAAAAAAACAGAAATTATGTTTTCATGTATACGTTTTTGGTGGAAGTGTACTTAATTGGTCTGAATTTCTTATATTTCTTTCTGATGGAAGGTTTCCTTGATCAATATTGAGATGTTTTGTGGTGATGCTTATGGATGAGTCCTCATACAAAAAAGGTTTAGTGACAATATTAGGACAATAGGGAATGTGATTCTGATGTGTTAGACCCCTCATGTGGTATTTATTATAATTTTTTTACTTGAAGGTTCATTAATAAATATTTTACTTCATAGTTTGGAATGACATTTCACTTAACTGACCATTTCTTATGGTTATCTAGTTGGATCAATAGGTATAAATATAATAGGTACTAGTTCATTTCAAGTGGGATGAACCTTGAGGGGTGTTACCCTATCTGAATTCGTATTGTGTTTCAGTTTAGTATCTCTTCAATTTTCATGTCGTGACCTCCATAGTGATGTTCATTATGAGAATTCTAGTTGTGGATGAGGACCTTATATGATTGTTTGATAGTTTCAACCATCATAAGACAATTTATTCTTTACCACCCTTATATAGGATTGAATTTTAGGCTAGGTGTTTGGAAAATGTGACCCCGTTACGAGACCTAATCACTAGGGTATTGTGATCGGTCTAGAGGCCCTTAGTTTTGAATCTGACCCTTATAGGTCAATTTTTCATTTTGATCAACGGAAATCTATGTGAGAGCTTGGATTGTGTTTTTTGGATTTCTCTTTAGGTACTATGTTTGGTTTTATGGTAGTTTTAGACTAATTTACTATTACTTATAAGCTTTTGTGATTTTAGAATATTAATGCCTAGCATTTGATAAAGAAACCAATGTGATTTTTAAAAGATTGGATTTGATTGGAAGAATTTTTCAGGTACCTAACCCTATTGACTAGTGTTTCTACTATTCATAATGAAATTAGAGTGAGGGTAGACACCCCTGATTGTTTTTATGCCATATGGATAGTGGTGCTTAAATAAATAACAACATAATTGAGGTGCTCAATTTTGAAGAAAAGTATTAAGGGATATTCGGGCATATTTGGACTGACATTTAATGTATCATGGTTATATTAATTTTTGTAGTAGATTTATTACTATATTATAGGTTAGGTGATCATGATACATGCTAGTTACATGTGGAACCATTTAAATCTTCAATATGATAGTGGATGGGTGTGATCTAAGGACTGATGTTTTCAAAGAATTTTCATGGGAATGGTTTCTTGAGAGTTTTGGTTAAGATAAAAATGTAACTATATACAATAAGGGACATCATTATTGGATCATGTTTCATGAGTCTATTGACCAAAGTTTGGACCAAGACATTTATTTTTAGGATACATGGAGTTAGGTGTTGGGTAATGGAATGTGTGGCCTACTTTGATGTGAGAATGGCTTAGAGGGAGGTATACACAACATTTGATAGAATATTAGTGAACTCCATTTTAGAGATGATTATGCTCTATCTTTATAGAATACAATGTATTCTTAAAGAGCATCAAATCTACAATGAGATTCTTTTATTCTTAAAAAACATTCCTAGTTGGATAAATGATCCTTTTGAGGTTGCACTCGAGGAGTTGTATAAGGTAAAGAAAATGATTGGGAGTTTACCATTGGTCGTTCTAGGGAAGTGAACGTATTTTTTTTGTTGAAATATTACATTTTCGATGAGCCTTAGAGATTAACTCTTGGTTTTATGATAATAATAAGGGTATTTCTATAGTGGGGAATACCAGATCAGTAGTAGTTAAATGGATCCCATGTAGGAGGCATGATTTAATTCTATGATATTGGAAATTAGATAGTAAAGGTATCATAGATGTGAAAATATTTGGTCTATGAGCATGGAAACTTTTTTTATCAAGTCATCTCATGGATGAGAGGGTTTATGTTTGCGAGATTGAATGTAACCATGTTTTGTCATACTGAAATTTTTAGTAGAAATTTTAATTTTTTTATTTGGATTATTCTTATGGGAAAATTTATAATTTTCCCCTATAATATGATCTAAGATAATTTTTCAATACACTATTTCAATCTCATAATAGTTTTTTTCTCTAAGATATGGTTTTAGTGGAATTTATATCTATACAAATTTTAGGGGAATAAATAATAATTAATAATTACATAAATAAATATTAATTTATTCGTGCATGTTCGTTCTACCATAAATTTTAATTTCAGTTTTATATCGATATTTCATATCATTTATTGAGTCTAAAATGTGGATTTTTTCCTAGGAAATTCATAAACAAAGGTCCGTCATCATGGCCATCATGTGGCCTCATTTGGTTTTTTTTCATTCACCCCTTTCTTTTTTTTTCTTTTATTATTTTCTAACCTAACTTCTTATATACACTCATATGTGGGTTCATTCAACATGATATAGATAGGAGATGGAGAAGGGTAGATTTATGGATGGATAGGGGAATATAGGTATAACTGCGCAGCATGGGAGGGGTTAGACCATTGTGCGAGAACCATTGATCACTAAAACGTGAGAAGCATCATGAGATTCCACCCAAAGGTATCCTATTTTTTATTTTTTTCCATAAATCCTAATATATTTATCATTTTAAACATTAAAATACTTTTATAACTGTATCTGGCCAATAGTTGGTTGACATGTATTTTTTGTTGGGAAAATGTTTGTTTAATGTTGTTTTTGGTGGTTTTCCATTGGAAAAACCCGAGTACATGATGTGTGGTTCAAAGAACACATGTAATGGGTTATTCTTGTTCAGGTAAGATGAACTATTGGAATTCTATTCCATGTATGGATTATACATTTCATGTAATGGGGCATGTATGTGTATCCATGTACCAGGCCAAACTTCCCATATAGGGGGACATAGCTGTGTAGAGTACACGACCCGACCCTATCTGGGTTTCACTCTATTTTGAGGTACACGATTAATGAATACAAATTTTTACACCATGTGAGGTACATAATAAGGTACCATTAGTAAGGTACATTCCATGTTCTTGATTAATAGGTCATATACTTGGGTGTTTATAGGCCTAGTCACGCTCGATTACAGATCAAATTGGAGTTCTAAGGGTACACACCATGTAACAGGGTACACACCTCGTGTCTTCCTTTATTGATACCTTTTTGAGGGTTTCATAATATATTTACACACTTTATTCATATGTTGACACATGTGGACTCCATTCTATGTAGTTTTTAGGTAGATTGCGCAGATGAAACCCTCAGGGCGATTTAGGGTCTCATTGGAGGTGTTTCAGAATTATTCATGAACAGAGAGGTTCTTCCTCCAATAATAGAATATATTGTATATTGGGAGTTATACATTGACATGACATGGGCCAGGATATATCTCCTACGATTAGTGATAATTTTGATTTTTTATTTGTGGATGTCTCCCTTGTTTGATGTTCTGTTCTATCCCATAATTCCATGAAATTAGTTGTCGCTAAGGATCTCGAGTGAGGTTCCTATGTTTACATTTGGACCTAGAGGATCCTAAGTAGGATGTATTATATTATGTTTATAACTATATGATCCCATCAAGGATACCTATATCTTATTTCATATATTTAGGTTCCAATGTAGGATACCCATTTATATGTACCATTTTAAGGATTTTGAGTATGATTCCTCAAATTTAATTGACTTGAGGGACCTAGTGGAAGCATCTATGTTTGAACAACCCTAAGATAGATTGTTGGGATTGGGTAGAGATGATAGTGGGTGTAGGCATTGAACTCAAGAAAATATGTAAGCCCATGGTGTTGTACAAATAGTGGTGGGAATGTGAATTAGACCACCAACATTCTCTATTAATGTATTCACATGGTTTTTGATGGTGTAGCAATGTCATCCATATGTATATCCTATTTTTTGGTTGATGATCCTGAGGAAATGATTTTTTTTGGGATGCCCATACATTCTTTGTAGGATAAATCTTTTTATCCTTACATTATAGGAATCCTTGGATATTTCATCTCCTGGGATCCTTCCCATATGTGTCTGACACTTGATTACCCACATAGGACGAAGGTGATGCCAGGGATATTTATAATTATTATATCTAACATACATTGTATTCATTGAGTGATACCTCAATTCTAGTTGCAGTAAATCATTGGATAGAATCCTAAGTTAGATGGTTTATTGTACACTTTTAGTGATACATGGATTCCCATTATAGGAATTCCTTGGATGGAATCATAGGACATATGATCTATTATAATCCTTGAGTTATATATGGATTCCCATTGAATGAATTCCTTGGATGGGATCATAGGATAGATGGTTTAATATACTCCTTGATTGATACTTGGATTTACATTATATTAATTTCATGTATCGACTCATAGAAAACACCATTGATATTCCCAATGGATATTTATGCTCTCCTAGAGAGATGCTGAGAATCATTTCTATGATCCAGAGGAAGCACCATGATTAATATATCACCTAGATGTACTTCACGTGGGTCTATGTATTGATCTGTTTATATAATTGAGTGGCAAAAATTTAATTGGATTTGGAGTGAATTCTTTACACATATTTCCAATGTTTCATCCCCTTATGAATTATTCGAGCCACAATTTCGTGAACGCCTATAGAACATGACTTGATATTTACACCTGAGACTAGATATATATTATATTATTGGAATGAAATCCATCTTACTAACCATGAATAAGATCATCCATTGGTATAAAAAATCCTTCATTATTAAGATTGGAGCTGAGTATGGGTGAATACAGCACTGGTATGGGTATCCCCCTAGGGTGAAAAAGTGTGCTCAATGATATTTCTATCATTGGGCAAAGAATGTATTTTTTTGGATCATATAACCAGATATCTAATTATATATTTGAGGCTTGGTTGGTATGACATCGTACCCAATTCCATTTTTACTTGATAATTAGTTGATCAAATCATGGGTCCAAAGATCTATTATTGTTTGAGTGGTTCGTGTTTTTTCCATAATTATACATGTATGCATATGTTCACAAGTATATATATATCCATTCATACATATAGACATATAATTGACCAATTTTTCCAAAAAATTGGGATTGCGGACCTGGTGATTGTTTATGGACCTGATTATGATATGTGTATCAGATTCTCTTTCAATTGTGTCTCGACTGGGAGGAGAATATAACATGATCATGCACTCATGGAAACATATTATAGGTTCATCATTAGGGTGGCCTAATGAGATTATTTCACCCCCTTTAAATGTACCTTGGTCTTCTTTCAGAACTTATGTATTCTTTTTAGGTAGATCAACGATTTCATCAGGGATAGAAATCGGGCAGGAGGTTGCAAGATAGAGCAGAGCCTCTCATGTGGATTCAAATGAATTGGATGTAATAACTCAATAGTGTATTAGAGATCAAGTACATGGTCTATGTTAGAGTTAATATTAGATCAATGTACTTCAATTGTAGTTTCTTCCATGTACATTTTAATGCATGGTTTTCCCATTGGGTGAACAATACTTTATGTATGCCTTGGCTGTTTCAGAATAGCCTCTGACTTTTGGGGAGTTTCACATAATGCCTTTTGGTAACTAGATTTGGGAACTTGGGTAGTGTCATCTTGGTTAGGACAAAAAAATATTATAGTAGCACATTTGATATTATATTATTTATGACAATTTCTCTTTGTCTTCCCTTATTTCCTGCCGTAAACCATGATTTAATTTTTAAACTTCAAACTCAAATTATTACATTGTTATATAATGAATATAATGTAATTTTATCCCCACTAGTATATTATAAAAATATCACTTTAAATGGAAAATTATATTTTCCCTACACTGGATTATTCTTTATGAGGTGAGAAATAAAATTTTTTATTCAATTATACATATCTACAAGTACTATTTCATTTCATTTTAACAAATGAAGAAAAAAAATTCCACACATAAACATTTAAATCATTAAATTAAAATTATTATAAAATTAGAAATTTTATTTTCTCATTACAATATATAACACTAACATATCCACCTTTACCTATAATCCATCATGTCCCTAATAATTAATAGGTTCATACTAGCTTTGATTCCCTATTTAGTACGCAAAATTATCATCTGACCAGTGTTATCAAAGGAGTGCATAGGTACACATGGATTGTCTTAAAAATATAAATTCATTGTGTTCTCACTGAGGAAAGAAAATTTAATCTACTTCATGTGCCATCACAGGAGGTTCTAAAGCACTAGGCATCTTAAATTTTCACTCATAAAAAATCGTTGCAAAATTATGCTGATGTGGTTGAGATAACAATTGAAATGGAGGATACATAGTGGTGGAAATCAGGGCTATAGAAAATAGGGGGTGGAAATTCGGTCATAAAAGCTACCTGGGTGGTAATCAAGGGGTGGAAATTAGGGTTCATGGGTTAAGGGTTAAAATCAAGGCTATAGGGGACATTAGATGAAATCAGGGATTACATTTAGTAGCATTAAATATAGGTGGGATATATACATAAATAAAAATAAATTTAATTAAGTAATAAAAATGGTCACTCTAACAATATAAATAGTTTCCAAGACTACACATTGATACAAAAAAACTATCAGTGTGTACTGAAGTATTAATTATTTTATATTGAATTTATGTTTTATAAAATTAAAAATATACTTGAAAAATGTGAATATTTAATTATGTCATGGGACGTACCTTTTTATCAAGAGGCACAAAACACAGCATGCATCCCCAAGTGGCCTTTGTACCTTATTGTTCCATATATCATAGATGACACAACGTTCGACTGCTATAATAAGATAACAGTTCAAGAGAAATATATTCTTCTAATTATTATAACATATTTTATTACAAATTATTTTTTAAATTTATATATATCTTATGGAAAAATAAATTATCTATTTTATTATAATTACATTAAACTAGAAACAAATATACATATAAAATACTAATAAATTTTTTATTATATATCCCATTATCTTCTAATTTTTTAATTTTTCTTCCCTTCCATCATTTTGGAACCTGATTATAAATATAAGAAATAAAATATAAAAACTTATACAATGAGATAGTTTTTCAAATGAAATTTTTTTGAGATTAAATTAAAATTTATTTTCATTAATTTATAGATGAGTTGATTGCAGGTTATTAAAATAGACACTGCAATACTTATAAAGAATCATTCCATATTCTATAATAGAAGGAATGTTTTTTAATTTTTTTTTGGAGTTGGTTAATTTTAGTTTCATGTTTGTTATTACACTATTTATATCAATTCATCTATTTCATCATGTATCTCCAACATTAATGAAATTATTTTTTAGGATGTAACTCCCATTATTACATAATTATGAAATGAATCATATGTATTTTCATTTCCACTATATATCATAAAAAAAACACTATCAGTGAAACAATTATTTTTTCCCTTTAATGTTTTCTTTTTTATGAGATGAAAAATTCTCATTGTTATTAATTTATACATATTTAAAAGTACTGTTTCATTTCAAATTACTATTTTTTCACTATATTGTTTTATGAAAAATCATTTAAATCATTTATAAAACATAATTAAATAATTATTAAATCTATTTACTCATAAAAAATGTATTATTGAAATATATTTCATTCCATCCATTCCTTCCTAACCCTTAAATTTCATTTGGTTCATTTTAGCTTCCATTCCCTATTTTGTACACCAAAATTTATTTCAACTTTTGAGATTATATTAGAGTTCAAGAGAATTTTCTTATTTTAAATCATCTAATAGATTGTTCTAAATTATATTTATTACAAATAAGTAAAATTAATAAATTATAAAATATTATATTTATTTATTATAAACCCTTTAAACTTGGAAGAAATGTATATTATAAATATCTATATATTTGTTATTATATTATTCATAATCTTATAATTCTTAACTTTCTTACATTCCATCATATTGAGACCTCTATATAAATATATGAAATGTAATATCTAATTTTGGAAACAATTTATTAATTATTAAAAGAGTTATATTTAGAGATTACATAATATATTATGTTATTTAATTTAGGGAGGAGATGATTGCAGGTTATTACACTGGCTATTGAATTACTTGTAAACTCATATTCCATATTCTATTTGAGGAGGTACCTAATACATATTTCTTTTTGTATAGATTAGGTTAATTTTAGTATCCCTTTTCGTGATACATTACATATCTCAAATCTTGTCCTTATTTCTATTTCCCCCTCTTTAAAGTATTTCTATCAATTTCAAGCACTAATTATCATTATTGATAACTGTTTTTATAATATTTATCACAAATCTACTGACTTTATATCCTTCTCAATAATGAAATTTCCTTTTCAAACATAAATATTACATAATTTTAGTGAAATATCAATTACTTTACAAAATATATATGCATGGACCATATAATATTTGTGTCTTCAGAGACTAGGAAACCAATATTATTATTTCATGAAATATCTTCAACATATCATTTAAATATTTCTCTATTTAGTGCTCTTTATAAACACACCCAACGTAGAACCTTTCTTCATAATCAAGGGATATAAACAGAAGAAATGTTATGCTTAGATGATTAGTAAGGGTTAACTTGAGATATATCAATTTATGATCATATTAAATAAAAATATAATCATAAGGTTATATGATCATGAACATAACATACATAGTTTATATCAAACAATGTATATATAATAAACGTGGGTAATAGAATAAATCAAAATAATTTAAAAAATAAATAGAACATAAGTTTGAGAAGAAATAAAAAATCAATCATGAACCATAATATCATGTTAGAAATGTGAAAACACCATCATAAAATATAATAAATTCAAATTTTCAAGGATAACTACCATTACCATCATTATATTATATCAAGCCCCATCACATGTTTCGCAATTTAGATTACAACGAACATGTTTCCAATTTTTTATCAATCCCATTTACTTGTTTCAAATCATTATATCATGACATATAATGATTTACCCAATGTTTTTGGGAGAGATATAGGTCCTACCCATCACATATTTAAAAAAATACATATGTGTGCCATAATATCATAAAATATTCAACATATCATCATATCATATCCCATGTAATGGGAACTAGATTCACTAGAATTACATCATCTTTTCGTAGCTTTACCTATGGAAAAGGAACATGTCTCATTAATATATCATCCTGGTATAACTAGTGGGTAAGAAAAAAGTTCCACAAACATCTCATCATCATAACCACAAATCATCCAGTGAAATAATAAGAATGGTGTCCTTGGGTAATACCGTTATTAAATCATGATTAACATCAAATATTTTCACCCTATATAGAAATATATTTTTAAATATACTTGCTAACATATATTTTTAAAAATAACCTTTCAAAAATGGAAACAAAATTTTAAACATAAAACACTTTCAAAATTATTTTATTTGAAAATAAAATTAAAATAAAAAAAATTCAAAATATTAATTAAAACATTATATATGAATATAACCTTAAAAAAATGAATATAAAGATATAAAACATAGAGTGGTCCAGACAGTGGAGAATTCTACACATTTAATATTTATAAGAAGAATTATTCCATTCAAATTTATGATAAAAGTCAATATATACTTGTTTGGAATATGAAAATAAGATTCCTTATAAACATTTTTGTGAAAAGGTCAAATATGGTTAAAATTATCTTTAAAAAATATTAATATAAGATTGAAAACTATATTCAAATCATTTTTATAAAATATATATAAGTAGGAAAAAATATTTTCAACCTAAGAAAGAAATAAAGTTAAATTTTCATAAAATTATATTTTCAATATATTGAGTAAATAATTAGAGTAAAATGATGGAAAATAATATATTCAACAGTAATAACTAGAGGATAAGAAAATTCTTGAGAATTGTTTATAGTAGAATAATAATAAGTCGATATTGAATTCACAATCATAAACAACATCAGTGAATGATGAAAATGTTCCATAAAATAAATAATAATTAGGTAAAATGTAAACTCCATGAATGATAGATACTAAAATTGGAATTTAATTTCAGATAATATTCTTAAGAAGCATTATAAATTTAATTTTTTGGAATTATATACCCCATATAAAAGAAATGTGGGGTGAATATGACATGTGTCTCATTGAAAATAAAAGTTAAAAAATACATTACCTTAATCGTCAAATAAAATAAAACCCAATAAAACCTCCTATATAATAGATAAAAATTTATTTTACATCTACTAAAGATCCATTTTTATTTGTATTAAAAGATACATGATTTACTTTTGACCTTCTTATGAGCTATTTATTTGCAATTCTTCGTTAAAATCATGTTTTGTGTAATAAATGCTATATTTTTCATGTATGTTTTCATTTTTTATTTTAATTTATTTTACATTTTCAATAAATCCATAATATAGATAAATTTTAAAAAAATATTATATTTTTTTTCATTATATTCATAGTTAAATTCATTCATAAATGTTCGATATATAAAGAATAAACACACTATTCATGGTGATAGTAGACTATAAAAATGCATGAATGTTGTTTTAATAATTTTAAAGATGAGATGAACGATAAATGAAAAATAAATCACTTTTGTAGAATCAATATTATTTCATTAATATCCCAAATATTTACTGACATATTTATTATTACCTTTAATGTCAAGAATTTTTTAAAATGTGTCACATCTGTTTGTGAAGTGGTAGTCCGACGTAAACAAGAGAAACATTATGAAATGGAATTTAAATAGTAATATGTGATATAAGATTTTCATAATTTAAATTATGATAAAAATATTATATATAAATATCAAATCCATCATTATACCCAACTGTGGGATGCTGTTATGGAAAAAAATTACGCTAAGTCCCAAAGCAGTGCTCTATCATCCATAAGATCGATGGTTTTGCATCTCATTTTAGGGAAATTTATATGGATTATGTTCATAATGTTAATAAAAATACTCTTTTATATATTTATGATACTGAATTTATTATATGAGAATGTATTAATAGTAATTAAAGGAGGTGGAAGAATAAATAAAATGATTATGCATTGTTATAATCATTACCTCTTATTTAGATAGCCCCTTTAGGTATACTCTAATAGCCATATTAGAAAGGTTCCCTATCCCAAAAAGAACTATAAGGAATGGTATGGGAAGTAAGGATGGGTTTTGGGCCTGTATTTTATGAAATAAATGGACCATGGAGTGTTGAATGGAGATAAGGGGAGTGGTCCTTTTATATCTGGGGAATGGAACCCAATTAAAAATTAATTGAAAATTTATGAAAGGGCTCTAAAATGATAAAGTAATTATAACTAATAAATCATCCAAAATGACATGGATTCTAACTTATGATAGGATATAATTAAAATAGTAGAATAAAATATAATTTATACATGTTTTAATGTAAATAATACCCTTACCCATTTAGTTTAACCCCATGTATACCCATTTTATTCATAATTGCACTAAATTATTTTAACTATTTTCACTATTTAGTATAGAAAAAATATATGGAAACCATATTGGATAATATTAATTGATATGATTCAAAATATGGAATCCATTTATTACATTAAATTCACATAAGTGAAATTTTGAAAATTAAAAAAAATCCCATTTATGTAGCGAATAAACTATTTTTCAAATTGAAAAGTTTTCAAATGTATAAAAACATGTTTATGAAAATTGAACATATAATTAATTATAATGACATAAAATTTATTAACTATAATATAATTTATATATTTTTATTATTATTGACATTTTAGATATAAAGATTATTTTTGTAAATCCTTTAATAGAGAAGACACTTTTTAATAAATATCATCATTTTTTACTATTTATAACAAAAATTTCATGTAATTATGAATTATTCATTATAATATAATTACATTATTCTAATTTCAAGAATTATTTTTTATAATTAATTTTCGATGAGTGGAAATAATTAATTTTAAAAAATGTGTTTGAAAATAATATTAAATCAATTCTATAGAAAAATATAGTTTTCTAGAAAACACGTACTTTATTTTTTAATGATTTAAATTTCCATTTCAGATATATTTGTAAACTAATAATAGACATTATAAATGTGTGGCCCATAAATTTTGATAATTTAGTTAACACTTTTCATAACCTCTATTCCAATGTCTAAGAGATAATAAATATTAATATTTTATTACACTATTTTACATTTCATTAATAGTCATTTTTGAAGGTAACACAAGTAATCAAAGAACCTCATAACTCATGTAATACATGCTATCGAAGAAAATAATTTTTTGAAAAAAATTTGATACATAATATCTTGAGATGTTAATTTTTTAAAAACTTAAAATAATGATACCCATGCAATTTATTCATTCAGTTAAATATAATTGAGAAACTTCTACATCATCATATACTCAGTTCCCTACCTAGATTTCTCAAAATTTTGGTTTCACCCAGAATTTTTGACTTTCTGGGTAATATTATTTCATATAACATTCTCTCTAAAATCAAGAATCATCCAAGGATTATCCTCCTAAGAAAAAAATTTCTCTAGTTGTATGACCTCTTAGTTCATTTCATACGATGGATTAATTATACACTTCCTCTATAAAGAAACATCTAACACATCATGGAATTAAGAGACATTTGGTGGCAGTGCCAAATGGTATGAAACTATCTCGATATGACCAATAATCTAAAAAGTGACCATATACCTAGGTCTCATATTGTAATTCATTCTGAATCTCATAAAACCTTTTATTGAGATATTCATAAAAAATACATTATTACCAACCGCAAACACCAGATCTCACTAAAGATTATCAACATATCTTTTTTGTACACTTTGTGCTTCCCTTTTGTGTTGATGAATAGATCTAACCATATCTACCATTTCATTATCTTTCGCATATTTAAATAGAATTCCTTCTCTAAAATCACTGTAGTATGTTGGATTTCTACACATATTTTCATAGAGTCTTTTCATAAGGATCCATCAGAAAGCTCGACTAGAGGAAGGTGTAGAACCTTATCTGTTTCTCAATTCAGAGAAAACTTACTCAAAAAGTAATCTCAGGTTTTTATTATTCTATTATACTGACCATATTTATGATGATAATATACAGTGATGAAACTTATCTTTGTGTTAAGGGCTTAAAAAATACATCAAAATAATTTTGTGTTAACCCTTAGATCCCAACGAGACACTATAGAAAGAGGTACTCAATTTAGTCTCACCACTTCCTTAATGTAAATTATAGAAATAATATCAGGACTATATTCTTCCCTATCAGAAATGAATTGTGTAATTTTTATAATAAATTCAACTATAATCAATATAGCATTCCGTCCTTTAGTTTTTGGGGAGTCCAATGACAAAATCCATCAGGATGTTTTTTCAATTCGATTGTTTTATAGGTAATGGTTACAACATCTCATTATACATTTTCCACCCTTCAGTAATAGTCTAACATAACAACAATTGAGATAAAAACACATCAATATCTCTTTTCATTCCATAACAATAAAAAAATCTTTCAAATATCTATACTCATTCATATTTCTAGGATGAATAGAGAATAAACAACAATTATCTTCCTTCAAGATCCCTTAATTTATATTCGGTATGGATTGAATTCATAGATGTTTAATGAAACATATAAGTCCATCACTATTATGGTTAAAATATGGGACAAAAGTCACCTTCTTCCACAGGTCCCCATCAATATTCAATGCCTCTTTAATTTTATCATGAATAGATGATTAAAAATAAATTTTAGAAACATAATATCTTTCCCATTCCTTTAAGATCTCCAAATCTATCCTCTAAATGTACCAAAATTTGGGATATTTTGCGGTCCTCATCATGGAAAATATAACATGGTATTTTTAGATCCAACCATTTTACACCTTGTTCAGTTTCCCAGGATGGTAATATATTGAGCATTCATCATCTTTCATTCTCTCTGACCATCGTCTATATAACATGTTCAACTAAGTCTATGTGAATATATACTCTAAAATGTTATAGTAATTATATATCTCCCAACGTTCTCTTAAATGATAATTCACCCATACCTTTAACAGAAAATTCACCATAGATAACTCCCAATAATGATTTGTGTAATTTTTCTCATGATTCAGTTAGAATGATTCATAAGCTATAACCATTACATTCTTCCCGAGGCACATCTGAGTCACTTCTTTGATGAATCACTATAGATTAAAAACCATTTTCTTCTACAATGTAGTGCGAGGACTAGTGTTCATACCATCATTTTTTCTCAACTCCTTAAAATGGTCATCAAAACAATCTATCCAAAAGAACATGAATCCATAGAATGTTAACATGCTTATTAGATTAGAATGTAATGATAAATTCACTAAATAATGGTGATAATATCCATCCAAGAAGGGTAAGCTATTGATCTTATTTACCATAGTTTTTCTAGATCAACATTCAATAACATTCATCTTTGAACGATCCACCTAAATAACTTCACATGAGATTATATGTACCAAGAATGAATCTTTATAAAGAAAAAATTCACACTCGGAAGATTTTTTCATAAAAGAATTTATTTTTCTAGGGTCATCATAATAATCCTCAATTGATCATCATTCTCTTAATTTCCATTTTAGTAAAATGACTATCATCTATAAATACTACCACAAACTAATCAAAGTAGTATTTAAATAATCTAATAACTAAATATGTGATGATATAATGGGAGTTTGAAAGGCCAAAAAAATAACTATAAATTTATATTTTCTCTATATTATACATAATGTTGTCTTGCGTATATGTTAATTTTTTACATTCAACTGATAATACCAAGGTAAAAGATCAATATTTGAAATTTTTTGATCTCTTTGTAATTGTTCTGAAAAATCATCAATATGGGGTTGTAGATAATTTTTCTTGATTGTGATATATTTATGCTCTTGATATTAAATGTTACAGAGAATTGACCCATAATTCTTCTTAACAAAGAGAATAGGTGCAACCCCTAGTGACACACTAGGGTGTATAAATAGCATATCAATATTATCTTGGATTCATTTTTGAAATTCATTGAAGTCCTTCAGGGGAATTCTATATTGATTATTCAAAATAGGTGTAACACCTGGTTTGAGTTATATTGAGAACTAAACTTTATAACTTGGAGGGAGTATATGTAATTCCAAGGGAAATTCCTCAAAAAACCCCAAAATATAAACATATATTCGATGTTGAGTTTCTAATTAACCATAATGGTAAAATTTACATCATGGTTTGGGATTAAGAACAATAAGTTATAATTAATCTCTATTAGAATATTGTATTCATCCTCACACCAATAAATGAGTATGGGTTAATTAAAAATATGAAATGTGACTTCTATACTTCAGTAATTTATATGGGCCCTATATAAACAAATCAAATCCATGCCCCGAATCACATAAAATAGAACTAATGGTTGAATCACAAGAGTTTCAAGATGCATTATCCCCCAAACAACAATTGGATTGGAATATTAATCATGGGATGAGGCCATTATGTCATTAGGAGTTCTCACTAATTACATAGTATATGGCCCATGAGATGGTAATTGAATTACATAGCTAGTTATTTATATAAAAAATAAAGGTAACAAACTGAATAAAAAATACGTTAACTAGTATATATTGGATGATATGTGTACCTTTCACCACAATATTCTTTTATCCCACTCTAGTAGTCAGGAAAACATGAGATTTTACTTTGTCTTTAGGATATGAAGGATGTTGGCATGGGTCATCAAAAATCATTAGATTTATGAACATTATGGTATAATTAACAAAATCTATACATTTAATTCATTATAGAGAGGGTGGTTCATTATCTAACATCAAATTCTCTTATGTTTCATTAAAAATTCAATATGTCACATTTCAATATTCAAAAGTATTATGACCCACCGTTCAAAATATTAAGAAACTAACCTTCCATTAAAGTAATTACCTTAATGTTTATTCCCAAATTTCTAGCATTCATTTGGATGATTTTTTGTTCCACCATGTAGTTTATTTGATTTTTCATGATTATAAAACTATTTTTTCTCATCAAAACCATTGTAATTTTAGGAATCTATAGATTCAATTTATACCATTAGTTCATAACTAATGATATCTTCACAACTAATATAGTCTCTTATATCTAGTCACCTTTTTAGTCATTGTATTAGGTAAATAAATAATCAATAAATATTTATTTTGGGACTAATAATTAAACAAAAAGTGTACCATGAAATCCTTATAAAGATATCTTCATAATCATATATTGATTTACAATTCATTTTCTTGAGCTCATGAAAATATTTATCCAACCACATATGTAGTATATGAGGGAAGAGATTACATATATATCCTTATAAACTCATCCCATTCTACATGTTTTATTTATTTCTATTGACTTCTATTGATAAAAGGGTTCCACCATTGATCCTCATATTCCTTGAAACGATAAACCTCTAAAAGAATCTTCTCATCTTCTGAGCAGTTGAGAATATAAAATATATTCTCAATGTTGTAGATATATTGATCAGATACTAATTGATAATAAGAACTAGTAATAGTTGGTGGATGTTATCTCATGAAGGATTCAACAGAATTTAATTCACTCCATTGATCAGTATGAATTTCAGCATGATTCATTGATTGTGAAAGTTTTGGGATCCTAGTTACATGGTTGTAAAACCCATATCTAATAGAGTTTGGTTTTCTAGATGTAAAATCATTACATTTTCTATACAATTCAGTATTAGAATGATTTCATTAGGTTATAACTATTTAATTAAATAAAAAATCATAGTGTGAGTAACAATAATCATAGTAGAAAACCACATAATCGGGGAAAATTATTTATAGGATGTCAAAATTGTGACACATTTTTTTCAATCCAAGACACAATTGGCTTAAACTATGTAATTTGTTACACTCATGTAATAAAATCCCTCATAAAGGATTTTAATGAAAAATTGGATTAACAAAAGAATATCCCCTGGGAGTTTCAAACTAGGATCCTAAAGAGGATTTTTTCTTTGAACTAGGAAACATTCGAGTCAATCACAATGAACCTTTCTCATAGTTATTACCCCAAAGTATATCTATAGTAAAACCACATCCACTTGTATTATCCATATGGGATGTATTACTAGTTAAACCACATAAACTCTTCCTTAGCAAAACATTATGCTTTTATTCAATACATAGGACAATCCTAAGGGTTATCACTAATGTTTTCTAGTATAAATGTCTACATATTGAGTAAACCCTATTATATAATACCAATGAAAATCACCCAGGGATTTCACACATAAATATCATATCTTTTTAAATGAATAATCATTAAATTAAGAAATTCATGCATGGGGACCTTATAGTTTTTCTCTATTTAGAGACTAAACAAATTCATCTTTTTAAATGAAATATCTTCATCATCTATGAACAAATTTCACCCCATTTAGTAATTTTTATATACATAAAATATATAGAAAATTTCTTCATAATCATGTGGTAAGAAACATAAAAATGGAGAGATCAGATGCTCATTAAGTGTAAACAATGGAGATAACCATCCATGATTATATAAATAAGAAAATAAATGGTTTACACATGTTTTTATAATGAAATATATTTTGACCAATTAATTAGAATTTAAAATAAAAAAACTATATGAAAAATAATGGAAATATTTTTCTATATAACACTATTTTTATGCACATAAATACATTTTAAATGAATAAATTAAAATAATCACTTTTTGTTAATGTTGTAATGATATGTATAAATTATATGTTCAATAAGCTAATTACAATTAATATTATGTGTTCTTTAGAAAATAGATAAGAGTAAATATGATTTTACACTTAAGAAAATATATTTCTAAAACTCACTTTGTCACCTTTTTATGGCGTACTTATTTTAAAACTAAATATTTAAGCTTTTATTAATATTTTTTTAAAAATAGTTAAAGTTTTTTAGTTTTATTTTATGAAAATATATTATGGTGAATTTTTTATATTATTCATTGAAGATTATTTTTTTATAATTATTAAAAAGTACAAATTTTTAATTGGGGAAATACTTTTAATATAAATTATTTATAAAATTTAATTATATATTTAATATGATTTAAAGTAACAATTGATAAATTGTAAATCCATTAATCCAATTTATTTAAATTTAATAAAATTCATATTTAATTTAAATATAAATTCATTCAAAACCTTTGAACATTATCTCTTAAAAATATGTTTTCTCATCACGTCTTTGAGATTAATTGTAAATTAATATTTTACAATTATATGAATGGAATTTGTAAAAATAGATTCTGTATTTTGAATTATAATTATATATATTATCTAATAATGGTAAATTAATTTTTGTCAAAAATTAATAGTGAATGGAGTAAATATTAATTACCGTGGGTAAGGTAAAAATGGGTTTAACATGTGTTAAGCTAAGAAGATAAGGGTATCAAAACCTTATTCATTTTTCTAAAAAGTATTGGCTAGCCATAATTTCACCATTCATCTTATAAGGTTCTATAATTGAATTTTTTTAACCCTTGTGACATATAAAAAACATGGGACTACTCAGTTATTTTTAAAATACCAAGGGTGACCTCTCCCCCAATTATAAAGTCCACCATTCTCCTTTCTTATTAACCCTTTAAAAATATTTTCTATCAGCCAATCCCATCCCTAATCACTTATAAAATTCTATAATGTTATCCTAAAAACCTTATTTTTTCCATAAATACTTTTATATAATCTTCTAATGAAAAAATAAGGATTATTTCTAATGAAGTGGAGGTTTGAAAGAGTATCACCAATGTCATGACTTTTTGTAAAGGATTTTGATGTCACATTTTAATAATATGAGGCATAGTAATTATTAATAATATATTTATTTTAAGTGGTTTCTATAATACACATTAATGATTGTTATGAATATTTTATTGAAATTTATTTGAATTTACATATCTATTTGAGGATCTCTCATTCTGGAGGATTACGGTTAAAACATAAAATATAAGGTACACAATTTTCATATCACTTATATATTTTGGAGAGGAAAATGAAATATTAAAAAAATATTAAAATTATGTGTTGTATATAATTCCTTTTAATTTATATTATAATACATACACTTAAATTTTTTGGTATTTTCTTATCCATTTAAGGATATCTATTTCATGGGGTTTACTACTCAAAATTTAGGAAATCAGTAAGTGATTTCCATCTCACTTTAATTTTTTCCTTGAAAAATTACATATTCACCACATGTTTCTTTTATGTGGGTAATATTCTTCCCAATAAGTTATTTTAATAGGATTTTAATTAATATAACTGGTATTTACATATCCATTAATTTATGTCTCTTCTAGGGTGTTTATAATTTAAAAGTTACCAAATCAGTAAGGGATTTTCATCTCACTTTTTAATCATGTGAGAAACCTATCATATTCACCATCTATTTCATTTATATGGTGTATATATAACCATTTTTTATTTTTACGTCATTAATATACTTATTTTACTTATATTTTATGTTTTATATAATGTTATTATTTCATGGGGCTTATGATTCAAGGCTACCAAAGTTGTAATGGTTTTATGTTTCAATCTCCTCTTTTATCAGGATTTCTTATGATAAATCTCAAATATTGATGTATCCTGATATATATATGAATAATTCAAAAAAATTCATCTCCTCTAGTTATGTAATTGGAATACATGTTTCCTTAATTGTTCTCTCTTTATGTACTCAATAGTTCAATAGAATCTGTTTTGAAAAAAATAACATTTTGGTTGAAAAGCCACCTCATTCCAAAAGTATGTTATATAAAAAATATTTGAAAGTTTTTTTACAATTTGAAATGATATTATTATCAGGAAATATTTAAATTCATTTTTAATGATTCCTTTATATATTTTCATTATTATTTTTAAAAAATAGTATTTTCTATTTTTTTTGTTTTATACATTCATTATCAAATATATGATATTTTACTCAAGAGATATCCCAATAAATATTTCAGAATTATTTTCTACCATTGATGAAATTAAAATGTTAACTATGATTTTCTGGGGATATGAACGAAGGACCCCAATATTACTCATTTTATGAATGTTTTGTTATGATATTTTTATAAGAATCATGTGTCTCGTAAACATGTTATCCAATGACATGAATATTATAAAACCTAATTATTATCCATAATTTATGATATGATGAGATGATGAAATGATTTTAAATACTGTCTCTTTTACACACATCATTATATGATTAAATGATTATTAAAACCATTTCATTTTATTGGTTTTGATATTATCCATGTGTTAGGAACTTGTGGCACACAATAGTATTGTTTTCATTATCTGACTGGTGGTACATATGTATCAATTCAATGCCTTGTTTAATGGTTAATATCTAATGGGATAATGATAGAAAACACGTCAGTCGAATTTATCCAGCATGGGAAATGTGGTATTCCTAAACTGTTATAGGGAACAAGTTTGTCTTGATCCATAATAGAAAATAGGTGAATCCTAATCCACAATGGGAAATATATAAAAAGACGTAATCCACTGTGACTATGGTCTTGGTCTTTTACCATGACATATGAATTTTTTTTCTAAATTTGTGATCATACCACACTTTTATGACATGATCTTATACTTCTTGGTTGATTTATGATGATTTAAAAATCATATTGAAAATGTTTACGGAAATGATAATGTTTTATACAATGACTCTAATTTATGATCCTTGATAGTTTGGGTATGATATTATCAAGTTATATTCATAATCAAATACCAATATACTTATCTTATGATTTCATATGATCTTATATTGATATATATTATGTTTACCATTACTAAGAATCCGTGCTCACCATTTCTAATGTTTCCTTCCCCAGGATTAAGAAGAAAGGTTTGGTTGGATTTATCTAAGAGGAGTACTAATCGAGATATTGTTTGTGTGAGATACTGAAGATAATTCACCAGATAAGATTATTATGTTCCAATTTTCCATGGGATGTAATGTATTATGGTCTATAGGCATGTGTTCACATAGTGTAATTAATATTCATATAAAATTATGAAATATCCTTGCAAGTGAAGCCCGTCAATCTATAATTATGTAAAATGAAAATAAAATTTTTCTCCCTCTCTTTATAGTAATTTTAAAAACATATCTTTTAAAAATACCTTCACCCATTATGCATTCCTTGAGACTTGATTTTGGGATACTGATGAAATTAATTATACCTTCACCCATTATACCTTCTATGCAAATTCAATTCTTGATGTATCATTTCAAAATATTCATATATCACTTATTGGGGTACATACATTTGTAATGGAGAGAACCACATTATTTAATAAATTGAAACTTGTGAACCATTATATTAAATAATTATGGTGGGAAGAGCATTTTAAATTATCATAATTTGTATAAAATATCATTACTCAGAAATGGAATCATCACCAGTATTGTGACATTTCTTCAAATTGCATTAAAAAAGATTCAATGTCTAGTTAATGTATGACATTCATTTTTATGAAACAATAAATACATACCTACTACAATCAAACCACATATCAAAAGAATGATTTTGTGTAATTTATACCATATATATCCTTAATATTAATTAACATGGAATTTTTTATATTTGAATAATACCCCAATAGAAGCGTTACACCATTAAATAAGTTTAAAATATAAAATATTCTGGTTTGGATAGAGTGTAATCTGTTGGAGGAAGAATCGTTCATATTTCTCTATTCACCAGTAAAAATTATTTCTTTATCCACATGCCAATCTTCTAAAACATTTCCATAGTTGCATCTTTTTGTTCGGCATATTTACTAATAATCTAATAACACTACCACACAAATACTTTTTCTGTGCATGCCATAAATAAAATATCTAACATACAAATATTTCATGTACAAGTATTCAAATTTTATTGACCACTATTTCAAACATAATTTTTATGTTTTTTTAAAATAGTATAAAAAAAGTATCAGTATATTTTACTTTTTCAATGGTTTGATAATCCCTTAGTTGAGATGGTGATGTACATTTGTTTTTTATTTCCATAGAAAGAAGTCATATTTGATGATTTTTAACATCCCAAATAAATAATGAATAATATATTATCATATTTATTAATATTTTTGAATTAAATATTAATATCACTTTGAAGTGGATTCCTTGTTTGATGGCGTACCCAAGTCGCAACAACGAGTTTCTTTGTAATCTAATTTTTCACACAACATTGGGTCATACTAAAAAATAATAATATAATATCATTTTAAATGGTAGTTAATGCCTAGTTGTTGTATTGGAGGGAAGGAAGAAAACTAAATACAATATTATCATACATATTTGTTAAATGTTTTTACATTTATCCAATAAAATTTAGAGGATTAAAATGTTAATGAATCCAATTTTAAGCACAAATAGTAAAATATTTTTTAAAAGGTTGATTTACAACCTTTTGTTGGTGAAATATCATTACATAAAGTTTCGGTCACTTTTTTATGTTCTATATGAAAAAAATAAAAAACTTATTTAGAATCAGGGAATCATAATTAACTTTTGGGTAAATATTTGGTATATGTCTGATAAAAATTATTTTTAATGGAATAGTGAAAAGTTTTGTATTTTAATTCAAAACTACTTTTAATCTGACATATTTATATGGCTAGATTGTATTTATTATTGGTTCTAATGATTAATTAGATTTTATTTTTACCATTTAATACAATTATTTCATTGTATGTAATTTCACATTGAAATTGGACATAAACAAGTGTCAATCTTTTGATAGTTATTATTTCTTAAAAATACGTTTTTTATTCTGACAATCGGAATTAATTTAAAATTAATTAATGAAACTTCTATGTTTTGAAATTGGTAAAATAGACATTATTTTTTAATTCGAAATATCAAGTATAGAATAGGCTGAAATTTTTTATTTTTCTAAGAAACATAAAAATTTGATGAATAGTGAAAACAATGAGTAGTAGTTAAAAACGAATTTTCATTTAAATGCAATTTTACCATTTCTATGAATTTAATTTTGAAAATTCTTCATACTTGGTTTTTATCAGTATGTAAAATTTGTTTCAATAGGATGAGAATAATTTATGTTGAATAGTAACTATTGACTTTTATTTACCACGGTTAATTGTAAATAGGGAAATAAAAAGTAAAAATAATATTATAATAATATTAAATTACACTAAAATGTGTCCTAAAAATATTTGGTGATACATTTCTGACCATGTGAATCCATGGGTCGATTTTGAGAACAGATGGAGCCACTTAAGAGTTATAATGACACTTTATATTAATTAATTTAAAGGAAATACAAAAATAACACCAACATATATCTTTTAGTAAATATATTTTTACATGGGGTTATATAAGTTATCTATTTGACTATAAATATTATTTTGAGTGATAATTTTTTTTACGTTATGTTATTTGTTTTATAATTTTTAGATATCAAATAAATAAAATTATTTATGAAACAATAATGATGCAGTGTTTACCTCATTAATGAATGATTTAAATAAATAAGATTATAAAAATTAAAAAAAATATCCAAAAACTATCCAATTATTATTTGGATGATTTAATTTCTTACATTAGTCATATTATCTTCGACTTTAATATAATTGGGACCTTTATAAACTGAAAATCATTATATAATAAAATATAAATTTCAAACATTCCTAAAGATCCCTTCCACCCCTTATAAAAATACCTCACCTCTAACCAATTACCCACATCGCACAATCCCATTGGATTATCCAAAATCATCCCAAATAATCTCTTAAGATCCCTCTTTTCCATATAGAAGAATTACCTTAGTTAGAATGATCTTCATGAAATCCTTTTGTCTCAAACCAAAGGGTTTTACCGTATTTTAGGGTAACATCTTTCTTAATGTTATCATCTTTTATTTTACATCTCCAAACCCATAAAAACTCTTTATTAATTTATTTTATAAAATAAATAGTATCTTTAAAATACATGGTTTTTATTATGATATGGAGTTGATAAACACTTAAACACACCTCCATCTAATGGGAAAGGAACATGCTAATTCTGAGGACGGTGAATCAATGCCTCATGATACGATGATTGTTCATTATTCTCCTACCACAACTTATGGTGGTCATTAAGATGGAACTATATTTACATGTGATATATATTATTTTTATATTTTCTCTTTAATTTTTTATTTTTCATTTATATCAAACCATTATTGTTTCCATAATCGGAAAATGCGATAATGTTATTTGAGGAAGTGTGGATTACTACCACTCAAAGTAATATCACTCGTTCATGACATACATGGAACATATAAAGGATAAAGTAAATTATATTATATATGAAATTATACTATAATTATAATATACATATGTATCCTTAAGTATTCATTCCAAAAAAATATGAAATTGAAATGAAAGTAGCGTTCATCTGTACGTACAACTTTCCGTCTCCATGAACGATGCATTTCATTTCTTACCTACAAATTTTATATACTATTATAAATAAATATATATAATAGATATATATATGATATATATGATATCTATATGATGAATATCATTATGGATATAATGGAATTTTGACCAAATGAACAACTTATATGATGTTCATTTTTACTCAAGTACAAAAAATCGACAAAACGTCCATTATTAACTTAAATGATTACATAATGTTTATTACTAGGTAATAAGTGATATAAAAGTAATAATAGACTATAAAAATATTCTTAAGAAATTATAGATTATATTTAGTTTATTATTCAGGATATTAAAGAATGAATGAGTGATATCGGACACAAGGTAAGGGACTTTATCTCAATATCCTTTAATTGAGTCATATTATGATTTCTACAATACTTTATTTTATACAAAGTATAAAAAACATTGACCTTTCATTTCATTGTCGAAGTATATTTTCTATATATCATTTTAATAAAATATAAAAAAAGGAATGCTTATTTTTAACATTCATGGTGACAAAGCCCTTTCTGCCGCTACGACTGTTATTTGATATTTGGATTCCTTAACAATTCATAAGGTTTTAAAAAGAAAAATGAATACCATATACTCTATTATGTATTTTTTTTGTTTAAAATGGGTTTGATAATGGATTTTTTATTTTAATATATTTAAATGATATATTGTGATTGAAATGTGGAAAGATAATCTTTCCTTTATGTTTTTATGTTTTATGAATATGTCATGGTTCTGGGGCATAGATTACGTATATTAGTAGTTTTTTGAAAAACCTATACTGAGTGAGCCTGAGATAGATCTCTAATGCATTGGGTAATATGATGAAGATAAACATGATATTTCTCTTAAGAGATTTTGGGAATATATTTTGATGTGTGTTCCAAATGAAACTCTGTACGTAGCTCTGAAAGCTACAGCGTACATATGTTATGGATGCCACAAGTTACAATTATAATTTATGTTTTATATATGTTATTCATAAATATTAGGATTTCAAGAGGTGTGTTAAATAGCTTATGTTTTGATAGACTACTGTTTTCATTCTTTATTTATATACTATAATGAGATTTTTTGCACATCCCATAATTTGAAATGTTTTTCACAGGAAAAAATGATGAATAAGATCATGGAAGGGATCAAGGAAAAGTAATGTTGTATAAAACATGGAATAAGACAAGACTCTTTTTTTCAAGAGTTTTTATTTTATGAAATAAAATTAGAACTGAGTAGATGAATTTATATTATAATTTTTGGAGATGTAATATATTATTTATGGCCAAATTCTCTAATAATCTAAACCTAAAAATATCCTCAATGTGAATTATTCATTTAATTAAATAGTATGTAATGATTTATGGTTTTTTCATTATAGTTGTTATCAATGGTAGGTTTATATAATGTTGGGAGTTAGGATTTTGTTAAATTAATATCCATAAATTAATTTATGGTAAGATTAAAAAGATAGAGAATTTATAGATTACCATGTTGCTTCACCTAAGATATTTCTGTATTCAGAATCGTTTTATGTAGAGGAAACATGGCTGTTAGGATGGGACAACTTCATGACCAAGACAACATTCCAAATCAGCAACCTAAAAAATGCAGAATCAGATCTGAATAGTTTGTTGTAGTGATGGCACAATTGACTCTGGTTATAGATGGTGGTGGTATCCATGCATTAGATCGACCAGATCAACCCCAGAGGAACATTCCATTAGTGGAGCATTTCATGAGGAAATAACTTCCATCATTCAGAGGATCATATGACCATGTGGTAGTATAAGGGTGGATTAATGTAATGGAAATGATTTTTGATGTCATGGGGTGTTCAGAAAATCTAAATGATAGTCTTGTTGTTTACTATTTTGTAGGTGAATCTGATCAGTGGTGGTCAGTGGTGAAAAATATTAGGGATAGTGAGGAGATTGAAGCTCTATATTGGGAACAATTCAAAGGTATGTTTCTTGTGAAATATTTTCCTAATGTGGTTTTTCTTAGGATGGAAAAACATTTTCTCGAATTGAGGTAGGAGGATGACTTAGTGGCTGATTATAAAGAAAAATTCACTCGACTGGCAAGGTATGATCCAGATTTCATACGAGATATTGATAGTAAAATCAATCATTCTAACTCGGGATTAAAGACAATTTATCGAAGTTATTTTGTTTCTTGTGAGGTCAAAAGTTATTAAAAGTTTATTTGATGTGTGGAAAAGGTAGAAGTAGAGTTTTTGATGATCATGATTTCTTTGAAAAAAAAATATTTAGTGGTTGAGGTGGCATAAAAATTGGAAGAAATCTTCAAAAAATTATAATTGTAATAAACTTAAGTTCAATGTTTCTGAAAATTGTGGTAAAAATCATGATGGGGAATGACTTTTGAATTTTTCTATGTGCGATCGATGTGGTAAAATAGGGAATGAAGATCGTAATTGCATTTAAAAAGATCATGGTAATTGTTAGAAAAAATCTAATTCACAGTCACTTAATTTTTTTAATTGAAATGAAATGCGTAATTATTCAAATGAGTGTCCAATGAAGAACCCAACTAAGAGAAAGCAGCAAGACTCCAAGAAAAAAGGTCTGTTGAAATCATTTGCAACTACTTAAACAGATGTTGGGGAATTAAAAGAATTAATATGAGGTAATCTTTTTGGTTGTTCAGATTTTTCCAATGTGTTGTCTGATTCAGTGTCTACACATTCATTTATTTTTGATAAATTTTCTATTAAATTGATAATTCTATCCCATGATATGAATCGTAAACATATGGTAAAAACATAGTGGGTGGGGGGGAATGTTGAGATAAAAATATATTATAAGAACCTTTCTGTCCTTGTGTGCAGAATGAATCTACCTGAGAACCTTAATTTTTTTTCACTAGTAGAGCTTGATGTGATTTTGAGTATGGATTGGCTTTCTGTTTATCATGCAAAGATTGACTGTAGAGCTAAAGAGGATTATTTTTAGAAATATTTTCAGTTTGTGCTAAATAATTATCCCTTACTTTGGATAACATATTGGCAAGCAGGGAAACTTTTAAAAATGGAATTGAATGTTACCTTGCACATACTGTTGAAAACAAAGGAACTGTTAAGATTTATGATGTGCTAGTGGTAAATGAATACCTTGAAGTTTTTCCTGATTTGTTTCCTTGTATTATACTTGATAGATAAGTTTAATTTACTGTTTACTTATTTTGTAATGCTAAGCCAATATCCAAACACCATTCTCTAATGACTCAAATTGAACTTTTAGAGTTAAAGAATAAATATCATGTGTTATTAGATATAGGTTTCAGTCGACCTAGCACATCACCATCAGGATCCCCTCTCTTGTTTTTTAAAAATAAATATGGTTCAATGATACTTTGAATCGATTATAGAGCATAGAATAACATAAATGTTAAGAACAAGTATCTATTTCCTCATATCGATGATTTATTTGATCCTCTCCAGGTAGATCAGTATTTTTCGAAGATTGAAAAGAGGTTGGGGTACCATTATATGAATTTAAAGAGAGAATACAATCTGAAGACCATATTTTTTACTATATATGACCTTTATGAATTTGAATTATTGCCTTTTCGGTTAACCAGTACACCTTCTGTATTCATGGATCATATGAATATAATTTTCTGTGAGTTCGTGGATATGTTTGTGGTTGTGTTTATTGATGACAAATTGTTTCTTTTATGAAAGAAAATTGGATCATGAAATTCATTTCTGGGTTGACATTCGTGCCCTAAAATATAAGAAACTATATAAGTAATTCAACAAGTGTGATGCATTTTGGTAGGAAGGGAATGTTGAGTCCGATGTTCAATAGACCTTAGGAAATCCCGGTGAAAGATGGATCAGTTGCATACAAAGTGGCACTACCTCAACATTTATCCATGGTACACAATATTTTCCATGTTTCAATGTTGAGAACATATATGCTGGATCCATCTCATGTTTTGAACCGAGAGGTAGTTCTGTAGGGAGAGAATATCTCTTAGGAGGAACAAACAGTCCATTTTATTGACTGAATAGAGAATGTGTTATGGAATAAGGTAATTCATCAGGTAATGTTTTTTTTCTGAAATACCATATTTTTGAAGAGGAAATGTGGGGATATAAAAATGCTATGATAGATAAATACCCCCTCATATTTGATAAGTGAATAAAAATTAGGAGGAAACAATTTCCAAAAATGGGGAAGGATGTAACATCCCAAGTAAATAAAGAATAATATATATTCATATTTATTAATATTTGTGAATTACATTTTAATTTCAATTTAAAAGTGATGCTAGGTTCTATGGCGTACCCGTTACGCAATAACATTTTTCTTTGAAATGTTACGTTGCACAAAATGTTGGTTCATAATGAAAACTAATAATATAATATCATTTTAAATGTTAGTTAATGACTAGCCATTATATTAGCACAAATGAATAGAACAAACTAAAATATGATTATACATGTCTGTTAAATTTTTTTACCTTTATCCAATAAAAGTTAGAGGTATAAAATGGGAATTATTCCAATTTTAAGCACAAATTTTCTAATATTCTCTAAAATGTTGATTTACTGCCTACTGATGGAGAACCCCCTTCAAATCATTTTTTGTCACATTTATGTGCTCTATTTGAGAAAAATAAAATACATCTTTATAATTGTGACATCAAAATTTACTTTGTGTAAATTTTTGGTATTTTTCTTATAAAATTAATTCTTTAATAAATAGTGAAAAATGTTCAATTTTTATTCAAATTTCCTTTTAATATAATATACTTATATATTTTGATTATATTTATAAATGAATTAATGTGTAATTAGATTATAACTTTACAATTTAATCCAACGTTGGTCATTATAAGTAATTTCACTTAGAAATTGGACATAAACACATGTCAATCTTTTGATAGTTATTATTTCTTAAAACACACTTTTTGTTTTGACAAAGGGAATCTAATTTTAAATTAATTAATGAAACTTCTATATTTTTAATTTGGTAAAATAGAAATCATTTTTATTTCAGAATACTAAATATATCTTAAGTTTAATGCTTTGGTATATTTCTAAAAAACAGATATTTTTGACGAATAGCGAAAACACTGTATTGTAGATAAAAAACCAACTTTTTCATTTAAACTAATTTTAACCACTTCTATGAATTATAATTAGAAAATCTGACATAAAAAGTTGTTATTAGTAAGTAAAATGTTGTTCAATAAGATGAAAATATTTTTTTTTGAATAGTAACTGTTGACTTTTATTTACCACAGATAAAGGTAAATAGCTTAATTCATGGTAAAAAATAAATTATTATAATATTAAGTTTCCCTAACATGTGTATTAGTCCTATTGGATGATACATTTCAGACCATGGTAATCTTTAGGACAATTTCGGGACCCCTTAGAGCCACTTGAGAGTGAAAATGATACTTTATATTAGTTAATGTAAAGTAAAGACAAAAATGACATAAAAAATTTATCTATTAGTAAATCAATTTTTACCGAGGGTAATATAAGTTATCTCTTCGACTATAAATATTAATTAGAAAGATAAATATATTTTCTACATAATTTTATTTTGTTTATAAATTTTAATAAAAAAATAAATAAAATTATTTATGAGCCAATAATGATGCAGTGTTTACCTCAATAAAGAATGAATTAAATGAATATGAATATAAAAATATAAAACAATATCCAAAACCTATCTAATTATTATTGGATGATTTTATTTCGTATAAGAGTCATCCTATATTCGACCTTAATATGTTTTTGACACTTACAAACCTAAAATAATTATATAATAAAACAATATTTTCAAACCTTCCTAAGGAGCCCCTCCTCCACTTTATAAAAATTCCATGACTATGAAATTACTCACACCTCTAAAGCCCCAAGGTTTTTCCAACATCATTCCAAAAACGATCTCATGATCCCTCTCATCTACTTAAAATCCTTACCTTAGTCGGAAGGGACTTCAAGAAATCCTAGTGGTTCGAACCCAAGGGAGTTATCCGATTTTAAGGTAACGTTTTCAATAAAGTTATCTTATTTTATTTTAATTCACCAACCTCGTAAACTCTTCTTATTAAGTTCATTTATAACTAATCTTGTATCCGAAATATACTAGGTTCTTTTATTTAAAGTATTCTATCTACTCTCACACACACATCCATCTAATGGGAAAGGATTATACTGTTTCTGTTGATGGAGAACTATTACCTCAAGAAACAATGATTGTTCAATATTATCCTACCACCTCTTATGGTGGACATTAATATGGAACTATATATAAATGTGATAAATATTATATTTATATAGTCTTTATACCTCTTTATTTTTCATTTATATCAGACCTTTATGGTTTCCATAATGGGTTAATATAATAATTTCATTTGATGAAGTGCGGACTACTGCCCCCTCAAAGTGATATGACTCGTTCATTCCATTTTTGGAATGTATAAAGGATATATTTAATGAAATTATATATTATATTACAATGGAATTATAATATACCTATGTATCATTTTTAATTCATTCCATTATAATACGAAATTGAAATGAAAGTAGCGTTAATGTGTACGTACAACTTATCGTGTCAATGAACGGTTCTTTTCATTTCTCACCTCCATATGTTATGTAATATTATTAATACATGTAAATACTGGATATATATGATATATATGATTTATAAATCATGAATATCATTCTAAATATAAAGGAAATTTGATAACATGAACAACATGTAATTATAAGAAGTTTAATTTGGACATGAGTACCAAATATCCAGAAAACAAACATTATTAACATAAATGATTACATAATGTTTATAAAATGGTAGTACATGATATAATGGAATAATAAACATGAAAATTGTTCGTAATCATGTAAAAAAAATATCTTTTTTTATTATTCAAGTTATTAAATAACGAACGGGTCATGTTAGACACTAGGTAAGTGACAAAATCTCAATATCTATTCATTGAGGCATATTTTGATTTCTAAATGACTTTAATTCATATGGTGTATAAAAAGCTTTTAAAATTAAATTCATTACAATGGAATATTGTTCTACGAAGTGTTTTACTAAAATACAAAAAAGGAATGTTTCTTTTTAAAGTACGTGGTGACAACGACCTTTCCGTCGCCATGAGTATTATTTGATATTTGACTTCCTTAACAAACTGTAATGTTTTTAAAAATGAAAATAAACACCATATACTCTTTTAATTAATTTGGTATTGAAAATAGTTTTGATAATTGATTTGTTATGTCAATATATTTAAATTACATATTGTGATTGAAATGTAAAATATTTCTCTTTCCTTTATGTTTGTTTTATGTGTTATGAATATGTTATTGTTCATCAGAATGTATTGGTATACTAGTGGTTCCATGATAAACCTAGGGCAGGTGAGCCTGAGATAGCTATCCAACACATTGGGTAACATGATAGAGGTAAATGTGATGTTTCTCCTAAGAGATTTAGGGAAAATACTTTGATGGGTATTTCAAATGTAAGTCCCTACATTGTTGTGAATGCTACAATGTACGTAGGATATGGATGCCATAAGATACCATTAAGTTTTATGTTTTCTATGTGTTATTCATAAATCTTATGATTTCATGAGATATGTTAAAAATATTATGTTTTTATAGACTAATGTTTTTTTCTTTATTTTATAACCCTTAAATATCTTTTTTTCTCATTCCATGTTTTGAAATGTTTTTCATTGGACGTAATGATGAATTGGGTCAAGGATGGTATTAAGGAAAATTCATGCTCTCTAAAACATTGAACTAGACATGACTCTTTTTTTCAAGAGTTTTTATTTTATAAAAAATGGAAACTATGTAGAAGTTCCTACTTTGTAATTTATTGAGATGTAGTGTAATAGGTATGGCCTAATTATATAAAAATCTAAACCTAAAAGGACCTGTAATGTGAACTATTAATTTAATTCTAGATTATTTAATGTTTTGAGGTTGGTTCCTTACATTTGGTATCAATGGTGGGTTTAGATAACTTTAGGAGTTAGGATACTTTTAAATTAACATCTGTAAATTAATTTCTGGTATGATTTAAAGGATATAACATTTACAGATTACCATGTTTCTTCACCTAAGATATATCTGTGTTCAGAATTGTTTTCTATAGAGGAAATAATGTAGCTATGATGGGATAACGTCATGAAGAATAAAACCTTCTAAATTAGCAACCTGAGATGGTCTGAATTGAAACTGAACAGTTTTATTGCAGTGATGGAATATTTGACTTCGGTTATAAATGGCGGTGGTATCCATGCATGAGATCATCCAGATAAACAACAGAGGAACAATTCAGTAGTGGGGCATTTCATGAGGAAACATATCCCATCATTCAGAGTGTTATCTAACCCTGTGGTAGATGAATATTGGATTAAAGCACTAAAAAATATTTTGGATGTCATGGGGTGTTCATAACATCTAATGGTTAGTCTTTTTGTTTAACTTTTTGAAAGTGAAGCCGATTAGTGTTTACCAATGGTGAAAAATATCTGGGATAGTGAGGAGATTTATTCCTGATATTAGGATGAATTAAAAGGCATGTTTCATGATAAATGTTTACCTAAGATGGTTTATATTATGATGGAAAAAATATTCCTGGAATAGAGGTAGGAGGATAAATCAGTAGTTTCTTATGAAGAAATATTCACTCGACTGGCAAGGTATACTCGAAATTTATTAAGAGATCATGATTATAAAATCAACCATTTTTACTCAAGATTAAAGATAATGTATCGAATGTAAGTAGCTTCTTGTGAGTTAGAAAGTTATGAAAAAGTTTTCTATGTGTATAGATGGTGGAAATAGAGTTTGTTTATGATCATGTGTTCTTTGAAAACCAACAGAGTAAGAGGTCGAGGTTGTAGAAAACAGTTAATAACTCTTAAAAAAAGTCTAATTGTATTAAACTTATGTCTAGTGTTTGTCAAAAATTGGGGTAATAATCATTCGGGGGAAATTATTTTGAATTATGGAATGTGATACCGATGTGGTAAAATGGGACAAAAGGCTAGTAATTGCACTAAAAAAGATCAGGGCAATGGTATGAAAAAATATGATTTACTATCAGTAAAATTTTTTATGTGGTATGAAATGGGTCATTATAAAAACGACTTTCCAAAAAGGAACTAATCTATGGGAAATCAGCCAGACAACAAGAATAAAGGGGTGGTGAAATCCTTTAAAACTACTTTAGAAAATGTTGGGCAATCAATTGACATAGTATCAAGTGCACAATTTTTTTGTTCAGATTATTTCAATGAGTTATTTGATTCAGGGTCTACACATTATTTAATTTCATGGATGCTTTCTAGTAAATTGGTAATTACATCTAAAGATATGACTCCTAAACTTATGGTAAAAACACCATGGGAAAATGTTGAGACAAAAAGAATGTATAAGAACTTTCCCATCCTTCTATGCAGAATGAATTTACCTAAAGACCTTATAGTTTTTCCTCTAGTAGAGTTTGATGTTATTTCGGGTGTGGATTGCCATTCTAATTATCATGATAATATTGACTGAAGAGCTAAAGATGTTTATTTTAAGAAATATTTTCAGTTTGTGTTAATTAATGAACCCTTACATTTGATAAATTATCAGGAAGCTGAGAAACTACTAAAAAATCAAAATTAATGTTACCTTGTACATATTGTTGAAAATAGAGGAATTGTTTAGATTAATTATGTTCTCGAGGTAATGAGTACCTTGATTATTATCCTGATTAGTTTCCTAGTATAATACCTGATAGGGAAAATTAATTTACGATTTACATAGGTTTTATTGCTATGAAAATTTCAAAACCCCTTTATCGAATGGATCAAATTGAACTATTAGAGTTTAAGAAGCAATAACAGGCATTATTAGATAAAGGATTCATTCTTCCTAGCACTTCAAAATGGGGTTATAAGGCCCCAGCCTTAAACCTTACTTAATATTGAATTAAATGAATAATTCACATTGAGGATCTTTTCAGGTTTAGAGTTTTAGAGAATTAGAACATAACTATTACATCTCAAAAGATTACAAAGTAGTCTATTCTTCTAAATTTCCATAAAATAAAAACTCTTAATAAGAAACATGTCTAGTTCCATGTTTTATATAGCATGAAATTCCCTTTATCCCATACTTGACCCTATTCCATGCTATGTCCTATGAAAAACATTTCAAAAACTTGGGATGAGTATAAAAACTCAGTAAGGGATACACAAAGAATAAAAACTGTTAGTTTATCAAAACAAAAAAGTAAACCATGTATACTTTATCAAAGTAATACTTTTCACCTTTATGAAGTATTAAAAACTCTTCACTGAATAAAATATCATTACTTAGCTTTTTGTAACCAAAGGATTACCGTAAAACCCATATAAAGAACACATAACATATATAAAGGTAACTTGGGACATAAACATACTTAAGTGGAATAACCATACGGTCGACTTCCACACATATCACATAATGGAATAGCCATACGACCAATTTCCATACATACTTAATGGAATAGCCATACGGCCGACTTCCATACCCAATGCATTGGAGGTTATAACGTAACCACCCGTCCTGGTATTCACGGCACCACCCGTCATATGGTTTATAACGTAACCACCCGTTAAAATGTCCAAGTACCAATATAAAATCATAAAACATAAAACCAACATAAAGGAATGATAACATTTCCACATTTCAATCACAATATATCATAAATATATTAACATAATAGAATCCTTTATCAAAACCATTTACAATAACAAAATACATAAAAGAGTATATGGTATTTATTTTGTTTTAAAAACATTACGGCTTGTTGAGGAAGCCGAAGACCAAATAATACGCGTGGCGGCGGAAAAGGTCATTGTCACCGTGTACATTAAAAGAAACGTTCCTTTTTGTCGTTTTGTAAAACGCTTCGTAGAAAAAGATTCCTTTTGTATAACAGTAAAAGTCAAAGGGGTTTATACACCGTATAAAATAAAGTTGTGTATAAAACAAAATATGCCTCAATGAAAGGAGATTGAGACGAAGTCCCTTACATAGACGGTATCCTTGGTTTAAGGATAAATCAATTAAATAATTTTGTGTGAAAAACGAATACACAAAATATAATTGGATATTAAGTGTAAAATAATCAAAGGACATTCACACATATTCAAAGAATGACATATTCAATAACTACATGTCGAACCCAAAGAAATAGAAATTGGGTTAAGAAGTTCCCTTGACAGCCTAACGACGTCACATCAAAATGAGTTGATGAGAGATAAAAAGTGTATCTCATCACATGGACATAAAATTTACATCAATAAGGATATATAAGAACATATCCCAACATAATAATATGTAAATTAAAAGACCCAACAAAATAAGTCTTTTAAAAAAAGGAGGGTGAATGGTTCCCTTACCGACTTGGGTATCTTTCAAAAGATACGACCCGTGAAAGAAGGACAATACATCATTGATGTAAATACTAATAAATGAATGAATATTACACAATGAGTAAACTAATGGTCAGTACATACACCACTCAAAAGAAATTGTGGAAAATGTATCATAAATCTCACGGGAAAAAAAAGTGAGATGAAAAATCACTTACGAAAACTCGGCAGCCTAACGGCGCCAATTAAAATTTCCAAAATGGATTGATGAGAGAGAATAGGGTCTCTCATCACATGAACATAAAAATTACAGTAATTGTAATACATAATAACATCCCAATAACATGAAAGATGATCTTTAGAGGGAATGACATAAAAGAGTGTACTTAAAAAGAAAGAGAGGAGTAAGATCCCTTACCTCTGGTCCGACATGACTCGATCGTTCTTTAATATCCTGAATAATAAACTTGAGTTAATTTCTACTTGCTTAAGAACCCTTTTTCAAGTTCATTATTCCTTTTATATCACTTATTACCATTTCATGAACACTATGTAATTATTTAAGTTAATAACAGTCGTTTTAACGATCATTGGTACTTGAGTAAAAAATAAGCCCTTTATAATTATATTTTGTTCATGTATCCATTATATCCAGAATGGTATTAATGATGTAGATATCATATATTTCATATATATCCTTTACATTCATTCATTTATAATATTACATAATCATTTAGAGGTAAGAAATGAAATGCACTGTTCATGGAGACGGTAAGCCGTACGTACGCATTAACGCTACTTTCATTTCTATTTCATATTTTATAGAATGGAATCATAATGATATAAAGGTATATTATAATTCCAGTATAATATCATATATAATATCATAGTTCCATCCTTTATATGTCCCACATATGGTATTTAACGAATCAACTCACTTTAAGGGGCGGTAGTCCGCAGTTCCTTAAATGAAGATATCGCGTTTACCCATAATGGAAACCATAAAGGTATGACAAAAATGAAAAATACAGAAGCTTAAGGAAAACATAAACATATTATATATCATATATAAATATAGTTACATCTTAATGGCCACCTTTGAAGGTGTTAAAATAATGTTGAAGAATCATCATTTCGGGAGGCATAAATTCACCATCCACGGAAACAGTATGTTCGTTAACAAATAGATGTAGATGTGTGTAACTTTATATCGAATACTTCTTATAAAAACATCCTAGTATATTTAAGACACGGGAGTTGTTACAAAAGAAATGAATAAAATGGGTTTAGGGGGTTGGATAAGCAAAATAAAACAACGGACTCAAGTGAAGACTGTACCTTAAAATCGGGTAACTCCCTTTGGTTTGAGTTCAAAGGCTTCCTTGGGAAGTCTTGTTCCGAAAGTGAGGCTTCAAGGAGTAAGGGAGGGAAGTGGAGAGACAAAATGGGCAGGTGTTGGCCGAGCCAAATGCTTTGGGAGTGTGGAAAAAGAGGTAGAGGTGGGGAACTTTTATAAGAGGAGAGGAGGGGCACTCTTGGAAAGTAAAAATAAGTTACTTTATTTAAAAAGAGTTTCGGATTCAAAAGGTCCCACATTGATTTATTTCGAGGATAAGGTGATAAGGGTTCGAAATACACTAATACAATATTTTTTGGACATGTGTAGGTTATAGATATTACATTATCTTCCCATTTTATTTAAATCGTTAAATAATGAGGTCATCGCTGCATCATCATGATTTCATGAAAATTTAATTTATTTAATGTCTAAAAATTATAAAAAAAATCTATGATGTATAAAATCTTTTTACCTTTCCAATGAATATTTATACTAAAAAATATGATCTTTATAGCCCCATGTAAAAATTGTTTTCGTAAAACATATTATGTTTGTGTCATTTTTACTTTTACATTAAATAAAACGTTATTTATGTCATTTCCCAACCAAAGTGGCTCCATGGGGTCCCCAAGTTGACCCATGGAATTTCTTCGTCGGCCATGACACATCCAATTATGTTAGGACATGTTTCTAGGTCATTTTATATTATTAAAGCATTATTTTTACCTTAAACTACACTAATTACCACTAATCGCGATTAAGAACTTAAAATTTACTATTCACCAAAAAAATTATTTTAATCTCATTGAACCAAATTTTACTTCTTAATGACAACCATGTATGTCGGATTTTTGAAATTCAAAACACAGAAGTGGTAAAATTTTCATTTAAACGAAAAATCAGTTTTTATAAGTACCACTTAGTGGTTTCACTATTCATCAAAAATTGATGTTTTTCAGAAAAATCCTAAAAAATCACCCTAAGCTATATTTGATATTCCGAATTCAAAAATGAAGTCTATTTTACAAAATTCAAAACATATAATTCACATTAATTAATTTAATAATTAATTCCCGCTGTCAGAGCAAATAGCGTGTTTTTATGAAACAATAAGTATCAAAAGATTGACACTTGTTTACGTCTGATTTCAAAGTGAAATTAATTCCAACGACCACTATTGGATTTTATGGTAAAAATATATTCAAATTTCACTTTAAAACCAATTCAAAAGATAATATAATCTTATAAATAAATTAGATTAAAAAGAGGTTTTGAATTAAAATACAACATTTTACACTATTCATTAAAAAATGAACTTTATCGGAAAGATACCAAAAATTTACACAAAGTAAATTTTGATGTCCCAATACTTAATAAGAGTTTTATTTGGTCCAGAAGGATGTATAAGAGTGAAAAAAACTATATTTAATGATGGTTCATCATCAAAAGGCGATAATTGAACCTTTAGTGAAAACTAGGGCATATACGCCTAAAATTGAATTATTTCTGTATTTTAAGCCTTTATCTTTTATTGGACAAATGTAAAAACATTTAAAAACATGTATAATCATATTTTAGATATTTCTATCCATTCACACCAATACAACGGCAACATGTTAACTACCATTTAAAATAACATTATTTTATTATTAGAGTGCAACGTAAGATTCCCAAGAAACTCATTGTTGCGTGTTGGGCACGCCATCGAGCATAGCGTACCCTTTAAAGTCATATTAGTATTTATTCACAAATATGGATAAATAAGAAAATTTCATATTCTTTATTTACCTAGGGTGTTACATCCTTCCCCCCTTTTGGGAATTGCGTCCTCGCAATTTTAAAATTGCGCTTGGAAACATCCTTGAAAGTCCCACATCAGAACAAGAGTCGGTAAAACAATCACTTTAAAATAAAGAAAGATAAGTACAGATGTCACCCGAGTTAACCCATACTAGGACTCCATGTAGGAAAACGTGGACATGGAGGAGAAAACATAGGGTCATGTTCTGATGGAGAGTGATAGAAAACATATTTGGGAGAAAGTTAACAATATGAAAATCACAAACTTGTGAGGGGTTAAACAGTGTTGGGTTCCCCAGTAGGAAAAGTTAATAGAAAACATTTTTGTTTTAAGTTACTTTTTATTGAAGAATTTATTCATAAGGAAACATAATCACTTATCATGTGAACTTTCATCTTTTACTATATTCCTTAATCAAACTCAAATTTTCTCTAAAAGATGAGTATTTAAAAAGACTTGTTCGCATTAAGAGTACTATAATCAACTTCTAAAGAGTCACCTAATCCACAAAAGAGAACTATATACTTCCCATGTCTTTAGTCTTTAACCAAAACCAAAACCAAAAATGTTAGTACAGGATCTGATAATCCAAAAAAGGATAACCCTTTATAAAAAGAAAATATACTCTTAACCTCAAGAATTTGTCCAACAAAACACAAAGTTCAACGAGGACAATTTGATAATCAATTGTCCATAAAATTCTTCAAATTAAACCAAACTAAGATTGAAACCCAAATATTTGAAGGATTTAGTGACATAGTCTTCCAAGTTAAATCGTAACATTTATCTCAAAATAGCATCAGTTGCTCCTAAAGACTCGTATTGAAAAGTAATTAACCTAATCACATATCCTCCATGATAGTTTAATATTTTTCATAAATAACCCAAAATAAACTTAATCTTAATTCATAAAATCATATAACTAAAAATAATCAGTCAAACTAACTAGGGACTTCTCGTAGTCCAGTGGTAGGCGATAAATACCAGTCGCACTTTGGTTGTGGGTTCGATTCCCGCAGCTTTGTCTGACGCGACGGGTTGTCACACGGTCTGCGTGTTGTCCTTTTTCCAAAACTATATAATTCTTAAAACATCCCCCAAAACGAGATAAAATCTTCAAAAGTGATCATAAAATATTTTATCCTCAAGTTTATCTCATTCCTTTCATTTTCCATCATATCATAGAGTAACCCATAATTACCTAAAAAGTATGGATCATATAAACCCTAATCGTTACCTTAATAATTATTACCTAAACTTCCACATGGATTGTTCATCTCGTACATGATGCATTAAAGATCATACCAAGGTTAAAGTGGTTGATCATGACTCTTTGATAGTTGGTTTAGAACAACCACGAGTTTCCTCATTGAATACCCCATTTCATCCAGTCTCTTAATCAGAGAACCACCACAGTTTCCTTCAAACCAATTGTCACTTTGGTGCCTGCTAGATCCAGCCATTTACTAAAACAAAAAAGGTCAGTGTGAGTATATCAACAAAACCATCATGTACTAATGAGGAAGATAAACACTAAGATATACTTACTCATTCACTTTATCTAAAACTAAGACTCTTTCTGAAATCCTAACTATTATGGTAATGTCACTTATGCTTAAAGATTACCCTAACCTCTAAAGATATCTAAACCGACCTCTGATACCAACTATAAGGCCCCAGCCTTAAACCTTACTTAATATTGAATTAAATTAATAATTCACATTGAGGATCTTTTCAGGTTTAGAGTTTTAGAGAATTAGAACATAACTATTACATCTCAAAAGATTACAAAGTAGTCTATTCTTCTAAATTTCCATAAAATAAAAACTCTTAAAAGGAAACATGTCTAGTTCCATGTTTTATATAGCATGACATTCCATTGATCCCATACTTGACCCTATTCCACGCTATGTCCTGTGAAAAACATTTCAAAAACATGGGATGAGCATAAAAACTCAGTAAGGGATACACAAAGAATAAAAACTTTTAGTTTATCAAAACAAAAAGTAAACCATGTATACTTTATCAAAGTAATACTTTTCACCTTTATGAAGTAGTAAAAACTCTTCACTGAATAAAATATCATTACTTACCTTTTTGTAACCAAAGGATTATCATAAAACCCATATAAAGAACACATAACATATATAAAGGTAACTTGGGACATAATCATACTTAAGTGGAATAACCATACGGTCGACTTCCACACATATCACATAATGGAATAGCCATATGACCAATTTACATACATACTTAATGGAATAGCCATACGGCTGACTTCCATACCCAATGCATTGGAGGTTATAACGTAACCACCCATCCTGGTATTCACGGCACCACCCGTCATATGGTTTATAACGTAACCACCTGTTAAAATGTCCAAGTACCAATATAAAATCATAAAACATAAACCAACATAAAGGAATGATAACATTTCCACATTTCAATCACAATATATCATAAATATTTTGACATAATAGAATCCTTTATCAACACCATTTTCAATACCAAAATACATAAAAGAGTATATGGTATTTATTTTGTTTTAAAAACATTACGGCTTGTTGAGGAAGCCAAAGACCAAATAATACTCGTGGCGGCGGAAAAGGTCATTGTCATCGTGTACGTTAAAAGAAACGTTCCTTTTTGTCATTTTGTAAAACGCTTCGTAGAAAAAGATTCCTTTTGTATAACAGTAAAATTCAAAGGAGTTTATACACGGTATAAAAGAAAGTTGTGTATAAAACGAAATATGCCTCAATGAAAGAAGATTAAGACGAAGTCCCTTACAAAGACGGTATCCTTGGTTTAAGGATAAATCAATTACATAATTTTGTGTGAAAAACGAATACACCAAATATAAGTGGATATTAAGTGTAAAATAATCAATGATCATTCACACATATTCAAAGGGTGACATATTCAATAACTACATGTCGAACCCAAAGAAATCGAAATTGGGTTAAGATGTTCCCTTGACAGCCTAACGACGTCACATCAAAATGAGTTGGTGAGAGATAAAAAGTGTATATCATAACTTGGACATAAAATTTACATCAATAAGGATATATGAGAACATATCCCAGCATAATAATATGAAAATTAAAAGACCCAACAAAAGAAGTATTTTAAAAAAAGGAGGGTGAAAGGTTCCCTTACCGACTTGGGTATCTGTCAAAACATACGACCCGTGAAAGAAGGAAAATACATCATTGATGTAAATAATCATAAATGAAGGAATATTACTCACTGAGTAAACTAATGGTCAGTACATACACAACTCAAAGGAAATTGTGGCAAATGTAGCATAAATCTCACGGGAAAAAAAGTGAGATGAAAAATCACTTACGAAAACTTGGCAGCCTAACGACGCCACTTAAAACATCCAAAATGGATTGATGAGAGAGAATAGGGTCTCTCATCACATGAACATAAAAATTACAGTAAGTGTAATATATAATAACATCCCAATAACAAGAAATATGATCTTTAGAGGGAATGACATAAAAGAGTGTACTTAAAAAGAAAGAGAGGTGTAAGATCCCTTACCTCGGGTCCGACTTGACTCGATCGTTCTTTAATGTCCTGAATAATAAACTTGAGTTAATTTCTACTTGCTTAAGAAACATTTTTCAAGTTCATTATTCCTTTTATATCACTTATTACCATGTCATGAACACTATGTAATTATTTAAGTTAATAACGGTCGTTTTAACGATCATTGGTACTTGAGTAAAAAATAAGCCCTTTATAATTATATGCTGTTCATGTATCCATTATATCCAGAATGGTATTCATGATGTAGATATCATATATGTCATATATATCCTGTAAATTCATGCATTTATAATATTACATAATCATTTAGAGGTAAGAAATGAAATGCACCGTTCTTGGAGACGGTAAGCCGTACGTACGCATGAACGCTACTTTCATTTCTATTTCATATTTTATAGAATGGAATCATAATGATATAAAGGTATATTATAATTCCAGTATAATATCATATATAATATCATAGTTTCATCCTTTATATGTCCCGCATATGGTATTTAACGAATCAACTCACTTTAAGGGGGCGGTAGTCCACACTTCCTTAAATGAAGATATCGCGTTTACCCATAATGGAAACCATAAAGGTATGACCAAAATGAAAAATACAGAAGCTTAAGGAAAACATAAACATATTATATATCATATATAAATATAGTGACATCTTAACAGCCACCTTTGACGGTGTTAAAATAATGTTGAACAATCATCATTTCGGGAGGCATAAATTCACCATCCACTGAAATAGTATGTTCGTTAACCATTAGATGTAGATGTTTGTAAGTGTAGCTCGAATCCTTCTTTTAAAAACATCCTAGTATATTGAAGATACTGGATTTGTTACAAAATAAATGAATAAAATGGGTTTATGGGGTTGGAGAAGCAAAATAAAACAACGGACTCAAGTGAAGACTTTACCTTAAAATTGGGTAACTCCCTTTGGTTTCAGTTCAAAGGCTTCCTTGGGAAGTCTTCTGCCCAAAGTGAGGCTTCACGGAGTAAGGGAGGGAAGTGGAGAGACAAAATGGGCAGGTGTTGGCCGATCCAAATGCTTTGGGAGTGTGGGAAAAGAGGTAGAGGTAAGGAACTTTTATAAGAGGAGAGGAGGGGAACTCTTAGAAAGTAAAGATAAGTAACTTTATTTAAAAAGAGTTTCAGATTCAAAAGGTCCCACATTGATGTATTTAGAGGATACGGTGATAAGGGTTATAAATCCTCTAATACAATAGGTTTTGGACATGTGTAGGTTATAGATATTACATTATCTTTCCATTTTATTTAAATCGTTAAATAATGAGGTCATCGCTGCATCATCATGATTTCATGAAAATTTAAATTATTTAATGTCTAAAAATTAGAAAAAAATACTATGATTTATAAAATCTTTTTAGGTTTCCAATGACTATTTATAATCAAAAATATGATCTTTATATCCCCATGTAAAAATTGTTTTCGTAAAACATATTATGTTTGTGTCATTTTTACTTTTACATTAAATAAAACGTTATTTATGTCATTTCCCAACCAAAGTGGCTCCATGGGGTCCCCAAGTTGACCCATGGCATGTCTTGGTCGGCCATGACACATCCAATAAAGTTAGGACATGTGTCTAGGTCATTTTATATTATTAAAGCATTATTTTTACCTTAAACTACACTAATTACCACTAATCACGATTAAGAACTTAAAATTTACTATTCACAAAAAAAATTATTTTAATCTCATTGAACCACATTTTACTTCTTAATGACAACCATGTATGATGGATTTTTGAAATTCAAAACATAGAAGTGGTAAAATTTTATTTAAACGAAAAATCATTTTTTATAAGTACCACTTAGTGGTTTCACTATTCATCAAAAATTGAAGTTTTTCAGAAAAATCCCAAAAATTCACCCTAATCTATATTTGATATTCCGAATTCAAAAATGAAGTCTATTTTAAAAAATTCAAAACATATAAGTCACATTAATTAATTTAATAATTAATTACCGCTGTCAGAGCAAATAGCGTGTTTTTATGAAACAATAAGTATCAAAAGATTGACACTTGTTTAAGTCTGATTTCAAAGTGAAATTAATTCCAACAACCACTATTGGATTTTATGGTAAAAATATATTCTAATTTAACTTTATAACCAATTCAAAAGATAATCTAATCATATAAATAAATTAGATTAAAAAGAGGTTTTGAATTAAAATACAACATTTTACACAATTCATTAAAAATGAACTTTATCGGAAAGATACCAAAAATTTACACAAAGTAAATTTTGATGTCCCAATACTTAAGAAGTGTTTTATTTGGTCAAAAAGGATGTATAAGAGTGAACAAAACTATATTTAATGATGGTTCGTCATCAAAAGGTGATAATTGAACCTTTAGTGAAAACTAGGGCATATACGCCTAAAATTGAATTCTTTCTGTATTTTAAGCCTTTATCTTTTATTGGATAAATGTAAAAACATTTAAAAACATGTATAATCATATTTTAGTTATTTCTATCCATTCCCGCCAATACAACGGCTACATGTTAACTACCATTTAAAATAATATTATTTTATTATTAGAGTGCAACGTAAGATTCCCAAGAAACTCATTGTTGCGTGTTGGGCACGCCATCGAGCATAGCGTCCCCTTTAAAGTCATATTAGTATTTATTCAAAAATATGGATAAATATGAAAATTTCATATTCTTTATTTACTTAGGGTGTTACAGGGGTGCTCCAATCTGGTTTGTTAAAAAGAATGATGATTTAGTGAGACATTTCATTGATTATAGTGTATTTAATAACATCAATGTTAAGAACAAGTTTCCTTTTCCTCATATCGAATGTTTATTTGATCCTCTCTAGGGAGCTCATTATTTTTTAAATATTGACATGATGTCGGGGTACCATTAGGTGAATGTAATGAAAGATGAAATTCAGAAGACCGCATTTCGTACTACATATGTCAATTTTGAATTTATGGTTTTCCCTTTCGGGTTAATCAAGAAAACTTCTGTATTCATGGATCTTATATATAGAATTCTCCGTGAGTTCTTGGATAATTTTTTAGTTGTGATTATTGATGATATTGTTTTTGAAAGCAATGATGAGAATGAAAGTCATTTAAGGGTTGAATTTCAATCCTTAAAATAAAAGAAACTATATAAGAAATTCAGAAAGTGTGAGTTTTGGTTAAAAAAGATTTATTTCCATGGTCACATTGTTTCAAAAAAATCTTAACTCTTGAACCAGAGAAAACAATATTTGTTGAATAATGGCCATCACCAACCAATATCATAGAGATTCGTTGTTTTCATGGTTTAGAAGGTTATTATTTGAGGTTTTTTGGGAATTTTTAAAGGTTATATATTCCAATAACTATGTTAACATGAAAAGGAGTTAAGTTCATTTGGTAAAAAGAATGTGATGATTTTTTTTTCTGATATTTAAAAGAAGATTGGTGAATGATGCAGTTAAAGAATTGCCTTCCAGAAATAGTGAGTTTGTTATTTACAGTGATGCTTCACTGAAACGAATTGGTTCTCTCCTAATACAGAATAATTAGGTAATTTCTTATGCTTCATGCCTTCTGAAACATCATGAGTTAAATTACCCTACACATTATTTGAAATTATATTTTGTTGTTTTTTTCTTTAAAGATATATAGGCATCATCTGTATGGAGTAAGATGTGAAAATATAATAAAGAAAAAAATTTAGAGTATATATTCACTCAAGAATAATTGAACATGAGATAAAAGAAACAGATGGAATTAATCAAGGATTATTATTTCACAATTCATTACCATATAGGAAAGGAAATTAATGTGAATGAATAATTGAGAAAAAAAAAGTAATTACACATTAACCTTTGCTATGTTTGGAACAAGATCCTTTGATTAATGATTTTATAACCTTTTCTATAGATGTTATTGGTGCAGAAAATTCCCATGATTTGTTTCAGGTGTCAGTGAAATAATCTAAATCAGACAGAATTAAGAAAGCACAAGAGGAAGACAGTGAGTTACAGAAAAAGGTAGAGTTGGTTCAAATGTGTAAGTTTCCAGAATTTAACATCAATAAATATTTTATTTTGATGTTTTGGAAGAGATTATATATTCCTTGTGATTCAAAGTTGAAGAAATTGTTATAATGTGAAGCTCATAGTTGTCGTTTTTAAGTTCATCCTAGAAGTACTATGATGTACAAAGATCTTTGGAAGTATTACTTGTGCGATTGAATGAAAATATATATTACTCAATTTACTCTGAAGTGTTTGGCTTGTCAGTAGGTTAAACTAGAGAGATAGTTACCAAATGGAATGGTTCAATCTTTACCAGTGCTAGAGTGGAGATCAGAAAATATATCCATGTAATTCATTGTGAGATTACCAAATACATCTCGAGGTAATAATTAAATCTGGGTTACTGTTGATCAAATGACAAAATCTGCTCATTTCCCTCCAATTTGAGATACTTTGACTCAAACCCAGCATTCTTGGTTGTATTTTAATAAGATAGTCATGTTTCATGGAGTTCCCCTCTCTCCATTGTATTTTATCGTTATCTCAGGTTTACTTATAACTTTTGGAAAGGCCTTCAGATGTCATTGAGTAATAAATTAAATTTTATTATAGCTTTTCATCCAGAATCATATTTGTGGTCAGAATGAACAATTTAGACCATGGAGGATATACTATGTGCGTTTTCACTAGAATACCATGGATGTTGGGACCATCATATTTTATTGGATGAATTTTAATTTACTAATAGTGTTCATTATAGTATACATATGGCTCCATTTAAGGCATTATATGGGAAGTAGTATCGAACTCCATATTTTTGGGATGATGTAGCGAAAAGAAGTTGATGGGACCGGAATTGGTAGAAAATTTGGCAAAAAAGGTCAAGTTCATTCAGAAGAACATGAGAACGGCTCAATGAAGACATGAAAGTTATGAAGATAACCAAAGGAAGGATTATTCTATTGAGGTAGGTGATCATGTCTTTCTCAATGTTTCACCATGGTAATGTGTGATGCGTTTTGGTAAGAAGAGAAGGATAAGTCCGAGATTCATTGGTCCTTATGAAATCCTATATAATGTCGGATCAGTTGTGTTTAGAGTGGTTTACCTCCGTGTTTATCCTTGGTACACAATGTTTTTCTTGTTTGAAGGTTAAGAAAGTACATACCAGATCCATATCAGGTTTTAAGCCCAGAGGTAGTTTAATTGGAAGAGAATCTCCCTTATGGGGAACAAATATTCCAGATTCATGACTGAAAAGAGAAAGTATTGTGGAATAATTGAATTAACATGGAAGAGTTTTGGTGGAATAAACATATTGTTGAAGAGGCAATGTGAGAATCTGAAAATTTTATGAGGGATAAATACCCCCACTTATTTGACATGTGAATAAAAATTGCAAGGAAGCAATTTCCAAAAGGGAGGAAGGATGTAACATCCCAAGTAAATAAAGAATAACATACATTCGTATTTATTAATATTTGTGAATTAAATATTAATTTTTCTTTGAAAGGGATTCTATGTTAAATGGCGAACCTGATACGAAACAACATTTTTCTTTGAAAACATATATTCCACACAATGACGGGTGATACAGAAAAATAAAAATATAATATCATTTTAAATGGTAGTTAACGCCTAGCCATTGTATTGGAAAGAATGATTATAACTAACTACAATATGATTATACATATTTTTTCAAATGTTTTTAAATTCATCCAATAAATATTAGAGGCTTAAAAAGTGAATGAATCCAATTTAATGCAAAAATAGTCTAAAATTCTTTAAAAGGTCGATTTACTACCTTTTGATGGAGAACCCTATTTAAATATTGTTTTGGTCAGTTTTATATGTTCTATTTGACAGAATAGAAGAGAAAATAATATCATTACTGGGATATTTTGGGTAGATATAAGAAGAGACAACATAATGTAATAGGGATTCCTAAATAACCATGGTGGAATGATATAATTTACCGACTTAAGTGACTCTATATTTTGAGTGATTATTTATAAACCAATATTATTTAATCCATCTATAGATAATGAAATATAGTGGTTTCTCATCTTGTTTCCAAATTTAGGATACTCATAATGAATTTTATTTCACAAAGTTGAGTTAGATGGGTGATGTAGTTTCCCATCATCAGTTCTTGTATCTATAATCCATGTCAATTGTCTAGAATTTCCTAACTTCCATATCATCATCTAAACATTGGAATGATAAGAACCTATCATAAAACTTTTTAAGGACTTAATTCATCCTTACTATGTCAATATTCACCACAATGATGGAATTTTGAGAGTTATTCATGGCCGTTTTGATACAATATTAAGTCATTTGGTCCAGAATGTATTTTTTTAAATATTAATCATGCTGAATATATAATTTTATTAGCCTCATATGTTCGATAGACATGATCATTTTCTTCTTGTAGTATATTATTCAGGAGAAAATGCAGATATTTAATGTTTGTTTCTCTATATATAATGAAAATATTAAAATAATATTAAATCAATAATGATAAATATGTTGTATATATAGTAAAACCTTTATACAATGGTCTCTTTTCATGACTATATAACTTCTCAAAAAACATTGGATAGTCATAATGTTTCAATTCAATTTTAATTGTATTTTCCTCAATATTATCTCAGTTATTATTTAAATTAGTATTCATATAAATTGATGCAAAATGAGTGGTAACATAACATTATTATGTATACTTAGTTTTTTAATATGTTTAGTCCAAAATTTATAGATTTTTTATTTTTGTAAAAAATTAAATCTGTTCTAAAAATGAGGGAAAAATTTTACTTTATTTTTAATAATATAATATAAAAAAATATGAATTTAGAATTTTGTTTTCCATGCTATTCTGAAAACCTGATGAACTCTATAACTCCATCCTCATTATATTCTTTCATATGATTAATATACAACCATTTTTTTTAATAACCATTATATTGGGATAAAAATATTTTTGTCTACAAATAAATATATACACATAATGTATTCATAATCAAAGAAAAATGTTATAAATATTTTTCTAAAATTTTATTATTATTTTCAGAAGAAAGGCATATTCACATTGAACACTCAAAGAAGTAATAAAAACAAACATTTTAATGATAAAAATCTCAGAAGTTATTAAAATTGAAATGTTAGAATCATCCTTATAAGAAGTTTTAAAATGTAAAAAATCAACATATAAAGAATAATTTTGTGTGTCTAAAACAATTTTGGACGTAATCTGGTAGTATTAAAGTATGAAATTGATTATTGATAAATACTTTGATGTAGAGAGATTAAGTAAATGTTAAAATTCAATAAGGAGAACTCCCATTATAGGATATCCTCCATGATGATGATTCCCCATTGGTAGATTTCAATATTAATTGAATGATAATAATCATATTTCACTAATAATGTTGATGGAATATTATTATATGAATTTTAGTAATAATGATTCCTAAAATTTTATCAATTTTTACATGGGTATCATGAAAATAAACATCCTATTGTTGATTAAGGGTTATGAAATCCCTAAAATGAGGTTTAATTATTTTGACTTTATTAAAGGGTCATTTAAGATATATAAAGATATTATTATAAGGTAATAATATTAAAATGATGGATATAAATATTTTTTTCTAGTGGTGTATATCATATAAGTAAGGGAATGTGTGATATCTATAAAGTTACAATGAATGTATTTAAAATTTCATCGATTGAAAAAAAAAATTATAAATAGTTTTAATTAAAAGATTTATCAATAGTTATCAATTATAATTAAATTTTGAAGGATAATGATGACATCTATGAGAAACCGTAAAACAATATTTGTGTTAAAATGTTATTTTTTTGACAGTTAGTTTCAGATAAATATTACGATAATTTTTTTTGATGAGTATATTGAATTAAAATTTATACTAGAAATTACATGATATCATATTTTTCAAGAATGAAACACCTAATATAATTATGATACATTTATATACAACCCTTGATAATATTTATAAGTTTTTAAATTTTTTGGTTTCAACATTTTTGAAGACCATCACCTTTTTTAGAAGGATAATGGAATTATAAGTAATTAATCAAATTTGAAATAATTTGATGATATTGGAAACTCAATAACATGTTCCTAGGGTAAAATGAAGTGGTTGGTACATGATCTCAAATTAATTTTTTCATTGATAAAATAAAGGTAATTCAAGGATGGTTTCTATTACTTTTCTTGGTGGGAGTAAAATAATATGCAGGAATTGATGATTATTAATTTCATTACATGGTATATGTAGAGATAGGTGGTTTTTAGTTGACTAGGTGACTAAGATATAATGTTGATAATCTTTGGTTAGATGGGGAAAACAATTTTAGGGCCCAATAAACCAGTCATAATAACCCATTGCTGGACGAATCACCTTAATTTAAATCTGATGTACCAGAATTTATATGTAGGGGTCCTCAATCTGCAGGAAAAACCGAAGAACAATAGAATAAGGGTTTGATTAATAATTATAATTTTAACAATCTACATGGATAAGATTTAGGCTTAATGAATAGAAATTTAAATTGTTCATTGGTTAGAAGTAAAAATAAACTTCATCAAAAATTGAAGATGTGTCTTAGTGAGGTCACCCAAATCCTTATCTCAAACAAATGATTGGATCCAATGGAAATCTACCAAGGATGACCTATAAAACTCATCTTCAATGGAATAAATAGAGATAATCAACTTTGATAATTTTCAAAGTGGGAATTGGTGAAAATGTATACAAAAAGGTAGAAGATATGGGGTAATTGAATGCTGGTAATAAATATAATTTAAGTAGTAAAGGGAATACTATTTAGAGAATTAAATAGATATCTATGATTCTTCATAACTAGGGACAAGGTTTAGATAAAACATTTAGTTTACGTCATTTGGATGAATTAATATACTTAAGATAAGAATGGGAAAAATGATGGCTTAGAAGTATCTAATGGCGATTAGAATGAATAAATGTGGATACTAGAGCAAGAAGACACTAAAAACAATGACCAACATACTAATTGGGACTGTAGATTGAATGAAAGTGGAATGAATCGTCAATGGGGTCATTAAGGGAAGTAATTACAACAATAGGGAATTTAGAGAATTGAGACACACTGAATAAAAGGCAATGTGAATTGGATTAAGCTAAATATTTTTTTCTTTGTGTTTTCTAGTAATTGGTGGAAGAAATCAATTCCATCTCATATCCTTGTAGGGAAACCAAATTATATTACCTCTTAATAAGGGCCATATAAATGACTGAAGTAATTGGGGTGCTTCATCTAAAACAGAAATCTTGAAAAACATGAATCATCAAATGAGGTAAATAAATTTAGATTATTATAGAATTATAATTGAAATGATTAGTAATTCTCAACAATGTATAGAAAAATTTATTTAAGAGTAACAAGACATTATTTAGGATGTGAAATTGGTGATGTATTGTTGGAAAAAAAGTAATCAAAGATACATGCAATGAAATAATGGAAGATAAACTAAAGGGGAGTATGAATAATCACATACCTTAGGTATTTAGACATTTGATTTATTGGATAAGTTATAGGGGTGAGACGGTTTTTGTTGACTTCCATGGTATTTTTAACAATGTGAATAAGTGGGTTCTAATAAAGATGAATTGATATGATAGGGAAGGGTTTTGTGAGTGCCTTCCAGAAATCACTCATAAATAAGGTTTTTTCATCAGTGCTAAAATAATAAGATTTCATAAAATATATCCTTATCAATGCTAAAAATATAAATAAACAACTATCAACAATAGCAGATTAATTATAGCACCGATAATGATATCTTTTATCCGAGATAACTATATTAGCATTGATAAAAGCTATATTCACCAATATTTTTTAAGAGCATAGAAAAAATGCTTTACTGAAAATACATAAATATTAAATGAATAAATCTAAAAATATATAAATTAAAAAAAGGTAAAAAATAATTTTTTTTATTAAAGTGGAAACTTAAATGCATAATTGTTAAAAACGTGTGAAATTGAATAACTAAAAATGAATGTACTTAAAAACATCAAAAAAATTGATAAGTTGTATAATTATAAAAATTATTTAAATATAATATATATTAAAATGAATCAGAATACATATTAAGAACATAAAATGTTAACGAATAAATATGAAGAAATAAACAATAAAAATAAATAACTTCTAAAAATAAAGTATTAATTAAAAATTTAATTGAAAAATAAATATTAAATTAATCAATGTTAAAAGATGTAGAATTTAATAATTAAAAATTCAATAGATTAAAAAAATATTTAATGAATGAAATAATGTTTTTACTTAGATAGATTATAAATAAATTTAAAAATTAATTCATGTTAAAATTAAAATGAAAACATTATAATTATATAAATTACATGTAATGACCCAGGTATTTATACAATAATTATTTTTTAATTTCAATTAATATTTATGAATAAAAAATTATTTTTACATTAAAAAAATTCTTTTAGGTTTCGAAAACAAGAATTAATTTTTAATTAATTACTTCAATGTCATTGTTTTGAATTTTGAAAAATGGATTCCATATTTGAAATCATGTGGTTCCTATTTTGTAAATTAGTACCTTTTATTTTTGGGAATTATTAATAAAAAATTACGTATTTATTATATTTACCATGTTGAAATGGTAAATCTTGTAAATAAAGGTAAATAACATAATATTATAATAATATAAAACTAATATTAAATTTGTCCTAATTTTATTGGAAGATATATGTCTGACCATGGCCATACCTAGGTCTATTTTGGGACCTCATGGTGCCACTTTGATGTGAAAATGACATTTTATAATAATTTAATTAATGTAAAGAAAAATGTCACATAAAAATGTATCTTTTAGTAAATCAATTTTTATATGGGGTTATATATGTACTATTTTCATAAATAAATATTCATTAAAAATATAAAACGATTTTCTAAATCTTGGTATTTTACTTAAAATTTTTATACATCAAATTAATATATTTATTTATGACTCAGTGATGATGTATTTATTACCTAATTAATGAATGATTTTAATAAATGATATTATAAATATTAAATTTTTTTTTTGAAACATTCTCTACCATCCAAAAATTTCAGGGTATCATATGACTTTTTATATTTTCAATTATGAATTATTTTCAAATTAATAATGTTTTTATATATTTTTAAACAATTCCTGATATGAATAGTTTAAAAATTCAACTAAATTAGTTTTTTAAAAAATATAATTTTATTAAATGATAGAATAGTCCAAGAGACCTAAAATTCAGGAAAATGAAATAGATAAGGTTAAAAATTTCATTAATTAACCAATTGAGGTTATATTGACATTTTAAAGTATCTATATTAATCATATAGTATGAATACCCAAGAATAGATGGTAAGAGTGAAAATATTTATCTAAAAGGTAAAGCTAAAATATATGGTTAAATTGGGACCTAGACTTCTCTCAAACCTATTGTTTCAGTGGATTTAGAAACATAATGATATTATCATGTAATTAAATTATTTTGGACATTTTTAAATCTAAATTCAGTTTATAATAAAATAAAATTTCAAGACATTCCAAAAGTTCCCCTCCTCCCTCTTATAAAAGGGAATCCACTTTATCGGTTTTATCACACCTCTCAAGACCCTTTTACTATCCAAATTCCCCCAAAAAAATCTTGCAAAATCACTATATTCTAGTTGTAGGCCTTACCACTGGTAGAAGGAAACTCACAAAAGCTTTTGGGCACAAGTCAAAGGGAGTTAAACGTTTTAATAGGTAGTGTCTTCTCTGAAGATCTGTTGAATTATTATAATTATTTACTCTTTATTCTATTTTTATTCTCTGATTTCATAACAATAGAAGTATTCTAAATAAACTAGTATAATTTTATTAGAATAATTATAACTAAATTTAAACACACCTCCATCTAACAAATACAAACATACTATTTCTGTGGATGACGAACTACTGCCTCATGAAACGATGACTGTTCAATTGTCTCCTACCACCTATCATGCATGACATTATGATGAAAATTTATTTATATATGATATATATTATATTTATGTTGTCACTATTTTTCTGTGTCTTTCATTTACAACATACCATATGCTTTCCATAACGCGTAAATAAGATAATTTTAATTTTGGCAGTGCAGACTACTGCCCCCTCAAGGTGTTTTGAATCATTCATGATATATATGGATAGTATAAAGAGTGGAATTAATGAAAATGTGTAACATATATAAAATAAGATATTATACAGGGATTATAATATACGTATGTATCGTTTAGTTTTCATTCCATCACATATGAAACTGAAATGAATGTTAGGTTCATGTGTTCTTACGACTTACCATCTCCATAAAAGGTGAATTTCATTTCATATATCCAAATATAATGTAATACTATAAATAAATATATATACTTGATATATATGATATTTAAATCATAAATATTATTATAGATATAATGTAATTTTGACCACATTGGGAATTTTTAATTATAACATGTTCATTTTTACTCATGTACCGAATATCGAAGAAACATCTGATATAAACATATATAACTATATAATATTAATAACATGGTAATAAGTGATATAAAAGGAATAATAAAAATGAAAAAGTATTTGAAATATTTTGAAATTAACTTATGTTTATTATTCAGTAAGAACAAGGAACACACATGACAATTCACACTCATGGTAAGACAACCATTCACCCTCCTCTTTTAGTCAAAAACTTATTTTATGTTATGTATTTTAATTTAATTCTATTATGTTGGGATATTTTCTTCTATATCTTTATTGTTGTAAATTTTATTTCCATGTGAGGAAAGAACAATTTATCTCCCATCAACTAATTTTATTAATTTTAAAGTGACACTGTTCGGTTGCCGAATTTTCGTAAGGGAATTAATCTCAATCTCCTTTCATTGAGATATATTTTGGTCTATACATGACCTTCATTTATACAGGGTATAATTATAATAGTTATCTTTTAACTTAATTCATCTATTTTCAAAATGAATCTTATTTATATAAAGCCTTTTACTAAATGACATGAATAATGTTTATTTTTTAACGTACGTGATGATAATAAACCTTCATCTACCATGATAATTATTGGATTTTTGGATTCCTTAACAATATTTAATGTTTTTAAAATAAAAATACATAACATATATCATTTATAAAAAATTTGGTATTGAAAATGGTTTTGATAATGGATTTATTATATCAATATATTGAAATGATATATTTTGATTTGAAATGTGAAAATATTATCTTTCTGTTATGTTGTTTTATGTGTTATAACCATATTACAGTTCTAGGGAATTTTTCATGTATACGGGAGGTTCTGTGATAAAATAAGGGTGGGTGAGCCTGAGATATCTCTACATTGCATTGGGTAATGTGACCGAGGTAAACGTTACTGTTTCTCCTAAGAGATTTAGTTAATATACTATTATGGGTATTCCAAACGTATCCCCCTATGTAACTTTGAAAGATATAATGTACGTATGATATGAATTCCAAAAGTTACATTTATGATTTAAGATTTCATGAGTTATGTTAAAAAATATTTTTTATGATTGAAAAGAATTGTTTCATTTATTTTTATATTTTGATGGACTAATGTTTTTGTTCATTATTTTATATCACTTACTCAACTTTTTATGCTCATCCCATGTTTCGAAATGTTTTTTAGCCGGACATAAAGAAGAATAGACTCATGGATGGGATCAAGGAAACGTTATGTTGTTAAAACATGAAACAATTTCATGTTGGGTTTTAAAGAGTCTAGGTTTTAATAAAAAATGATTAGTGAGTAGAAGTGTGTACTTATAATATTAAAGATGTTATGTATATTTTATGACCCATTTCTCTAATGCACTAAACATGAAAAGATCCTTGATGTGAATTAATGTCAAATTATCAACTTATCTACAGATTATATAATGTTTAATGCTAGGGCCTTATATTACATTTATCAAATTAAAAACATAAAATGGAAATAAATAAATATTACTAAATAAATATTATAAATTGCTAAAAATTCAAAATAAAATAAAATATAATGTACATAAAAGAATAAATAATAACAATATTGAAAATTAATTAATATTATTAATTAATAATTAATATTTAAAAAAATAAATTAACAAAAAAATAATTAAACATGAATAAAATATTCTGACTAAAAAATTACAATATTAATTATAATAATTCAATATTTGAAATTATAAAATGAATATTAAAAATTCAATATATTATATGAATATTAAATGAGTGTGTGGGTGTGTCTTTCTATATAAAATGGACTCAATTACAAATATTTCAAAGCGAAATTATTTTTTGTATATTTATATGAAACAAGTTTGATATATGTTAAAATAAAAAAACGTTATATAATATCAATATTCTATTTATCGACAATAATTAGTTAATATTTTTAATCAATTTTAATTTTCAAATATATAAATCAATTTTCACTAGAAATTTCAATTATTAAATGAAAATACATATTTTTCTATATAAATCATATTTATAGAAACAATACTTATGAACTCTAACCTATTTTAGATTTACCCAATAGGGGAATGCCTTTGAACAATGGAGAAAACAACCACAATTTATTGGCTACACATGAAAACACATATATAACCAAATAAAAATTTTAGATAACATTTTCAATAGACCTACAAACAATTATTTTGTGAACCAACAACTCCCATCATTTAAATAATGAATATCCTCTCTTTGAACATGTAGATATAATTTTTTGGACAATTACGATGTCTTATGGAAGAGGATTACATCTATGGAATCAGTGCCTGTATTCAAACATATACAACAATTAAAAAAACCAATTAGTAAAAATTATAAGATGTAAAAATCATATATCAATTAAAATTTATGTAAAATAAATAATTCAAAATATTAATATCCCAAATAAATTATATTAAACATATTAAGATCCCATGCAGGGGATTATTATTTGATTTAATAGAGATAATTTTAATTCTATTTATATTTCATGGTGAATGCATATTGATCAATAGAAGAAATACAGATGACTATTTCTTGATTTTTACATGAATGTTTTAAATGAATCATGTAGAATTTATCTTCATGAATTATGATGATATAATTCATTTGAAAATAACCCCATCCAAACTACAGAAGCTACCAAATTTAATATGACTATAGAATATGACTGATATCTCAAGACTATGGTACCCTATTTCTCAATAGTTTTTTGTATCCATATAAAATTCAATGAAATATCATAAATTAAATCCGATCGAATGGTATTTTTTTATTTCTAGAACGCTTTTTTGGGTGTTAATGGGATCCCAAATGAGAGGTCCCAAAATCTGGATACATCACAAGACCACATCACCCAAATTCAAAATTTATTCAATCAAAATTAAAATAAAAATGAAAAAATCTTCATGTTTGTGGGATACATTGAGAATAATTCTACCACTAAAATTGATACCTCAACCCATTCATCGGTAAAAACCAAACTTCCTCCTATCACACCATCCCCTCAACCCATCCAGATTATCTAAATCACATCATCAATGTCTTAACTAGTACAATACAAACTTCGGAATGATAGAAACATAACATCCATACACCACGCATCATTTATATATTACCAATGAAATGATTGTATCAGATACGAAGAATAACATTTTTATGATACAACACTACAACCTTAATAAACCCAACAATGACCTAAAACATGCATCAAATCCACCAAAAAGCCCAAAAAAATCTCAGTAGTAGGAAAAAATATAAACAACCACTCCACTTGAATTGAAACTACTGTAGAAATTTCCATTGAATGATGATTCATCTGATTCCATCAAAATTCTTAAAATATAACTAATAATAAAAATCGAACCATAGAGAAAACCCAAAATAAGAAGAATAAAAATGAACATCAGTCTCACCTCATGGAATCCTATCATTCGCTTGACCAAAAAATCCAAAACACTTTGGACACCAACAAAATAGACCGACTAGGGTGGATATATGTAATATGAAGCCAAATAAAAGATTAAGTGGAAAAAGGCTGCAACAATGAGTAGGACCTATTCCATGAACATTAACCCATCTTGAAAACCACATATATAGTCATTCAATAGATAAAAAAAACGTACAAAATATCCCCCAACTGCATCCCCCAACAATGCCTTAAGAAACACAACTGAAACCTTATTCCATCTACATTCATATTTGTAAAGGAACATCAGCAAACCAGATCAAACTAGTGAAGGATTTACCTCATATAGAAATATCCATTGACCGAACATCACATCCCAAATCCACCTTAAAACAACATCAACTAACCATATGGGAGATCTATGAAGAAACATAAATCCATGGTAGTGTTATAAGTATACAAGGGCACCAACATAGATACTCATCCTCACATAGACCACCAAAACCATCATTACATCAAGCACCACACAAAATATTGAAATATATCGAATTGAAATATAGTGACTAAGAGGGGAAAAAGAAAAAAAGGGAACAAATCATGAGATGGTGGAGAATAAAATTGTAAAAGAGAGGGAAAATGGGAGATGAGGACAAAACATTTTGGTCTCCTTATCTAAATCGCAGGTGAGGAATCTTGATCTTGAGGGAGTCAATACTGAGAGTCCACTTAGAGGCATAATGGTTCTTCAAAATCATTTATCACATTGAAATTATTTTACATATTGTTAAGAAGATATTTCAAGTGTGTCTCAAATTATAAATCCCAACCATTATGATGTATTTAAATTTCAACTATTTTTGAATGGGGTGTTTACCTTTACTGATATTAATATATTGCACATTGTTAAATTATATATGGGACAATGTACATATATTGAATTTTATATATGAAAAAAATTAAAACATGATTATTTTTATTATATTAATTGTCTTTAAATATGTCAATACATTTTTATATGTAAAATTTCATACATGTGTTGTGTGTAGATGGAATTAATGTTTCACAGCATACTATGCACATAGCTATTGGAAATTTAAAATAAATATTGTATCGAAACAATATAAGATTCAATATATTATTGAAATTCATTATGAATTATTATCCCGATGAATTTCATTACTATTTCTATATTATCTATAATTTTACAGTACACATGTATATTTTTTGGCCTCCTTGATACGTTGTCCATCCATTGAACCCTCCAAAATCCCTTGGCCTCTTCTTATTCACATAATATTTACCACCCCCTCATCTTCTCTACCTATCAATATAATCCACCTATCTACCTTTCCACATCATGGTTATTATTTTTTAGGACCATTTCTCAAATAAATAACTAGATTTTTCAAACATATGATACAAATAATCTCAACAAGGGTCACACATAAAAATCAAATGTTTTAATCTCTCACATCATGATCATTTATGGACAGGTCATCTATAGACTATAATGCAATATTTTAATTATAAATTTCTTTTTTTGATCTTATTATATAAAAAACGTGTTTAATATTAAACTTATGTTATATTAATATATTATTATTACCTAAAGTTCACTAAACTGTTTATATTATTTATTAAATATCATGTTTTTGGGGTATAACATCTATCACTAGACATAATATAAGTTATTAGGTTCTTCTCTCCCTACATCCCTATATTTTTACTTTATATTTCTAATATTTCATAACATTTTTGTCTTGATGATTACATAATTTTCCCAAACATGTTTAATTTTCAACATTTTATTCAATTCAAACTATAAACATTTATCTTATTTTCAAAACATAAAAATGTAGAAAATTTGAAATCTTATGTTAGGACTCCAAATATTTTCCCCTTTAAAATATTAAATATATTTAATGTCATAAGTATTTTCCTATATTCAATATTATAATTATTTGAGATCCATATAAAGGACACGTGTTTATGATTAAATATATAAATACATGGCTAATTATATCGTAGTTCTCTTCGTTGATTGTATCTAAGGAGGGGATAATAATTTCTATATCATAAGTAAAGTGTTAGTGTATTGTGGGTAATGTGTGTTTTTTTAAAAAAATCTTAGGAAAAAAGATGTTAGTTAAAAACTAAATATTATGTGGTGAATTATTGAATAATACCAAGGAAAGATTACCATTCTATTTAATAAAAATTTTAAATGATGAACCTTCCTTCTACTTGTTCTCTATGAGAGTCTATGATCATACCCCCCAATGTTTTTTACCAAATAAGTTATTTTTTGTTTTACAATGACAAATTTGAGATAAAACTAATTCCTAATTGAATGTAAGTTGAATGATCAATCTATTACTCCATAGACACATTATTATCATCCATTACTTACGCACTATCTAATAGAGAGATGGTGATCCAAATTTGATGAGAGTGATAAAATATATTTTTATCATGTTTTAGCAATCATAGACCACTTAACTACTCAATAACTCTCAAAAGTTTTAATACATAGGAATTCAATGGTGTTAGAGAATTAATTTTGTAACTAATGGAATTAAAAAATCATGTAAATTTAATAATGAATAAGATCACCTTCAATAAGAAAAAATCGTAATGAAAATGTAAAAAATTACCGAATATTACGAAGTACTGATATGTTTATGAACTCAAGCATCATCATGGTATCCCAAATATATTGATTCACTATTGATGGGATTTATCACTTAATGTCAAATATAAAAAACCTAGAAACAAATCGCTTTAAAAAATATAATAACTACAAAACTATAAACCCTAAAAATATCATTGGATGAAGGTGCATGAATCCATTTATGGGATCCTTTATTCCCATATATAATCCATTGTTCCATTCAGGTGCCATTGATTTTTTCTACATACAATTCCCCAATCAATTATCTAGGGAATACTACTCTCCCGTGATCATTATTGATTAACCTATCATGTAATTTTCTCTATTTATTTAGTTCATTATTTCTTTACTAACGTGGATAGATGGGTCGAATACAGATTTATTTTAGTTCCCATATGCCTTATATTATTTCCATGCATGGTTATGAATTAATCAATGGATATATATGTTTTTAGTATTTCCACATTAAAATATATACCATAAATAGTTATTTTAGGTTATGAACACTATATTTAATATTGATAGAATGTTGGCATGTTTATGGAATCCATGTTAGACAAGGATCCATTGGCCTACAAATAAATCTTGATTTTTTTGGTATTCCTAAAATTATGGCATAATTATTTTCATTTTGTGTCAACTTTTGATGATGCACTATAACATAGGATTATTTTTTTGTCTAATATAGCATTGAAAAGTGGATGCATTTTTTCTCTTGTGGTTGTTGTCTATGGATCATACCATAAGGAATATTTTATCAATATATAGTATTAGAATGTTTTTAGATTGTATTAGTAGTTAATACCAAGTTAGGATTTGATTTTTGGTTGTGTTGAGTTTCTAATGATTCCTAATGTACCAAAAGATTTGGATTCCTGAATTAAAGAGCATCACAATAGTCACTTCTTATCACCCAAATATAATATTATGCATCATTGTTGTGATATATCGTAATGAGCTCATTGTTGGGGGTTTCATCAAGAAATATTTTTACGTAAATGGAAATAGAATTCTAAATATATACATTGTATGCATAGAGAGTTTTCATCAAAGAAACCATGATATATAACAACAAAATATAAGGGAAACGATAGAGTCCTATAAATTTGATGCATGTTACAACCCTTATATTATAGTCACTGTAACACCCCAGGTTAATAAAGAATATGACATTTTCTTATTTATCCATATTTTTGAATAAAATATTAATATGACTTTAAAGGGGACGCTATGCTCGATGGCGTTCCCAACACGCAACAACGAGTTTCTTGGGAATCTTACGTTGCACTCTAATAATAAAATAATATTCTTTTAAATGGTAGTTAACAAGTAGCAGTTGTATTGGCAGGAATGGATAAAAATAACTAAAATATGATTATATATGTTTTTAAATGTTTTTACATTTATCCAATAAAGGATACATGCATAAAATACGGAAAGAATTCAATTTTAGGCGTATATGCCCTAGTTTTCACTAAAGGTTCACTTATCGCCTTTTAGATGGTGAACCGTCATTAAATATAGTTTTTTGCACTCTTATAAATTCTATTGGACCAAATAAAACTCTTCTTAAGAATCGGGACATCAGAATTTACTTTTTGTAAATTTTTGGTATCTTTCCGATAAAGTTCATTTTTCTAATGAATAGTGTAAAATGTTGTATTTTAATTCAAAACCACTTTTTAATCTAATTTATTTATATGATTAGATTATCTTTTGATTTGGTTTTAAAGTGAAATTAGAATATATTTTTACCATTAAATCCAATAGTGGTTGTTGGAATTAATTTTACTTTGAAATCAGACTTAAACCAGTGTCAATCTTTTGATACTTATTGTTTCATAAAAACACGCTATTTGATCTGACAGCGGGAATTAATTATTAAATTAATTAATGTGACTTATATGTTATGAATTTTATAAAATAGACATCATTTTTGAATTCGGAATATCAAATATAGCTTAGGTTGAATTTTTGGTAATTTTCTGAAAAACTCCAATTTTTAATAAATAGTGAAACCACTAAGTGGTAATCAAGCAAACTGATTTTTCAGTTAAATGAAAGTTTACCACTAATGTGTATTTAATTTTCAAAATCCGACATACATGGTTGTCATTAGTATGTAAAATTTGATTCAATGGGATGAAAATAATTTTTTGGTGAATAGTAACTTTTTTTCATTAATCGCGATTAGAGGTAATTAGTGTAATTTGAGGTAAAAATGATAATATAAAAATGTGAAAACAACATGACACTTGTCCTACACCTATTGGATGAGTCATGGCCGACCAAGGCAAGCCATGGGTCAACTTGGGGACCCCATGGATCCACTTTAGTTGGAAAATGACTTTAATATATTTTTATTTAATGTTAAAGTGAGAATGACACTAACATAAATTGTTTTACTAAAACAATTTTTAAGAGGGGTTATACAAGTCCAAATTTTGATTATAAATAGTCATTGGAAAGATAAAACGATTTCCTACATCATATTATTTCTTTTATAGTTTTTAGAAATTAAATAAATTAAATTATTTATGAAATAATAATGATGCAGCGATGACATCATTATTTGGCGATTTAAATAAAATGGAAAGATAATGTGAAATATATGAACTACACATGTCCAAAACTTATTGGATGAGTGGATTTAGAACCCCTATCACCTTAGACACGAATTATATCAATGTGGGACCTTTTAAAACCGAAACACATTTTCAAATAAAGTAATATGTCTTTACATTCCAAAAGTGCCCCTCCTCTCCTCTTATAAAAGGCCCCCACCTCTACCTCATTTCACACACACCTCAAGCATTTGGCTCGGCCAACCCCTGCCCATTTACTATCTACACATCCCTCTCCCCATCCTAGAGGATTACCTTTGGGCTGAATCCTTTCAATGGAAGCCTTTAGGCTCAAATCAAAAGGGTTACACTTTTAAAGGTAATTCATTCTCTCATGTTCATTTGTTTTATTTTGCTTCTCCAACCCCCTAAACTCTTTTTATTTACTTCTTCTGTAACAAAACCAGTATCTTAAATATACTAGGATGTTGGTATAAGATTTATTCGAGCTACACTCTCACACAACTACATCAAATGGTTAAAGAACATACGGTTTCCGTGGATGGAGAAATTCTGCCTCCCGAAACGATGATTGTTCAATACTCATTTAACACCTTCAAAGGTGGCCATTATGATGTCACTATTTTTATATATGATATATTATATGTTTATTCTTTCCTTAAGCTTCTTTATTTTTCATTTATGGCATACCATTAATGTTTCCATTATGGGTAAAAACGATATCTTCATTTTAGGAAGTGCGGACTACCGCCCCCTGAAAGTGATTTGATTCGTTAATACCATATGTGGGATGTGTAAGGGATAAAGTTAATGATATTATATATTTTATTATACTGGAATTATATTATACTCTTATATCGTTATGATTCCATTCCAGAAAGTACGAAATAGAAATGGAAGTAGCGTTCATGCGTACGTACGGCTTACCGTCTCCATGAACGGTGCATTTCATTTCTTACCTCTAAATGTGATGTAATATTATAAATACATGTATATGATGAATATATATGATATATATGTTATCCAAATCAGTAATATCATTCTGGATATAATGAAACTTTGACCAAATTAGCAACATGTAAGTGTAAGAGGTCTATTTTTGACTTAAGAACCAAATACCGACAAAACGAACATTATTAACTTAAATGATTACATGATGTTCATAACATGGTATAAAAGGAATAATGAACATGAAAAAGGTTCTTAAGAAAGTAGAGATTAACTCAAGTTTATTATTCAGGAGATTAAAGAATGGTCGGGTCAAGTCGGATACGAGGTATTGGACTTCGTCTCAATCTCCTTTCATTGAGGCTTATTTTATTTTATACAAAACTTTCTTTTATACAGTGTATAAAACCCTTTGACTTTTAAGTTTATCCAAAAAGATTTTTTTTATATGAATCATTTTACAAAACGACAAAAGGGAATGTTTTTGTCGTACGTATGCGGAGACAACGTCTTCTCCGCCGCCGTAACCATTATTTGAGTTTCGGCTTCCTCTACAAGCCATTCCTTCTTTTATAAAAGAAAAATAAATACCATGTTTTACTTTTCTTTTATTTTGGTATTGAAAATGGTTTTCATAATATTTTTATATCAATGTGTGGTATTGATATCTTGTGATTGAATAGTGGAAATGTTATGTTTCCTTTATGCATGTTTTATGTGATACGATTATGTTGAGGTTCTTGGGCATTATTATGAAGACGAGTGGTTCTGTGATAGACTAAGGGCGGGTGAGCCCAATATAGCTCTCCAATGCATTGGGTAACGTGAAGGAGTGAAACGTTAAGGTTTCTCCGAAAAGATTTTAGGGAATATACTGTGATGGGTATTCCAAACGTAACCAAGAGGGTTACTCCCTACGTAAGAATGTTATGAATGCCTCAAGTTACCTTTATGTCTTATGATTTCTATGATTTGTTCATGATTTTATGAGGTATGTTAAAGTGCCTATGTTTTATGGGAAAATTATGATTTCATTCTTATGTATATATGTACCCATGTTCCCTTTCCATGTTTTTATAACCCATATTGAGCTTTTTATGCTCATCCCATGTTTTTTTGAAATATTTTTCACAGGTCAAGGGAAAGGTACATGATATGATGATAGTGTCAAGGAAGTGTCAAGAAAGAATCCATGTTTTATTTTAAATATGTTTCCATTAATGGGAATGAAGAATACTAACTTTATGTAACCACTTTGTTTATATGTGGAATGTAATGCATGTTTTATGATCTAATTCTCTAAAACTATAAACCTGAAAAGATCCTCAATGTGTAATCTTGTAATAACTCAAGATTAAGTAAGGTTTAAGGCTGGGGCCTTATAGTTGGTATCAGAGGTCGGTTTAGAAGACTTTAGGGATTAGGAGTTTTTGTGAGGAACATGATTAGTCCCTATAACTATTATTTCAGTTAAATCCTTGTTTTAAAACTTTTTTCAGGTTATGTAAAGTCGGTTACGAATGGAAGGAGGAGGATCTCAAACGACATTCCTATCTCTTCCTGATGACATGCTTGCAATAATTATTGCAAACTCATCTTCAGATGGTTGTGAAACTTTTTCTGGCATACAAATCACTTGCAAGAATTTGTTTGAGATATCAAACACCTCCGCTATACCTCATATCATCGTGGATCATGGGTTGTTTTTAAAAAAATACTATTTTCAAAATATTCTCATGTTTTCAAGAGAGGTAAATATTATCAAGGTATTTTCAAATATTTTACCTTATCACAAGAATTTGAAGCATATTATGATTTTAAAAATGGTGCTGAGGAAGGAGACCCTTGCACAACCTATTTATATTTTCTTTTATAATATAGTCTCACATCACATACTTATGGTATTTTAAAAGGACCAATGTTAGAAAGTTTCAACTCAATTTCGGTCTGACTATTTTTTAGAAATCATGTTTTATCAGATGTTTTGGAATTACATGTCATACATGATTATTTTCTAAAACTGTTTTTCTGTGAACACCCATATGACCCATGTTGCACGAGGTGTATTTGGATGGAGGAAGAAAATGATTTTGAAGGATCTCTAAATCATTGTTGTAATGCATGGGCCTTCAACCTACGTGAGAAAGATGACGATGAAACGGATTGGACGCCATGATCAAGGTATGATGTTATTCTTTTTGGGAATCGTTTTATTTTATCTTATGGTGGTGAAATAAGACTTCAAGAATTATGGTGTTGTGATCATAATGAATTTGGATGAAAATTAAAGGTATAAGGAAACTATTGAGGTTAAAACATGTTAGGTTTATTTTTGGAGTTTTATAAAAACGACAACATGTAGACCGTGTGACAACCTGTCACATCAGACAAAGCTGCGGGAACCAAAACCACAAAAAAGTGCAACTGGTATTTATCGCCTACCACTGTACTACATGAAGTCCCTGGTTAGTTTGACCGATTCTTTTTAGTTAGATGATTCTATGAATTAAGAGTAAGTTGATTTTGGGTTATCTATGGAAATTATTAACCTATCATGGAGGATATGTGATTAGGTTAATTACGTTTCAATATGAGACATTAAGAGTAACTGATGTTATTTGGAGATAAGTGTTATTTTGTACCTTGGAAGACTATGTGACTAAATCCTTCAAATATTTGGGTTTCCATCTTAGATTTGTTTACTTTGAATAAATTTATGGACAAATAGTTTATTGAATGGTCTTTGTTGAACATTGGGTATTGTTTGATAAATTTTGGAGATTAAGAATAGATTTGTTTTTTTAAGGATTATCCTTTTTGTGTATTATCTGATCTCATAATAACTTTTTTTTGTTTTAGTTTTGGTTAAGGTCTAAAGACATGGGAAATGTATAGTTCGCTTTTGTGGATTAGGTGATTCTCAAGAATTTTATTATAGTACTCTTAATGCGAACAAGTCTTCCTAAATACTCATCTTTTGGAAAAAAAAATATGAGTTTGATTAAGGAATCTAGTAAAAGTTGGAATTCAACATGACAAGTAAGTATGTTTCCATTTGTTTTATTTAAGCTCAAAAATAAGTTCCTCAATAAAATGTTACTTAAAGAAAAAAATTTTTATATTAACTTTTCCTACTGGGGAACCCATCACCGTTTAACCCATCACAAGTTTGTGATTTTCTTATTGTTAACTTTCTCCTAAACATGTTTTCTATCACTCTCCATCAGAAATGACCCTATGTTTTCTCCTTCATGTCCATGTTTTCCTACATGGAATCCTAGTATGGGTTAACTCGAGTGACCTCTGTGCTTATCTTTCTTTATTTTAAAGTGATTGTTTTACCGACTCTTGTTCCGATTTGGGACTTTCAAGGATGTTTCCAAGCGCAATTTAAAAAATCGCGAGGACGCAATTCCCAAAAAGGGGGAAGGATGTAACACCCCAGGTAAATAAAGAATATGACATTTTCTTATTTATCCATATTTGTGAATAAAATATTAATATGACTTTAAAGGGGATGCTATGCTCGATGTCGTACCCAACACGCAACAATGAGTTTCTTGGGAATCTTACGTTGCACTCTAATAATAAAATAATATTCTTTTTAAATGGTAGTTAACATGTAGCCGTTGTATTGGTGGGAATGGATATAAATAACTAAAATATGATTATATATGTTTTTAAATGTTTTTACATTTATCCAATAAAGGATAGAGGCTTAAAATACGGAAAGAATTCAATTTTAGGCGTATATGCCCTAGTTTTCACTAAATGTTCACTTATCGACTTTTGATGGTGAACCGTCATTAGATATAGTTTTTTTCACTCTTATACATTATATTGGACCAAATACAACTCTTCTTAAGAATCAGGACATCAAAATTTACTTTTTGTAAATTTTTGGTATCTTTCCGATAAAGTTCATTTTTTTAATGAATAGTGTAAACTGTTGTATTTTAATTCAAAACCTCTTTTTAATATAATTTATTTATATTGTAAGATTATATTTTGAATTGGTTTTAAATTGAAATTAGAATATATTTTTACCGTTAAATCCAATAGTGGTCATTGGAATTAATTTCACTTTGAAATCAGACTTAAACTAGTGTCAATCTTTTGATACTGTTTTTTTAATAAAAACACGCTATTTGATCTGACAGTGGGAATTAATTATTAAATTAATTTATGTGACTTATATGTTATGAATTTTATAAAATAGACATCATTTTTGAATTTGGAATATCAAATATAGCTTAGGATGAATTTTTGGTAATTTTCTGAAAAACTCCTATTTTTGATGAATAGTGAAACCACTAAGTGGTAATCAAGCAAACTGATTTTTCAGTTAAATGAAAGTTTAACACTAATGTGTATTGAATTTTGAAAATCCGACATACATGGTTGTCATTAGTATGTAAAATTTGGTTCAATGGGATGAAAATAATTTTTTGTTGAATAGTAACTTTTTTTCATTAATCGCGATTAGAGGTAATTAGTGTAATTTAAGGTAAAAATGATAATATAAAAATGTGAAAACACCATGACACTTGTCCTACACCTATTGGGTGAGTCATGGCCGACCACGACAAGCCATGGGTCAACTTGGGGACCCCATGGAGCCACTTTAGTTGGAAAATGACATTAATATATTTTTATTTAATGTTAAAGTGAAAATGACACTAACATAAATTGTTTTACTAAAACAATTTTTAAGTAGGGTTATACAAGTACAAATTTTGATTATAAATAATAATTGGAAAGATAAAAAGATTACATACATCATAGTATTTTTTTATATTTTTTAGACATTTAATAAATTAAATTATTTATGAAATAATAATGATCCGGCGATGAAATCATTTTTTGACGATTTAAATAAAATGGAAAGATAATGTGAAATCTATGAACTACACATGTCCAAAACTTATTGGATGAGTGGAATTCGAACCCTTATCACCTTATCCACGAATTCTATAAATGTGGGACCTTTTAAAACCAAAACACATTTTCAAATAAAGTAATATTTCTTTACTTTCCAAAAGTGCCCCTCCTATCCTCTTATAAAAGGCCCCCACCTCTACCTCATTTCACACACTCATCAAGCCTTTGGCTTGGCCAAACCCTGCCCATTTACTCTCTCCACATCCCTATCCTCATCCTAGAGGATTCCCTTTGGGCAGAATCTTTACAAAGTAAGCCTTTAGGCTCAAATCAAAAGGGTTACACTTTTAAAGGTAATTCATTCTCTCATGTTCATTTGTTTTATTTTGCTTCTCCAACCCCCTAAAATATATTTATTTACTTATTTTGTAACAACACCAGTATCTTAAATATACTATGATGTTGTTATAAGATTTATTCGAGCTACACTCTCACAAAACTACATAAAATGGTTAAAGAACATACGGTTTCCGTGGATGGCGAAATTCTGCCTCCCGAAACAATGATTGTTCAATACTCATCTAACACCTTCAAAGGTGGCCATTATGATGTCACTATTTTTATATATGATATATAATATGTTTATTGTTTCCTTATGCTTCAGTATTTTTCATTTATGGAATACCATTATTGTTTCCATTATGGGTAAACACGATATCTTTATTTTTGGAAGTGCGGACTACCACCCCCTGAAAGTGATTTGATTCGTTAATACCATTTGTGGGATGTGTAAGGGATAAAGTTAATGATATTATATATGTTATTATACTGGAATTATAATATACTCTTATATCATTATGATTCCATTCCATAAAGTACGAAATAGAAATGGAAGTAGTGTTCATGCGTACGTACGGCTTACCGTCTCCATGAACGGTGCATTTCATTTCTTACCTCTGAATGTGATGTAATATTATAAATACATGTATATGATGAATATATATGATATATATGTTATCCAAATCATTAATAGCATTCTGGATATAATGAACCTTTGACCAAATTAACAACATGTAAGTGTAAGTGGTCTATTTTTGACTTAAGAACCAATTACCGACAAAACAAACATTATTAACTTAAATGATTACATGATGTTCATAACATGGTATAAAAGGAATAATGAACTTGAAAAATGTTCTTAAGAAAGTAGAGATTAACTGAAGTTTATTATTCAGGAGATTAAAGAACGATCGGGTCAAGTCGGATACGAGGTATGGGACTTCGTCTCAATCTCCTTTCATTGAGGCATATTTTATTTTATACACAACTTTCTTTTATACGGTTTATAAAACCCTTTGACTTTTAAGTTTATCCGAAAAGAATTGTTTTTATACGAAGCGTTTTGAAAAACGACAAAAGTGAATTTTTTTTATCGTACGTATGCGGCGACAACGTCTTCTCCGCCGCCTTAATCAGTATTTGAGTTTCGGCTTCCTCTACAAGCCATTCCTTCTTTTTTAAAAGAAAAATAAATACCATGTTTTACTTTTCTTTTATTTTGGTATTGAAAATGTTTTTCATAATATTTTTATATCAATGTGTGGTATTGATATCTTGGGATTGAATAGTGGAAATGTTATGTTTCCTTTATGCATGTTTTATGTGATACGATTATGTTGAGGTTCTTGGGCATTATTATGAAGACAGGTGGTTCCGTGATAGACAAAGGGCAGGTGAGCCCGATATAGCTCTCCAATGAATTGGGTAATGTGAAGGAGTTAAACTTTAAGGTTTATCCGAAGAGATTTTAGGGAATATACTATGATGGGTATTCCAAACGTAACCAAGAGGGTTACTCCCTACGTAAAAATGTTATGAATGCCTCAAGTTACCTTTATGTCTTATGATTTCTATGATTTGTTCATGCTCTTATGAGGTATGTTAAATTGCCTATGTTTTATGGGTAATGTATGATTTCATTCATATGTATATATGTACTCATGTTCCCTTTCCATGTTTTTATAACCCATACTGAGCTTTTTATGCTCATCCCAAGTTTTTTTGAAATGTTTTTCACAGGTCAAGGGAAAGGTACATGATATGATGATAGTGTCAAGGAAGTGTCAAGAAAGAATCCATGTTTTATTATAAATATGTTTCCTTTGATATGAATGAAGAATACTATCTTTATGTAACCACCTTGTTTATATGTGGAATGTAATGCAAGTTTTATGATCTAATTCTCTAAAACTCTAAACCTGAAAAGATCCACAATGTGTAATCTTGTAATAACTCAAGATTAAGTAAGGTTTAAGGCTGGGGCCTTATAGTTGGTATCAGTGGTCGGTTTAGACAACTTTAGGGATTAGGAGTTTTTGTGAGGCACATGATTAGTCCCTATAACTATTATTTCAGTTAAATCCTTGTTTTAAAACTTTTTTTCAGGTTATGTAAAGTCGGTTACGAATGGAAGGAGGAGGATCTCAAACGACATTCCTATCTCTTTCTAATGACATGCTTGCAATAATTATTGAAAAGTCATATTCGGATGACTGTGAAACTTTTTCTAGCATTCAAATCACTTGCAAGCATTTGTTTGAGATATCAAACACCTCCTCTATACCTCGTTATCATCGTGGATCATGGGTTGTTTTTAGAAAAATACTATTTTCACAATATTCTCATGTTTTCAAGAGAGGTAAATATTATCAAGGAATTTTCAAATATTTTACCTTATCACAAGAATTTGAAGCATATTATGATTTTAAAAATGGTGCAGAGGAAGGAGACCCTTTTGCAACCTATTTATATTTGCTTTTAAAATATAGTCTCACATCACATACTTATGGTATTTTAAATGGACCAATGATAGAACGTTTCAACTCAATTTCGGTCCGACTATTTTTTAGAAATCATGTTTTATCAGATGTTTTGGAATTATATGTCATACATGATTATTTTCCAAAACTGTTTATCTGTGAACACCCATATGACCCATGTTGCACGAGGTGTATTTGGATGGAGGAAGCAAATGATTTTGAAGGATCTCTAAATCATTTTTGTAATGCATGGGACTTCTACCTACGTGAGCAAGATGACGATGAAACCGAGTGGACGCCATGATCAAGGTATGATGTTATTCTTTTTGGGAATCGTTTTATTTTATCTTATGGTGGTGAAATAAGACTTCAAGAATTAAGGTGTTGAGATCATAATGAATTTGGATGAAAATTAAAGGTATAAGGAAACTATTGAGGTTAAAACATGTTAGGGTTATTTTTGGAGTTTTATAAAAAGGACAACAAGCAGACCGTGTGACAACCTGTCACATCGGACAAAGCTGTGGGAACCTAACCCACAAAAAAAGTGCAACTGGTATTTATCACCTACCACTGTACTACGTGAAGTCCCTGGTTAGTTTGACCGATTATTTTTAGTTAGATGATTTTATGAATTAATAGTAAGTTGATTTTGGGTTATCTATGGAAATTATTAACCTATCATGGAGGATATGTGATTAGGTTAATTACCTTTCAATATGAGACATTAAGAGTAACTGATGTTATTTGGAGATAAGTGTTAATATGTACCTTGGAAGACTATTTGACTAAATCCTTCAAATATTTGGGTTTCCATCTTAGATTGGTTTACTTTGAAGAATTTTAAGGACAAATAGTTTATTGAATGGTATTTGTTGATCTTTGGGTATTGTTTGATAAATTTTGGAGATTAAGAATAGATTTGTTTTTTTAGGATTATCCTTTTTGGGTATTATCTGATCTCATAATAACTTTTTTTTTGTTTTAGTTTTGGTTAATGTCTAAATACATGGGAAATTTATAGTTATCTTTTGTGGATTAGGTGATTCTAAAGAATTTGAATATAGTACTCTTAATCCAAACAAGTCTTCCTAAATACTCGTCTTTTGGAAAAAAAAATTTGAGTTTGATTAAGGAATCTAGTAAAAGTTGGAAGTCATCATGACAAGTAAGTATGTTTCCTTATGTTTTATTTAAGCTCAAAAATAAGTTCCTCAATAAAATGTTACTTAAAGAAAAAATGTTTTATATTAACTTTTCCTACTGGGGAACCCAACACCGTTTAACCCATCACAAGTTTGTGATTTTCTTATTGTTAACTTTCTCCTAAACATGTTTTCTATCACTCTCCATCAGAACATGACCCTATGTTTTCTCCTCCATGTCCATGTTTTCATACATGGAATCCTAGTATGGGTTAACTCGGGTGACCTCTGTGCTTATCTTTCTTTATTTTAAAGTGATTGTTTTACCGACTCTTGTTCCGATGTGGGACTTTCAAGGATGTTTCCAAGCACAATTTTAAAAATTGCGAGGACACAATTCCCAAAAGGGGGGAAGGATGTAACACCCCAGGTAACTAAAGAATATGACATTTTATTATTTATCCATATTTGTTAATAAAATATTAATATGACTTTAAAGGGGACTCTATGCTCGATGGCGTACCCAACACGCAACAACGAGTTTCTTGGGAATCTTACGTTGCACTCTAATAATAAAATAATATTCTTTTAAATGGTAGTTAACATGTAGCCGTTGTATTGGAGGTAATGGATAGAAATAACTAAAATATTATTATATATGTTTTTAAATGTTTTTACATTTATCCAATAAAGGATAGAGGCTTAAAATACGGAAAGAATTCCATTTTAGGCGTATATGCCCAAGTTTTCACTAAAGGTTCACTTATCGCCTTTTGATGGTGAACCATCATTAAATATAGTTTTTTTAACACTTATACATTCTATTGGACCAAATAAAACTCTTCTTAAGAATCAGGACATCAAAATTTACTTTGTGTAAATTTTTGATATCTTTCCGATAAAGTTCATTGTTTTTAATGAATAGTGTAAAATGTTGTATTTTAATTCAAAACATCTTTTTAATCTAATTTATTTATATGATTAGATTATCTTTTGAATTGGTTTTAAAGTGAAATTAGATTATATTTTTTCCGTTAAATCCATTAGTGGTCGTTGGAATTAATTTCACTTTGAAATCTGACTTAAACCAGTGTCAATCTTTTGATACTTATTGTTTCATAAAAACACGCTATTTGATCTGACAGCGGGAATTAATTATTAAATAAATTAATGTGACTTATATGTTATGAATTTTATAAAATAGACATCATTTTTGAATTAGGAATATCAAATATTGCTTAGGTTTAATTTTTGGTAATTTTCTGAAAAACTCCAATTTTTGATGAATAGTGAAACCACTAAGTGGTAATCAAGCAAACTGATTTTTCAGTTAAATGAAAGTTTACAACTAATGTGTATTGAATTTTGAAAATCCGACATACATGGTATTAATTAGATTGTAAAATGTGGTTCAATGGGATGAAAATAATTTTTTTGGTGAATAGTAACTTTTTTTCATTAATCGCGATTAGAGGTAATTAGTGTAATTTAAGGTAAAAATGATAATATAAAAATGTGAAAACACCATGACATTTGTCCTAAATCTATTGGGTGAGTCATGGCCGACCAAGACAAGCTATGGGTCAACTTGGGGACCCCATGGAGCCACTTTAGTTGGAAAATGACATTAATATATTTTTATTTAATGTTAAAGTGAAAATGACACGAACATAAATTGTTTTACTAAAACAATTTTTAAGTGGGGTTATACAAGTCCAAATTTTGATTATAAATAGTCATTGGAAAGATAACAAGATTACCTACATCATAGTATTTTTTTATATTTTGTAGACATTAAATAAATTAAATTATTAATGAAATAATAATGATCCAGCGATGAAATCATTTTTTGACGATTTAAATAAAATGGAAAGATAATGTGAAATCTATGAACTACACATGTCCAAAACTTATTGGATGAGTGGATGTAGAACCCTCATCACCTTATTCACGAATTATATCAATGTGGGATCTTTTAAAACCTAAACACATTTTCAAATAAAGTAATATTTCTTACTTTCCAAAACTGCCCCTCCTCTCCTCTTATAAAAGGCCCCCACCTCTACCTCATTTCACACACTCCTCAAGCCTTTGGCTTGGACAAACCATGCCCATTTACTCTCTACACATCCCTATCCTCATCCTAGAGGATTCCCTTTGGGAGAATCTTTACAAAGTAAGCCTTTAGGCTCAAATCAAAAGGGTTACACTTTTAAAGGTAATTCATTCTCTCATGTTCATTTGTTTTGTTTTGCTTCTCCAACCCCCTAAACTCTATTTATTTACTTATTTTGTAACAACAAAATTATCTTCAATATACTATGATGTTTTTATAAGATTTATTCGAGCTAAACTCTCACAAAACTACATCAAATGGTTAAAGAACATACGGTTTCTGTGGATGGAGAAATTCTGCCTCCCGAAACGATGATTGTTCAATACTCATCTAACACCTTCAAAGGTGGCCATTATGATGTCACTATTTTTATATATGATATATAATATGTTTATTGTTTCCTTATTCTTCGGTATTTTTCATTTATGGCATACCATTATTGTTTCCATTATGGGTAAACACGATATCTTCATTTTAGGAAGTGCGGAATACCGCCCCCTGAAAGTGATTTGATTCGTTAATACCATTTGTGGGATGTGTAAGGGATAAAGTTAATGATATTATATATGTTATTATACTGGAATTATAATATACTCTTATATCATTATGATTCCATTCCATAAAGTATGAAATAGAAATAGAAGTAGTGTTCATGCGTACGTACGGCTTACCGTCTCCATGAACGGTGCATTTCATTTCATACCTCTGAATGTGATGTAATATTATAAATACATGTATATGATGAATATATATGATATATATTTTATCCAAATCATTAATAGCATTCTGGATATAATGAAACTTTGACCAAATTAACAACAAGTAAGTGTAAGTGGTCTATTTTTGACTTAAGAACCAATTACCGACAAAACGAACATTATTAACTTAAATGATTAAATGATGTTCATAACATGGTATAAAAGGAATAATGAACTTGAAAAATGTTCTTAAGAAAGTAGAGATTAACTAAAGTTTATTATTCAGGAGATTAAAGAACGATCGGGTCAAGTCGGATACGAGGTATGGGACTTCGTCTCAATTTCCTTTCATTGAGGAATATTTTATTTTATACACAACTTTCTTTTATACGGTGTATAAAACCCTTTGACTTTTAAGTTTATCCGAAAAGAATTTTTTTTATACGAAGCATTTTGAAAAACGACAAAAGGGAATTTTTTTGTCGTACGTATGCGGCGACAACGTCTTCTCCGCCGCCGTAACCAGTATTTGAGTTTCGGCTTCCTCTACAATCCATTCCTTCTTTTTTAAAAGAAAAATAAATACCATGTTTTACTTTTCTTTTATTTTGGTATTGAAAATGTTTTTCATAATATTTTTATATCAATGTGTGGTATTGATATCTTGTGATTTAATAGTGGAAATGTTATGTTTCCTTTATGCATGTTTTATGTGATACAATTGTGTTGAGGTTCTTGGGCATTATTATGAAGACAGGTGGTTCCGTGATAGACTATGGGCGGGTGAGCCCGATATAGCTCTCCAATGCATTGGGTAACGTGAAGGAGTGAAACGTTATGGTTTCTCTGAAGAGATTTTAGGGAATATACTATGATGGGTATTCCAAACGTAACCAAGAGGGTTACTCCCTACGTAAGAATGTTATGAATGCCTCAAGTTACCTTTATGTCTTATGATTTCTATGATTTGTTCATGATTTTATGAGGTATGTTAAAGTGCCTATGTTTTATGGGTAATGTATGATTTCATTCATATGTATATATGTACTCATGTTCCCTTTCCATGTTTTTATAACCCATACTAATCTTTTTATGCTCATCCCATGTTTTTTTGAAATGTTTTTCACAGGTCAAGGGAAAGGTACATGATATGATGATAGTGTCAAGGAAGTGTCAAGAAAGAATCCATGTTTTATTATAAATATTTTTCCATTGATGGGAATGAAGAATACTATCTTTATGTAACCACCTTGTTTATATGTGGAATGTAATGAATGTTTTATAATCTAATTCTCTAAAACTCTAAACCTGAAAAGATCCTCAATGTGTAATCTTGTAATAACTCAAGATTAAGTAAGGTTTAAGGCTGGGGCCTTATAGTTGGTATCAGAGGTCAGCTTAGACATCTTTAGGGATTAGGAGTTTTTTTGAGGCACATGATTAGTCCCTATAACTATTATTTCAGTTAAATCCTTGTTTTAAAACTTTTCTTCAGGTTAAGTAAAGTCGGTTACGAATGGAAGGAGGAGGATCTAAAACGACATTCCTATCTCTTTCTAATGACATGCTTGCAATAATTATTGAAAAGTCATCTTCGGATGATTGTGAAACTTTTTCTAGCATACAAATCACTTGCAAGCATTTGTTTGAGATATCAAACACCTCCTCTATACCTCGTTATCATCGTGGATCATGGGTTGTTTTTAGAAAAATACTATTTTCACAATATTCTCATGTTTTCAAGAGAGGTAAATATTATCAAGGTATTTTCAAATATTTTACCTTATCACAAGAATTTGAAGCATATTATGATTTTAAAAATGGTGCTGAGGAAGGAGACCCTTTTGCAACCTATTTATATTTTCTTTTAAAATATATTCTCACATCACATACTTATGGTATTTTAAATGGACCAATGATAGAAAGTTTCAACTCAATTTCGGTCCGACTATTTTTTAAAAATCATGTTTTATCAGATGTTTTGGAATTATATGTCATACATGATTATTTTCCAAAACTGTTTATCTGTGAACACCCATATGACCCATGTTGCACGAGGTGTATTTGGATGGAGGAAGCAAATGATTTTAAAGGATATCTAAATCATTTTTGTAATGCATGGGACTTCTACCTACGTGAGCAAGATGACGATGAAACCGAGTGGACACCATGATCAAGGTATGATGTTATTCTTTTTGGGAATCGTTTTATTTTATCTTATGGTGGTGAAATAAGACTTCAAGAATTAAGGTGTTGAGATCATAATGAATTTGGATGAAAATTAAAGGTATAAGGAAACAATTGAGGTTAAAACATGTTAGGGTTATTTTTGGAGTTTTATAAAAAGGAAAACATGCAGACCGTGTGACAACCTGTCACATCGGACAAAGCTGTGGGAACCGAACCCACAAAAAAAGTGCAACTAGTATTTATCGCCTACCACTGTACTACGTGAAGTCCCTGGTTAGTTTGACCAATTCTTTTTAGTTAGATGATTTTATGAATTAATAGTAAGTTGATTTTGGGTTATCTATGGAATTTATTAACCTATCATGGAGGATATGTGATTAGGTTAATTACCTTTCAATATGAGACATTAAGAGTAACTGATGTTATTTGGAGATAAGTGTTAATTTGTACCTTGGAAGACTATGTGACTAAATCCTTCAAATATTTGGGTTTCCATCTTATATTGGTTTACTTTGAAGAATTTTAAGGACAAATAGTTTATTGAATGGTATTTGTTGAACTTTGGGTATTGTTTGATAAATTTTGGAGATTAAGAATAGATTTGTTTTTTTAGGATTAACCTTTTTGGGTATTATCTGATCTCATAATAACTTTTTTTTTGTTTTAGTTTTGGTTAATGTCTAAATAATTGGAAAATTTATAGTTATCTTTTGTGGATTAGGTGATTCTCAAGAATTTGAATATAGTACTCTTAATCCAAACAAGTCTTCCTAAATACTCGTTTTTTGGAAAAAAAATATGAGTTTGATTAAGGAATATAGTAAAAGTTGGAAGTCAACATGACAAGTAAGTATGTTTCCTTATGTTTTATTTAAGCTCAAAAATAAGTTCCTCAATAAAATTTTACCTAAAGAAAAAATGTTTTATATTAACTTTTCCTACTGGGGAACCCAACACCGTTTAACCCATCACAAGTTTGTGATTTTCTTATTGTTAACTTTCTCCTAAACATGTTTTCTATCACTCTCCATCAGAACATGACCCTATGTTTTCTCCTCCATGTCCATGTTTTCCTACATGGAATCCTAGTATGGGTTAACTCGGGTGACCTCTGTGCTTATCTTTCTTTATTTTAAAGTGATTGTTTTACCGAATCTTGTTCCGATGTGGGACTTTCAAAGATGTTTCCAAGCGCAATTTTAAAAATTGCGAGGACGCAATTCCCAAAAGGGGGGAAGGATGTAACACCCCAGGTAACTAAAGAATATGACATTTTATTATTTATCCATATTTTTGAATAAAATATTAATATGACTTTAAAGTGGACGCTATGCTTGATGGCGTACCCAACATGCAACAACAAGTTTCTTGGGAATCTTACGTTGCACTCTAATAATAAAATAATATTCTTTTAAATGGTAGCTAACATGTAGCTGTTGTATTGGAGGTAATGGATAGAAATAACTAAAATATGATTATATATGTTTTTAAATGTTTTTACATTTATCCAATAAAGGATAGAGGCTTAAAATACGGAAAGAATTCAATTTTAAGCGTATATGCCCTAGTTTTCACTAAAGGTTCACTTATCTCCTTTTGATGGTGAACCGTCATTAAATATAGTTTTGTTAACTCTTATACATTCTATTTGACCAAATAAAACTCTTCTTAAGAATCAGGACATCAAAATTTACTTTGTGTAAATTTTTGGTATCTTTCCGATAAAGATCATTGTTTTTAATGAATATTGTAAAATGTTGTATTTTAATTCAAAACATCTTTTTAATCTTATTTATTTATATGATTAGATTATCTTTTGAATTGGTTTTAAAGTGAAATTAGAGTATATTTTTTCCGTTAAATCCAATAGTGGTCGTTGTAATTAATTTCACTTTGAAATCAGACTTAAACCAGTGTCAATCTTTTGATACTTATTGTTTCATAAAAACACGCTATTTGATCAGACAGCGGGAATTAATTATTAAATTAATTAATGTGACTTATATGTTATGAATTTTATAAAATAGACATAATTTTTGAATTCGGAATATCAAATATATCTTAGGTTGAATTTTTTGTAATTTTCTGAAAAACTCCAATTTTTGATGAATAGTGAAACCACTAAGTGGTAATCAAGCAAACCGATTTTTCAGTTAAATAAAAGTTTACAACTAATGTGTATCGAATTTTGAAAATCCAACATACATGGTATTCATTAGAATGTAAAATGTGGTTCAATGGGATGAAAATAATTTTTTGGTGAGTAGTAACTTTTTTTCATTAATCGCGATTAGAGGTAATTAGTGTAATTTAAGGTAAAAATGATAATATAAAAATGTGAAAACACCATGAAACTTGTCCTAAACCTATTGGGTGAGTCATGGACGACCAAGACAAGCCATGGGTCAACTTGGGGACCCCATGGAGCCACTTTAGTTGTAAAATGACATTAATATATTTTTATTTAATGTTAAAGTGAAAATGACACGAACATAAATTGTTTTACTAAAACAATTTTTAAGTGGGGTTATACAAGTCCAAATTTTGATTATAAATAGTCATTGGAAAGATAAAAAGATTACCTACATCATAGTATTTTTTTATATTTTGTAGACAGTAAATAAATTAAATTATTTATGAAATAATAATTATCCAGCGATGAAATCATTTTTTGACGATTTAAATAAAATGGAAAGATAATTTAAAATCTATGAACTACACATGTCCAAAACTTATTGTATGAGTGGATTTCTAACCCTTATCACCTTATCCAAGAATTATATCAATGTGGGACCTTTTAAAACCTAAACACATTTTCAAATAAAGTAATATTTCTTTACATTCCAAAAGAGCCCCTCCTCTCCTCTTATAAAAGGCCCCCACCTCTACCTCATTTCACACACTCCTCAAGCCTTTGGATTGGCCAAACCCTGCCAATTTACTCTCTACACATCCCTCTCCTCATCCTAGAGGATTCCCTTTGGGCAGAATCTTTACAAAGTAAGCCTTTAGGCTCAAATCAAAAGGGTTACACTTTTAAAGGTAATTCATTCTCTCATGTTCATTTGTTTTATTTTGCTTCTCCAAACCCCTAAACTCTTTTTATTTACTTTTTTTGTAACAAAAATAGTATCTTAAATATACTAGGATGTTGTTATAAGATTTATTCGAGCTACACTCTCACACAACTACATCAAATGGTTAAAGAACATACGGTTTCCGTGGATGGAGAAATTCTGCCTCCCAAAATGATGATTGTTCAATACGCATTTAACACCTTCAAAGGTGGCCATTATGATGTCACTATTTTTATATATGATATATAATATGTTTATTCTTTCCTTAAGCTTATATATTTTTCATTTATGGCATTCCATTATTGTTTACATTATGGGTAAACACGATATCTTCATTTTAGGAAGTGTGGACTACCGCCCCCTGAAAGTGATTTGATTCGTTAATACCATATGTGGGATGTGTAAGGGATAAAGTTAATGATATTATAAATGTTATTATACTGGAATTATAATATACTCTTATATCATTATGATTCCATTCCAGAAAGTACAAAATAGAAATGGAAGTAGCGTTCATGCGTACGTACGGCTTACCGTCTCCATTAACGGTGCATTTCATTTCTTTCCTCTAAATGTGATGTAATATTGTAAATACATGTATATGATGAATATATATGATATATATGTTATCCAAATCATTTATATCATTATGGATATAATGAACCTTTGACCAAATTAACAACATGTAAGTGTAAGAGGTCTATTTTTGACTTAAGAACCAAATACCGACAAAACGAACATTATTAACTTAAATGATTACATGATGTTCATAACACGGTATACAAGGAATAATTAACTTGAAAATGGTTCTTAAGAAAGTAGAGATTAACTCAAGTTTATTATTCAGGAGATTAAAGAACGGTCGGGTCACGTCGGATACGAGGTATGGGACTTCGTCTCAATCTCCTTTCATTGAGGCATATTTTATTTTATACACAACTTTCTTTTATACGGTGTATAAAACCCTTTTACTTTTAATTTTATCCAAAAAAAAACTTTTTTATACGAATCGTTTTACAAAACAACAAAAGGGAATGTTTTTGTCGTACGTATGCGGCGACAACGTCTTCTCCGCCGCCATAACCATTATTTGAGTTTCGGCTTCCTCTACAAGCCATTCCTTCTTTTTTAAAAGAAAAATAAATACCATGTTTTACTTTTCTTTTATTTTGGTAATGAAAATGGTTTTCATAATATTTTTATATCAATGTTTGGTATTGATATCTTGTGATTGAATAGTGGAAATGTTATGTTTCCTTTATGCATGTTTTATGTGATACGATTATGTTGAGGTTCTTGGGCATTATTATGAAGATGGGTGGTTCCGTGATAGACTAAGGGCGGGGGAGCCCGATATAGCTCTCCAATGCATTGGGTAACACGAATGAGTGAAACGCTAAGGTTTCTCTGAAGAGATTTTAGGGAATATATTGTGATGGGTATTCCAAAGGTAACCAAGAGGGTTACTCCCTACGTAAGAATGTTATGAATGCCTCAAGTTACCTTTATGTCTTATGATTTCTATGATTTGTTCATGATTTTATGAGTTATGTTAAAGTGACTATGTTTTATGGGTAAAGTATGATTTCATTCTTATGTATATATGTACCCATGTTCCCTTTCCATGTTTTTATAACCCATACTGAGCTTTTTATGCTCATCCCATGTTTTTTTGAAATGTTTTTCACAGGTCAAGGGGAAGGTACATGATATGATGATAGTGTAAAGGAAGTATCAAGAAAGATTCCATGTTTTATTTTAAATATGTTTCCATTGATGGGAATGAAGAATACTATCTTTATGTAACCACTTTGTTTATATGTGGAATGTAATGCGAGTTTTATGATCTAATTCTCTAAAACACTAAACCTGAAAAGATCCTCAATGTGTAATATTGTAATAACTCAAGATTAAGTAAGGTTTATGGCTTGGGCCTTATAGTCACACTCAAGGAAAGAAAGATGTAGTGATCGATGACAATATTTCCTAGTCCGAGAACATTATATAACATTTCCTTTTTTTATCCCTTTTCCCTCACGTCGATATAATTTTTAATCCATGGAATCACACATTTCATAACATGATTTAATCTCATATATATATATATATATATATATATTATATTGCAATCATATTTCATATTTCACATAAAAAATCAATGGATTGTATAGAATCACCGATTCATTTAACTCCTAAAACTCAACTTGTAAATAATGTTCACAATTTCAAAATAATAGGAAGTATTTTAAAATTTCATTGAAAAGTGGTGTTATACTAAAATAATTATATAATGAAAATTTATATAATGCGTAAGTGGATAAAATCAATGTAATATGAAGATAATATGATAATAATTTTAATTAATCATTTCCTCTACACCTAATCTATTAATTATTCCTTTGAAATAACCTTTAAAAATCATTACAAAAGTTTTATTTTCTCTCAAATCAAAGATCATGGGTTATGAGGATTATGTGGACAGAAATATATTGAATAATATTCCTTAAATATATCACTTTTTAAAATAAACATCTTCTGATATCCTCATCCCACTGTCTAGGATGACACATTCTTTATAATTCCAAGGTTACATTATAATAAATCACCAACCACTTCATTATTTGAGTTCATAAATATTCAAATCTATAAATCCCTTTTAAAATTTTTACCATGAAATGAATGTGAATTTGAAATTATTGGTTAAGGGTATATAATTTGAAACTATTTTATTCTAAACATCAGTCATCTACAGAGGTTATATGTGATAACTAAGACATAGATGTATTGTTTTGATAGAAAAATGTCACATTTCCCCAACTAGCATAATTTCTTTTTTTTCAACACAAACCCATATTGTCACATATTATACGAGTAATTTTTTATTAGTTCATAAACTATATTTATACTCCGACTAATATGATGTATGTAATTGTCTTTTAGAAAGTATCCAAGTAGGGTTACTTCTGTTTTGTTCAAAATTTTCCTAAAATTTAGCTCATTTATACACTATGTTCATGTAAAAAAAATTGATCATATTAAAACTGTTTACTTCCACCATTGACTAGAGGAGTATGAGGGTAATTCATGTTCCATTATTATTATAGAGTATGGAGAAAATCACACTACATTATACATTTAGTGATATTGAAAATCATTACATTTATATCTATAATGAGGCTTGAAGAACATAACTAGGAGTATTTTCATCCAGCATGACAACCTATAAGTGTGGGTAGATTTTATATCAATAAAATATGTGTGGAATTTGTATAAGAGTTGGTTGAATAAATATTAACGAATTATATGATTTAGCACTATAGTTTCCATAAAAAACTAGGGTGGATACATGGTATTGAGCATGAAATTCAGTTAGTTTCTTCTCATTAAGGGTTTCAAGAGGGATTTAATGATATAATTTTTGGTGTGGATTAGTAGGATGTGTACTCTGAGAAGGGGAAAAAATTTCTCATTATCTGAGGATGTTCGACTCCAAAAATTTCCTAGCATGTTCACTACAATTACTAACACAAAGAATGATAATAAAAGTGGCTTGGATGATAAGTCTCAAAAAATAATTGAAAATATGATGGAGTATGGAAATATAATAACAAGACACAAGTTTAACCAAGTCCTACATTATCATATTTAATATTCCAAATTATAACATAAATATAATCACATAGTGTAAATCAATGACATGTGAGAGATTCAAAGGATAAATAATAATAGTGATACATGGATTTTAGGCTTTTGAAATGAGGTCATAGATATATATAAACCACTACATGAGAAGATTATTTAACATGGTCATTATAAAGGTAAAATGGTAGGAGTGACGGCTACGAGGATTGATGTTCATATGGGGTATTCTAGTAGTATAACACTACTAAATCCAATTTACAATATGTTGGTACCTCACCTGGTGATAGTTTGAGTGTAACAACCCCAACGTTTGTCAATGAAATTAAAAATTTGTTTAAATCAATTGACATATTATGTAAAATCCAAGGTAAATAATGATTAAGAAATATTTATAATTTATTAATATTTTTAAATAAATATTTATTTTACTTTAAAGGGTTTTATATGTTCGCAAGCATACCCGATATACAACAACGAGTTTCTTTGAAATCTTACGTTGCATACTAATAATATAATATTATTATTTCAATTGTAGTTAACTCTTAGCCATTGTATTGGAGGGAGTGAAAAAACTAACTAATATATGATTATATATGTTAGTTAGATATATTTACATGTATCCAATAAAAATTTAGAGGCTAAAAATGTGAATGAATCTAATTTTAAGCATAATTTACATTAAAAGGTTGATTTACCACATTTTAATGGAGAACACTCTTAAAATCTAGTTTTTTTCATATTAATACATTATATTTGACCAAATGAAATCCATATTTAGAATTTAGACATCAAAATTTAATTTGTGTAAATTTTCTGATAAAGTACATTTTTTAATGAATAGTGAAAAATATTGTATTTTAATTCAAAAATGTGTTTTAATATAATATATTTATATTGTTAGATTATATTTTTAGTTTTTTTAATGTTTAAATAGAATATATTTTCACCATTTAATCCAATTTTGGTCATTTTAATTAACTTCTCTTTATATTTGGACACAAACATGTGTTAATCTTTTGATAGTTATTGTTTCTTAAAAACACACTTTTTGTTTTAACAATAGGAATTAATTATAAATTAATTAATGAAACTGTCACGGCCCATCCTCGGGGCCCGTGCCGTGACTACCCCAAGACCGCCTTCCATAGGCCAGGGGCTGGCGGCTAGCACCAAGGCGTAAATCCCAACGAAAAGGGAAGGCATTGCCTTTGAAAAGTAAACAAGCACCACAGAGTAAGGAAGCGGAAAAGTAAACACTAAGTAAAAACTGTACAAGCTGTGCTGAAAGTAAAAGGGGGCGGAAATACAAGCCCAACTGTAAAGTACAACTAAAAGGGAGAAACAGCAACTGAAAGGAAAAACTACAGCGTCGAGCCGTCCTCTGGAAGTCCCACCTGAATGGTGGGTACAGATAGCCTCCACTGCTCCTTGGGTCCACCTAACCGCTCCGAGTACGTCCCGCCCAGTGGTCCACCTCCAGGTACTGTCCTGCTCCACACGCCTCCTCCACGATCAGCGCTGTCCGTCGTCTGCAACCAACACCACGAAGTGCGGGCATAGCCCGTGCAGGGGTGAGTATAAGCTACTCAGTAGGGACCCCGAGACCCCCGAAGGTCTCCCGAAATCCACAAAGGATAAATCACGAAGATGAGATACAATCACGAAGTAACATCTGACACGGCTTAGGTATATTCCCATACATATACCTAAGTCATCAATTCCCCGATCGGCTCCAACGTCCGAGCCCTAGCACAACCCAGTCCACACAGGAAAGCAAAACGCAAACCCACGCAGGATAGAACAACACAATCTACAAAGGAGAGTAAACAGTAAATCCACACAGGATAACTCAACACAATCCACACAGGAGAGAAACACAAGATTCAGCTCACACAGGTATACTTCTTCGGATGACGATAAAGATGATCATTGAACCATCTATGTCGTCGGACCCACGAAGGATCGATAGGTACTAACCTTGCAGTGACCCACACAGGATCGGGCCCACGCAGGACCTGTAGGAGTTGGCTCACACAGAACCGTTGATAGATGACCCACACAGGATCGGACCCACACAGGATCGGGCCCACACAAGACCGGGCCCACGCAGGACCTGTAGGCGCTGGCTCACACAGAACCGCTGAGCGCTGACCCACGCAGGATCGGACCCACACAGGATCGGGCCCACACAGGACCGGGCCCACGCAGGACCTGTAGAGACCCGTAGCCTGACGTACATTGACATTACATTACTTTTGCGGAATACTTAGTACAAAACAAAAACACACACACAAGGATCGTAATAGTTTAGTGTCTTTGGAAACTCGGAACGTAATCTTCTAATCCTGGTGAAAGATCTTCAAAATCTCCCATAAAGATCTTCCTTTTTTTTTACCTAAAACCTTTCTTTATATCCTGGGGAAAAGAAAACATAAAAGGGTGAGCTCAAATGCTCAGTAAGGGTAAACAAAAGAAATATCAATCACATAATTTTCATAAGAACTTAACATTTTTGGAAATCTTAACCTGCAAAAGAGAGCATAATTTCATAACATGGGATAAATCATAGTAGTGAAAATGAAACCATAACTTAAAACATTACTCATTGTGGCATACACACATAATCATAGAGAATCATTTCTTGTTAGTCAAGACTCATTGCCAAGACTATCTTAGTGGACAAAGTCCCTTTCTGAATCGTGTAATCCTCGTTTCAGTCCTGTTTCACTGAACCGGTATAACCTACCATTCCAGCCATGTCTATCTCATGAGATATGAAATCTTTACCCAATGCATTGGAGGGAGATATAGGTCCCACCCATCTCTTAATGAATCCTTTCTTATGTGTGCCACAAAATCATAAATCATACATCATTGCATAACCCATGTAATAAAAATGGGATTCTTAAACAACATGACATCATAAAACCATTCATATAAGATAAAGGAATTCATAAACATAATTCCATCACAACATAGTCAAATCAATGTAAAAATATGGATAGAAACAGAACCCTTTATTATCTTATATGGAAAATAATTTTGATAAAACACTTGAATTGAATTCTTGAGGAAAATATCCTTTCTTCTTCAAAATCAATTTCTTTTCACAAATATTCATGAAATTTTAAAAGAAAGAGATTTTATTGAAAATAGTCATGAAATATTTTAGAGGAAGCTTTATAAAAATCTGTTCGTGCCGTATAAGTTAAAAAAACATTCTTCATACTTTTGTCGGAAAAGTCAAAAAGTACCTCGTACGGAAAAATGACAAAAGATTCCTTTCATATTCTTTACTAAAAACTCACCTAAGGGTAAAATTGGATTTAAACTATTGTATGTGGATGGAAGCAATATTACATATTGAGGGAACATGGATGTGGATGATAAAATACACCCCAGTAAATACTTACGAATAAACAATCTCGGATAAAAATGAGATTGTGATATTTCCCTTACCTTAGGTCCGACTTTCTTTGTAAGTGTCCGAACCTCCTGTATAATGATTAAATCATGTTATTGACTTATTACAGAATCATATTCATTGTTATGATATCATATATGGTTCACTTATGACATTATATTACCCGTTCTTTTGTAAATTCCATGTTAAAGAAGCGTTTTGGGTAAAATCGTTTCATTTATCGTAGGTGTTTTGACTTGTTGTTCTTGACATCGTTATTACTTATATCATGATTTACTTAATTACAGAATATAAAATATGATTTATATATCATATATATTCAGTATATATATATATATAATAGGTAGATAAATAAAATGAAAAACACCGTTCATGGAGACGGTAGTCCGTACGTACGCATGAACGCTGTTTTCCTTTCCTTATTGTCTTGAAATGGAAGTAAGTAGATGACATATATATGTATATATATAAATAAATCCAGTAGCTTTATAATGTCATATATTTCATTATTATTTCTTATATATACATTATAATCATTCTTAAATGGTTAACATGGAGAATGAATCTCATCGCGTCGTGGAGACGGTATTGCGTACGTACGCACGAGCGATGATATCATTTCTATAAATATTGAATTGAATTGGAGTGGATTATACAATATATCAGAATCAATATGATGTTGTAATAACTATGTATAGTTATTCTTTACACCATTATACCCATCCATGTAAGGTGGTGGTGGAAAATAGATTACACCACGGCGTGGGGACGGTATTCCGTACGTACGCACGCGCGGTGATTTCTTTTTCCGTAGGATGGATAGATGGTGAAATAGGGTTGTTTCATACTTATAATAACATATCAGTATATGAGTGATACTGATGTTATTACTTCATAACGAAACAACCTAAGAAGAAGAAGTGGAAGAAGAAATAAAGATGAAAGAATTGGTAACGGTAATTACCTCTTCTTTGAAGTTCCTCTTTGAGACCTCCTCTTAGGGCACTAAAATTGGTCTTTGAGGAAGACCAGAACCTCTAAGATGTTGCTAGGGAAGTGGAGAGGAGAAATTGGCAGGGGTTGGCCGAGCTTTAGTGCTCAAATTGGTGTGAGGAGGAGGGGGAGGAGGTGTCCTTTTATAGGGGAGGAGAGGGGCACCTTAGGAATATCTCAAAATATTATTTTATTATAAAGTCAAGTTCGGTTTTAATTAGCTCCAAATTGATTTATTTCGAGGATAAGGTGGAAATGGGTCGAAATACTCTCATCCAATAGAATGTAGACAAGTTTAGGGTATTATTTTAACCTTATCAATTAGATTTAACTCTAAGTTAAATAATTTAACTTTTACCGTGTCTTTTTGTTTTCTTTAACTATATGGTTAATAAACTTACTATAACATGTCAAACGAACCCCAAATTGTATATTATTAATACATATATCCTTATATAAGTCATTTGGCCGAACATTAGATTTTTAGGAATAAAATAACAATTAATAATATAATATTTTATTTAAAAACTATTTTGTGTCAATTTTGACACTATTTGATATATGATTTTTGTGAAAGTCATAACAGAATTATATGTTCAAACCAAGTTGATTACATCAACACTAATATATCATAGTAACCTAGAAAATTAGTGGAATTCATAAAAAGTCTTAAATTACATTTATTTTGGTATTTATATTATCAATTATGTCAATATTTCATTAATAAGATAATTACTGCATCATTTTTGTGTCATATATAAATTATATTATTTGATGTCTAAAAATTACAAATAAAATACCATCATGTAGGAAATCTTTTTAGCTTTCTAATTAATATTTATAGTCTAATTTATCTTATGTATAACCTCATATTAAAAATGATTTACTTATTAAACGTTGATTTTAACTATTTTAACCCTTCTTTAAATAAATTAATAATAAATGTCCTAATCTAATCCAAGTGGGCCTAAATGGTCATATTTTATTCCTAAGTTTGTTTTTGGTCGAATTACACTTGTCCAATAGAATTAGGACATGTGTTAGGGTAATATTAATATCATATTTACCCTTAGTTACCTTGTTTACTATTAACCGTGGTAAAAAAAGTAAAAAGTTACTATTAACCAAAAAATTATTTTCATCTCATTGAACCACATTTTAGTCCTTGATATTAACCGTGTCTCTCGGATTTTCGAAATTCCATTCACAGAAGCGGTAAAATTAAGTTTTATGCAAAATTCAGTTTTTAACCTACCACTTAGTAGTTTCACTATTCATCAAAAATTGATGTTTTTCAGAACAATGCCAAAATTTCATCCCAAGCTATATTTCATATTCCGAATTCAAAAATGAAGTCTATTTTACCAAATTCCTAACATAAAAGTTGCATTAATTAATTTTATAATTAAATCCCGCTGTTAAAACAAATAGCGTGTTTTTAAAAAACAATATCTATCAAAAGATTGACACTTGTTTATGTCTAGTTTAAATGTGAAACTACATCCAATGACCAACATTGTATTAAATTGTAAAAATATATTCTAAATATACTTTAAAACCACTCAAATTAATGATTTATCACTATTAATTATTTCGATTAAAAAGTTGTTTTTAATTATAATTTAGTAATTTTCACTATTCATCAGAATATGAAAGTTATCCGAAAAGTAACAAAATTTCACCTTAGGCTAAATTTGATACTCCGAATCCAAAAATAAAGTTCATTTTGAAAAATAAGATTTACTGGATTTCAAAAGGTGGTTATTACTATTCATAACGGCTAGTTTTAATAATATTTTTATAGCATATCGTTGTTTAGTGAAACTCGGTATTGCGTACTACACACGCTATCGAGGAAAGTCGCGATTGCGTGTAATGCAAGTCAAGTCAAGGATGTGTGTTGTGCAAGCTCCTTTTGGTGTAGTGTACAACACAAGACATTAATAAAATTAAAAAGAATATTTTTTTATAAAATCTTGGGCTGTTACATTCTACCCCCCTTAAAATGAATTTCTCCCTCGAAATTCGTCGGGGTTATAAATGGTTTACTATTTGAAAGTTTCTTTAATAGAAACCAACATCGTAAAAGGGAATACCAAAACTTGGCTTTAAAAACTAAAGTATGAAATGTAACGATTACCCAAATAAACTAATCACTGGGTTTCCACATAGGTGAAAATATGGATATGGAAGAGAAATCTAACCATCATGTTCTGATGGAGAGTGGTAGAGAACATGGCTATGGAAAATCCAGTAATCACAAATCCATAAATTTGTGACGATCTAAGGTACCATCTGATTCATCAGGTATAAGATCACTAGGACAACATTTTTGGTTTTCAAGATCATTTCCCTAAAGTTGAAAATTTGAATTAGAATAAATACTTACTTTATTTTGATACAATATCACTGTTGTTCGTGCCTTGAACAATTTCCACTTCATCTCTTAAATAAATGAAGTTGAATTTGTTATTCGTGAAGTGTTAGCAGATCATGTGATAGAATGACGGGTCATTCCATCTGTCTCAAACAAAAGGTAAGCAAAAGTTATTAAATATACATAAGTCATTATATAGTGAGATTAATCATATATAGTTCCTAAAATGGACTTATACTTCATATATCATACTGATTAATATAATAAAACTAGTTTCTACTAAACAGGGACTTCCTGTAGGCCAGTGGAAGGCGATAAAGGCCAGTCGCACTTTGGTTGTGGGTTCGATTCCTACAGCCTTGTCCGAAGCGATGGGCTGTCGCCCGTCCTGTAGGTTGTCCCTTTTTCTAAAACTACGTTACTATAACATCCCATCAATAATATCGAAAATCGTCTATCCTTAAACAATACTAACTTATGTCCAACATAATCCAGTCTAATCTTTAGGCTTATACATAATACTGCAGTCCACTCTCATAATATAGTGACATCGATTACCAGAGATTTAATACTGTCGTTGATCCCCACATATCATAAGATATGTCTTGTTGGTCACATTCCAAACATTCAAAGTCCTTAATCGTGTATTCTCTTGAATACCTTAGTGAAAACATGAGTGCAGTTAAAAGTTACCAAAATCCTCAAAATTCTATATACTCAAACCATGATATCACTTAGTCCTTATATCAATCATGAGCTCATGAATACTATTAAACATTTCATTTTCTCGTCTTCATTATGCGCATATCATCTTATTTCCAAAAAAATATCTCAATCACTTTGAATACCACATCAATAAATATTGCAATACTCAATGATACAACATTATTTTGGAATCCCATTACATAAACACTTAATCATTCCACCACATCGTTGTCATATTAAACATTGCCAATAGTGATCGCATGTGATTTCCCTTTGTCCTTTGCCTTCAGTGGTTGCTCATGTTGATCATCACTAACCCTTGGATTAGGGCAATTATTAGCATAATGCCTCATTTCCTTGCACTTGAAGCATTGAAGTGTTGGCGGTGCGTTCTCTGCAGTGTTTGCTTTATTCACATCATTAGAAACCCTTTTTCCATTACTTCGACACTCAGCTGCTCGATGACCTTCTTTTCCACACTTAAAACATTTTCTAGTCCCTTTTAGACAATCTCCACCATGCTTCTTTCCACACTTTGTGCATAAGGAAACATTCATCTTCTTTTCACCATTATTCTGAGATTTCTCCTTGAACTCCATCTTTCGTTTCTTGTCAAAACCATGAGATGGATATGTAACACCAACTTCCATTTCTACCTTGATGGCACAACGCACAATTTCTTCATAGCTACTGAAGTCTCTTATAGCTAATGCCCTTCGAAGACTTGGTTTTAAGCCACAGAAAAATCGATCAACTTTACTTTCAGGTTGGATGATAATTCCAAAAGCATACCTTGCAAGTCTTGTAAAATTTGCTTCATAGGTACCAACAGATTCATCGTCCCTTTGCTTCAGTTCAAGAAATTCTTTCTCCATCTTTGTTCGAAGAATACGAGGGAAGTACTTACTGAAAAACAAGTTCTTGAACTCGTCCCATTCCATGGACTCAATTTCATCTCTTGGCCTCGTATTCTTGATAAGATTCCACCATTGATCAGCTTCACCTTCCAAACGATATACTTCTAAGATGACTTTATCATGTTCATAACATTGAAGAACTGAAAATATCTTTTCAGTAGTACTGATCCATTGTTCAGCAACTAATGGATCAGTAGACCCACTGAAAGAAGGTGGACGCTGCCTCATGAAGGATTCAACAGAATGTTGCTCCTTCCTTTGCTCATTTGGAAGTCCTGCATGATTCATAGCTTGAGAATGTTGTGTGAGCATGGCTACAAGATTTTGCATTCCAGCTCCTATATCGTTTGGTTGCTCAGGGGAACAATCATTGCATTGCCCATCACATTCCGTATTAACACGGTTCCTTCGGGTTCCAGCCATCGTCTAAAACCCCAAAAGAATAGTGTGAGAGGAAAAAAATCATGCTAGGGAAAACAACATAATAAAGGGTTAGTACCCTCAATATCTAACATCTTAGGTTAAATTCGAAGATCGTTAGCGCAATTCTAGGACTATAACCTATACGTATACTTAACCTTAGAGACATCCCTAGACATACCTTAGAAATATCTCTAGGGATCTCACTAAACTTCTCGCATCCTAGTTTCCAAAGGTTGACTAAACCTTTCCTCTGATACCAACTGTAGAGACCCGTAGCCTGACGTACATTGACATTACATTACTTTTGCGGAATACTTAGTACAAAACAAAAACACACACACAAGGATGGTAATAGTTTAGTGTCTTTGGAAACTCGGAACGTAATCTTCTAATCCTGGTGAAAGATCTTCAAAATCTCCCATAAAGATCTTCCTTTTTTTTTTACCTAAAACCTTTCTTTATATCCTGGGGAAAAGAAAACATAAAAGGGTGAGCTCAAATGCTCAGTAAGGGTAAACAAAAGAAATATCAATCACATAATTTTCATAAGAACATAACATTTTTGGAAATCTTAACCTGCAAAAGAGAGCATAATTTCATAACATGGGATAAATCATAGTAGTGAAAATGAAACCATAACTTAAAACATTACTCATTGTGGCATACACACATAATCATAGAGAATCATTTCTTGTTAGTCAAGACTCATTGCCAAGACTATCTTAGTGGACAAAGTCCCTTTCTGAATCGAGTAATCCTCGTTTCAGTCCTGTTTCACTGAACTGGTATAACCTACCATTCCAGCCATGTCTATCTCATGAGATATGAAATCTTTACCCAATGCATTGGAGGGAGATATAGGTCCCACCCATCTCTTAATGAATCCTTTCTTATGTGTGCCACAAAATCATAAATCATACATCATTGCATAACCCATGTAATAAAAATGGGATTCTTAAACAACATGACATCATAAAACCATTCATATAAGATAAAGGAATTCATAAACATAATTCCATCACAACATAGTCAAATCAATGTAAAAATATGGATAGAAACAGAACCCTTTATTATCTTATATGGAAAATAATTTTGATAAAACACTTGAATTGAATTCTTGAGGAAAATATCCTTTCTTCTTCAAAATCAATTTCTTTTCACAAAACATCATGCAATTTTAAAAGAAAGAGATTTTATTGAAAATAGTCATGAAATATTTTAGAGGAAGCTTTATAAAAATCCGTTCGTGCCGTATAAGTTAAAAAAAACATTCTTCGTACTTTTGTCGGAAAAGTCAAAAAGTACCTCGTACGGAAAAACGACAAAAGATTCCTTTCATATTCTTTACTAAAAACTCACCTAAGGGTAAAATTGGATTTAAACTATTGTAGGTGGATGGAAGAAATATTACATATATAGGGAACATGGATGTGGATGATAAAATACACCCCAGTAAATACTTACGAATAAACAATCTCGGATAAAAATGAGATTGTGATATTTCCCTTACCTTAGGTCCGACTTGCATTGTAAGTGTCCGAACCTCCTGTATAATGATTAAATCATGTTATTGACTTATTACAGAATCATATTCATTGTTATGATATCATATATGGTTCACTTATGACATTATATTACCCGTTCTTTTGTAAATTCCATGTTAAAGAAGCGTTTTGGGTAAAATCGTTTCATTTATCGTAGGTGTTTTGACTTGTTGTTCTTGACATCGTTATTACTTATATCATGATTTACTTACTTCCAGAATATAAAATATGATTTATATATCATATATATTCAGTATATATATATATATAATAGGTAGATAAATAAAATGAAAAACACCGTTCATGGAGACGGTAGTCCGTACGTACGCATGAACGCTGTTTTCCTTTCCTTATTGTCTTGAAATGGAAGTAAGTAGATGACATACATATGTATATATATAAATAAATCCAGTAGCTTTATAATGTCATATATTTCATTATTATTTCTTATATATACATTATAATCATTCTTAAATGGTTAACATGGAGAATGAATCTCATCGTGTCGTGGAGACGGTATTGCGTACGTACGCACGAGCGATGATATCATTTCTATAAATATTGAATTGAATTGGAGTGGATTATACAATATATCAGAATCAATATGATGTTGTAATAACTATGTATAGTTATTATTTACACCATTATACCCATCCATGTATGGTGGTGGTGGAAAATAGATTACACCACGGCGTGGAGACGGTATTCCGTACGTACGCACGCGCGGTGATTTCTTTTTCTGTAGGATGGATAGATGGTGAAATAGGGTTGTTTCATACTTATAATAACATATCAGTATATGAGTGATACTGATGTTATTACTTCATAACGAAACAACCTAAGAAGAAGAAGTGGAAGAAGAAATAAAGATGAAAGAATTGGTAAGGGTAATTACCTCTTCTTTGAAGTGCCTCTTTGAGACCTCCTCTTAGGGAACTAAAATTGGTCTTTGAGGAAGACCAGAACCTCTAGGATGTTGCTAGGGAAGTGGAGAGGAGAAATTGGCAGGGGTTGGCCGAGCTTGAGTGCTCAAATTGGTGTGAGGAGGAGGGGGAGGAGGTGTCCTTTTATAGGGGAGGAGAGGGGCACCTTAGGAATATCTCAAAATATTATTTTATTATAAAGTCAAGTTCGGTTTTAATTAGCTCCAAATTGATTTATTTCGAGGCTAAGGTGGGGATGGGTCGAAATCCTCTCATCCATTAGAATGTAGACAAGTTTAGGGTATTATTTTAACCTTATCAATTAGATTTAACTCTAAGTTAAATAATTTAACTTTTACCGTGTCTTTTTGTTTTCTTTCACTATATGGTTAATAAACTTACTATAACATGCCAAACGAACCCCAAATTGTATATTATTAATAAATATATCCTTATCTAAGTCATTTGGCCGAACCTTAGATTTTTAGGAATAAAATAACAATTAATAATATAATATTTGATTTAAAAACTATTTTGTGTCAATTTTGACACTATTTGATATATGATTTTTGTGAAAGTCATAACAGAATTATATGTTCGAACCAAGTTGATTAAATCAACACTAATATATCATAGTAACCTAAAAAATTAGTGGAATTCATAAAAAGTCTTAAATTACATTTATTTTGGTATTTATATTATCAATTATGTCAATATTTCATTAATAAGATAATTACAGCATCATTTTTGTGTCATAAATAAATTATATTATTTGATGTCTAAAAATTACAAATAAAATACCATCATGTAGGAAATCTTTTTAGCTTTCTAATGAATATTTATAGTCTAATTTATCTTATGTATAACCTCATATTAAAAATGATTTACTTATTAAACTTTGATTTTAACTATTTTAACCCTTCTTTAAATAAATTAATAATAAATGTCCTAATCTAATCCAAGTGGGCCTAAATGGTCATATTTTATTCCTAAGTTTGTTTTTGGTCGAATTACACTTGTCCAATAGAATTAGGACATGTGTTAGGGTAATATTAATATCATATTTACCCTTAGTTACCTTATTTACTATTAACCGTGGTAAAAAAAGTAAAAAGTTACTATTCACCAAAAAATTATTTTCATCTCATTGAACCACATTTTAGACCTTGATATTAACCGTGTCTCTCAGATTTTCGAAATTCCATTCACAGAAGCGGTAAAATTAAGTTTTATGCAAAATTCAGTTTTTAACCTACCACTTAGTAGTTTCACTATTCATCAAAAATTGATGTTTTTCAGAACAATGCCAAAATTTCATTCCAAGCTATATTTCATATTCCGAATTCAAAAATGAAGTCTATTTTACCAAATTCATAACATAAAAGTTGCATTAATTAATTTTATAATTAAATCCCGCTGTTAAAACAAATAGCGTGTTTTTAAGAAACAATATATATCAAAAGATTGACACTTGTTTATGTCTAGTTTAAATGTGAAACTACATCCAATGACAAACATTGTATTAAATTGTAAAAATATATTCTAAATATACTTTAAAACCACTCAAATTAATGATTTATCACTATTAATTATTTCGATTAAAAAGTTGTTTTTAATTATAATTTAGTAATTTTCACTATTCATCAGAATATGAAAGTTATCCGAAAAGTAACAAAATTTCACCTTAGGCTAAATTCGATACTCAGAATCCAAAAATAAAGTTCATTTTGAAAAATAAGATTTACTGGATTTCAAAAGGTGGTTATTACTATTCATAACGGCTAGTTTTAATAATATTTTTATAGCATATCGTTGTTTAGTGAAACTCGGTATTGCGTACTACACACGCTATCGAGGAAGGTCGCGATTGCGTGTAATGCAAGTCAAGTCAAGGATGTGTGTTGTGCAAGCTCCTTTTGGTGTAGTGTACAACACAAGACATTAATAAAATTAAAAAGAATATTTTTTTATAAAATCTTGGGCTGTTACATTCTACCCCCCTTAAAATGAATTTCGCCCTCGAAATTCGTCGGGGTTATAAATGGTTTACTATTTGAAAGTTTCTTTAATAGAAACCCACATCGTAAAAGGGAATACCAAAACTTGGCTTTAAAAACTAAAGTATGAAATGTAACGATTACCCAAATAAACTAATCACTGGGTTTCCACATAGGTGAAAATATGGATATGGAAGAGAAATCTAACCATCATGTTCTGATGGAGAGTGGTAGAGAACATGGCTATGGAAAATCCAGTAATCACAAATCCATAAATTTGTGACGATCTAAGGTACCATCTGATTCATTAGGTATAAGATCACTAGGACAACATTTTTGGTTTTCAAGATCATTTCCCTAAAGTTGAAAATTTGAATTAGAATAAATACTTACTTTATTTTGATACAATATCACTGTTGTTCGTGCCTTGAACAATTTCCACTTCATCTCTTAAATAAATGATGTTGAATTTGTTATTCGTGAAGTGTTAGCAGATCATGTGATAGAATGACGGGTCATTCCATCTGTCTCAAACAAAAGGTAAGCAAAAGTTATTAAATATACATAAGTAATTCTATAGTGAGATTAATCATATATAGTTCCTAAAATGGACTTATACTTCATATATCATACTGATTAATATAATAAAACTAGTTTCTACTAAACAGGGACTTCCTGTAGGCCAGTGGAAGGCGATAAAGGCCAGTCGCACTTTGGTTGTGGGTTCGATTCCTACAGCCTTGTCCGAAGCGATGGGCTGTCGCCCGTCCTGTAGGTTGTCCCTTTTTCTAAAACTACGTTACTATAACATCCCATCAATAATATCGAAAATCTTCTATCCTTAAACAATACTAACTTATGTCCAACATAATCCAGTCTAATCATTAGGCTTATACATAATACTGCAGTCCACTCTCATAATATAGTGACATCGATTACCAGAGATTTAATACTGTCGTTGATCCCCACATATCATAAGATATGTCTTGTTGGTCACATTCCAAACATTCAAAGTCCTTAATCGTGTATTCTCTTGAATACCTTAGTGAAAACATGAGTGCAGTTAAAAGTTACCAAAATCCTCAAAATTCTATATACTCAAACCATGATATCACTTAGTCCTTATATCAATCATGAGCTCATGAATACTATTAAACATTTCATTTTCTCGTCTTCATTATGCGCATATCATCTTATTTCCAAAAAAATATCTCAATCACTTTGAATACCACATCAATAAATATTGCAATACTCAATGATACAACATTATTTTGGAATCCCATTACATAAACACTTAATCATTCCACCACATCGTTGTCATATTCAACATTGCCAATAGTGATCGCATGTGATTTCCCTTTGTCCTTTGCCTTCAGTGGTTTCTCATGTTGATCATCACTAACCCTTGGATTAGGGCAATTATTAGCATAATGCCCCATTTCCTTGCACTTGAAGCATTGAATTGTTGGTGGTGCGTTCTCTGCAGTGTTTGCTTTATTCACATCATTAGAAACCCTTTTTCCATTACTTCGACACTCAGCTGCTCGATGACCTTCTTTTCCACACTTAAAACATTTTCTAGTCCCTTTTAGACAATCTCAACCATGCTTCTTTCCACACTTTGTGCATAAGGAAACATTCATCTTCTTTTCACCATTATTCTGAGATTTCTCCTTGAACTCCATCTTTCATTTCTTGTCAAAACCATGAGATGGATATGTAACACCAAATTCCATTTCTACCTTGATGGCACAACGCACAATTTCGTCATAGCTACTGAAGTCTCTTATAGCTAATGCCCTTCGAAGACTTGGTTTTAAGCCACAGAAAAATCGATCAACTTTACTTTCAGGTTGGATGATAATTCCAGAAGCATACCTTGCAAGTCTTGTAAAATTTGCTTCATAGGTACCAACAGATTCATCGTCCCTTTTCTTCAGTTCAATAAATTCTTTCTCCATCTTTGTTCGAAGAATACGAGGGAAGTACTTACTGAAAAACAAGTTCTTGAACTCGTCCCATTCCATGGACTCAATTTCATCTCTTGGCCTCGTATTCTTGATAAGATTCCACCATTGATCAGCTTCACCTTCCAAACGATATACTGCTAAGATGACTTTATCATGTTCAGAACATTGAAGAACTGAAAATATCTTTTCAGTAGTACTGATCCATTGTTCAGCAACTAATGGATCAGTAGACCCACTGAAAGAAGGTGGACGCTGCCTCATGAAGGATTCAACAGAATGTTGCTCCTTCCTTTGCTCGTTTGGAAGTCCTGCATGATTCATAGCTTGAGAAAGTTGTGTGAGCATGGCTACAAGATTTTGCATTCCAGCTCCTATATCGTTTGGTTGCTCAGGGGAACAATCATTGCATTTCCCATCACATTCCGTATTAACACGGTTCCTTCGGGTTCCAGCCATCGTCTAAAACCCCAAAAGAATAGTGTGAGAGGAAAAAAATCATGCTAGGGAAAACAACATAATAAAGGGTTAGTACCCTCAATATCTAACATCTTAGGTTAAATTCGAAGATCGTTAGCGCAATTCTAGGACTATAACCTATACGTATACTTAACCTTAGAGACATCCCTAGACATACCTTAGAAATATCTTTAGGGATCTCACTAAAGTTCTCGCATCCTAGTTTCCAAAGGTTGACTAAACCTTTCCTCTAATACCAACTATAGAGACCCGTAGCCTGACGTACATTGACATTACATTACTTTTGCAGAATACTTAGTACAAAACAAAAACACACACATAAGGATAGTAATAGTTTAGTGTCTTTGGAAACTCGGAACGTAATCTTCTAATCCTGGTGAAAGATCTTCAAAATCTCCCATAAAGATCATCCTTTTTTTTACCTAAAACCTTTCTTTATATCCTGGGGAAAAGAAAACATAAAAGGGTGAGCTCAAATGCTCAGTAAGGGTAAACAAAAGAAATATCAATCACATAATTTTCATAAGAACATAACATTTTTGGAAATCTTAACCTGCAAAAGAGAGCATAATTTCATAACATGGGATAAATCATAGTAGTGAAAATGAAACCATAACTTAAAACATTACTCATTGTGGCATACACACATAATCATAGAGAATCATTTCTTGTTAGTCAAGACTCATTGCCAAGACTATCTTAGTGGACAAAGTCACTTTCTGAATCGAGTAATCCTCATTTCAGTCCTGTTTCACTGAACCGGTATAACCTACCATTCCAGCCATGTCTATCTCATGAGATATGAAATCTTTACCCAATGCATTGGAGGGAGATATAGGTCCCACCCATCTCTTAATGAATCCTTTCTTATGTGTGCCACAAAATCATAAATCATACATCATTGCATAACCCATGTAATAAAAATGGGATTCTTAAACAACATGACATCATAAAACCATTCATATAAGATAAAGGAATTCATAAACATAATTCCATCACAACATAGTCAAATCAATGTAAAAATATGGATAGATACAGAACCCTTTATTATCTTATATGGAAAATAATTTTGATAAAACACTTGAATTGAATTCTTGAGGAAAATATCCTTTCTTCTTCAAAATCAATTTCTTTTCACAAAACATCATGCAATTTTAAAAGAAAGAGATTTTATTGAAAATAGTCATGAAATATTTTAGAGGAAGCTTTATAAAAATCTGTTCGTGCCATATAAGTTAAAAAAAACATTCTTCGTACTTTTGTCGGAAAAGTCAAAAAGTACCTCGTACGGAAAAACGACAAAAGATTCCTTTCATATTCTTTACTAAAAACTCACCTAAGGGTAAAATTGGATTTAAACTATTGTAGGTGGATGGAAGCAATATTACATATTGAGGGAACATGGATGTGGATGATAAAATACACCCGAGTAAATACTTACGAATAAACAATCTCGGATAAAAATGAGATTGTGATATTTCCCTTACCTTAGGTCCGACTTGCTTTATAAGTGTCCGAACCTCCTGTATAATGATTAAATCATGTTATTGACTTATTACAGAATCATATTCATTGTTATGATATCATATATGGTTCACTTATGACATTATATTACCCGTTCTTTTGTAAATTCAATGTTAAAGAAGCGTTTTGGGTAAAATCGTTTCATTTATCGTAGGTGTTTTGACTTGTTGTTCTTGACATCGTTATTACTTATATCATGATTTACTTACTTCCATAATATAAAATATGATTTATATATCATATATATTCAGTATATATATATATAATAGGTAGATAAATAAAATGAAAAACACCGTTCATGGAGACGGTAGTCCGTACGTACGCATGAACGTTGTTTTCCTTTCCTTATTGTCTTGAAATGGAAGTAAGTAGATGACATACATATGTATATATATACATAAATCCAGTAGCTTTATAATGTCATATATTTCATTATTATTTCTTATATATACATTATAATCATTCTTAAATGGTTAACATGGAGAATGAATCTCATCGCGTCGTGGAGACGGTATTGCGTACGTACGCACGAGCGATGATATCATTTCTATAAATATTGAATTGAATTGGAGTGGATTATACAATATATCAGAATCAATATGATGTTGTAATAACTATGTATAGTTATTCTTTACACCATTATACCCATCCATGTAAGGTGGTGGTGGAAAATAGATTACACCACGGCGTGGAGACGGTATTCCGTACGTACGCACGCGCGGTGATTTCTTTTTCCGTAGGATGGATAGATGGTGAAATAGGGTTGTTTCATACTTATAATAACATATCAGTATATGAGTGATACTGATGTTATTACTTCATAACGAAACAACCTAAGAAGAAGAAGTGGAAGAAGAAATAAAGATGAAAGAATTGGTAACGGTAATTACCTCTTCTTTGAAGTGCCTCTTTGAGACCTCCTCTTAGGGCACTAAAATTGGTCTTTGAGGAAGACCAGAACCTCTAGGATGTTGCTAGGGAAGTGGAGAGGAGAAATTGGCAGGGGTTGGCCGAGCTTGAGTGCTCAAATTGGTGTGAGGAGGAGGGGGAGGAGGTGTCCTTTTATAGGAGAGGAGAGGGGCACCTTAGGAATATCTCAAAATATTATTTTATTATAAAGTCAAGTTCGGTTTTAATTAGCTCCAAATTGATTTATTTCGAGGCTAAGGTGGGGATGGGTCGAAATACTCTCATCCAATAGAATGTAGACAAGTTTAGGGTATTATTTTAACCTTATCAATTAGATTTAACTCTAAGTTAAATAATTTAAGTTTTACCGTGTCTTTTTGTGTTCTTTCACTATATGGTTAATAAACTTACTATTACATGCCAAACGAACCCCAAATTGTATATAATTAATACATATATCCTTATCTAAGTCATTTGGCCGAACCTTAGATTTTTAGGAATAAAATAACAATTAATAATATAATATTTGATTTAAAAACTATTTTGTGTCAATTTTGACACTATTTGATATATGATTTTTGTGAAAGTCATAACAGAATTATATGTTCGAACCAAGTTGATTAAATCAACACTAATATATCATAGTAACCTAGAAAATTAGTGGAATTCATAAAAAGTCTTAAATTACATTTATTTTGGTATTTATATTATCAATTATGTCAATATTTCATTAATAAGATAATTACTGCATCATTTTTGTGTCATAAATAAATTATATTATTTGATGTCTAAAAATTACAAATAAAATACCATCATGTAGGAAATCTTTTTAGCTTTCTAATGAATATTTATAGTAGAATTTATCTTATGTATAACCCCATATTAAAAATGATTTACTTATTAAACTTTGATTTTAACTATTTTAACCCTTCTTTAAATAAATTAATAATAAATGTCCTAATCTAATCCAAGTGGGCCTAAATGGTCATATTTTATTCCTAAGTTTGTTTTTGGTCGAATTACACTTCTCCAATAGAATTAGGACATATGTTAGGGTAATATTAATATCATATTTACCCTTAGTTACCTTATTTACTATCAACCGTGGTAAAAAAAGTAAAAAGTTACTATTCACCAAAAAATTATTTTCATCTCATTGAACCACATTTTAGTCCTTGATATTAACCGTGTCTCTCGGATTTTCTAAATTCCATTCACAGAAGCGGTAAAATTAAGTTTTATGCAAAATTCAGTTTTTAACCTACCACTTAGTAGTTTCACTATTCATAAAAAATTGATGTTTTTCAGAACAATGCCAAAATTTCATCCCAAGCTATATTTCATATTCCGAATTCAAAAATGAAGTCTATTTTACCAAATTCATAACATAAAAGTTGCATTAATCAATTTTATAATTAAATCCCGCTGTTAAAACAAATAGCGTGTTTTTAAGAAACAATATCTATCAAAAGATTGACACTTGTTTATGTCTAGTTTAAATGTGAAACTACATCCAATGACCAACATTGTATTAAATTGTAAAAATATATTCTAAATATACTTTAAAACCACTCAAATTAATGATTTATCACTATTAATTATTTCGATTAAAAAGTTGTTTTTAATTATAATTTAGTAATTTTCACTATTCATCAGAATATGAAAGTTATCCGAAAAGTAACAAAATTTCACCTTAGGCTAAATTCGATACTCCGAATCCAAAAATAAAGTTCATTTTGAAAAATAAGATTTACTGGATTTCAAAAGGTGGTTATTACTATTCATAACGGCTAGTTTTAATAATATTTTTATAGCATATCGTTGTTTAGTGAAACTCGGTATTGCGTACTACACACGCTATCGAGGAAGGTCGCGATTGCGTGTAATGCAAGTCAAGTCAAGGATGTGTGTTGTGCAAGCTCCTTTTGGTGTAGCGTACAACACAAGACATTAATAAAATTAAAAAGAATATTTTTTTATAAAATCTTTGGCTGTTACAGGACCTGAAGCACTGATCCACGTAGGATCGCTGAGTGCAGGAGTCATCGCAGTCTGCTGAGGATCTCTGCACAGTCGTCGCCGCAGTCCACTGAGGATCTCTGCACGGCCGTCGTCGGAGTCCATGGAGGATCTCTGCACAGTCGTCGCCGCAGTCCACTGAGGATCTCTGCACGGTCGTCGCTGTCGAAGTAGCAGTCGCAGCCAGCACTAGGGTTCCCGCACACAGCAAGCTCGTTCGGGAGGGTCCGCTCCACGAGCCGAGAGGCTGATACATCAACTGACACGAAGTCCGAAGTTAATGTATCCAAAAGTTCCGTATCGTCAACAGGAACTCAACGTCGCAGACGGCGCGTCAATCGGACGCCCGGTCTGAGAGATATTGGCATTTTCGTCCCAGGGGCCCGGTTGGTTTTTAAGGAAAAACCAACCCGACCGCACTCCACCTGCGTCCAAACCTCGGGAAGAGTATGCCAAAAGATCCATCTCACTTAGAGGAATTCAACAAAGCTGACGACACGTCAATCGGACGCCCGTAGCTCAAGATATGAGTGTTTCCGCTCCGAGGGCCCGGTTGGTCTCGTGTACGAACCAACCCGGCCGAACTCAAAGTATTCCTAAACCTTGAGTGCGATATACCGAAACGACCGTCTCGATCCAAGGATCGCGTTTCCGCTGACGGCGAGTCGTTTGGAGTCACGAAACTCAAGTTACGGGCGTTTGAACGAAAACGTTTGAAGAAGGGGGGTACGGGCCCGGGCCGACCCGGCCCGACCCCCCCTCGGTCGGCCCGAACCGGGTCCGACCCGGTTGGACCGGTCTGGCCCGGCCAGGGCGCGGCCCGGCCGGTCGGACCGGCCTGGCTCGGCTCGGCCGAGTGGCCGAGCGCCAGGTGCCGCGGGCGTTGACCCGCGGCCTGAGGAAAGTCGCGGCCCGCATGGGCCGCGCTGGCGAACCGCGGACACGGCTGAGCCGCGTCCTGCCTGGACAAACCGGACCCACGCGGCCGCGGGTCCGTCGGCCGCCGCCGCCGCGGCGGCCTCGTCCGGCGGCGCGCCGGGGCGCCCCCGGCGTCGCTCCGGTGGCCCGTTTTCCTTCCCGTCTACGCCGTTGCTTCTCCCGGGATCCGTTCTTTACTGCGGGATCGTCAAACATCCGCTGCGGCACGTTCCATCGTCGACCATCAAATTCGCACAAAACGAAGAATGGCGGAGGGTCGTTGGGCCGTGTTCGTTTGGCCCGCACCCTCCGCGTTAGAGATAAAAAACCGGGAGAAAAATTATTCCACACAGGAAACAACAATTTTTAATAAGATTAAAAATTGTTCACAAAAACGGTTCTTTAATTTCTTTAAGAAAAATAGACGGGAATTAATTTAAAAGGGGTAATTCCCCTAATGAAATCCTTACCTCGTCTATCGTCGCGCGCGGGCGTTCTTCGCAGATAAGATCGTCGCGGAAGAGAGGGATCGTCGCGTCGTCGCGGGGAGGCGTCGCGTCGTCGCGGAAACCGGCGTTGAGTCGGCGAACTCAACGAACCAAGAACAACAGATTTAAATTATAATTAATTAAATCTGTGTTTAAAACCAAAAGAAAAGAACCTTGAGCGGAAATCCGAAATCACTCACCTCAAATGGTCGGTGATCGGAGATCGGAGATCGGAGATCGGAAGAACGTCTCGGACGAAGGCGTCGTCGATTTCCAGATTCGGCGTTCTTCGCGTTCTTCGCGTTCTTCGCGTTCTTCGCGAGGGAGCTGAAGAAACAGGGATCCTCTCAAATCTTTTCAAAAGATTTTGGGTTGGTCTTATTTTATTAACATGCCAACACCCGAAAAACGGTTAAGAAATGATTGAATTAATTCGTTGAATTAATTCAACGAAAGAAACAGGCCATTTAATTCACGAAAGAAACAGCCCATTTAATTCACGAAAGAAACAGCCCATTTAATGGTCTGTTAAGAATTTAGAAAACGCGTCGGTTGACTTCATTAAGACGGGTTTTCACGGGTGCGTTTCTTAGTGGAATGAAACGGCGGGGCTCGTGCGGGCCCCACCTCACAAATATCCTACCAAGGGGGTAGGATATTTCTGGATAGCATCCTATCCAGTTCAACTCAGTTCAAGCCGCCTTTAAGTGGATTCAAGTGGCTTCCAAGTGGCTTAAGTGAAATAAAATAAAGTTGTCGTAAAATTATTTTATTTCATAACTTTAAGCCCGAAAATTAAAAACCACACCCGAGAAAACGCAACTCCGGAAGAGGCGTTTCTAAGAGAATACCGGCGCTGCGATTTCATCGGTGCCCTTAGAATTCGATTCCGGGCACCACTTCAAAAGTTAGAAAAACCCGCTCGTACGTTCACTGAACGTACCCGAGCCAAACTTCGGAAAATGATTCCGGGCACACCGGGCCTCGGAATCAGGTGCCGTCAGAAACTGCGCTCTTGTAAAATTCCAAAGAAAATTAAGAAAAAAATTTCCTTGAAATTTACGGGTCTTCAAATTACTCCCACCTCAGAAATTTACGTCCCCGTAAAGATACAGCAAAAACTAGGGGAACAAATGTGGGTACTGAGCACGCATCTGAGCCTCCCGCTCCCAAGTGCTCTCCTGGAGGTTCCCGTGATGCCATCTGATGCGCACAAGAGGAATCGATCGCCCATGTAGGACCCGCTCCTGTCGATCCTCTATCTCCACTGGGACCTCTGCAAAAGTCGCCCCATCATCCACGTCTAGCTCCCCATAGTCAATGATGTGTGTCGGGTCATGCACGTATCTCCTCATCTGGGATACGTGGAAGACGTCGTGCACCCGGTGCAACTGAGGTGGCAGAGCCAGGCGATAAGCCACCTCGCCAATCCTACTGAGGACCTGGAAAGGCCCGATGAAGCGTGGAGACAACTTTCCGCCTCGGCCAAATCTCCACAAACCACGTCGAGGTGAGACACTCAAGAAGACGTGGTCTCCATCCTCGAACTCTAGTGGCCTCCGCCTCCTGTCAGCATATGACTTCTACCGGCTCTGTTCTGTCCTCATCCGCTCCTGGATGACCTGGACCTTCTCAATCGTGGCCCGGACCATCTCCGGTCCTACAAGTGCTGACTCTCCAGGGTCTGTCCAGCACAAAGGAGATCTGCAAGGCCTGCCATACAACACCTCGTAGGGTGCCATCCCAATGGTGGAGTGGTAGCTGTTGTTGTACGCAAACTCTACCAAGGGTAGGTGGTCCTCCCAGCTGCGACCAAAGATGAGGACACATGCGCGGAGCATGTCCTCGAGAGTCTGAATGGTCCTCTCCGTCTGACCATCCGTCTGAGGGTGAAAGGCGGTGCTCAGACGTAGCCGCGTCTCGAACGCCTCCTGCAACCCCTTCCAAAGCTGGGAAGTAAAACGAGCATCCCGATCGGAGACGATAGTCGATGGCACACCGTGAAGTCGTACAATCTCGTGAATGTAGAGACGCCCTAAGCTCTCCACTAAGCCCTCCTCTCGGATGGGTAAGATGTGTGCCGACTTGGTGAGTCGGTCAACAATCACCCAAATGGAATCGTGACCTCTGGAAGTGCGTGGAAGTCCAGTCACGAAGTCAATAGATATCCCGTCCCACTTCCACTCCGGGACCTCCAAGGGATATACCAAACCTGCCGGTACCTGATTCTCTTCCTTCACCTGCTGGCAGGTGAGGCACCGTGAAACGAACTCTGCCACAGCCTTCTTCATGACCGGCCACCAGTGCTGTCGTCTGAGATCCTGGTACATCTTCGCCACTCCAGGATGTACCGCCAAAGGAGAAGTGTGAAACTCTCTCAGCACCTCCTCTTGTAAATAGACTGGTACCAAGGTACGTCCTCTGAAAAGGACATCGTGCTCTGCTCCAAGGGAGAAACCATCAGGTGTCTTTCCCGAGGATATCTGTGCACGCCGTGTCTCACAGTCAGAGTCCCCACGCTGTGCCTCTCTGACCCGCTGAAGAAGTGGAGGAGAGACAGTGAGAGACTGAAGGAAGGCTGCTCCGTCTCTATCCACGAAGGATATCTGCAAAGCGGCTAGCTGCTCTGTCGCCTCCTCAAGTAGCTGGATTCCCGTCCTCCTGCTGAGGACATCAGCCATCACGTTCCCCTTCCCAGAAGTATAGACTATCTCAAAGTCATAGTCCTGGAGGAACTCGAGCCATCGCTGCTGTCTCAGGTTCAGGTCATTCTGAGAGAAGATGTAACTGAGACTCTGGTGGTCAGAAAAGACTGTGAAGCGCTCGCCCATAAGATAGTGTCGCCATGTATTCAGGGCAAAGACCACTCCTGCCAACTCCATGTAATGGGTAGCGTAGTTCTGCTCATGCGGCCTCAACTGACGTGATCCGTAGGTAATCACGGCCCGCTCCTGCATCAAGACACACCCGAGCCCGGTCCCTGATGCATCGCAGTAGACTACGTATCCAACTCCCTCCTCAGGCAACCTCAAGATAGGTGCGCTAGTCAACCTCTGCCTCAGCTCCTGGAAGCTCTGCTGACATCTGTCTGACCACACGAAGGGTTTCCCCTTCTTCGTCAACGCTGAGAGTGGAGCCGCAACTCTGGAGAAGTCCGGCACAAATCTCCGATAGTATCTGGCTAGGCCCAAGAAACTCTGCACCTCTGTCACGCTCTTGGGTGGCTCCCAAGCTCGCACTGCCTCGATCTTCGCGGGATCCACTGCAACTCCCGCCTCAGAAGTGACGTGCCCCAAGAAGTGGACCTCACGCAATGAGAACTGACACTTCGAGAGCTTTCCATAAAGCTGGTGCTCTCGCAGTGTGTCTAGTACAACATGCAGGTGGTAGGCGTGCTCCTCCTCCGTCGTCGAGTACACCAAAATGTCGTCGATGAAGACCACGACAAATCGATCGAGGTATGGCTGGAAGATCCTGTTCATGAGGCTCATGAACACTGCTGGAGCGTTGGCCACACCGAAAGGCATAACCAAAAACTCATAGTGGCCATACCGACACCTGAAGGCCGTCTTCTGCACATCCTCGTCTCGAACTCTAAGCTGATGATAGCCTGACCTGAGGTCTATCTTCGAGAACCACCGTTCTCCCTTGAGCTGGTCGAAGAGGTCATCAATCCTGGGTAGCGGATACTTGTTCCTCACTGTCACCTGATTCAAGCGACGATAATCGACACACAGTCGCAAGCTCCCGTCCGCCTTCTTGGCGAACAAAATCGGGGAAGCCCAGGGCGAAACACTGGGTCGGATGAACCCCTTGCCCTTCAAGTCCTCCAACTGTACCCGCAGCTCCCGAAGCTCAGCGGGGGCCATCCGATATGCTGGAGTGGATATCGGAGCTCTCTCGGGGTACAGGTCAATATAAAAGTCTACCTCTTTGCGAGGAGGTAGTCCTGGAACGTCGTCGGGAAAGACGTCCGCGTACTGATCCACCACTGCAGGAAAACTGGGACTCCGCACGTCAACTGCTCCCAGGATGAGGCTAGCCAACTGATGAGTGATGGGCTGACCTCTCCTCTGTGTGAGTCCATCCTGTGCTGCTAAGGCTCCCTTCTCGCCGGTGACGGTGAACCTGCTTCCGTCGGTGCGCACACATCGCACCTTTCTCCTAATGCAGTAAATCTGAGCATGGACCGTAGATAACCAATCCATGCCCAAGATGAAGTCGTAAGGCCTCGAAGCTGCTACAAGAAGATCCCAGCCGAAGCTCTCGCCTCCTAGAGTAAGCTCACACTGCCGACACCAGTGCGTGATCGTCGAGTCTGCTCCCGTAGGAGTCTGTATCCATAAGGATCGAGCCAACGGCTCCGTCGGAATCTCCGAGCTCCGAACAAGGGCAGTGGCTATGAAAGAGTGACTCGCTCCTGTGTCTATCAGAACTACATCAAGGGTGGAATAGACATAGATCGTACCTCGAATCATCTCTGGCGCGCCGTGGTCGTAGGCCTCTGCTGCCTGGAGCTGAGCCTGTCTCTGCCCGCCAGCTCCCTGTGGTCGGGGCGGGCCTCCTAGTGGTGGTGGTGGCAGAGCCTCAAAGAGTCGCCCACCACCTGCTGCTCGGCCAGCTCCTCTGCCTCGTCCGCCTCCTCCCTGCGGACCGCCACGGTCGACCCTCTGCCTCTGCCTGGGTGGTCCCTCCACCGTCTGCTGACCCTCGGTACGACGGGTCGGGCAGTCACGAGCCATGTGGCCCTGCCCGCCGCACTCGTAGCACTGTCTGCCTCTCGGAAGGCTGGTTCCGGGATGGGTGCCCTGCACTGCTGAGCCAGTGTCCCAAGGTCGCCTGCCGGAAGGTCTGGTCCGCCTGGAACCCCGAGTCATCCGCCGACTACCAGCTGCCGAAGACTCCGCTATCTGTCGTCCGGCGGTAGGTCTCGCTGTGGACCCATCCAGGAAGCTCTCGATCAGGATGGATCGCTCCAGTACTCATGCCTGGGTCGGGATGCTGAGGGAGATCACCGATGCCCTGATCTCGTGTCTCAATCCCTGCTCGAAGGTCTGGGCCTGGAAGAAGGGGTCCCGTACCATGTCTGTCGAGTAGCGAGATAGGTCGGTGAACCTCGCCGCGTACTGAGCGACCGTCAAGCTGCCCTGCCGCAGCTGAAGAAGCTCCTGGATGCGCACCGCACGGAGGGTGGCCGGGACGAACTCTGAGCGGAAGAGGCTCTCGAAGTCCGTCCAGATGAGGGTGGCCTCATCGTGTACCTGGAGCATCAGGCTCCACCAGCGTCCGGCTGCTGCGTGCAGTAGGCTCGCCGTGAGGATCACCATGAGGTCTGCTGGTGTCCTCACTAGCCTGAAAACTCGGACGACCGCCTCCAGCCAGTCCTTGGCTGCCTGGGGGTCCGACTCCCCACGGAACCTGGTTGGTCGCTGGCGCTGGAACTCGTGCAGAGCTCCGAGGAGTCGTGCGTCGTCAGCTGCCAGTGTTGGAAGCATCAGGGGCTCGGCGAGTAAAGGTACCGTCGGTGCCTCTGCTGTCAACGGGCCCTGTACCGAGGCCTCGTCGCTCGGCGGACTGTCGTCGCGCCCTACTCTAGGAACCCTAGCTGGCTGCTGTCGTCGTGCCAACCTGAAAAGGAAACAAGTGCACCATGGTCAGAACAGTATACCTGGTGAGCTGACACAAGTAATCACAAAGAAAACTTGAAACACACATGCAATCAATGTTTTCGTGCATTAAGTCGGAAATCAGAAGTCAGGGTCCTAGTTTATGGATACGTCGGCCGCCGCACCAACACTGGACTCCATGGACTGATAACCACACTCAATACGCTAAACACTATTGCTTCACATAGAAGAATGATTAGAGTTTGCGGTAGAACCGACCACCTCTGATACCAATTTGTTACGGCCCGTCCTCGGGGCCCGTGCCGTGACTACCCCAAGCCCGCCTTCCATAGGCCAGGGGATGGCGACTAGCACCAAGGCGTAAATCCCAACGAAAAGGGAAGGCATTGCCTTTGAAAAGTAAACAAGCACCACAGAGTAAGCAAGCGGAAAAGTAAACACTAAGTAAAAACTGTACAAGCTGTGCTGAAAGTAAAAGGGGGCGGAAATACAAGCCCAACTATAAAGTACAACTAAAAGGGAAAAACATCAACTAAAAGGAAAAACTGCAGCGTCGAGCCGTCCTCTGGAAGTCCCACCTGAAGGGTGGGTACAAATAGCCTCCGCTGCTCCTCGGGTCCACCTAACCGCTCCGAGTACGTCCCGCCCAGTGGTCCACCTCCAGGTACTGTCCTGCTCCGCACACCTCCTCCACGATCAGCGTTGTCCGTCGTCTGCAACCAACACCACGAAGTGCGGGCATAGCCCGTGCAGGGGTGAGTATAAGCTACTCAGTAGGGACCCCGAGACCCCCGAAGGTCTCCCGAAATCCACAAAGGATAAATCACGAAGATGAGATACAATCACGAAGTAACATCTGACACGGCTTAGGTATATGACCATACATATACCTAAGTCATCAATTCCACGATCAGCTCCAACGTCCGAGCCCTAGCACAACCCAGTCCACACAAGAAAGCAAAACGCAAACCCACGCAGGATAGAACAACACAATCCACAAAGGAGAGTAAACAGTAATTCCACACAGGATAACTCAACACAATCCACACAGGAGAGAAACACAAGATTCAGCTCACACAGGTATACTTCTTCGGATGATGATAAAGATGATCATTGAACCATCTAAGTCGTCGGACCCATGAAGGATCGATAGGTACTAACCTTGCAGTGACCGACACAGGATCGGGCCCACGCAGGACCTGTAGGAGTTGGCTCTCACAGAACCGCTGAGGGATGACCCACATAGGATCGGACCCACACAGGATCGGGCCCACACAGGACCGGGCCCACACAGGACCTGTAGGCGCTGGCTCATACAGAACCACTGAGCGCTGACCCACGCAGGATCGGACCCACACAGGATCGGGCCCACACAGGACCGGGCCCACGCAGGACCTGAAGCACTGATCCACGTAGGATCGCTGAGTGCAGGAGTCATCGCAGTCCGCTGAGGATCTCTGCACAGTCGTCGCCGCAGTCCACTGAGGATCTCTGCACGCTCGTCGTCGGAGTCCACGGAGGATCTCTGCACAGTCGTCGCCGCAGTCCACTGAGGATCTCTACACGGTCGTCGCTGTCGAAGTAGCAGTCGCAGCCAGCACTAGGGTTCCCGCACACAGCAAGCTCGTTCGGGAGGGTCCGCTCCACGAGCCGAGAGGCTGATACATCAACTGACACGAAGTCCGAAGTTGATGTATCCAAATGTTCCGTATCGTCAAAAGGAACTCAACGTCGCAGACGGCGCGTCAATCGGACGCCCGGTCTGAGAGATATTGGCATTTTCCTCTTAGGGGCCCGGTTGGTTTTTAAGGCAAAACCAACCCGACCGCACTCCACCTGCGTCCAAACCTCGGGCGGAGTATTCCAAAAAATCCGTCTCACTTAGAGGAATTCAACAAAGCTGACGGCACGTCAATCGGACGCCCGTAGCTCAAGATATGAGCGTTTCCGCTCCGAGGTCCCGGTTGGTCTCGTGTACGAACCAACCCGGCCGAACTCAAAGTATTCCGAAACCTTGAGTGCGATATACCGAAACGACCGTGTCGATCCAAGGATCGCGTTGCCGCTGACGGCGAGTCGTTTGGAGGCACGAAGCTCAGGTTACGGGCGTTTGAACGAAAATGTCCGAAGAAGGGGGGTACGGGCCCGGGCCGACCCGGCCCGACCCCCCCTGGGTCGGCCCGAACAGGGTCGACCCGGGTCTGACCCGGTTGGACCAGTCCGGCCCGGCCAGGGCGCGGCCCGGCCGGTCCTCGGCCGAGCGGCCGAGCGCCAGGTGCTGCGGGCGTTGACCCGCGGCCTGAGGAAAGGCGCGACCCGCGTGGGCCGCGCTGGCGAACCGCGGACACTGCTGAGCCGTGTCCCACCTGGACGAACCGGACCCGCGCGGCCGCGGGTCCGTCGGCCGCCGCCGCCGCGGCTTCAGCCGAGGCGAGCTCGTCCGGCGGCGCGCCGGGGCGCCGCCGGCGTCGCTCCGGTGGCCCGTTTTCCTTCCCGTCTGCGCCGTTGCTCCTCCCGGGATCCGTTCTTTACTGCGGGATCGTCAAACGTCCGCTGCGGCACGTTCCATCGTCGACCGTCAAATTCGCACAAAACGAAGAATGGCGGAGGGTCGTCGGGCCGTGTACGTTTGGCCCGTACCCTCCGCGTTAGAGATAAACAACCGGGAGAAAAATTATTCCACACAGGAAACAACAATTTTTAATAAGATTAAAAATTGTTCACAAAAACGGTTCTTTAATTTCTTTAAGAAACATAGACGGGAATTAATTTAAAAGGGGTAATTCCCATAATGAAATCCCTACCTCGTCAATCGTCGCGCGCGGGCGTTCCTCACGAATAAGATCGTCGCGGAAGAGAGGGATCGTCGCGTCGTCACGGGGAGGCGTCGCGTCGTCGCGGAAACCGGCGTTAAGTCGGCGAACTCAACAAACCAAGAACAACAGATTTAAATTATAATTAATTAAATCTGTATTTAAAACCAAAAGAAAAGAACCTTGAGCGGAAATCTGAAATCACTCAACTCAAATGGTCGGTGATCGGAGATCGGAGATCGGAGATCGGAAGAACGTCTCGGACGAAGGCTTCGTCGATTTCCGGGTTCGGCGTTCTTCGCGTTCTTCGCGTTCTTCGCGTTCTTCGCGAGGGAGCTGAAGAAACAGGGATCCTCTCAAATCTTTTAAAATGATTTTGGGTTGGTCTTATTTTATTATCACGCCAACACCCGAAAACCGGTTAAGAAATGATTGAATTAATTCGTTGAATTAATTCAAAGAAAGAAACATGCCATTTAATTCACGAAAGAAACAGCCCATTTAATTCACGAAAGAAACAGCCCATTTAATGGTCTGTTAAGAATTTAGAAAACGCGTCTGTTGACTTCATTAAGACGGGTTTTCACGGGTGCGTTTCTTAGCGGAAAGAAACGACGGGGCTCGTGCGGGCCCCACCTCACAAATATCCTACCAAGGGGGTAGGATATTTCTGGATAGCATCCTATCCAGTTTAACTCAGTTCAAGCCGCCTTTAAGTGGCTTCAAGTGGCTTCCAAGTGGCTTAAGTGAAATAAAATAAAGTTGTCGCAAAATTATTTTATTTCTTAACTTTAAGCCCGAAAATTAAAAACCACACCCGAGAAAACGCAACTCCAGAAGAGGCGTTTCTAAGCGAATACCGGCGCTGCGATTTCATCAGTGCCCTCAGAATTCGATTCCAGGCACCGGTTCAAAAGTTAGAAAAATCCGCTCGTACGTTCACTGAACGTACCCGAGTCAAACTTCGGAAAATGATTCCGGGCACACCGGGCCTCGGAATCAGGTGCCGTCAGAAACTGCGCTCTTGTAAAATTCCAAAGAAAATTAAGAAAAAAATTTCCTTGAAATTTACGGGTCTTTACAGAAACTTCTATTTTTAGAATTTGGTAAAATAAACATCAATTTTTTAATTCGGAATATCAAATACATCTTAGGCTTAATTTGAGGTATTTTTTTGAAAAACTTCAATTTTTGATGAATAGTCAAACCACTTAGTAGTAGTTAAAAAAATTGAATTTTTCATTTAAATGAAATTTTACCACTTCTGTGAGTTGAATGCATAAAACCCGACATATATGGTTGTTGTTAGTATGTAATTTTTTTTTCAATAAGATGAAAATAAATTTTGGTGAATAGTAACTTTTGACTTTTATTTACCACGATTAAAGGTAAATAAGGTAATTTGAGGTAAAAAGAATATTATAATAATTCTAAATTACCTTAACACTTGTCCAAACCATATTGATTTACTAATTTACGACCATGATCATCTTTGTGTCAATTTTGGGACCCCATTGAGCTATGTTAGAGTGATAATGATACTTTAGATTAATTAACATAAATTAAAGACAAAAATTACACACACAAAAACTTGTAGTAAAACAATTTTTACATTGGGTTGTATAAGTCATATTTTGACTATAAATTTCCATTGGAATGGTAAAATGATTTCCAAAATCATGATTTTTTTTAAATTTTTTGGATTTAATAAATTAAATTCGTTATGACACAATAATGATGTAGTGTTTACCTCATTAATAAATAATTTAATTAAATAGGACTATAAATATTAAAATAACATCCAAAACCTGTCCAATTATTATTGGATGCCTTTATTTCTACCATGAGTCATATTATCTTAGACACTGATGATATTTTGTCTTTTATAAACCGAATATCATTATATAATAAAATAATATTTTCACACTTTCCTAAAGAGCCCCTCCTCCACCTTATAAAAGAAGACCATTTCTAACCAATTCCTCACACCTCTCAAGCCTTTTGGCTCCACCAACCACTTCCAAATTAATCTCCATACATACCTATACTCCACCAAGATGGCTTACCATAAGAATAAGGCTCTTCATGAATTCATTTTTTTTCAAACCAAAGGATGTTACCAAAATTAAAGGTGACAGTTTATCTTAAATTATTTTGTTTTATTTTTTTTATTTTACTTACCAAACACCTAAACACATTTTCTCCCAATCTCTTATAGAAACACCAGTATCCTAAATATTCTAGGATGTTGTTATTAGATGTATTCAAAATACATTTACACACACATCCATCTAAGGGGTGAAGAACATACTATTTCTGTGGATGGAAAACTAACGCCTCACGAAACGATGATTGTTCGATTATCATCTACCACCTCTCATGAAGGACATAATAATGTAACTGTATATATATGATATATATTATGTTTATTTTTTCTTTATTCTTATGTCTTTTCCATTTATATCATACCTTTATGGTTTCCATTATGGGAAAATGCGATAATTTCATTTGAGGAAGTGCCGACTACCACCCCCTCAAAGTGATATGACTCGTTCATGCCATACATGGGATGTATTAAGGATAGATTTAATGATATTATATGTGATATTATACTAAAATTATAATATATCTATGTATCATTATGTTTCAATTCCATTAAAATAAGAAATATAAATGAAAGTAGCTTTCATGCGTACGTACGACTTACCGTATCCATGAATGGTGCATTTCATTTCTTACCTCCAAATGTTATGTACTATTATAAATAAATGTATATACTAGATATATATGATATATATGACATATAAATCATGAATATAATCCTGTATATAATGAACTTTTGACCATGTGAACAACATGTAACTATATGGTGTTCATTTTTGACTAATACCAGATATCGACAGAACGAACATTATTAACGTGAATGATTACATAATGTTTATAACATGGATATAAGTGATAGAAAATAAATAATAAACTTTAAAAAGGTTCTTAATCATGTATAAATTAACATTAGTTTATTATTCAAGAGATTTAAGTACGGTCGAGTCAAGTCAGACACGAGTTAAGGGACTTTGTCATAATATCCTTTCATTGATTCATATTTAGTTTTATACCCAACATTATTTTATAATGTATATAAACCCCTTTGAATTATCATTTCATTCTAAGGGAATATTTTTATATGAAGTGTTTTAATAAATGACAAAGAGGAATGTTTTTTAACGTAATTGGTGACAACGACCTTTCCGCCGCCTCGTGTATTATTTGATCTTTGGAATCCATAACAAGCCGTATTGTTTTTAAAAGGAACAATTAATACCTTATATTCTTTTTACGTATTTTGGTATTGAAAATGTTTTTGATAATGGATTTTTTATGTTAATATATTTTAATGATATATTGTTGTTGCAATCTGGGAATTTTATCTTTCCTTTATGCTAATGTTATGTGTTATGATCATGTTATTGTTCTTGGGAATTATTTACATATACGGGTGGTTCCATGATAAACATAGGGCGGGTGAGCCCGAGATAGCTCTCCAATGCAATGGGTAATGTGACAGAGGTGAACATGAATGTCTCTCCTAAAAGATTTAGGGAATATACTATGATTGGTATTCCAAAGTAAATCCCTATGTAGTCATGATAGCTACAGTATATGTATGTTATTGATGCCACAAGATACCTTTATGATTGTTGATTTCAATATTTTATTTATAAAATATTATGATTTCATGAGGTAAGTAAAAGATTTCATGTTTTTATGCATTTATGGACAAATATTTTCTATCATTGATTTTTAACCCTTACTGAGCCTTTTCTGCTCATCCCAAGTCTTGAAAAGTTTTCACAGGACTTAATGATGAATAGAGTCAATGATTGGATCAAGGAAAAGTAATGCTATCTAATACATGGAACTAGACATGACTCATTTTTCAAGAGTTTTTTTTTTGAATAAAATGGAAACTATGTAGAATTGTCTACTTTGTAATATTTTGAGATGTAGTAGTTATATCCTAATTATCTAAAACTATAGACCTAAAAAGTTCATCAATAATAATTATTCCATTAATTAAATATTATGTAATGTTTAAGGTCGGGTTGTTATAGTTGGTATCAGAGGTCAGTTTAAATAACTTTAGGATTTAGGGTAGTTTTAAATTAATATTCATAATGTAATTTATGTTAATATTTAAATCATATAGCGTTTATAGATTACCATGTTTCTTTGCCTAAGATATTTCTATGTTTAGAATTGTATTCCGTAGAGGAAACATGGAAGCTATGTTGGGACGAAATCAAGAGGAAGACAATCTTCCAAATCAGCAACCTGAGATGGTCAGAATCAGAACTGAACAGTTTGTTGTTGTGATGGAATAGTTGACTCAGGCTATAAATGGTAGTGGTATCCATGTACAAGATCATCTAGATCAACCATAGAGAAACATGTCAGTAGTGGATCAATTCCTAAGACAACATCCTCCATCACTCATAGGATCATATAACCATGTGCTAGTGGAAGCGTGGATTAAAGAACTGGATAATATTTTTGATTTCATGGGGTGTTCATAACATCAAAAGTTTAGTCTTTCTCATTATTGTTTTGAAGGTGAAGCTGATCAGTGGTGGTCGATGGTAAAAAATATTAGGGAGAATGAGGAGATTGATTACTCGATTGGGATGAATTCAAAGGTATGATTCTTGAGAAATATTTTCCTATGGTGGTTTATCATAGAATGGAAAAACAATTCTAAAATTGAGGTAGGATGATTACTCAGTGGATGCTTATGAAGAAAAATTCACTTGACGTGCAAGGTATACTCCAACTTTCATATGATATCTGGATAGTAAAATAACCCATTTTTACTCAGGAATAAAGCCAACGTATCGAAGGGATTTATCTTCTTGTGAGATAAAAAGTAATGAAAAACTTGTTCGTTGTGCAGAGAATGTGCAAATGGATTTTTCTAATGATCAGTTGTTCTTTCAAAAACAATAGAATACGAGTTCATGGTGGCAGGAAAAAGGGGAGAACTCTTCAGAATGTCTGATGGTAAGAAACTTAAGTTTACAGTTTGTGAAAATTGTGGAAAAATCATGATGGGGAAAGTCATTTGAATTCTTGTCATTGATACTGATGTGGTAAAATGGGACATATGGCTCGTAATTGCACTAAAAAGGATCTGGGTAATGGTAAGACAAAATCAGATTTACAGTCCGTAAAATATTTTAAGTGCAATGAAATGGGTCATTATGAAAATGAGTGTCCAACAAAGAACACAACTATGGGAAATCAGCAAGACTACAAGCAGAAAGGGGTGGGGAAATCCTTCGCAACTATTTCAGCAGTTGGTGGGACACCAAATGATGTTGTATAAGTTACACTGTTTGTTTGTTCAGATTATGCCAACGTATTGTTTGATTCATGGTCTACACACTCATTCATTTATGATAAGTTTTCTATTAAATTGGTAATTCCATCTCAAGATATGAATACATAACTTACAATAAACTCATGGAGGAAATTTTTAGATACAAAGAAAAAAATAAAACATTCTTGTCCTTGTGTGTGGAAACAATCTACCTGTAGACCATATTGTTTTGCCTCTAGTAGAGTTTGATGTTATTTTGGGTATGGATTGACTTTCTGTTTATCATGATAAGATTGATTGCAGAGCTAAAGAGGTTTATTTTCCGAATGATTGTCAGTTTGTATACAAGAATGAACCCTTTCTTTTGATAACATATTAGGAAGCTGGGAAACTAGTAAAAGATGGAAATGAATGTTAATTTTCACATATTTTTGAAATTGATGGAACTATTCAGATTTATGATGTGCTAGTTTTAAATGAGTATCTTGATGTTTTTACTAATGAGTTGCCTAGTATTATACCTATCCGAGAAGTTGAATTAATTTTTGAATTAGACCCTGATGCTAAGCCAATTTCAAAATCCCCTTATCGAATGACTCAAATTGAACTATTAGAGTTAAAGAAGAAATTGCAGGAGTTATTAGATAATGGTTTCATTCGACCTAACACATCACCATGGGGGGCTCCAGTCTTGTTTTTTAAAAAGAAAAAAGGTACAATGAGACTTTTCTTTGATTATATAGCATTGAATAACATCACTGTTAAGAACAAGTATCCTTTGCCTCATATCGGTGATTTGTTTGATCCGCTCCAGAAAGATCAGGTATTTTTCAAATATTGAATTGAGGTTGTTGTACCATCAGTTGAAATTAATGGAAGCATATATTCCGAAGACCGCACTTCGTACTCAATATGGTAATTATGAATCTGTAGTTATTCCTTTTGGTTTCACCAATGCACCTTCTGTGTTCATTGATCTTAGGAATAGAATTTTCCGTGAGTTCTTGGATAAGTTTGTGGTTGTGTTAATTGATGATATGTTGTTTTATTCCAAAATTAATGTGGAACATGAAAGTTATTTAATGGTCGTATTGCAACCCTTAAAAGAAAAGAAACTATTTGGTAAATTCAAGAAGCTTGAGTTTTGGTTAAAACAAATTTCCTTCCTTGGTAACATTGTTTCAAAAAATGGAATAACAGTTGAACCTTATAAAACAAAAGTTGTTGAAGAATGGCTAAGACCCACAAATATAACCGATAAGCATAGTTTTCTTGGCTTGGAATTTTATTATTGGCGGTTTGTTGAAATTTTTTCTTGGTTATCTAGTCCAATGACTATGTTAACTCGAGATGGTGTGAAGTTCATTTGGACAAATGAACGTGATGATTGTTTTCAGGAATTGAAATGAATATTGGTGAATGCTCTAGTTTTGGAACTACCATCCAGAAATGGCGATTTTGTTATATACAATGATTCTCAATTGAAATGAATTGGTTGTGTCCTAATGCAGAATGATCAGGAATTTCTTATGCTTCACGTCAGTTGAAACCTTATGAGATAAATTACCCTCCACATGATTTGGAATTAACATATGTGGTTTATTCCTTTAAAATTTGGAGTCTTAATTTGTATGTAGTTAAATGTGAAATATATATTGATCACAAAATTGTAAAGTATATATTGACTCAAAAATAATTGAACATGAGATAGAGGAGATGGTTGGAATTAATCAAGGATTTTTATTGGCTGATCCAATACCATCTAGGAAAAGCAAATAAAGTGGCTGATGCTTTGAGTCGAAAAATTAAAGCTTCATTAACCATGTTATGTTTAGAACAAGATCCTTTGGTTTTGGATTTATAAAATTTGGTACAGAAGTTGTTGGTGCCGAAATATCTTCTTTTTTGTATCAGGTGTTAGTGAGATCATCTCTATTAGACAAAATTAAGAAAGCATAGAAGGAATCTAGTGAGTTATAGAAAAAGTTAGAGTTGGTTCAGAAGGGTAAGTTTCCTAAATTTAACATTGATAATGGTTGTGTTTTGACATTTTGAAAGAGATTATTTGTACCTAGTGATTTAGAGTTGAAAAATAAGTTATCATGTGAAGATCATAGTTACCCATTTTCTATTCATCCTGGTAGTATACGATGTACAATGATCTTCAGTGGTATTACTAGTGGGATGAAATGAAAAGAGGTATTGTTGATTTTACTATGAAGTCCTTGACTTGTCAGCATGTTAATGCAGTGTGGCAGTTACCAAAAGGGATGCTTCAGCCTTTACCGGTGCCAGGTGGAAATGTGAAAATATATCCATGGACATTTTTTTGTGAGATTACCGAAGACATCTCGGGGTAATAATAAAGCCTGGGTTATAGTTGAACGATTGACTAAATCATCTCATTTCCTTCCTATTAGAGATAATTTGTCTCTAGATCAACTTTCTCGGTTGTATATTTAAGAGATAGTTAGGTTGCATTGAGTTCCCCTATCCATTTTATCTGATCATGATCCTAGGTTTACATTTAACTTTTGGAAAGGCCTTCAGAAGTCCTTGGGTTCTGAGTTAAATTTTAGTACAACTTTTCAGCCATAATCAGATGGGTAGTCAGAACAAACAATTCAGACAATGGAGGATATGCTACGTGCTTGTTCAATGGATTACAAGGGGTGTTGGAAAAAACATATTTTTTTTGTTGAGTTTTCATATAATAACAGTTTTCATTCCAGTATACAGATGGATCCATTTGAGGCTTTATATGGAAACCGATGTCGAACTCTAGATTTTGGGATGGAGTAGGTGAAAGGAAACTGATGGGACCAGAATAGGAAGATGAGATGGAAGAGAAAGTTCAGTTGATTCATAAGCACATGAGAACAGCTCAAAAAAGGCTAAATGTTATGTAGATAACCAGAGGAAGGATCATTCTTTTGAGGTATGTGATCATATCTTTCTCAATGTTTATCCTTGGAAAAGTTTGATGCACTTTGTTAGGAAGGGAAATTTGAGTCTGATGTTAATTGGACCTTATGATATCCTGGAGAAAGTTGGATCTATTGGGAACAAAGTGGCTTTACCACCATTCTTATCCCAGGTACACAATGTTTTTCTTGACTCTAGAGAGAATGTGTTTCGGAATAAGGTAATTCACCTGGTAAAGGTTTTGTGAATAATCTATATTGTCGAAGAGACAACGTGAGAATCTTAAAATGCTATGAGGGATAAATACCCCCACTTATTTTGATATGTAAAATTACGAGGATGAAATTCCCAAAAGGGGGGGGGATGTAACATCCCAGGTAAATAAAGAATAATACATATTTCATATTTATTAATAGTTGTGAATTAAATATTAATTTTACTTTAAATGGGTTTCTATGTTAGATAGCATACCTGAAACGCAACAATGGGTTTCTTTGAAATCATACATTACACACTAATAATATAATATTATTATTTTAAATGGTAGTTAAACCCTTGTCGTTGTATTGGCGAGAGTGAACAAAACTAACAAAAATATGATTATACATGTTTGATATATGTATTTACATTTATCCAATAAAATGTTTGAGGCTTAAAATGTAAATGAATCTAATTTTAAGAATAATTTACATTAAAAGGTCAATTTACCATATTTTAACGGAGAACCCTATTTAATTACAGTTTCGATCACTTTCATACATTTTGATTAACCAAATAAAATCATTTTTGAGAATGGGGCATCAAAATTAACTTTGTGTAAATTTTTTGAAATTTTTTGTGAATGTTCATTTTTTAATGAATAATGAAAAATATTGTATTTTAATTCAAAATTACATTTTAATATAATTTATTTATATGGTTAAATTAAAATTTTTAAGTGGTTTTAAAGTGTAATTATAATATATTTTTACCTTTTATTCCAATTTTGGTCATTGGAATTAAATTCGCATTGAATTTTGACATAAACAAGTGTCAATCTTTTGGTAGTTATTGTTTCCTAAAAACATGCTATTTGTTTTAACAATGGGAGTTAATTTTAAATTAATTAATGAAAATAATATTATTTTAATTTGGTAAATAGAAATCATTTTTGATTTAGGAATATCAAATGTAGCATAGAATTAATTTTTGCTATTATTCTGAAAAATTTCAATTTTTGATGAATAGTGAAACCACTTAATAGTAGTTAAAAAAACTGACTTTTTAATTTAAATGAATGTTACCACTTCTGTGAATTGAATTTCAAAAATATGATATACATAGTTGTTTTTAGTAAGTAAAATGCGGTTCAATAAGATTAAAATAATTTTTGTTGAATAGTAACTTTTGACTTTTATTTACAGCAGTTAAAGGTAAATATGGTAATTTAAAATAAAAAGAATATTATAATAACTCCAAATTAACATAAAAATTGTCCAAACCTTATTAGTTGAGTAATTTATGGCCATTATTATCTTTGGGTCATTTTTGGGACACCATTGAGCCACTTGGGAGTGATAATGACACTTTAGACTAATTAACATAATGTAAAGACAAAATTACATAAACAAAAAATATTTAGTAAATAAATTTTTAAATGGGGTTATATAAGTCATATTTTAAAATATAAATATTAATTGGAAAGATAAAAAAATTTCCAACATCATTTTTTTATAATTTTTACACATTGAATAAATTAAATTATTTATGATACAATAATGATGCAGTGTTTACCTCATTAATAAATAATTTAATTAAATAAGATTATAAATATTACAATAACATCCAAAAAATATCAAATTATTATTGGATGATCTTATTTCCACCATGAGTAATCTTATCTTCTACTCTAATGATTTTTGGATCTTTAGAAACCAGATATCATTATATAATAAAATAATATTCTGACACTTTTTTAAAGAGCCTCTCCTCCCCCTTATAAAAGAAGACCATTTATAAACAATTCCTGACACCTCACAAGCCTTTTGGATCATCCAAACTCTTCCCAATTAATCTCCCTACATACCTATCCTCCACCTAGGAGCCTTACCTTGGGAATATGGCACTGAATCTAATCCTTTTGGTTCAAACCAAAAGAAGATACCCAAATTAAAGGTTATTGTTCATTTAAATTCTTTTGTTTTCTATTATTTTATTTTACTTCTCTAAACCCTAAAATATTATTATTCATTTATTTCATGACAAAAAAAGTATCCTAAATATACCGGGATGTTGTTATGATAAGTATTGAAACTACACTTATACACACCTTCATCTAATGGGTGATGAGCAAATTGTTTCTGTAGATGGCAAACTAACGCCTCACAAAACGATGATTTTTCAATTATCTCCTACAGCCTCTCATGGTGGCCATTATGATATCACTATATTTATATATGATATATATTATGATTAGTTATCTTTATGATTATGTTCTTTTTCCATTTATATCATACCTTTATGGTTTCCATTATGGGTAAACACGATAATTTCATTGGAGGAAGTGCGGACTACCGCCCCCTCCAAGTGATATGAATTGTTCATGCCATACATGGGATATATAAAAGATGTAGTTAATGATATTATATATGATATTATATGGGAATTATAATATAACTATGTATCATTATGTTTTAATTCCATTAAAATAAGAAAATAGAAATGAAAGTAGTGTTCATGCGGACGTATGGTTTACCGTCTCCATTAACGGTGCATTTCATTTTGTACCTCCAAATGTTATGTACTATTATAAATACATGTATATAGTGGATATATATGATATATATGATATTTAAATCATGAATATCATTCTTTATATAATGAAATTTTGACATGTGATCAACTTGTAACTATATGGTGTTCATTTGTGACTCTATTACCAGATATCAACAAAACAAACATTATTAAATTGAAAGATTACATAATGTTTATAACATGGTATTAAGTGATAGAAACGAAACAGAAAACTTGAAAAATGTTCTTAAGCAAGTAGAAATTATCTTTAGTTTATTATTCATGAGATTAAATAATGATCAAGTCATGTCCGACACGAGTTAAGGGACTTCGTCTCAATCTACTTTCATTGAGGAATATTTAGTTTTATATACAACTTAATTTTATACGGTGTATAAACCACTTTTACTTTTCATTTCATTCAATGGGAATATTTTTATATGAATTATTTTACTAAACGACAAAAACGAATGTTTTTTAATTTAAGCGGTGACAACGACCTTTCCGTCGCCATGAGTATTATTTGATATTTGGATTCCTTAACATGCCGTAATGTTTTGAAAATCAAAAATAAATATCATATACTCTTTTTACGTATTTTGGTATTGAAAATGGTTTTGATAATGGATATTTTTATGTCAATATATTTAAATGATATATTGTTATTTCAATGTGGGATGTTTATCTTTCCATTATGCTTATATTGGGTGTTATTATTATGTTATGGTTCTTGGGAATTATTTATGTATATTGGGGTTTCTGTGATAAAACTAGGGTTGTTGAACCCAAGATAGCTCTACAATGCATTGGTTAACGTGAAAGAGGTAAAAGTGAGTGTTTCTCCTAAGTGATTTAGGAAATATTCTGTGATGGGTATTCCATTGTTACTCCTGATGTAGCTGTGATAATTACAATATGGTTATGTTATGGATTCCTCAAGTTACCTTTATGATTTATTATTTCTATATATTATTCATAAAATCTTATTATTTCATGAGGTGAGTAAAAGAGTTCATGTTATTTATGTATTTATGAACAAATGTTTCTTTCTTTGTTTTATAACCCTTACTGAGCTTTTTATGATCATCCCTAGTTTTGAAAAGTTTACACAGGACTTAAAGATGAATAGGGTCAGGGATGGAAAAAATCAAAATTTAGGAAGTCTAAAACATGGATCTAGACAAGGCAATTTTTTCATGAGTTTTTATTTTATGAAAAAATGGAAACTGTGTATAAGTGTCTACTTTTTAATCATTTTGAGATTTAATAGTTATATCCTGATTCAATAAAACTCTAAAACTAAAAATATCCTCAATGTGAATTATTCATTTAATTAAATATTAAGTAATGTTTATGGTTGAGTCCTTATATATTATTTCACATGGTTCTAAAAAACACATGCACAACATTGGTTATTTTTTTAATATACCAATACATTTGGACTATTATATTGAGGGAAATCAAGTGGTTAAGTTGTTTAGGGGATGTGAAAATGTGTATGTATGAGTAAGGGGAGAGTTGAGAGGGTTATTGTGGGCTTCCCCTAGGTTTTTTTAAATTTTTTATTGGCCATATTAATTAGATTTAAGAACTAATTATCCACATTGAGGAATCTACCATGATGGGAAATTGAGTACGTGTGGAGTTCGACAACATGGGTAGTTTTACTATGTTGGAGTCGGGAGATCAGGTATGTGGGGACCATGGCTACATGGGGGAGTTCCGCTACATAGTGATTTCTACCATATGAGGAGTTTGACTACATAGAGATTTTGGATACATTGACAGCTTTCCTATGTGGGGAGTTTGGCTACGTGGAGAATGGTTACATAGGGATTCAATCACGTGAGATTTTCACCGCATGTAGTTCTTCCACAAGTATCTTGGAAACAACCTTGTGAGTATTTTGGAAACATGAATCATTGATAATCAAAGTTAGTTTCTTCCAGGATAATTATAACCCATTATTATTCAGGTATTAGTGTTTTGGATATAGTGTTTTGGGTCTATGATTTATGATTTTGTTGTTCGGTTTTGGGGTTTTGGTTTTTCATTTCAGGAAATGAGTCCTCCCACATGGAGTTTAACGATACTAAAAAAATATAGTAAATAAAATATGTTGTGATCTAAAATCCAAACAATTCTGTATCTATCCAATCTAAAGATGAATATCCTATCCATCATACATTTCTTCTTGATTTTTCTTAGGAACATATATTAGAGATCATTTCCTTGGTGCCATGGAACCCTTATTCCATGGTTCGAGTTCCTTCGAGTGTCTGCTCCACCTTGTGTGTGCATACTATTTTGGTGCAGTGAGTTGAGTGAGGCTTCTTTCTTCTATGTAGGTAATTATCCTTTATTTATCATTATCTGTATCATGTGGGGAGGGTTTCATTTTTTATATGTATGGTGTTGGATTCATCAAAAATATTAATGATAAATTAATTGGATAAATGTACTTAATGTGGGGGCATTAGAATGCGAGTCACATATTTTTAAAATATTTTATTATCATTGATATTGTGATTATAAAGTTATAATGCCTTACTAAAAATTGTGGCTATTTGGGGAATGATTTTTGTTATATGACATTTGATATGTCTACCATGATTTATATGATTGTTTGATATCACCCAAAATGGACATCATCAAACCAATTATATTTAGTTAATGAAATAATTTCCCCTAGATATATGGGTTTTTTAAGAATTCCCCTAAATAATGAAGTGAAAGTGATAAGATCTCATATTCGAAATAGAAAATTATATATTTTGGGTAATGTGGAATTGGTTTGTAGATGTTATTTGTGTTATAGATAATTTCAATGTGTTGCGTAGTTAGTTATTTTTTTAGGTAGATGCACTACATGAAAATCGCCGTTCAACGGTGTTTTTTTTGTGTTTAGCGGCGATTTAAACCGCCGCCTAATTCGGCGTTGCCAATATATTAGGGGCGGTTATTTCCATTTTGCGGTGTTTTATGGAAACTTCATAGCTACCTCATTTCGCGGTGGTTTAACTGAGTTTAGCAGTAGTTTGTAGGAGCCCTGGACATCAGTTTATTCACGACGGTTTTAACCGGCGTGAGTATACTCAAATCCAGCGGCCGTAAAACCACCCCTGAAGTTACCAAAACCATCGTGGAATGAGCACCTATGATCCAACTATGTAGCAGCAGTTAAAACTGCCATGAAAAGTAATTTTTTTTACATTTCACGGTGGTTATCACCGTTTAGCGGCGGTTTAAACAGCTGCCATTGTACAATTCGCGGTGGCTTAATCCAACACAAAAAGCTGCCTAGAAAAGAAAATAATTTTTTTTCTTCCAATACAACACTGCACTAAACGAAAAATCAAACTAGAAATACTGTATTTCACATATTAATAGAAAACAAGAAACATCAACCTAGGAAATTGATATAGAATAAATTGAAAAAAATAAGTAAAAATTGTCATGCTATATAAAAATGAACCATGTTGTACATACTAACATACAACAAGAAACACCAACATATGAAATCAGTATAGAATAAATTGAAAAAAAATATATGATAGAATCTACTATAAAACATAGGTCCATTATTTGACTACTCTCCAAACATACACCTAGTCGATCCTTCTTGATCCCCCATAATATATATCTCTTGAAAATGAAACATTAGATCGACTTGTGTGTCGGTGTTCCCATATAGAGGGTGAGCATAAAACACAGTTATATTTACCATGTGTGGGACTCCTACTTGGTTTAATACCCCAAATATACCATCACCACAGACATGTGTCTTAGAGAAGCTCGTGTGTTAGTTTCACTCAATACATTATTGTGCACTTTTATGTAACACAACTAATCTTCAATTAACATATTTCTTAAAAAATTCTTGATACACAAAAACATTAAGTTCTATTTAATCAAAATTTAAAATAATTATTGAGATACATTATAGTAATCACCTTCTAAACCTTGTAGGACGACTCTAAAATTCATTACACATGTCATTTCAACACAATTTTAATCTACGATTAATCATGTCACATTACATTAAAATTCACGCCTTCAATTATATTGTATATTATTCCTCTTAACTATGATACAATATATTCCCCTCTGAGGTTCAATCCCAATATCAAGAAACATGCTATTATTCATATGCGATAAGAATAATACGAATCACCTTTACAGAATACCATAGTTAAAGACTCTAGTATTAGATTCTTTATATAGTTTTTAATTTTATATACCCCTCCTAGTATCACAATTTCATATCCACCTTCAAGTTGTTTTCCCTATCCTCCTAAGAATTCATCCATTATCATCATACCATCATATATGATATCGAAAAAATATATGGGCCCTCTAATAGGTGTAATTCACAACCATACCTTCTCCAAATTAGTCATTGAAGACCAAGATGAAACTGAAATGGAAACTCATGATAAATTCAAAAACTATCTATTTCTAGGTACCTTTCACAAAGTGTTCCCCTTCATAAAAAGTTAAGATTCTTGAAATATTTCTATTTAAATTGAACATAAATGGTATGATGTATCCCACTAATCATTAATAAAAAATGTGTGTTATGATTATATTTATAGAGATTCATATGATGCTCATCGCATGGGCCTGATCCCAATAATGTAAACACCTACGACCTCTTTGTATGGTGAAAAAGGAATAATTTCCTAACTATGTGGCCTTAATCAAAAGAGTCATAAACGTGTATTATATGTATGATTAACCTAAAAATCATATATTTTCAAATCTACACAGATTCAGAGATATCATAGGAGTAGTGGTAACTCATTAAACACTAGTATTTTGATATTATTCATTAAAAAATCATAAATCTATAAGGGAATTCAATAATTCAAATGATTCCACCTAAAGAATATTTGATGATCCCAAAATCTCACACCTTTTACCAATACCAATTTTGAATAATTTATAGTATATGAATCACTAGTGAAAAGCTTTCATTGCAATTTAGTTCTAAATGGACATCCATACAAAATATTCATATACATGGAAGCCCATTAGAGGTTCTCATCAAAAAATAGATAACCTAATGTGAATCCATTAACATGGAATTGGATTGATAAACTATTAACTCTTACATTTGATGATGTATTGATGGGTTTCTTCATTATGTTTATTTTTCAATACCTTTATCACATCTTTCAATTAAAATTGAATCACCAAATGCACCAATTATGTTCAATAACAAAAACAAGCTGATAGTACCCATACGGAACATAATGGTGAGGCATGAAAATAATTTTTATGACATACATATGACTCAATTTATATGAATATATGTTCCCCATACCCTGAAATACATTGTCTCCTACCCTTGTAAAATGAGTGCATGATGGTTCACAACTTATTTCAGGAATACCATCTAAATGGATCTATCCTGACATTATATGACACTCAGGGTAATCAATAAGGAATAATTCCCCACAGGTTGTCCAACTAAAAAAATTCTATGAAAAAAGCATTGGCCCATAATTTCACATCCAACCTTTTTGTATACATTCAATAGATCATGAGAACATGCTATTCTATTATCATATTGATTTGGATACATATGTCCACCATAATGTAGAAATATCCTTAGAACATCATTATGAGTATCTTGATCACGATAGTCATTTTTATTAACATGTGACCTTGAGTACTCAAGATGATATAATGAGTTTTATTCCCTGTTGTCTATACTCATGCATATAAATGTCGATCCCACTGGGGATATCCAACCACTGAAACTCAATATTATATTTATAACCATACTAGTTTAAACACCCATGAGGCCCATTAGAATATCTAGATAATATAGTAGTGATGGTTACAATGCTCTAAAATCTAAAAGCATCAGAATCTATCCTAAGTGGCGTTTGTGACATTAAACTTACAATGGAAAACATAACCCACATGGGTGGGGGAATTTTTTTATCATTATTTCTTCATGGTCATCTCCAGTATCATTCAATCCTATGGGATCACACCCAAATTAATGATACCCCTCTTACAATGTAAATATGCGTTTCTTATTGGTTGTAACACATTAGTATATTTCTTCAACGATAACCCAATTGATGTTGGGAACATGATTCTATTGAGTATGAAACAGGTGTGGATGAATCCACTTCCCCCAAACCACTAAAAATTTGTAAAACCATCTCAATATAAGAGAATATTACTTAGTTTAAATTCAAAATAGTATAACATGTGAAATGACCCAATTTTTTCAACACATCAACAATGGGTTTAGCTCCTAGTCATCCAAAATCTCTACTAATAATTCAAACACATGCCTAAATGGAATGATGTATACCACACTCGAGAAATTGAGCCATAAAGAGAAACATCAGAAATCAGTAAAATGGATAAAAGGAAACATAAGAAATCAAGGAAATTTTAGGACATGGAAAAGTTTAGTGGAAACTATGTGCCACAAATGTTTCATATACAAAACAATTGTTCCTATATTTGTTCAACACATGAACAATACAACAACTCATGGTCCGATGATGCACCATCACCCTCACCACCTTCATCACCACTTTCTGCAGTCACCTTTACGAACATTATAATGCAAATTATATATGGTTGCATATTTATATTGAAACATAAAACAAATGAAAGTTATAAAACTAAATAATTTTTATTTTTTGTGATTTACCTGCATACAACTAGTTGGTTCACTTCCACTGGGGGCATATCTACTCATATGCTGACGAATTTCAATCAACTCTTTCTGCAAAGTAGATATCTAATCCCCCTACTCGTGAACTGTGTTTCATAGAGAATCATTCTATTTCTGATCATCTATAGGTATGGGATGAATAAATCATGGAGTAGATGAAGCTGCCATCTCCGGTGGCCTGCTATAAACCTCAGATGGTACGGGTCCCAATCCCATCCCATGCACTCTACCAGGATGCTCCCTCCCAAGGACTTTAGCAACCGGGTCATCCTGGGAGATTGAGTAGGACTGCGCAGGATTGGAATCCCATAGTTCATTAATTTTTACCTATAAATAAAATATCAATATATATTAACACAGTAAAAACTTATAATAAGTTATTATAATAAAACATTTACTTCATACCCTAACATATTTAGCAGTCTCATTAACAAAACATCCATCTGATTTCTTGTGAAAATCCAACCACAGTTCAGTTCAGGATGCATCATGCCAAAAACTCTCTGACTGCATCAAGAAAAGATAAATAAAAAATTCAATATATTAAATATATTATACTGTCTTATAAATTTTTTAACTAATTATAAGATTACCAATGTCATTCGGATTCTAGAAAAGATTTTTGACCCCGTATTGCGAGGGATGACTTACTTAGCCCAGTTTGAAGTATTCATTCTTTAGAGATCCGGAAATAAATAAAATGAAATTTAATAGTAATGTATTCAATTTCATTTCTTATTCATATAAATTATAAATATAAAATGAGGATAATATTATATTATATATTTCAATACCATCCACTTCTCATCAAAATGTCTGTCAACTAAAACATTCAACTGTTCTTTCGATACCCCACTGGGTAGCTTCTTATATATTTGTTGCACAGTAAATGATGCATTGTTGACATCACACCAAAATCTCTATTTGAAATATTTCCATTTCTTAATAGATTTTTCAGTATCCACTTCGGTGCTATTACATCAACAACTATAAAGTGGAAGAACATCTGTATAAAAAAAATCATTTTGAACATATTTGTAACAAGAAATTCAATTAAACCATAATGTAATAAATTTACCATTATTTGAGAATAAAAAAATTCATTTTTCCAGCTTGGAGGCATATGTCTCTGATCATCATATGAAATATGAAGGGAAATGGGCTTTGCTGCCAGCTGGCGTAGAATCTGGCCATGTAACCCTGTGGCGTCATCCGTCGAGATCCCATAAGAATAAAATTACACGACTATCTTTTCACCAATCATATTCCAAACATCTGAACTTTTTAGGATTTTATCCAAGGTTGTATTTTTTCATCTTTAATGAGAATAAAATTAGTATAAAAAAATTCAATAAATTTATTTAATTAAAATTTGTACCAATGGCAGTGACACTCTAGTACTCCTGTGATGAACTGCAATGGGCATGTCGCTGCCCCACTACTGAGGATCATGAAGGGGGAGTCGATGAGTCACCCTCTAATGGGACATCCAAAGATAGTGTGGGAGATGGTGCAGGGGGAGATGGTTCAAGAGTATATGCAGCTGGTGCCTCAGATGTCGTGGGGAGGGAGCCAGATGGATCTTCATCTGTCGCGAAACTAGATGAAATAGTATACCTCTTCTTCCTTGTTATTCCTTTCATTTAATCAAATAAAATTAATTTCAGAATATATATTTCAGTAATATTATGCAGAAAAAAAATTAAAAATGGTAATATATGCCCAGTACTAACAGACATAATATATATAATAATGATAATGAATGACTGGAGAAATGAAACAAGTAGTTGCTGAATAAATAAATAATTGTACATACAATAATTTTACCATTCAATCATGTTGGTTTCTTGCTCCATTTCTTCATCCATTTCATTCAACCTTTCTAGAAGAATATTTTCCATATCATGATGGAAAAATAATTTTGCTTCATGTTTTTGATTAAATTAAATTTCAGTGGTCAAAGTATCCACTTCATCAACCATATTATACAAATCTATTTGTGTTACGTGAGAAACTACACTCCACCATTCATCGACAAAATCATTCACATAATATACCATTTTTACTTGAGATTATAATATATATGGATCATGCAGTTCACGATCCCCAACATCCATCAGGCGAGAGAATATCACAAATGTAAATTGCAAGGAATCTCTTTTAACACATCTGATAATATTGACCCATTTGCATTTGAATAAAACAACATGAAAATTTCTTGTGGTATATTAATTCAATAATATCATGAATCTTTCCGTAGTATTCCACTTCAAAAATTGTAAATATACCACTATTATATGTTTTCAAATCCATTTCTCGATCGACTGTACAAAATATAAAGCCATTCAAATTATAACCATCAAACATTATAAGTTTATTTAGAGTAACTCTTGCATGAACCTTCAAATCTTATGACACCTCTACTAGAGTATCAGTATTCATGATTTGAGAAAATAAATATACATTATTAGATTTATAGAATGTATGTGTGAAACTAATATTCGTACTTATTGCAATATTTATGAACTTACACGTCATACAAACCATTCTACAAGCTCTTTATTAATAGCATTCATTATATCATTCTCATATCGTGTTCGACTTCTCATTCATCTCTTTGTTTGTATCCTAAACTCATCAATAAATGGATCTTCAATTTCACTATTTAGAATCACATACCTATGTGCCTGTAATAATTCTAATTCCGTCAGTGTCACATTTGAGGTCCTCCCAACTGATCGGCCAAAAGCAGGAAATATTTTGTATTTCTGATGTATTTGAGATTGAGTAAATGTGTCGTCAACACATCCAACTCGATTAAATCATGTCTCAATATCATGTATGTATCGAGAAAAAATGGTAAGTCACTCCTCATCCAAATATCCTTCATCAATAGAGTCTTCTGGTTGAGCTTTATTTCTCACGTATGATTTCGAATGCCCAAGATATATGTGAAATAAAATAAACATAATTATGCTTTTAATTAATTACAAAAAATTGATTACTTGACTGAAAAACAAATAAAAAAAGTACCTCTAAATTGGATACATCCATATATAATGAACGAAGCCTCATAATTTAGCTTCCTCAACCAAATGCACAGTTAAATGTATCCTTACAGTAAAAAATGATGGAAGAATGATCATCTCCATTGCATAATGGGTCAATACAAACCTCTCATGGAGGATGTCAGGCTGAAATGTATGTAGATATTTCTCACACAGTTGTATGAAAAATGTACAGAATTGGAGTACAAAAGCAGTAATTTTTTCTGATAATAATGTAAGTAAGGTCAATGGTAGTAACTGTTGTAATAGAATATGTGAATCATGACTTTTAAATCTATGTAACTTACGATTCTTCAAGTCAAAACACCTCGAGATGTTACTTGAATACCCATAAGATACCTTAAATTTATTTAAACTTCTATAGAATGTATTATTATCCCTTTTTTTCATTGAAAAATATCTGTATGATACTTTTCATTCTCATCTGGCCAGAGATCACATTTTATGTTCATTGCATGTAAGTATTTACAAGAAATGAGATGATCCTTCGACATTCCATGATCATTAAGCAATGTGAAAATCAAATTGTTACAGACATTCTTCTCAATATGAATCACATCAAGATTATGCCGGAAAAAATTAAATTCCCAATATAGATGTTTGAAGAATATACTTTTTTTCTTCCATTGTTGCATTCCAATTTCACTTGACGATGCACTTCAGACCTGTTTTCCATTATCATTCAAATGATGAACCATCCCAAAAAATTTCAACATTTTAATGCTATGTGAATAATTAAAAACAAGTTAACAACATTGAAGGTGGTCTACGATCATTGTAGCCATTAAATTTTGTTCTGTTCAGCCGAAATATATGAGATTCATTGAGAAATATTTGATGACTTAAGAAGCACAATTTTCTACTGTGAGGTTCCATTTGCGCTCAAAATCAATGTTACAAATGGGAAAAGCCAAACCCATGTTAGTTTCCCAACCAGATAAATTCCTAAGCCCATGGAAGTCACTAATGGTCCACATTAAAGCAACATGAATTTTGAACATTGTTTTTGAAGAAGAATCAAATGTCTCAACACCATTGCTCCATAACTCCGGTAATTCGTCAATCAAAAGCTGCAGGTATACATCAATATCATTTCCAGGAATTTGTTTTCCTGGAATAATCATCGAAAGGATAACATATGTTTGTTGCATACATATCTACAGAGGCAGATTCTAATGGATCAAAAAAAACTGACCAAATGATATAACTAGTACTCAAAGTCCCAAAAGGGTTGAATCCATCGATAGCAAATCCCAATCGAACCTACCTAGGATCAGCTGGGAAATCTAGTTGTATTGAATCAAATGTCTTCCACGATTGTGAATCTCGTTTATGCCTCATTAACCCATCATTGTTATTATCTACAGAATGACACTTCATGTATTCAATGGTTTTCGATGTCATGAATAATCTTTGCAATCGAGGCTTCAAAGGAAAGTAATGCAATACCCCTCCATGTGTGTTCCTATTCTTCGTCTCCATGAAATTATGTTTATTCAGACTTCCAACGTCACCCTTTTCCTACCATCTAGAAGAAGAACATTTCTTGAAATTCTTTCTACTTGAATCCTCTCCCCAATAAATCATACAATCATTGACGCATGTATTTTTGTATAATTCAGACCAAGCTTGTTAACAACATTTTTCATATTATAAAAACATTCTGGGATTTTTGATTCAAGAAATGCATCATGAATCAATCCCAATATCATGCACATTTCCTTATTTGTAATTCCACATAGACATTTGATATGGTACAACTTCAGCAGAAATGAAAGCATTGAATATTTCAAACACCCACTATACAAGTCTTGATATCTATCATCAACAAAATCATGAAACACATTTTCCTCAGTAAATTTTTCTCTTACATTTGGATCCACCAAATCGAGAGGAGGATCTAATTATATGTTACAATCTTGATTAGCATGTGCTACATTCTAAATAACATCACTTGTCATGTTGCAATTTGCAGCACCCTCTTCTGGTTTATCTGATATGTTTTGATGCTGATAGTGGTGTATTGCAATGCCAAATGCATCATTTATGAGGTTTTTCATTTCATTTTCCATTTTTGACAAACATGGGACCTCATTCTATGGATTTATATTAGTGCTCAATCTTTCAGTAATGCTCGATTCTCCATACCAAATCCAACACAAATATTCACCAGGGAATTGCTTTAGTATTTAATGTTCATAAACATCATATCTCTTCAACCATGTTTTGAATTTACATTTATGACATGGAAAGTTTATTCTCCCTTCAACGAATCGATTATAAATTGAAAAATCTAAAAACTCATTCAGTCCCTTCACATACTAAGGTGTGTTCCTCGGTAATGTGATCCAGCTTTTATCCATGTATTTCACAATGTGCCTACACAAACATAAAAAAAATTTAAAACACATAGTTACTACTAAATAGAAAAAAATATTCATATATAAGATAGTATAAGATTGCAGAATCATAATATAATAAATATGAGCTATTGAGTTAGATATGAACCCTGTAGTGATTGGGATAGGGGAAGTTTCTTTGGTAATGAGAAATAGTGTGCTAACAATGTGGTAGCTACATTACCATGAAAACCAAAGCACATTGTTAATTTATAATAACCCCAAACTAAGTTCCCTATAGAGTCTTCATATAAAAATCTAATATCGAATACATCTATTATAACTAATGTTTAGGGAAAAACTTGTGGTGCTTACAAAAGTCAACACATTATTAATTTGGAGTGACAAGAACCACGTGAGTGATTGTAGTCTTGAGGCATGATAAGTAGTGGTGTTCATGGAAATGCATGATGCAATAACTTGTGAGATTAGGTTTTGAGGTTTTACGAACCATGTGTGGATTGAATTGCTAGACCCCTATTTGGTGTATTAACATAAAAAAGAGTAGTGGAGTGACTTGATGGTTATTTGGACCATATATGTGTTAGTGCTCTTGAGTGGGTAATTATGGTTAAATGGGACGACCGAGGATCTGAACACGGAGTTGAACTAAGAGTCATATTGATACATCAGTGTGGGAATTGATCATTTTTGTTATTCCAAGAGTTTTAAGGAATCGTGGTCGGGATATGATAGCGCATTGGTGGGTGGGATTGAGCGCCTTTGGAATAATTCATCTATTTAAGGGCTTATTAGTGTTTTTCATAAAAATTAATGGGGTAAGGTGGAGACCACATCAGAAATGGCATTCAAGATGCAGATGATGTGGTTTGGGGATCAAACTAGGGTATTTGAAGAATAGTTGATGTGTCTGTGCTTGGAGTTTAGAGTTTCTTAGTAGAATCATGTTTCGAATTTGGAGATGAAATGTGGGGTGTTAGTACTATCATCCAGGAAAAAATAAGACTAAAAATTTCCCAATAATCACGTAAATTAACGAGAATCTTATTGGTATTACATCTATTGATAACAATTATCCAAAAATTAAAAATGCATTGTACCCAAAAAATTTAAATTCATGGTATAATTACTACTTAGTATTTCATTGGTTGGATAATGAATGAACGAGCTAGTCACACGGTCAAAATACTTACCCTCATAAAAATTAATACTAATAACCATTTTCAATAAAATCAAGAAAAATTCCATCATCCATCAGTTTAATTATAGAAACCCATTCCTCAACCTAAATATTCTCATGGGTTAAACCTACTAGGTCAACACCTATCCTATCAATTCCACAACCATTACATGTGAAATTGTGAAATTAAATGGAAAAAACTAAAATCAAATGTTTTATCCATACAATCTCACTTCAAAATCATGAAAAAAATATGGAACATATACCTAATTATGTTTTCCATTCCTCACCCCATAAGGGATAATATTGTTACATTGAATATTCTTAGTAAAAACCTAAAGTTGTTACTATATTATGGAATAGGAAAACCATTAAAAACCATAAACCAACTAGTCCCAAACTATTAAAGGGTTCCAAATATCATGATAATTCTTGATGAGAAACCCATAGAATCTAAGAATTATTATTAGGATACAAAGGAAGCCACACCTCCCAAAACAATATAGTAGGTTTCTATATTAACTCAAATAATGAGGGGAAATCCAATCCCAAGATAGGAAAAAATATAGGGAGATATTATCTCTTGTTATACTCAATATCTCCCTTCATGATATAATAAAAAACATAAAAACCAACTCGGATTACCATACAAACATTAGAACTTAGAAAATTACATTTAATTATAAAAATTAATTACTTTTGACTATTAATTTTAGAACTACCATATATGTAACCATGTATTCTATATTAAAGGAAATTTTTATCAATACATCAAAGTTTAATTTGAGAAGAATTTGTCCTAAATACATATGTTATCTAGGGTCTAGTTTTAACCTCATTCCATGTGTTTAATATTATTATTTAGGGATTGAGGAACTAAAATCCACAATTACCACTCTCCAACTCACTAATCACTGTGGTCAGGTAAATAATTGGATCTCAATGTGAGTTTTGGAAAAGGGTAAAAATTTCATTAATAATGCCTTAATACATCATAAGTAATCATAATTAGAAAATATATAAACATCAATATCCCAACCCATAAATTTCAATATTTTGGAAAAAATCATACTACTCACCTAATTTCAATCATTAGGGTTTGTATAGATCATCGGGGTCACGGGTGACTGGCAGAAGTGGGGTCGCTGGGGTCATGGGGTCGCTTGGGTCATGGGGTCACCGGGGTCGCAGGGGGACGAGGTCACCGAGGGAAGTGGGGTCGCCGGGGTCACGGGGTAACCAGTGTCACGGGGGGGCCAGGGTCGCAGGGGAAGCGAGGTCGAGGGGTGCGTTCGGGGTCTGGGGGAAGGGTCGGCACTATAAAAAAACATGTTTTGTGGCGGTTCCCAGATAGGACACAAAACAACCGCTGCTAGACACCATTTTTGTTATAGTGATGGGATGGTGTGATGTGATATGATGCGTGGGTTTCATATGTGGGTGTGATGCAGTATGGGTTGATTTGTGTTGCAGTTTTGTAGCTGGGTTGTGATGGTGATTATGGTATCATATTTTTGTGGGGCTCCGAAATTGGTTGTGATGTAATGGCAGGTGGAAGTGGGTGTGGTTTTTATTCTAGTGTTCCATGATACTTGTTTTGTGTTGTGTTCTTCTAGTAACATGAATAGTAATGGATTGTGAAATGAAAATAAAAGAAGTGGGATGACTGGGATTTGTGTATAGTTTATTGAATGTGAACAAATAATGAATTAATGATAATGATATGTAATTATATAGTATTTTTAATGGGAGAATTGGTTAAATGTTGGAAAAAGTGTGTATAGTCTTGTGGCACATGCATTTCTTGAATGGGTTCATACATATAGTTTTTTCTATGGAAGTGGAGTATCGTGTGAGATGGTCAGTGCTTGTTTGGAATCCATATGGTGGGATTTTTTGTGGAATATATAAATATATATACCTTGTATGTCCTTAAAAACTTATATTTGCACCCCACCCATTTATAGAACACTGTGTCGGCAACCTAATCATTTGTTGGTGTTTTCCCCAATATCCTAATTTTTAGGATGGATTATTGTATACATTCTCTTCCCCACTCCATCTTATAAGATAAGATGACATGCAATTTTTATTATGGAAAGAAGTCAAAATTTTCACAATAAAGATGTACTGAGATGGACCAGGAATTTTCAAGTGTGGTGTGATATGAACTTTCTTAAGTGTGATGGTCATGGTTTTAGGTGAGGTGTGATAAGAACGTGATTTTGGGGTGGTGGAACAAGTGTCTTTATTTTAGGTGAGATTTGTTGGACCATATTTTTTTTGGGCGAGATTAGGTTTTTTTGGCACAGTTGTGAATGGTAGGATGTGGACACGAGGTTGATTTCCTACTTGTTCATGATACCCTATATCTTTGGTTATGTGATGGTAAGATGCACATGAGTTTTGTTAAGGACCTGGTGTTTTGGGCGAGAGGTTTTGGTCAGGTTTGTAGGGTGCTTCACATGATGTGATATACATAGGATATTGGAGTACAAGGACACACATCATTAGGGTGTGATATTTGTATCCCATTGGGAAAGAGGTTAGGGGTAACCTTTATCAATAAGGTTTTTATTATTATATTATACATTGATGCAGTATTTGGTGAGTGATTCATGGTGAGGATGAGTTTGTTTAGTAATACTGTATAGGTGTGGATAAGTTTTTCTGTTTACTCACAGGTGAATAAGTATCCTTCTTTCAAATATGCATGAGAGACTTTGGTCATGCTGCTGAGTATACTTTTATTCTAACCCTATATATATAATCCCATTTTAAGGATTCCTGTGGGACTCTATGGACTATGATAGAAATTAATTATTTCGACCCTGGGATTATTTTTTTGTCACTATTTTAGAATTTATTTTGCGTATTTATTTTGTATATCATTAACTTTATCAACATTTTTATAAATGATTTGTGGGATGGTTTTTACCTTTTTATTATAGTTTTTCATGTAGTTCCTTGCGGTTGATACATCGTTTATCTCGATCATATTTATATTATATAGGGTAATTCTTCCAATGTTGTTTGATTTTTACACCCTAGATGCTAATCTCAATCCCATGGCCTATTAAAGGTTAGAATCGATGGGAATTATATCAAATTATCCATTGCTGGCTATGGAGGGGTAACAATGGAGCATATGGGATCATGATGTAATGGTATTAGAGTCTAATGGTTGAGATAATGGATATATTATAGATTTAGGAACTGTGGGATTTCATGGGATGGTGTCATAATGGTGTTGTTTGACCTTGGTACATGATATTGGAAAAAGAGAAATTCTAGTAAACATGATTTTATGGACCTTTGTGATATAGTGAAAATAATCTAAGTTTAATGAATGAACAAGTGAGGTGGACCTTCTTACATTGTAGAGACCAATGAGAGGCTTAAACGACATAATGACTTGTGTACTTGTCTGAATTGGTTGATTTTGGTTTTCGGAAGTTAAAAAGTATTAAATTTTAAAAATAGCGTTATAAAATACCATACTACTGGGATTAAGAAATCATTGATTTCCTTTTTAGCTAAGGTCATCTGTCATCATATGTGTGTGGTTTGGCCAGTGGATATTCAGCAGGCTAACCCAACTGATCGCTATAGGGTTGATCTGATTAAAAAATTGTAAGTGTAAAAGTTCATTACATTCTTTTCATTGATTGGTTTTTTGGAAGTAAATGGGTAGTATTTCAGATGAGCAGGAAGATTGATGGTTTGAGGATCCTGAGATTATATTCAATTTGATTTGGACCCAAGTAGAGTACTAGGTATCCTTTTCAGTTAGATTGATGTGTGGAGCAACGTGTTAGTAGTGGATGCGGTATTTGGGTGAGTTGATGGAGGAAAATGTTTCATGGGTTTTCATTTAAAAAATTTCTATTAAAAGTTTCATTCATTGACCATGAAGTCAGATAAGAGGAATGAGCTACTTTTCCTTTAGCAAGTGATTATGTCACTGCGGGAGATGGGGATCACATTTTTGGATCTTCTACACTTTTCCCCGGATCATGTTCCTAATCAACAATTGCATTGGGGACTTCTTTGGTAGGCACTCAAACCTTCAATCCATTATGAAATCACGCCTTTTATGTTTCCAATGTATCAATAGTATCATAAGAAGGAGGATGTGATCATGCTGATGAACTCTAGAGAAGGTTTAGTGTGAGTGGGGACTCAATAAGGTTTCTTGAGGAGTAGAGATTTTGGTGTTGGGTCTCAAGAATTGTGGACATTAAGGATTTGGTTATTTAGGATTCATTTGCAGCATCCTCCATTCTGATCATCAGTTTCGGTGGCTTCTAGGCTTTTCCAATCGTCTTAGGGACAATGTGGATTATCTACGGGTTTCATGGACATTTCCAGAACAAATACCCAATGGTTATTCAAAATAATCCTTAAATAGGTGGTCATTTGTAGTGGTAGTTACTCCAGTAGTTTCCAAAAATATTGATCCAGTATTATGGGGAATCAGGAGGATTATCCAGTGAGAGTAGATGGAGATGGTGGATGTATACCTCAGGATGTTCCCTACGATTATGTACCTAATATAGAGCATGGTTTTTGAGGTTTCTATTAGTAAAGAGGAAGAGGAGATGGGTGTGTTCAGTTGTGGGTAGTGGGAATGACTTATATAGAGGGGAGAAATATTATTTGAGATATACTTAGTTAATCATGAACCCATGTTTGTAGATATTTCATGATGTGTGGTTCTGCTTCTTATGATGAATTATGTGAAGTGCAGTTAATAAAATTCACGAATAAATATAAGGGGAAAAAAGATGCTAATATGGTCATTTTAAACAATGACATGATTGAGACCATGCTGGTGAGTCAATACATCCCATAGTAGATAATATCTTTACATGGGATAGGGAATTCATTGATTTTTGTTCTGGGAGATTTGATGTGTGATTCTGGATGACAATGTCTTCATTAGATGTGTTTTTTATTTGGTGTGTGATGTGTGATAAAACTATAATATATTAAAATGAGAGGACCTGAAACCTAATTGTGACACATAATATTCTTATTTGATTAAACCCATGTCATGAATAAATTCTACCCATAGTGGATATTATCATCACATAGATGATGGAATTCCCAAATTCGTATGTTCATGGTGGTTTTGATAGTTGGTTGTAACTATTGTTGGTTTGGGTTGTGTAGAGTATTATTTGTAGATGCATGTGGTTATGAGGCAGAGAGGAGGCTATTGGTTGGATATTTTGGTTGGTGGAAGGGTCTCAGTCATGATGATATCCTTGTGATATATCTTCTGGTGTGGTTGTATGTACATTTTTTCTCTTTCCTTCTACATTGTTTTTCATTCGTGATGAATAAATTTTTTATAAGTATTAAATGTGAGGTAATAGACCATATATATCATTTAATTTCAGGAACTCTAATGGTTATGGTGTTTGGGGGATGTCTAGCGGTGTATAGAGTAGGAATGGAGGAGTTGAGAGGGTTTTTGTGGCTTTTGACATTGTTTTACTAAAGTTGTCCTCAGATAGCCAAATCAACTACGTGATCCAGTTGACTATAATGAGTAATTGGATGTCTCGAACAATAAACTACATAGGTAGTTCATCTATGGGGTAGTTTTTCTATGTGGGTAGTTCATATATGTGGGGTGTTCAACAATGTAGGGATTTCAGCTGCGTGGGAAGTTCAGCTAAATAAATAGTTCAGTTATGTTTCGAGCCGGGCTATGGGGGTGTTTATCTACATGGGGAGTTTGTATATAGACCCAACATTTTACCAATGAAATTTATCCCTTCTTGAATAAATGTCATAATCAATCACATTAGGAAACACAATTCAACATTATGCTTAAATGAGCTACTATGTGACCATTAAATATAAATATTCCACTTATGTGTTTTGAATTTTGAAAATCCGACATACCGGGTTGTGATCAGTAAGATGTTTTGAGTCCGATAGGACAAACATAATTTTTGGCTACTAGTAACCTACCATTATAAATACTAATATGACCCTAATGAATAGTGAATCATCCAAAATAATATTAACCTCACCCATTATTGATTGTATAAAATTTAGGAATCATATAAGTGACAATATGACCATAGTAAAAGTATTTTTATTTTTGTATGTCCTAAATATTTATTTATAATTAATTAATTAATTTTAAATAAAATTTATTTTCCTAAAATTTTTTCATTAATTAAAAATTCAATTACTTTTGGTTTAAAATATTTTCATATGACCTTATGTAATTTCTAAAAGCAATATAAAATACGTTTTAATTTTAAAATCTGTATTTTTCATGTAAATTATGATTTTAACAAAAAATTAAAATAATAAAATTTATAAGTTTATTTTCATAAAATGGAGTTCAATTTTTTATTCTTCACATCAAAAAATGGATCGGGTAAATGTTTTATAATTTTCTAAAATACTTGAATTTTTTTAAATGGTAAAATACATTAATTTACTGTATAAATAAATTATAATTTAAATCAACTATTCATAATATCATAAGTTTTATAAGAACTGAATTATTGAAATCACATTTACTTATTGCTATTTTTAGTAAATTAATACTCTCTATTTCTTGTATAGAGGGAAATTAATAAACTAATGATTAAAATATTTGGAAAACACGCCTCCCCTATACAAAAAATACCGCCCATCACACCCTCATTTCCTCACACCACTCAAGCATCAATACATTCCAAAATATATCCCAAAACTCTTCCCAAGATTTGTTCCCATGTCAAGAAACCCATTGGATCCTCAAAAGTCCAACCATCTCCCCTAAATTGACTCTCAATGGAGATAAATTCTAGAGGTAATTACCCCCTCTATCTTTTCCATTAATTTCCTTTCAATATCAAGTTCTTTTATTAATCTATTCCCAACTATTCTCATCCAAAAGGAATGGTAACTCTATTATTGTATATATACTATAATTGTATTATTCTAATGATATAATATATCATGAAACCCACTTCTCATCTTTTTTTTATAAAGGAAAAATATTGTTCTCAAGGTGTTAATTTATCACCTTCAAGAATAACATGTTTTCATATTACATTACCTCCTTAAGGTCAGTTCAAGAATCCATTTTTAAGGTTGATCCAGATTATATAAAAATTTTTATATCCTACTTAATTATATGGAACTAACTTATGTAAATAATAATAAATGATTAAACAAAACCAGTACATTGTAGTAGAAAAACCTCCAAAATTAATCCAAGCGCTTATCATCATAATTTTATATAATAATTCATCTTAATGGTGTATAATAAAATCCATTATGATATCATTTATATATCATTAATTTAACTAATATTTTTTTATTAACAATTCTATTTTTTATCCACTCTTTATACCAACTTACATTCATGAATACAAGTGAACTGTTCATGAAATCTATGAAAATGAACATTCCCAAACAATGAATTTATACTCTATATCTCATTAAAATATCCTTATATGAGCTTAATAAGACCATATTTAATATTAAAAATGTGTACATTATTAATTAATTTTAAATTAATGAATTTCATGAGGTTATATACAACATTAATGTGAAGAAATCATTCTGATGCATGGTAAGAGAAAATTCACAAACATGTCTTTATTTCTTATGGTTCTCCCTCTTTCACTCCAATTTTCGGTATAATTACTCTTTAAAATAATTTTATTATAATTATCATACCTCTCCAATTATATACATGTTTTACACTAGAGTTTATGTCAAACAAAATTTCTTCCAAACAACTATTCTTTCAAAGACACACCTTTTACATATCACTCAAGGTTGATGGTTCTTATATTAATTATGTCATTAACTCTTATTTTGGGAACCCAATGATTATGGATGTGTCCTTATGAGATGATACCCATTCATTTCCATGGGTTATTTATGTTCATTATTGGTATATTTTATATGTGTCATGCATGATAATGAAAATGTTATGATGTGATGGGTGCACCCAGAATTATACAATGCTCTATTGCACTGGTTAATGTGATAAATCACATGAGTAATTGTGTAATGATGTTTGAACATGATGATAGAATTTTTCAAAACTACTTGTGGAAATGGACCACTAAGACATGGTTTTCATTTTTTATGAATTGTCACATTCCATGTGTTTTATTAATGCTTACTATCATGATCATGAACCTATTCCTATGTTATGATTATACTCACCCATTGTTATTTTGGTCATATATATCCTCTTACTGGGATTTTGAGTTCACCCCTTCTTGATTTATACCCTCAGGAGACTACTTTTACTAAATATTTTTCATGTGATAATAAGAAGCTATGGAATATTGAATTAAATAAATGTTTATGTTTTATGTTAAAAATGTTACGAATGGTCCTCGTTTTCCAAGACATCAAACCATTGGATTCTGGTTGGGTAATTCTATTATGTTTTTTATCATTAAAATGATGTAGTAGAATTTTATTGAAAATTGGGGTCAATATATTTTTTAGCAGATCATGTTTTATATAATTTTGGAATTATGATTAGTGAGCCATAGAGAAAACCTCTAGTATGAGACTAAGTAAATATGTGTACATTTGTAGATTTGATAAATATTGGGATCCCATAAGATATTTTTTTAGTGTAAATTGCACAAATGAATAAGTTATTTATTCATAACTAATGGAAATATGATTTGTTCTAACCATTTCTATTTCTGAAAATGTTGGGAAATTGGAGAAAATGGGCAAACAAGCCATGCGAGGGCCAATAAAATGATTTCCCAAATGAAATCCGAAATTTTGTAGGTGGTGGAGTTCAAATAATAATGGAAATTACTAGCCAACTATCTTTGGATATGAATAATAACCTGAATAATGAGGAATTTCATCCTTCACCATAATTGGATCAACTGGATATCAAGTGTTTTATGAGGCAACAACAACCGAGGTTTAGTGGATCTTGCTATTCAATAGTTTTTGAACAATGGTTCAACTCCACGGTGATGATATTTCGGTACTTCATTTTTCCAAGATGGAGAAGGTGATACTAGATGTTTATCAACTAGATGGATATTCAAATCAGTGGTGGTAATTGATTATGAATGCTAATCCAAGACACCAAATTGAAGTGATGGAATGGGAAGACATTGTGTTCATTTTTTCACGACATGTATTTCCCATGAACTCTTCATATGAAGCTAGAGAGATAATTCATAGTGCTCAATCAATATTTATTAGAATATGTAATGACCTGTTAAAATAATTTCACAAGGATTTCAAGATACACATTTCTAATTTTATCAACATTGATAGAAAAATTGATTGATTCATTAGTAGATTAAATCCACAACTTCTAAAGGATCTTGAAATTAGAGACATTGAGAGTTTTGAAGATGTTGATCGAAGATTTCTCAAAGTAGATATGATGTATTGAGAATGGTCTCATGGATATGGTGAAAAGAAATTAATGGTGGATTTTCTTGCCAAAGGATTTAATGAGAAGGTGGAACGAAAACTCAAACACCCACATGTCAAAATGTGGGATGAAGCATCTTGAGAATTTCCTCAAAGGGGTAGGGAAATGCTTCAAGTGTGGTAGAGATGACCATAAATCTCATGAATGTTGAAGTTACATGAGAATGTATGAGAATGTGGTGGATGAAAGAAGAGAATCACCGATGGTATGATGCTACAATTATAGGGAGAAAGGCCACTATTCAATTCAGTGCACTAAACCCCGAGTCCTTGAGGGAAATCAGCGTCAGTATAAACCAAATCCAAAAGAACAAGGGAAGGATTATTCCATAACTACAGAAGATGTTGAGCATGACATTTAAGTCATACAAGTTACACATCCTATTCATTCAAGAATGGAAAAGTCTTATTTGATTTTGGTTCTATGCATTCCATTATATCTTGCATGTTTTCTAGAACTAGAAAATCGATACTTGAAAACAATGAAGTAGAGATACCTATAAAAACAACAAGTTGTGCAATCATTTCAACCCAAGTGTCATATTCTTATCCTGTTGGTGTATGTGGTATTTTTATTCAAGTGAATCTTGTAATAGTTCCCCTAGTGGAAATCAATTCTATTATGAGAATGGATTGTCTCTGGTTATATAGAGAACACATAATCTGTCAGGAAGAGGAAATATATTTTCAAATTCCAAACCATCGCATGATTCCATATAATTGAAATGAAGATCATGAATCTATTTCAAAAAATTCTTCAATGGTTTGGAAGTAGATTCCCTATAATGAAGCATACATCAATCAAATGGTTGGCATAAAAGAAAGTGTTGACCTAGAGAAAATGCCCATCGTGAGGGAATATGATGGTGTAACACCTGAAGAGTTACCTTAACTTCCACCAGATCATGAGGTATATTTCTCCATATAACATATACCGAGATATACTCCTATCATAAAGTGTCCTAATAGGATGACTCCTATCGACCTGGAAGAGTTAAAGAATTAGCTGCAAGTGAATTTGGTCAAAGGGTTCATACTCCCTAATGCATCACCTTGGGGTGTAGAAGTGGTCATTTTGAAGAAGAATGATTGAACAATGAGGTTGTGTATAGATTATCATGAACTCATTAAGATCACTATAAAGGACATGAATCTGCATCCAAGGATTGAAGACTTGTTCAATCAGTTAGGAGGATATCAATACTTCAATATAGTCGATCTTCATTCTGGATATCATCAACTAATGGTGATGAAAGAATATTTTCACAAAACTGTCTTCGATACAAGGTATGGGCCCTATGAGTTTCTGCTGATGCCCTTTTTACATACTAATAGCACTACAATCATCATGGACCTGATTAATAGAGTCTTTATAAAATACTTTGACAATTTTTTTTGTAGTTTTTATGGATGATATTCTCATATAATCCAAGATAAATGAGGAAAATAAAGAACATATATGGATTTTATGGTGACATTAAAGAAGGATAAGTTGTATGAAATGTTCAGTATAAGTAAATTCTAGATGCGGCAAGTATCATTAACGAGATATGTGATCATATGTAAGGGAATTTATATGGACCCATTAAAAAGTAAGGCAATTGAGGAATGGCCCAAACCCTATAGTGTCACTAAAATCCATAGTTTTATTGAATTAATTTGGTACTACATAAGTTTTGGGAGAAATGTGTGATGATTTTCTAGCATGATAACTATGTTAACAAGGAAATGAGTGATTTATATCTTGATATATAAATGTGAGGAAATCATTAAGGAGCTAAAGAGATGGCTGATCACTACACCTACACTCACATTACAAAAATGTGGACAAACGTTTGTGATATATAGTGATTCATAAAAGAATGTCTCAAGTTTTGTACTCATGAAAAATGATAATTTGATAGCCTACACCTCATGACAGTTCAAAATCCATGAGTAGAACTACCCGAGGAATTATCTAGAACATGAATTCTTGATTTTTGCCTTGAAAATCTGGAAGCACAACTATTATATTGAGAATTGTGACATATACACCGACCACAAGATCCTAGAGTATATATTCACAAAAAAGGAGATCAACATGCCTCAAAAGAGATGGATAAGGCTAATCAAGGATTAATATTCTCTAATCACTATCATCCTTAAAAGGCAAACAATGTATCTGATTCTATATGGAGAAAATAACCTACTACATTATCAATATTATTGATTGAGAATGACCCTATATTCATTGATATGAAAAGTATGTATTTGGAAATCATACAGGATGGGGATACATTCTTCCTTTCCCAAATGATTGTGAAAACATCTAAACAAGGGATGATTAAGGAGGCATTAGGGGATGATCATGAGTTACAAAAGGAGGTGAATGTTGTAATGGAAGGAAAGATTCATGAGTTCTATATCGATGATGATGGTATGATTCAATTTGGAACAAGGATTTTTGTTCCATTATCCCCCAGGAAAAGGAAGGATATATTGGACAATGAAAATAGCTCAACATTCTTTATCCATCCTAGTAGCACCCTGATGTATCGAGATCTCTGAGAACTCTTCTAGTGGGATAACAGGAAGAATGATATTGCGGAATATATCTGAATGTTCTTGGTATGTCAGCAAGTAGAATTTGTTTGGAAAAATTCTGAAGGAATGATGAAACCATTTTCTATACCAATATCGAAATGGGAGAATGTCAAAATGGAATTTTTCTTAGGTCTCCTGAGGATGTCGATGGGAAATAATGCGCTATAAATTGTGGTGGACCGAGTCTCAAAGAATTCCCATTTTATCACTATTTTGGAATATCTATCTCTTTAACAACATGAAAATATATATGTGAAGAAAGTGGTGAGGTTGCATGGTGTTCCACTCTCAATTGACCTAGATCATGACCCAAGTTTCACATATAAATTCGGGAGGAGTCTTCAACATGCTGCGAGTATTGAACTAAATTTTAGCACAACCTCTCACCCCAAAAATGAAGGCCAATATGAAATGATTATTCATATGCTGGACGACACTCTAAGAGTGTTATCTTTAGAATTAAAAGGTCTAAGAGGTAAGCATCTCTCATTAGTGGAGTTCTCATACAATAATAGCTTCCACTAGAGTATTCATATGGTTCTACATAAATCTCTATATGGAAAGTAATGTAGAAATCCAACTTGTCGGGATGAAGTTGGTGAAAGAAACCTACATGGACCTAATTTTTGTGCAGGAGATAATGGAGAAGCTTCAAGCAATCTAGAAACAAATCAAAGAAGATATGCTTTGGAAAAAGAGATATGTTAGAAACCATTGACGGGACATGGATTTCAATATTATAAATAAGTTCTTCCTTTGAATATCACCATGGAAGAATTAATGCAGTTTTGAATTAAAGGAAAGATAAGCCCAAGGTATATTGACCCCTTTGAGATTCTTGACCGCATACGAGTCATGGACTATCAACATTCACTTCCACTAAATATGGATCAGGTTCTTGATGTGTTTCATGTATCACTCCAGAGGAAGTATATACTAGATCCCTCACATGTACTGGACTCAGAGGTGGTATAGATGGAAGATGATCTCTCTTAATAGGAGCAAACAATAATGATTCTGGATCAGATAGATAATGATATAAGCAACAAGAAAACCTACATTGTCAAAGTATTTCAGAGAAACCATAAGAATGAATAAGAAACTGAGGAACCAGAGGACACGATTAAGGTGAAGTACTCTCACTTTTTTATGTAAAATGAAATTTCTTGGGTAAAATTTCAAAAGGGGGAAAACTTAAGGACCCAAACATTAATCAATACTATTTTTACAATCTATTAGTAATGTATATAAAAATAATATTAGGAACCATAATGCCACATCATGCTTAAATGAGCTACTATGTGACCTTTAAACATAGATTTTCCACTTTTATGTTTTGAATTTTGAAAATCTGACATACACGGTTGCGATGAGATAGATTTTTGGAGTCTGATAGGACAAACATAATTTTTGGTGAATAGTAACATACCCATATGAATATTGATTTCTCCGAATGAATAGTAATATGACCGTAGTGAATAGATAACCATCCAAAATAATAATAAACTCACCCATGTTTGATTTAATATAATTTTGGCATCTTAGAATTGACAATATGACCATCGTAAAAGTATCGGTATTTTTGTAATTCATAAAAAATTAATTATAAAAAATTAATTAATTTAAAATAAAATTTATTTTCATATAATTTGTTCATAAATTAAATATTCTATGATTTTTGGTACTATGATAATTTTATAATACCTTGTGTCATTTTTGAAAGCATTGTAAAATCAATTTAAAATTTTAATCTGTATTTTTCAAATAAATTATGATTTTAATTAAAGAATAAATTAATCATATTATGATAATTATTTTCATAATTTGGAGTTAATATTTTTGTTTTAATGTTTTAAAAATTTTCAGTGTTAATATTTGATATTTTTCTGAGATACTAGAATCTTTGGTGAATTGTAAAATACATTTATGTACTGTATAAATACATTATAATTTAAATCCACTATTCCAAAAATCATAAGTCATGTAAGCACCCATATATCAAACTCAAATGCACATATTACTATTTTTAGTCATGGAACTCTCATTATCTCTTACCATGAAGGAAATTAATAAACTAATAATTAAAATATTTGGAAAACACCCTTCCCCCCACTATAAATACCACCCTCACACCCTCATTTCCCCACACCTCTCAAGCTTCAATCCTTGGAAACATTATTCCAAATACTCTTCCCAATATCCCACCCCACTTCTAAAATCCTTGGTTCAATTAAAATGCCATATCGCCCTCCCCTATGGAGTCTCTCAAAGGAGATAAATTATTGTGGTAACCACCCTCACTCTCTTCCTTTAATTTCCTTTCAATTTCAAGTTCTTTTCATAAACTCTTCTAACATATCCTCATCCAAATGTGATGATAACTCTAGTTTCATAAATATAATGTATTTTTGTGATGATAATGGGATAATATATCATAAAACACCCCTCTCCTGTTCTTTTTATTTTACAATGGAAAACATTATTCGTCATGAGGTGTTAGTTTATCACCTTCAAGAACCACATGTTTTCATTTTCCATTAAAAACTTCAGATTAGGTCATGAAAACATAATTATGATCGAACCAAATTATATTATATGTATTATATCCTATTTAATTTTATGGAACTAAATTATTTACCTAAAAATAAATGATTAAATGAAACCAGTATGTTGTGGTTGAAAAACCGAAAAAATTAAACTAAGCACTTATAATAAAAATTTTATCTAATGATTAATCATCATGGTACATAATAAAATACATTATAAATTCATTAATACAAATTTAATGTCAGTAATATTATTTTTTAACAATTATGGTTATTATCCACTCTTTATTCCAACTTTGATTCTTGAATAAAAGTTTACTGTTCATGAAAACTATGAAAACAAACATTCCTGAAAAATGAATTTAAACTCTATAACTCATCCAAAAGACCATAAATGAAATTAATAAAACCATAATAATACATATTAATGTATAAATGGTTCTTTAATGTTAAATTAATTAATATAATTTTGTTATACATGAAATTAATGTGAATAAACTACTCAGATACAAGGTACGGGGAAATTCTCGAACCTAAAATTCTTTCTTCGTGTTCTCACTCTTTCACTCAATTTTCAGTATGGTTACTCTTTAAAAATAATTTTTTTTATAATAATACTACCTCTATTGGGATATAAATTCTTTCCACTATATTTTATGTAAAACAAAATGTTTTCCAAATGAACTCTTCTTTCCAAAACAGACCATTTACTACTCACTCACTCCTTATGGTTCTTATATCATGTTTTTCATTTCCACATTATTTTTGAAAAACATTGATTTTAAATGTGTTCTTATGATATTATACTCATTAATTTACATGGTTTATTTATGTCTAATGTTTATATATTCTTTATGTGGTATTCATGATAATGAAAATGTTATGATGGGACGGGTGCACCTAGATTTATATAGCGCAATATGAATGTTTAAATGTGATGGGTGTGCCCAAAATTATATAGTGATCTAATGTATAGGGTAAAGATAATAATATTATAGGATAAAGTGAAATGTTGTATTAACATGATTATGTCCTTGTTAACAACTATTTGTTGTATTTTACTACTATGACATGATGCGTCGTTTTTATGAATTTCCATATTTCTTGTATTTTATTACTTCTTACTATCTTGTTAAGGAAAATATGCCTCTATTATGATTATTCTCACCCAATATTATATTTTTCATATCTATACTCTTACTAGGATTTTATCTCACCCATTTTCTGATGTATATCCTCAGGTGACTACTTGCAATGAGGAGTATTCAGGGGATATTAAGAAGATAGTGAAGAAGGAATCAAATAAATGATTATTTTTTACATTGTAATAGTTATGTATGATTCTAGTTTTACAAGACACAAAAAAATTGGATCTTGGTTGTGTAATTGTATTAATTATTATCAATAAATTAATGTAATAGTAATTTAAGGAAATGTAGGGTCTCTATAGTATGACTACAAGAAAAATGTTTACATGGGGCTTTAGTTAGGTGGTATTTTGGACAAATGGAATTCTTTGTGCAGTTTCTTGGTAACAACCATGAAATTATTTTGGTGGCCTAAAAACAAGGTATTCAATGCCTTTTTCTTCAAGGATATTTATATAGTTATTTTTTGTGAAGATCGGGGATGTAAATGAGTTATTTCTTAAATATTTTAACAAGATCCTGAAAATATATTAAATAAAATCTTTTAGGATATAAAACTCCAAAATTTTTATAATTTTATAATATAACTATGTATATCATACACTTCATCCCCTTCGGCTTTCCTTATCTCGATACTATCCATTCAAGATCATTTATTTGGGTTCAGGGAATGATCATTACATGTCTTGTGTTCATTTTTGTTGATGTTCCATATTGCACAACCCCCAGTTTTGGTACAACAAGTCTAGTGAGGATTCTTTATTATACATAGATAATTATCCTTCATTTCCCATTATGTATATCATGTGGGGAGGGTTTCAGTTTTATCTATATATAGGTAGTTACTTCCATATTATAAGATAAATTAATTAGAAATGTTAATTTAAAAGGGGGTAAGTTGAATATGAATCATGAATTTTTACATGATTCAATTATTATTGATTTTATGATTTTATAAGTATAATTCCTTAATGAAAATTATGTCTTTGGGGGACTTGATTATTCTGAATGATAGTTTTTTTTCTAATATGTGGTTTGTTATAATTCAATATCATAAAAAATTGAAATCACCTACGAACATATATTCATTCAATGAAATGGTTTACCGGGGCATATACCATGAGTGAGAAATAACATAAATAATTATTTAAATGATTTATTTTTGTGTAATGTAGAATGAGTTTATAGAAGTGGCTATACGGTATGGATTATGTTTCCTATATGGTGTTTTATAGGGTCTTTTTTGTGTGGAGGATGAGATGAGGTGTTGCGATATGAGTAATGTACGTGATATATGGTTGTGATGTGGTATGGGGAAATGTGTTATGTTGTTGTACAATGGGGATCTGATGGTGGTTGGGGTGTGGTTGTGCAGCTGGGCTCTGAATGCAGATTTTTTTATGGAAGGATGAAGGGGATTCTGTTTTGTTTTGATTTTTCATTGTTCTTCTTGTTGTGTGCTTTGTTTTTCTAATTGGTTGGACATTTATGGGATGTGGGAAAATATTAATGAAATTGGATTTTTGGGGGTTTTGATTTGTTAATGGAATGTGAATGGGTAATTAATGAAATATAATGTGATAAAATTAATTGGTAATTTGAATTTGGAAACAGGAAAAATGTGTACTAAAAGTGGGAAGTGGCATGTGGCTGTTGTTTTTATTGTGCGGTGTCTTGCATATAATTTTGGAAGTGTAAGTGGACGATCATTTTATATTGTCAAAGCATGATGGGAATTCTTAGTATGGGATTGTATTTGGGATATATTTATATATACACCTTCTATGTTCCATGGGATTTATATACCTACCAACCCATGTCGATCACTTAGTGCTCACAACCAAATGTTTTGTAGGGTATTTTTTTCCAAAATCATATTTGTGAGGATGGATGGCCATAAACTCACTCTTTTATTCTACCTCTTCCAAATAATGAGGAAATGTATGATCAATGATGGCTACAATTCAAATGTACTAATATCTAGATGTGATGATATAGAGCATGTGTTTTCAGCTGAGGACTGATATAACCATGCTTGTGGGGTAGTGGCCCATGTTTCTTCGGGGAAAGTAAGATGTTTTGACCCATGTGTTTTCCGATGAGACGATGAAATGTTTTATTGTGGGGGTTGTGCAGGGTAGGTGTAGCACATTAGGATGATGACTATAGCGAACCATACATTACATACATTATTAGTACTTCAAAATTGAAGTACACTTATTACAACATATAACAAAACCATGAAAGTATCGTATATGTATAGTGTCTTTAGAAACTGGGAAACATAAACAACTGGTTCATATAGCGTATACACTGTCTCCCATTTATTTCATCATATCTATAGTCCATTTTGGAATATCTTACTTAATAACCCTCTTCTTGACCTGGGGAAAGAATACATACAAAAAGGTGAGCTCAAATGCTCAGTAAGGGTAAACAAAATAAATATCAGTCACATCATATTCATAAGAACATAACATTTTGGAAATCTTACCCTGCAAAAGAGATCATAATTTCATAACATGGGATAAATCATGGTAGTGAAATGTAATCACAATAATCACAACTTAAAAATGAATCTTTGTGGCATACACACATAATCATATAGAATCATTTCTAATTAGTCAATACTCATTGCCAAGACTATCTTAGTGGAAAAGTCCTTTTCTGAACCGAGATCATTCCTCATTTCAGTCTTGTTTCACTGAACCGGTTTAACCTTCCATTCCAGCCATGTCTATCTCATGAGATATAAAATCTTTACCCAATGCATTGTATGGAGATATAGGTCCCACCCATCTCATAATGATACCATTCCTATGTGTTCCACAAAATCATAAACCATACATCATTGCATAACCCATGTAATAAAAATGGGATTCATAAACATCGTGACATCATAAAACTATTCATATAAGATAAACGAATTCATAAAAATAATTCCATCACAACATAATCACATCAATGTAATAATAGGAATTGAAATATAACCCTTTATTATCTTTGATGGAAAATAATTTTGATAAAACACTTGATCTCCATTCTTGAGGAAAATATCCTTTCAACTTCAAAAACATGTTTCCTTTCATAACATGTCATACAATTATAAACTAAAAGAAGTTGATTAAAAATAAACATGAAAACTTGTAAAGGAACCTTCTTGGAAATAATGTTTTAAAAATCCATGAATGCCGTATAAGTTAAAAAAACATTTTTCTCGTACTTTTGTCGGAAAAGTCCAAAAGTACCTTGTACGAAAAACAACAAAAGATTCCTTTAATATCTTTTATTAAAAACACACCAAAGTGTAAAATTGGATTTAACCAAATATATGTGGATGTATATAATATTACATATTGAGGAATCATGGATGTGGATGATAAAATACACCCTAGTAAATTCCAAAGTATAAAAAATCTCAGATAAAAATGTTATTGTGATATTTCCCTTACTTTAGGTCCGATTTGCTTAATAAGTGTCCGAACCTCCTTTATACTGATTTAAATAAAGTCATTTAATTATTCCCGAATCATACTCATTTTTATGATATCATATATGGTCATATTATAAACTTATTATTAGTAATACTTCATTTCTACTTGTTATTCGGGTGTTTATAAATTTTTATTCTTATGCGTGTTTTGTCGAATAAATTCTTATTATTTTCTTTAGGATATAGATACCTAATTTCCAGAATGGTATTAGTGTAATATATATCATATTTATTCACTCAATTAATTTATGTAATCATTATGCAATAAAAATCATGTAGAACGAGTCGCATCACATCGTGGAAATGGTATTCCGTACGTACGCATGAGCGATGATATCATTCCCATGATCATGGAATTTTATTGGAGTGTATGTGTACTATTTCAGAATCAATATCAATTTAAAATAATCTTATATATTGATTCTTTAAACCATTATACCCATTCATGTAAGGTGGTGGTGGAAAATAGATTACACCACGACGTGGAGATGGTATAACGTACGTACGCACGCGCGGTGATTTCGTTTTCTGTAGGATGGATAGATGGGGAAATAGGGGTTTCTCATACTTATAATAACATATCATTATATGAGTGATACTGATGTTTTTAATTAATAATGAAACAACAAAAGAAGAAGAAGTTTAAGAAGAAATAAAGTTGAATGAATCGGTAACGGACATTACCTCTTCTTTGAAGCGCTTCTTTGAGACCTCCTTTGAGGGTACTGAAATTGGTCATTGAAGAAGACCAGGACCTCTCAGATGTTTCTAGGGAAGTGGAGAGGAGAAATTGGAAGGGGTTTCCCGAGCATTAATGCTCAATGTGGTTTGAGGAAGAGAGGGAGGAGGTGCCCTTTTATAAGGGAGGAGGGGGCCACCTTTGGAAGAACAAAAACTATTATTTTATTATAAAGCCATATTCGGTATTAAATAGCTCCAAATTTATTTATTTTGAAGCTAAGGTGGGTATGGGTTGATATCCTATCATCCAATAGAATTTGGAAAAGTTTAGTTTAATATTTTATCCTTATCATTTATTTTTAACTTTAAGTTAGATAATTGTACTTTTACCGTGTCTTTTTGTGTTCTTAAACTATAAGGTTAATAAACATACTATAACAAGCCAAAAGGACCCCAAGTTGTTTATTATTAATATATATAACCTTATCTAAGTCATTTGGTCGAACCATAGATTTTTAGGAATAAAATAACAATTAATAATATAATATTTGTTTTACAAACTATTTTATGTCAATTTTGACACTATTTAGTTATTGATTTTTGTAAAAATCATAACCGAATTATTAGTTCAAAAAAAGATAATTATATCAATAATAACATGTCATATTAACCTAGAAAATTAGTTTAATTCATAAAAACGCCCATATTACATTTATTTGGGTATTTATAACATCAATTATGTCAATATTTCATTAATAAGATAATTACTGCATCATCATTGTGTCATAAATAACAAAAATTATTTAAAGTCTAAAAATTAAAAATAAACTACCATTATGTAGGAAATCGTTTTAGATTTCTAATTATTATTTATAGTCAAATTTATTTTATGTATAACCCTATATTAAAAATTATTTACTTATTAAACATTGATTTTAACTATTTAATCCGTTCTTTAAATAAATTAATAATAATTGTCCTAATCTAATCCAAGTTGGTCTAAATTGTCATTTTTTATTCCTATGGTTGTTTTTGGTCGAATTAAACTTATCCAATATAATTATAACATGTGTTAGGGTAATAATAATATCATTTTTACCGTTAATTACCCTATTTACTTTTAACAGTGGTAATTAAAGTAAAAAATTACTATTCACCAAAAGTTTTTTTCATCTCATTCAACCACATTTTACTTATTGACATCAACCATGTCTCTCAGATTTTTGAAATTCCACTCACAGAAGTGGTAAAATTAAGGTTTATGTAAATTTGCAAATTCTTTTAGGAGGTGGGTAAAAGACGGTGAAAAGTTCAATAAAATTTTTATATATCTAAAATTATTATAAAATTACTCCTAAGAATTACAATGAAATTTTATAGGTATTATGTATCAATTTTGACCTAAAATAAATTTAAATAAATTAAATAATTATTTAAATAGAAAGTTTGTTTTTAAATAGTAACCCAGTGTTTTCACTATTCATCAAAAATTGAAAGTTTCCAGAAAAATACCAAAATTTCACCCTAGGCTAATTTCGATATTCCAAATACAAAAATGAAGACTGTTTTGAAAAATAAATATTTCAATATTTCAAAAAGTGGGTATTACTATTCATAATGGCTAGTTTTAATAATATTTTATTAGCATATCGTTGTTTAGTGAAACTCAGTATTGCGTACGACACAAGCTATCAAGGAAGGTCACGATTGCGTGTAAAGCTAGCCAAGCTAGTGTTGTGTGTTGTTAAAGATTACTTTGATGAGTTATATAAAATAAAAACAAAATATTTCTTATAAAAGTCTCGGGTGTTACATTCTACCCACATTAAAATGAATTTCGCCCCCGAAATTCGTCACTTGTTACAAAAAGATGAGGATACCTCTCCATCATCATATCCTCAAGCTCACATATAACTTCTTCTAATTGGTGGTTCCTCTATGAAACTTTCACCAAGTGGGTGGTCCTGTATCGTAGGACTTTTTCACTACGATCGAGAATCTCTATCGGCTGTTCATTATAAGAAATATCTTGTTCCAGCGGTACAACTTCTGAGTTGAGTACATGTGAAGGATAAGTTATGTACTTTCTCAAGAGAGATACATGGAACACATCCTGAACTTGAGAGAGATTTGGTGTAATCACCAATCGGTAAGCTACCTTCCCAACACGATCCAGTATTTTGAAAGGACCGATATACCTAGGGATCAGCTTTCCCTTATTTTCAAATCTCATTACTCTCTTCCAAGGAGATATTCATAAGAACACTTTATCACCCACTTCAAAATCTAAGTCTTTTCTTTGGTTGTCAGAATAACTTTTTTGTCGACTCTGAGCTTCTCTTATGTGTTGTTGAATAGATCAGACCTTTTCTGCCATCTCATCAACACGATCAGGTTCTAATAGCTTTCTTTCCCCAACTTCATCCCAGCAAGTTGGAGTCCTGCATTTCGTTACATAGAGAGCTTCATAAGGATCCATCTGAATACTGGAGTGAAATCTATTATTATAAGAAAATTCCACCAAAGGTAGGTGTTGATCTCAACCACCTTTGAAATCCATAGAGCAAGCTCTCAACAAATCTTCTAGAGTCTGAATTTTCCTCTCAGAGTGACCGTCTGTCTGAGGATGATAAGCAGTGATGAAACTCAACTATGTATCGAGAGTATACAAAATACTTCACCAGAACATTGAGTTAAACCTCATATCCTGATCAGATATAATAGAAAGTGGTACTCCATGCTATCTTACCACTTCCTTTAAATATATCCTGGAATGCTGATCCAGAGAGAAATCCTATCTAATTGCAATGAAGTGTGCAGAATTTGTAATATGATCAACTATGACCCAGATAGCATTATTGCCTTTGGATGTTTTAGGAAGTCCTGTGACAAAGTCCATAGTGATGTTTTTACATTTCCATTCGGGTATTTGTAATGGTTGTAACATCCCCTTAGACTTCTGTCTCTCAGCATTAACTTGCTGACAATCCAAGCATCGAGAGACATATTCAGCAACATCTCTTTCCATGCCATCCCACCAGAAGTACTCTTTCAGGTCTCTATACATCTTCATGATTTTAGGATAAATAGTGAATGAAGAACTATGAGCCTCATCCAGCAGCTCCTTCTTTAATTCAGGGATGGGAGGAACACAAACCCGATTGCTGAACATTATTATCCCATCACAATCAAGGTTGAATTCAGGATCATTTCTCACCTTCTTTTATAACTCTAAATCTTCTTTCTGTGCCTATTTAATCTTAACACGTATAGATGGTTTACCATTCATTTGTGAAAGATACGATTTTCCCCTTTCATTATAATTCCAAGATCCATCCTTTGTAAATCCGTAAATATTGGATCTTTTGTGATCCTCATCATGGATAAACGGGCATGGTCTTGTCGACTTAATGCATCTGCCACCTTGATTGCTTTCCCAAGGTGGTAATGAATTGAGCAGTATTAATACGTAATTGGCTCCAACCATCTTCTTTAGCACATATTCAGCTCCTTTTGTCTGAAAATATACTTTAAACTTTTATGATCAGTATAAATGTGACACCTTTCTCCATAAAGATAATTCCTCCAAATCTTTAATGCAACGATTACCACAACTATCTCCAAATCATGAGTTGGGTATTTTTGATCATGGATTTTCAACTATCGGGAAGCATAATCTAGCACCATATCATTTTTCATAAGAACACACCCTAATCCCTTCTTGGATGCATCACTGTATATCACACACCGTTCTCCGCTACAAGGCAGTGTGAGCACAGGTGCACTGGATAACCTTCATTTCAACTCCTTGAAATTCTCTTCAAATTCCTCCATCCAAACAAACCTAACTCCTTTACGAGTCAACCTGGTGAGTGGATTAGATAATCGTGAAAAATCATTCACAAAATGTCAATAATATCCAGACAAACCAAGAAAACTTCGGATCTCAGTTACTGATGTTGGTCTCGACCATCTTTAGATAACCTCTATTTTTACTAGATCCACATATATCACCTCTTTTGAGATTATGTGACCGAAAAAGGAATCTTTTTGAAGCCAAAATTCACACTTGGTAAATTTGGCATAAAGCTTCTCCTTTCTCTCGGTCTTTTATATAATTCTCAAGTGATCTTCATGTTCTTCCTTGCTATTTGAATATACAAGAATATCGTCTATAAAGACTACCACAAAATGATTAGGATTGTCTCAAAAGACTCTATTCATCAGATCCACGAAGATAGCAGGGGCATTAGTAAGACCAGATGACATCACTATAAATTCATAGTGTCCATACCTTGTACGGAAAGCCGTATTTGGTATATCCTCCCTTTTGATCCTTAATTGGTGATACCCTGAACGAATATCAATATTGGAAAATTATTGATCTACTCATAGTTGTTCAAATAAGTCATCAATTCGCAGGAGAGGATATTTGTTCTTTATAGTGATGTTGTTATGTTCTAGATAATCAATGCAAAGTCACATTGATCCATATTTCTTCTTAACAAACAGAACAGATGCTCCCCAAGGTGATGCACGAGGGCGTATGAACCCCTTATCATGATTCTCTTGGATTTTCTTCTTCAATTCCTGCAACTCAAGTGGGTCCATTCAATAAGGTGTCTATGAAATAGTTAAAGCACCCAGTACGAGTTCTATTGAAAACTCAACTTCACGATTTTGTGGAAGACCTAGAAATTCCTCCAGAAAGACATCATCAAACTCCCGTACAGTGGGAATATTCTTAATCGTGAGTTTCTCACCAACCATTTGAGATAAATAAACTTAATTTAGTGGAAGCGAGACCCATAAGATGGAATAAATTTCCAATGGAAGTTTATGTTCATCCTTGCATCGATAGAAGATCAAAGATTGATCTGGAATATGAAATGTGACTTCCCTTATTTGGCAATTGATATGAGCTCCATATAGAAAAATCCAATCCATGACAAGAATCACATCAAATTCCACTATAGGGAGGATCACAAGATTTCCAGGAAGCACATTCCCACAAACATCAATCGGAGAAGAATTATAAACTTTTGATGTGACTGTTGTGTCATTAGGGGTTGTCACAACTAACTAAACATCTAATTATTGAGATAATACAGTGATACCCTTAGAAAATTCTTCAGAAAAAAAGGAGTGGGTGGATCCAGAATCAAATAAAACATTTTCTACTTTAGAGTGGATTGTAAGTGTACCTTTCACCACTTCATTATCATACTCCACATTGCTGATAGAAATTGCATGTGAATTTCCTTTGTCTTTAGACTTAAGAGTTTATTGACGTCGATAATAAACAAAAACCCTTAGATTAGGTCATTGATTGGCATAATGCCCCATTTCCTTGCACTTGTAACATTGAAGTATAGGAGGTGCACTCTATGTAGCCTTTTCATTGTTCGCATCACTAGACATCTTCTTCCCATCATTGCGGCATTCAAATGCCCGATGACCTTCCTTTCAACATTTGAAACATTTACATGTCCCTTTAAGACAACTCCCTCCATGTTTCTTTCCACACATTGAGAATAAGGGAAAACTCGTCTTCTTTTCAGTGTGCTCTTTAGATTTTCCTATGAATTCCATTTTCCTCTTCTTATAAAACCCATATGACTGATGGGTTACTCCAATCTCCATCTACACTTTAAGAGCACATCAAACGATTTCATCTTAGTTATTGAAGTCCCTTATGGCTAACACCCTTCTTAGACTTGGTTTTAAGCCACTAAAGAATAGATCTATCTTACTCTCAGTTTGGATAATAATACTAGAAGCATACCTTGTAAGTCTTGTAAAATTTGCTTCATAAGTACCAACAGATTCATCATCATTTTACTTTAGTTCAAGAAACTCCTTATCCATCTTTTTTTGGAGAATACGAGGGATGTACTTATTGAAAAATAATTTCTTGGACTCTTCCCATTCCATGGACTCAATTTCATCTCTTGGAATCGTATTCGTGATAAGATTACACCATTGATCAACATCACCTTCCAAGTGATACACTGCTAAGATGACTTTATGATGTTCAGAACATTGAAGAACTTAAAATATCTTTTCAGTAGTACTAATCCATTGTTCAAAAACTAATGGATCAGTAGACCCACTGAATGAAGGTGGGCGCTGTCTCATAAAGGATTCAACAGAATTTTGATCCTTCCTTTGCTCGTTTGGAAGTCCTGCATGATTCATAGCCTGAGAATGTTGTCTGAGCCTGGCTACAATATTTTTCATTTTAGCTCCCATAACCTTTGGTTTCTCAGGGGGATAATCATTTCATTTCCCGTCGCATTCTGCATTAACACGGTTCCTTCAGGTTCTAGAAATTGACTAAAACCAAGAAGAATAGTGTGAGAAACACTAATTATAATAGGAAAACCACATAATCAAGAATAAAATTTCACACTTAAGGTCTTATTCTAGGTTATTCATGGCCATTTCTAAAACACTAAGATTGTGTTCTATGCGTAGAATTATCCTTAGGATTCTTACTAAGGCATTCACATCCTAGTTTCCAAAGGTTGACTATACCTTTCCTCAAATACCTACTATAGAGACCCATACATTAAATACATTGTTAGTAATTAAAAATTGAAGTAAACTTATTACAATATATAACAAAACCACGAAAGGACCGTATATGTATAGTGTCTCTAGAAACTGGGAAACATAAACAACTGGTTCATAAAGCGTCTACACTGTCTCCCATTTATTTCATCATATCTATAGTCCCTTTTGGAATATCTTACTTAATAACCTTTTTCCCGACCTGGGGAAAGAAAACATACAAAAGGGTGATCTCAAATGCTCTGTAAGGGTAAACAAAGGAAATATCAATCACATCATATTCATTAGAACATAACATTTTGAAAATCTTACCCTACAAAAGAGATCATAATTTCATAACATGGGATAAATAATGGTAGTGAAATTTAATCACAATAATCATAACATAAAACATGAATCTTTGTGGCATACACACATAATCATAGAGAATCATTTGTTATTAGTCAAGACTCATTTCCAAGACTATCTTAGTGGACAAAGTCCATTTCTGAACCGAATTCATTCCTCGTTTCAGTCCTGTTTCAATGAACCGGTTTAACCTGCCGTTCCAAGAATGTATATCTCATGAGATATAAAATCTTACCTAATGAATTGGAGGGATATATAGGTCCCACCCATCTCATAATGATACCATTCTCATGTGTGCCACAAAATCATAAACCATACATCATAGCATAACCCAGGTAATAAAAATGGGATTCTTAAACTTCGTGACATCATAAAACAATTCATATAAGATAAAGGAATTCATAAAAATAATTACATCACAACATAATCAAATAAATGTAATAATACGGATAGAAACAGAACACTTTATTATCTTAGATGGAAAATAATATTGATAAAACACTTGAACTCCATTCTTTAGGAAAATATCTTTTCTACTTCAAAAACAATTTTCCTTTATTAACATGTCATAAAATTATAAACTAAATAAGTTGATTAAAAATAAACATTAAAACATTTAAATAGAGATTCTTGGAAATAATGTTTTAAAAATCCATTCATGCCGTATAAGTTAAAAAACATTTTTTCTCGTACTTCTGTCGGAAAAGTCATAAAGTATCTTATACGAAAAATGACAAAAGGTTCCTTTCATATCTTTTAATAAAAACTCACAGAAGGGTAAAATTGGATTTAAGAAATTGTAGGTGGATGTAAATAATATTACATATTTAGGAAACATGGATGTGGATGATAAAATACACCCCAATAAATTCCAAAGTATAATCAATCTCGGATAAAAATGAGATTTGGATATTTCCCTTACCTTAGGTCTGATTTGCTTCGTAAGTGTCCGAACCTCCTGTATAATGATTTAAATAATGTCATTGACTTATTTCAAAATCATAATAATTGTTATTATATCATATATGGTCATATTCTTAGCTTATTATTAGTAATATTTCATTGCTACTTGTTATTCAGGTGTTTATTAGTTTTTGTTCTTATGTGTGTTTTGTCGAATAAACTCTTATTCTTATTTATAGGTTATAGAGACCTCATTTACAGAATGTTATTAGTGTAATATATATCATATTTATTCACCAAATTCATTTATGTAATCATTATTCAATGAAAATCTTGTAGAACGAGTCACATCACATCGTGGAGACGGTATTCCGTACGTACGCACGAGCAATGATATCGTTCCCATGATCGTGGAATTTTATTGGAGTGTATGTATAATTTTTCAGAATAAATATTACTTTACAATAATCATATATATTCATTCTTTATACCATTATACTCATCCATGTAAGGTGGTGGTGGAAAATAGATTACACCATAGCGTAAAGACGATATTCCGTACGTACAGACGTGCGGTGATTACGTTTTCTGTAGGATGGATAGATGGTTAAATAGGGTTGTGTAATAATTATAATAACATATAATTATATGATTGATACTGATTTTATTAATTCAAAATGGAAAGACTAAAGAAGAAGAAGTGTAAGAAGAAATAAAGTTGAAAGAATCAGTAATAGATATTACCACTTCTTTGAAGCGCTTGTTTGAGACCTCCTTTTAGGGCACTAAAATTGGTCTTTGAAAAAGACCAGGACCTCTAGGATGTTTCTAGCGAAGTGGAGAGGAGATATTTTCAGGGGTTGACCGATATTGAAGGCTCAAAGTGTTGTGAGGAAGAGAGGGAGGAAGTTTCCTTTTATAAGGGAGGAGAGGGGCACCTTTGGAAGAACTAAAATTATTATTTTATTATAAAGACATATTCGGTTTTAAATAGCTCCAAATTGATTTATTTCGAATATAAGGTGGGGATGGGTCAAAATCCTCTCATAAAATAGAATTTTGACAAGTTTAGTTTAATATTTTAACCTTATCATTTAGATTTAACTTTAAGTTAGATAATTTTACTTTTACAATGTCTTTTTGTGTTCTTACACTATAAGGTTTATAAACATATTATAACAAGCCAAAAGAACCCCAAGTTATTTCTTATTAATATATATATCCTTATCTAAGTCATTTTTCCGAACCTTATATTTTTAGGAATAAAATTACAATTAATAATATATTATTTGTTTTAAAAACTATTTTATTTCAATTTTGAAACTATTTAGTAATTGAATTTTGTAAAAATCATAACAGAATGATTAGTTCGAATAATGTTAATTAAATCAATACTAACATGTGATATTAACCTAGAAAATTAGTGTAATTCATAAAAAGTCTGAAATTACATTTATTTGGGTATTTATAACATCAATTATATCAATAATTCATTAATTATATAATTACTGCATCATCATTGTGTCATAAATAAATTAAATAATTTAATGTCTAAAAATTACAAATAAAATACCATTAAGTAGGAAATATTTTTATATTTCTAATGAATATTTATAGTCTAATTTATCTTTTTTATAACCTTATATTAAAAAGCATTTACTTATTAAACATCGATTTTAACTATTTTAACCCTTCTTTATTAAAATTAATAATAAATGTCCTAATCTAATCCATGTGGGCCTAAATGGTCATATTTTATTCCTAAGGATATTTTTTGTCGAATTACACTTATCCAATAGAATTAGGACATGTTTTAGGGTAATAATAATACAATTTTTACCCTTAATTACCCTATTTACTTTTAACCGTGGTAAATAAAAGTAAAAAGTTACTATTCACCAAAATTTATTTTATTCTCATTGAACAAAATTTTACTTAATGACATCAACCGTGTCTCTCGGAGTTTTTAAATTCCACTCACAGAAGTGGTAAAATTAAGTTTTTTTGAAATTTGAAAATTCTCCCAGGAGGTGGGTAATAGGCGGTGAAAAGTTCAATAAACATTTTATATATCTAAAATTATTATAAAATTAATCCAATGAATTACATTGAACTTATATAGGTATTATGTATCAATTTTGAACAAAAATAAATTTAAATAAATTAAATAATTATTTAAATAAAAAGTCGGTTTTTAAATATTAACCTAGTGTTTTCACTATTCATTAAAAATTGAATGTTTCTAGAAAAATACCAAAATTTCACCCTAGGCTATTTTAGATATTCCAAATCCAAAAATGAAGTCCGTTTTGAAAAATAAAAATTTCAAAATTTCAAAAATTGGGTATTACTATTCATAACGGCTAGTTTTAATAATATTTTAATAGGATATCGTTGCTTAGTGAAACTCGGTATTGCGTACGACACAAGCTATCAAGGAAGGTCGCGATCGCGTGTAAAGAAAGCCAAGCTAGTATTGTTTGTAGGGAATGATTCCCTTGATGATTTATATAAAATAAAAACAAAATATTTCTTATAAAAGTCTCGAGTGTTACAATGACATATAAGTTCATGATACCATAATGCTCGGGTTATGTGATGATCATATGCATGAAGGATACATGAGGCCTAGGTGAATTCAGGTGAGATGAGATGTGATGGACAGTTTGATGTTGGTAACTTAGTATGATGTTATATTTTAAGGTTGTGTGAGCTCTAGGACATATGTCATTTTGGTGTGATAACGACATCTAAAAGGGAAAGTTGTGTGGGGAACCCTTTACTGATATTATTATTATTAGGCTATTGTACGTGGATGAGATATTTGGTGAGAGATCCCAAATGAGGTTGACTTTGTTTAGTATGCATGTATAGTGTTTCAGTTCTTCTATTTTATCATTGGTTCATTGGTATGGTTCTTTCACATGTTCACGACGGACACTGGTATACATACTATGTATACTTATGTGCTGAACCAACATATATAAATTGTTTAGTATTTCACATAGAGGACTTCATATATTGTGATGGTCATTACGAGCTCAGGCCTTTGGATAGATATTGTGTTTCTTCTTTAGTTTTTCTTTTCAGTATTTACATTGGAGAATTTTATCAATATCGGTCATATTTATACATATATTTTGGGATGAAATTTATATTTATATTATATTATTTCTTGTAGTTTCACAGGAATAATTTCTCTTATCTCATGTTTTTATTTATATTATAGTGGTTAATTCCTCGTATAATGTGAAATATTTACACACTCAGTGTGAGACACCATATCAGGGACTACTGGAGGTAGGAATTATGGGTCATATTCTCCCATTCAACATTGTTGGCCCAAGAGGTGTACGTTTGGAAGGAAATGTTCGTACAAATTTGGGACCACTAGAAGTAAAATTTGATTTAAATGGTTGTAAGAATCATAAACGTTGATAATATATTTAGTGAAAATTTATCTTGTGATAATTATATATTAAGGGATATGAAAATGTTCTATTGACACAAAAAATAAGAAGTGATGACCCTGACCAGTACAATCATACCTTATAAAGCCCATTTCTTAGAGAATCCAAGGGAGATGTCATCAGAATAATTTTCCCTTGACAAATCCCATGATAATATAAAAAAACTTTTTAATTTTAAAATCCATTAAGAAGTGATGTTAGAGCTCATTGAGAACACATCTTAAACCATGTTTACTAAATCTCCCCTTGAGAATCTATCCATCATGCCCCTTACCCTCAGGTCATTTGCTTCTGTAATACAGGGTTATGTATATCAACTAAAATAGAATGACTATTTATATTTTATTTTTATTAACATAATTTGTAACACCCCAGGTAAATAAATAATTTTACATTTTTATATTTATCCCTATTTGTGGAAAAAATATTAATATTACTTTAAAGGGAACTCTATGCTCGATGGCGTACCCAATACGCAACAACGAGTTTCTTGGAAATCTTACGTTGCACTCTAGTAATAAAATAATATTATTTTAAAAGGTAGTTAATGCCTAGCCGTTGTAATGGCGGGAATGAACAGAACTAACTACAAAATGATTATATATTTTTGTCAAATAATTTTACTCTTTACAATAAATGTTAGAGGATTAAAAATGCGAATGAATCCAATTTTAAGCGTAAACATTCTAATATTCTTTAAAAAGTCGACTAACCACCTTTGATGGAGAACCTCTTTTAAATCCACTTTTTGAAAATTTTATGTGTTATATTTGACAAAATAAAATTCTTCTTTGGAATCGGGACATCAAAATTTACTTTGTGTAAATTTTGGGTATTTTTCCGATAAAGTTCATTTTTTAATGAATAGTGAAAAATATTGTATTTTAATTCAAAAAAACTTTTTAATCTAATTTATTTATATGAATATATTATCTTTTAAATTGGTTTTAAAGTGAAATTAGAATATATTTTTACCATTAAATCCAATGGTGGTCATTTGAATTAATTTCACTTTGAAATTGGACTTAATCTAATGTCAATCTCTTGATATATATTGTTTCATAAAAACATGCTATTTGTCCTGATAGTGGGAATTAATTATTAAATTAATTAATGTAACTTATATGATTTTAATTTTTTAAAATAGAAATCATTTTTTAATTCATAATATCAAATATAACTTCGGGTAATGTTTTGGTATTATTCTGAAAAACATCAATTTTTGATGAATAGTGAAACCACTAAGTGGTGCTTATAAAAATTGTTTTTCCGTTTAAAAGAAATTTTGCCACCTTTGTATTTTTAATTTAAAAAATTTGACATACATGGTTTTCATTAAGAATTAAAATGTGTTTCAATGGGATTAAAATAATTTTTGGGTGAATAGTAACTTATTAAGTTTTTAATCGCGATTAGAGGTAATTAGTGATGTTTAAGGTAAAAATAATGTTGTAATAATATAAAATGACATAGACACATGTCCTACCCTCGTTGGATGAGTCATGGAAGACCAAGACAATCCATGGGTCAACTTGGGGTCCCCATGAAGCCACTTTGGTTGGAAAATGACATAAATACATTTTTATTTAATGTTAAATTTAAAATGACACAAACATGAGTTGTTTTACAAAAATACTTTTTAAATGGGGTTTTACAAGTCATAATTTTGACTATAAATAGTCATTGGAAATATAAAAATATTTCCTACATAATAGTATTTTTGAATAATTTTTAGACATTAAATAAATTAAATTATTTATGACATCATGATGATGCTGTGATGACCTCATTATTTAAAGATTTAAATAAAATGGAAAGATAATGTAAAATCTAATACCTAAACATGTCCAAAATTTATTTGATGGGTCTATTTAGAACCCTTATAACCTTATCCTCTAAACACATTTATGTGGGACCATTAAAATCTGAAACACATCCTAAAATATAGTTACATTTCTTTACATTCCATGAGTGCCCCTCCTCTCCTCTTATAAAAGGCCCCCACCTCCACCTCCTTACCCACACTTCCAAAGCCTTTGGCTCGGCCAACCCCGAACCATTTTGTCTCTCCAAATCCATATATTACTCTTTGAAGCCTCACTTTGGGCAGAAGTCTTCCCAAGGAATCTTTTTGAGATCAAACCAAAGGGAGTTACACAATTTTAAGGTAATGTCTTCACTTATGTCCTTTTGTCTTATTTTCCTTATCCAACCCCCTAAACTCTTTTTATTCATTTATTTTGTAAAAAATAAAGTATGTTAAATATACTAGGATGTTTTTATAATAAGGATTCGAGCTAAACTTACACACACCTTCATCTAATGGTTAATGAACATACTGTTTCTGTGGATTGCGAATTTCTGCCTCACGAAACGATGATTGTTCAACATTATTCTAACACCATTAAAGGTGGACAATAAGATGAAACTATATTTATATATGATATAAAATATTTTTATGTTTTACTTAAGCTTATATATTTTAAATTTATGGCATACCTTTATGTTTTCCATTATGGGTAAACACGATATCTTCATTTAAGGAAGTGCAGACTACCGCCCCCTCAAAGTGATTTGATTCGTTAATACCATATGTGGTACGTATAAAGAATACATTTAATGATATTATATATGATAACATACTGGAATTAAAATACTATTATGTATCATTATGTTTTAATTCCATTAAATACGAAATAGAAATGGAAGTAGCGTTTATGCGTACGTACGACTTACCGTCTCCATGAACGGTACATTTCATTTCTTATCTCAAAATGTTATGTACTCTTATAAGTACATATATATAATGGATATATATGTAATATATTACATCTAAATTATTGATATAATTATGGAATTATAATATATATATATATCTCTCATTTTGTTTTAATTCCATTAATATGACAAAAAATGAAAGTAGCATTCATGCGTACGTATGGCCTACCGTCTCCATGAATGGTGCTTTTAATTTTTATCTCCAAATGCTATGGAATAGTATAAAATGAATATATACTTGATATATATGACATTTAAAACATAAATAATATTCTGGATATAATGTACCTATAACTACATGGATAATTATTTTCCAACAAGTTCAATTTTTGACTCATGTACCAAACATCTACAAAAACATCTGATATGAACTCATATTATTAACCAATTATTATAACATTAAAATATGTGTTATGAACTAAATAATAAAATTTATTGGAGTTCCTTATGCAATTATAAATTGACCAATGTTTATTTATTCAGGAATATAAAGAAACGAACAAGACAAGTTGGACTTGAAGTAAGGGACCCTACCCCTCTCTTTCTTTTTAAGTACACTCTTTTATGTAATTCCTTTTAAGCTCATATTTCTTGTGATCGGGATGTTATTTTATATTACTACTATGGTAATTCTTATTTTCATATTATGAGAGATCCTATTCTCTCTCATCAATCCATTTTGGAAGTTTTGAGTGGCACCGTTAGGCTGCCGAATTTTCGTAAGAGATCTAACCTCTCTCTTTCTTTTTAAGTACTCTCCTTTATGTCACTTATTTTAAGCTCCTATTTGTTATGTTGGGGGATGTTATTTTATTTTACTCTTTCTGTAAACATTATTTTAAAATGATGAGAGACCCTATTTGATCTCATCGATCCATTTTTTTATGTTTTAAGTGGTGTCGTTAGGCTGCCGAGTTTTCGTAAGGGATTTTTTCATCTCACTTTTATTCCCGTGAGATTTATGCTACATTTGCCACAATTAACTTTGAGTGGTGTATGTACTGCCCATTATTTTACTCATTGTGTAATATAATTTCATTTATGAGTATTTACATTAATGTTGCATTGTCCTTCTTTCACAGGGTGCATGTCTTGAAAGATACCCATGTCGGTAAGGGAACCTTTCACCCTCCTCTTTTTCAAAGACTTCTTTTGTAATGTCTTTTAATTCACATACTATTATGTTGGGATATGTTCTTCTATATCCTTATTGATTTAAATTTTATTTCCATGTGATGAGATACCCTTTTTATCTCTTATCAACTCATTTATTGAATTTTGTAGTGACGCCGTTAGGCTGTCAAATTTTTGCAAGGGAACATCTTAACCCGAATTTGATTCTTTGGGATAAACCTATACTTCTTGAATATGTCGTTCTATCAATATGTGTGAATAAAATCTGATTGTTTTACACTTATTATACAATTATATTTCGTGTATTCATTTGTCACACATAATTATGTAATTTATTTATCCTTAATCCAAGGATACCGTCTTTGTATGGGACTTTGTCTCAATCTCCATTCATTGAGGAATATTTTGTTTTATACACAACTTTCTTTTATACTATGTATAAACCCCTTTGAATTTTACGTTTATTCAAAGGGAATATTTTTTATATGAAGCGTTTACTAAATGACAAAAAGGAATGTTTTTGTCATACATATACGATGACAATGACTTCTCCGTCGTCACGACCATTATTTGAGTTTCGGCTTCCTCTACAAGCCATAACCTTCTTTTTAAAAGAAAAATAAATACCATGTTTTACATTTCATTTATTTTGGTATTTAAAATTGTTTTCATAATGTTTTTATATCAATGTGTTATATTGATATCTTGTGATAGAAAGATGGAAATGTTATGATTCCATTATGCATGTTTTATGTGATACGATTTTGTTATGGTACATGGGCATTGTTATGAAGACGGGTGGTTCTGTGATAAAATAAGGGCGGGTGATCCCGATATAGCTCTCCAATGCATTGGGTAACATGAAGGAGTGAAACGTTAATGTTTCTCCGAAGTGATTTAGGGAATATACTGTGGTGGGTATTCTAAACGTAACCAAGAGGGTTACTCCCTACGTAAGAATGTTATGAATGCCTCAAGTTACCTTTTATGTCTTATGCTTTCGATGATTTATTCATGATTTGATTAGGTATGTTAAAGTGCCTATGTTTTATGGGTAATGTATGATTTCATTCTTATGTATATATGAACTCATGTTTCCTTTACATTTTTTTATAACCCTTATTGTGCTTTTTATGCTCATCGCATGTTTTTTTTGAAATGTTTTTCACAGGTCAAGGGAAAGGTACATGATATGATGATAGTGTCAAGGAAGTGTCAAGAAAGAATCCATGTTTTATTTTAAATATGTTTCCGTTGATGGGATTAATGAGTACTATCCTTATGTAACCACTTTGTTTAAATGTGGAATGTAATGCATGTTTTATGATCTAATTCTCTAAAACTCTAAACCTAAAAAGATCCTCAATGTGTAATCTTGAAATAACTCAAGATTAAGTAATGTTTATGGCTAGGGCCTTATAGTTGGTATCAGAGGTCGGTTTAGAAAACTTTAGAGGTTAGGGTATCCTCTAATAAAAAGTGACATTACCATAATGGTTAGGATTTCAGAAAGAGTCCTAGTTTTAGATAAAGTGAATAAGTAAGTATATCATAGTGGTTATATTCCTCATTAGTACATGATGGTTTTGATGATATACTCACACTGAAATTTCTATTTTTAGTGAATGGATGGATCTAGCAGGCACCAAAGTGACAATAGGTGTGAAGGAAACTGTGGTGGTTCTCTGATTAAGAGACTGGATGAAATGGGGTATTCAATGAGGAAACTCGTTGTTGTTCTAAACCAACTATCAAGGAGTCATGATCATCCACTTGAACCATGGTATGTTCTGTAATGCATCATGTAAGAGATGACCAATCGATGTGGAAGTTCAGGTAATAATTATAAAGGTAACTATTAGGGTTTATTTGATCCTTACTTTTTAGGTAATTATGGGTTACTCTATGATATGATGGTAAATGAAAGGCATGATATAAAATTGAGGTTAAAATAGGATATGATTATTTTTGAAGATTTTATCTCATTTTGGGGAATGTTTTAAGAGTTGTATAGTTTTGGAAAAAGGAAAACACGCAGACCGTGTGACAACCTGTCGCGCCAGACAAAGCTGTGGGAATCGAACCCACAACCAAAGTGCGACTGGTATTTATCGCCTACCACTGGACTACGTGAAGTCCCTGGTTAGTTTGACTAATTCTTTTTAGTTATATGATTTTATGAATTAATAGTAAACTGATTTTTTGTTATCTATGGAAATTTATTAACCTATAATGGAGGATATGTGATTAGGTTAATTACTTTTCAATACGAGACTTTTGGATCAACTGATGTTGTTTGGAGATAAATTTTATGATTTAACGTGGAAGACTATGTGACTAAATATTCAAATATTTTGGTTTAAATATTAGTTTGGTTTACTTTGAAGAATTTTATGGACAAATTGTTTATCGAATGGTCCTCGTTGAACTCTGTGTTTTTTTGGACAAATTTTGGAGATTAAGAATAGATTTTCTTTTTATAAAGGGGTATCCTTTTCTGGGTTATCTGATCCTTTACTAACCTTTTTGGTTTTTGGTTTTGGATTTTGTCTAAAGACATGGGAAATATATAGTTCTATTTTGTGGATTACGTGATTCTCAATAAGTTGATTATAATACTCTTAATGCGAACAAGTCTTCCTAAATACTCGTCTTTTGGATAAAATATGAGTTTCATTAAGGAATATAGTAAAAGTTGAAAGTCTACATGACAAGTAAGTATGTTTTATTATGATTTAGTTAAGCTCAAAAATAAATTCCTCAATGAAGAGTAACCTAAAAAAAATGTTGTCTGTTAACTTTTCCTACTGGGGAATCGAATACCGTTTAACCCATCATAAGTTAGTGATTTTCTTATTGTTAACTTTCTCTTAGACATGTTTACTATCACTCTCCATCAGAACATGACCCTTTGTTTTCTCCTCCATATCCATATTTTCTTACATGGAATCCTAGTATGGGTTAACTCGGGTGAACTTTATACTTCTCTTTCTTTATTTTATGTTGATAGTTTTACTGACTATTGTTCCGATGTGGGATTTTCAATGAAGTTTCGAAGCCCAATTTTGAAATTGTGTGGACGCAATTCCCAAAAGAGGGGAAGGATGTAACACCCCAGGTAAATAAAAAATATGATATTTTTATATTTATCCCTATTTGTGAAAAAAATATTAATATTACTTTAAAGGGAACTCTATGATTGATGGTGTACCCAATACGCAACAACGAGTTTCTTGGGAATCTTACATTGCACTCTAATAATAAAATAATATTATTTTAAAAGGTAGTAAACGACTAGCCGTTGTAATGGAGGGAATGAACAAAACTAGCTAAAAAATGATTATATATGTTTGTCAAATAATTTTACTCTTTACAATAAATGTTAGGGGATTAAAAATGCGAATGAATCCAATTTTAAGCGTAAACATTCTAATATTCTTTAAAAGGTCAATTAACCACCTTTTGATGGGGAGCCTATTTTAAATCCACTTTTTGAAAATTTTATGTGTTATATTTGACAAAATAAAATTCTTCCTTGGAATCGGGACATAAAAAATTACTTTGTGTAAATTTTTGGTATTTTTCCGATAAAGTTCATTTTTTAATGAATAGTGAAAAATGTTGTATTTTAATTCAAAAACACTTATTAATCTAATTTATTTATATGATTAGATTATCTTTTAAATTGGTTTTAAAGTTAAATTAGAATATATTTTTACCATTAAATCCAATGGTGGTCATTGAAATTAATTTCACTTTGAAATTGGACTTAAACTAGTGTCAATCTCTTGATATATATTGTTTCATAAAAACACGCTATTTGTTCTGACAGCGGGAATTAATTATTAAATTAATTAATGTAACTTATACGATTTGAATTTTGTAAAATAGAAATCATTTGGGAATTAGGAATAACAAATATATCTTACGGTGAAGTTTTGGTATTATTCTGAAAAACTTCATTTTTTAATGAATAGTGAAACCACTAAGTGGTACTTATAAAAACTGATTTTCTGTTTAAATGAAAAGTTTCCACCTTTGTGTTTTGAATTTCAAAAATCAGACATACATGGTTGTCAATAAGAAGTAAAATGTGGTTCAATGGGATTAAAATAATTTTTTGGTGAACAGTAACTTATTATGTTTTTAATCGCGATTAGAGGTAATTAATGTAGTTTAAGGTAAAAATAATGTTTTAATAATATAAACTAACCTAGACATATGTCCTACCCTCATTGGATGATTCATGGCCGACCAAGACAATCCATGGGTCAACTTGGGGACCCCATGAATCCACTTTGGTTGTAAAATTACATAAATACCTTTTTATTTAATGTTAAAATTAAAATGACACAAACATGAGTTGTTTTACTAAAACTATTTTTAAGTGGGGTTATACAAGTCAGCGTTTTGAATATAAATATTCATTGGAAAGATAAAAATATTTCCTAAATAATAGTAGTTTTATTATAATTTTTAGACATTAAATAAATTAAATTATTTATGACAACATGATGATGCATCGATGACCTCATTATTTAAATATTTAAATAAAATTGAAAGATAATGTAAAATCTAAGACCTATAAATGTCCAAAACCTATTGGATGGGTGGATTTCAAACCCTTATCACATTATACTTGAAACACATCTATTTGGGACCATTAAAATCTGAAACGCATCCTAAAATAAAGTAACATTTCTTTACTTTCCAAGAGTGCCTCTCCTCTCCTCTTATAAAAGCCCCCCACCTCTACCTCCTTACCCACACATACAAATCCTTTGGCTCAGCCAAACCATGCCATTTTGACTCTCCAAATCTCTCTATTATGCCTATATGCCTCACTTTGGGCAGAATTCTTCCCAAGGAAGCCTTTGAGCTCAAACCAAAGGGAGTTACCAAATTTTAAGGTAATGTCTTCACTTGTGTCCTTTTGTTTTATTTTTCTTCTCCAATCCCCTAAACTCTTTTTAATCCTTTATTATGTAACAAATACAGTATCTTAAATATTCTAGGATTTTGTTCTAATAAGGATTCGAGCTACACATACACACACCTACATCTAATGGTTAAAGAACATACTGTTTCTGTGGATGATGAAGTTATGCCTCACGAAATGATGAATGTTCAACATTCTTCTAACTCCTTCAAAGATGGACATTAAGATGACAATATATTTATATATGATATATAATATGTTTATGTTTTACTTATGCTTCTGTATTTTTCATTTATGTTATACCTTTATGGTTTCCATTATGGGTAAACGTGATATCTTCATTTAAGGAAGTGCGGACTACCGCCCCCTCAAAGTGATTTGATTCGTTAATACCATATGTGGTTTGTATAAAGGATATATTTAATGATATTATATATGGTACCATAATGGAATTAAAATACTATTATGTATCATTATGTTTTAATTCAATTAAATATTAAATAGAAATGGAAGTAGCGTTCATGCATACGTACGGCTTACCGTCTCCATGAACTGTACATTTCATTTCTTATCTAAAAATGTTATGTACTATTATAAGTACATATATATAATGGATATATATATGTAATATATTAAATCTAAATTATGGATATAATTATGGAATTATAACATATATATATATATCTCTCTCATTTTTTTTTAACTCCATTAATATGACAAAAAATGAAAGTAGCGTTCATGCGTACGTACGACCTACAGTCTCCATGAACGGTGCTTTTATTTTTTATCTCCAAATTCTATGGAATAGTATAAAATGAATATATACTGGATATATATGATATTTAAAACATAAATACTATTCTAGATATGATGTACCTACAACTACATGGAAAATTATTTTCCAACAAGTTCAATTTTTGACTCATGTTCCAAACATCGACAAAAACGTTTGATATGAACTCATATTATTAACCAATTATTATAACATTAAAATATGTGATATGTACTGAATTATAATATTTATAAATGTTCATTAAGAAATTATAAATTGACCAAAGTTTATTTATTCAGTAATATATATAAACGAACAAGACAAGTTGGACTTGAGGTAAGGGACCCTACCCCTCTCTTTCTTTTTAAGTACACTCTTTTAGGTCATTCCATTTATGATCATCATTCATGGGATCGGGATGTTATTTTATATTACTACTACTGTAATTTTTATTTTCATATTATGAGGGACCCTATTCTCTCTCATCAACCCATTTTGGAAGTTTTGAGTGGTGCCGTTAGGCTGCCGAATTTTCGTAAGAGATCTAACCTCTCTCTTTATTTTTAAGTAATCTCCTTTATGTCACATATTTTAAGCTCCTATTTGTAGTGTTGGGGGATGTTATATTATTTTTCTATTTCTGTAAAAATTATGTTAATATGATGAGAGACCCTATTTGATCTTATCGATCCATTTTTGTAAGTTTTAAGTGGCGCCGTTAGGCTGCTGAGTTTTCGTAAGGGATTTTTCATCTCACTTTTATTCCTGTGAGATTTATGATACATTTGCCACAATTTCCATTGAGTGGTGTATGTACTGCCCAGTATTTTACTCATTGTGTAATATACATTCATTTATGAGTATTTACATCAATGTTGTATTTTCCTTCTTTCACGGGGTGCATGTCTTGAAAGATACCCATGTCGGTAAGGGAACCGTTCACCCTCCTCTTTTTAAAAGACTTCATTTGTTATATCTTTTAATTCACATACTATTATTTAGGGATATGTTATCCTATATCCTTATTGATTTAAATTTTATGTCCATGTGATGAGATTCCATTTTTATCTTCATCAACTCATTTTTTGAATTTTGTAGTGACACCGTTAGGCTGTCAAATTTTTGCAAGGGAACTTCTTAACCCAAATTTGATTCTTTGGGATAAACTTGTACTCCTTGAATATGTCATTTTATGAATATGTGTGAATAAACTCTTATTTTTTTACACATAATATACACATATATTTCATGTATTCATTTTTCACACATAATTATGTAATTGATTTATCCTTAATCCAAGGATACCGTCTTTGAATGGGACTTCGTCTCAATCTCCATTCATTGAAGCATATTTTATTTTATACACAACTTTCTTTTATATGGTGTATAAACCCCTTTGAATTTTACATTTATTCAAAAGGAATATTTTTTATACAAAACGTTTACTAAATGACAAAAGGGAATGTTTTTTTCAAACGTATGCGGCGACAACGACTTCTCCACCGCCATGACCATTATTTGAGTTTTGGCTTCCTCTAGAAGCCATACCTTCTTTTAAAAAAATATTAATACAATGTTTTACATTTCATTTATTTTTTTTATTGAAAATGGTTTTCATAATGTTTTTATATCAATGTTTTGTATTGATATCTTGTGATTGAAAGGTGGAAATGTTATGTTTCCTTTATGCATGTTTTATTTGATACGACTATGTTATGGTTCTTGGGCGTTGTTATGAAGACAGGTGGTTCTGTGATAAACTAAGGGCGGGTGAGCCCGATATAGCTCTCCAATGCATTGGGTAACGCGAAGGAGTGAAACGTTAAGGTTTCTCTATAGAGATTTAGGGAATATACTGTGGTGGGTATTCCAAACGTAACCAAGAGGGTTACTCCCTACGTAAGAATGTTATGAATGCCTCAAGTTACCTTTTATGTCTTATGATTTCTATGATTTATTCTTGATTTGATGAGGTATGTTAAAGTGCCTATGTTTTATGGGTAAAGTATGATTTCATTATTATGTATATATGAACTCATGTTTCCTATCCGTTTTTTTATAACCCTTACTGAGCTTTTTATGCTCATCCCATGTTTTTTTGAAATGTTTTTCACAGGTCAATGGAAAGGTACATGATATGATGATAGTGTCAAGGAAGTGTCAAGAAAGAATCCATGTTTTATTTTAAATATGTTTCTATTGATGGGATAAATGAATACTATCTTTATGTAACCACTTTGTTTAAATGTGGAATGCAATGAATGTTTTATGATCTAATTCTCTAAAACTCTAACCCTGAAAAGATCCTGAATGTGTAATATTGTAATAACTCAAGATTAAGTAATGTTTAAGGCTGGGGCCTTATATTATTAATATATTTATTCCTTATTCGTAATGGACCGGACCCCTCCGGTCGATTCCTTTGTTGAAATCGATCTGGTCAACACAACGCACGTTATAATGATATTTTTTTAATAATAATTGGTGACGATTTAATAAATTTTAATTGGGGTTTTGTTATAATTTTTATACTAAATAATAATAATAATAATGTTGGCTTAATTTTTTGAATGATCCGTTAATAAAGATTTAATGAAATTTAAATTTTGAATTAAATTGAATGAGATATGAGAATAAATGAGAGATGTCCTGATAATTGTGTAAAAATAATTAAATACATGTTTAAAATGAATTTTGGGCGTGCCACATGGAGAATTAGGAGGAGCCATTTTGTTGTGGGCGTGATGAATATTTTGGTAGGAATGAGATTGGAGAGAGAATATTAACAAGATATTAATAACGATATGAAATAAAAGGAGAGGCGCACCAATAAAATAAAGACTGGAGAGAGAATTAGATTGGAGAGAGAAAAGGTTTAAATGAAATAATGATTTAATATTTAAACCAATAAAATAAATAATTTAAATATGAGTCAATCATGGGACGTGTTGAACATGGAGAAAAGAAAGTGCGAGGCGCCACTTGTGGAGTGAGTTAAAGATTTGAAATAAATTGGAGAGAGAGTGTGAGAATTAAAAGAGAAGTAATAAAAGAAAAGAAAAAGAAATAAATTAAGGAGAAAAGGAGAAAGGTGCACCAATTTGGAGAGAGAGGGTTGGGTGGATTTAGGTATTTGAAATAAATCAATTAAAAATAATAATATAATAATCATGTTAATGTTTTTGTAGGTAAAACACTTTTCCGACCATAACTTATTCGTGTGACCTCGGTTTCATGAACCGTCTGCGGTAGTGTGACCCTGACATCAAGACAGAAATTATGAGTCCCACATTGGAGGACTTTTTCGGGGTTTCGGATTGGGTACCCGAAGTGGTTGGTAAATAATGGATTTAATATTATTATTACATCTTTGGCACGTCATAACTTCCATGTGCGACGTCCGATTGGCTTATCATCAGTGGCGATGTGATCCAATAATAAATACGGTCAATTCAGTCTAATGTTTAATATTAAATTATGGTTCGTGTCTCGGGTCCACGAGACACCCAATAAAAATGATTTTTTTATTATTACAGGATCTTGTATCCAACGTATCTCCCTCATATGGTATCGGATTGACGATCCGTCAGTGACAGCATAAACCTGAAATTATTACGATCATTTTAAGACCAATAATCAAAACCTTGTTATGACTCATGCCTCGGGTCAACGAAACACCAAGTATTATAAGAATTATCATTATTATTAAAACACGTGGAAACCGCGTGACGTGTCGTGTGTTGACTAGTCAAAACGCGTAACGGGTGTACGGTCACACCGTGTGTTCATCAATACACGCTGCATGCTGTTTTACCTATTAGTTGCCTTATATAAGAAAGGGTCGCGGATTATTTCCAGACCAATCGCTTCTTCTCAGCACGACGACACTGTTGGATGATCAAGAAGTCTTCCTCCTCTAACTTCTTTGTCCGAGCTCCGAATTACGATCCGTCAGTGGCCACAGGATCGTAGTGACGAGACGAAGATTCTAAGCCCGGACTTGTCACTTTTCCTTCCGGCCTTCCTTCTCCAGCTTCCATCCTAGGAGGCGTTTGTCGGGTTTGGCGAAGGCAGAGGACACCGAAGGACGTCGTCAGAAGGGACGTGATCGAGACCTTTTGAGGTAGGGGTTTACCTTTGTCTCTCTACTTGGTGCAACATGCGGGGCGGGATATTTTTCTTTTGTTCCATGGGATGCAGTTGAACTTTAAATAAAGATAATAACCAGATAAAGAAGGGTTTTGGGTTTTGTGTTGTTTCTATTGCCTTCCAGTTTCTTTATCTTCTGATTGTGATTTTGGATTGAAAGGCCTTTGCCTACTGAAAATCAAGGTCGTTGGTGGCCTTTGCGTGTGCAATTGATATCTGAATTGTTTGTGGTTGGTTTTGTTAAAACATGGAAAATGGATAAGCACGTAAAGACTGGCTGATTAAATGAGAATGAAAACCTTGTGTGATTACCCCGGTTGAACAAAATTGGAATAATGAACATGTTGGTGGTTTGGTTGTTTTGTGGGAAATGTTTTTTTTATTTATGAAAAGTGTTTTGATTATGAAAAGTGTTTTGAAGTAAAAGGTGTTTTCAAATGCGGAAATGTTTTTTGTGTGGAAAGGGTTTTATGGGTGGAACTTTGAAATAAATGAATGATGGAAAGTTGAATGGTTGTGATAATCTTTTGTAAATGAAATGGCATGTGGTTGCTTGCGTTTTACCTAACCTTGGTTGTGGATGGCAGGGATATGTTTGTGAAAGGTTTTGTCTGGATGATAGTTGCCCAGTAGTAATAATTTGTTAAACCATTGCATGAAACATGAAAACCTAAATGGGGTTGGGGGATGATTGTTTGGTTGTTGATGCATGCTTCGTGGTAGCAGTGCCGAGGCACATGCTCAGTTTCTCTTTTTAAGAAGCCATAGGTTGGGCTGTGTGTTTGGTATATATATATATATAATTGTATCTTTGTGTTTTGTCGCACCACACCCATGTCAAGCACCTAGTGCCGAACACTCCCATTTTATGGGAGAGGGTGTTCCCCCTTAGTTACTAGCTCCATCCTGCTCCTTCTTCCATAGGCTATGATGGCTTGAGGTGAACTTACACCCAAGACTCTTCGGGTAGGTCTCGGAGGCTGTGATACTTGAGGAGACCTTTAGCCCAAGACTCTTCGGGAAGGCTTACCGTTCCCAAGAACCTTCGGGATGAGTCCCAGGTGTCTGCGGGCGGGTTAGTGGTTGTGGCCCAGGTGTGTGCGGGCGAGATGCGTGGTTGTGAGGCCCAGGTGTGTGCGGGCGGGATGCGTGGTTTGGCCCAGGTGTGTGCAGGCGGGAAGAGTGTGGTAGCGTCAGGACGTTTGCCGTTAGGAAGAGCAGCATCTAATTAAGTGGGAAATGGTGCGGGGTACCCAATACTTTTGTTCTATATATATATACTAAACTTGTTTGTGTTACTTGGTGAGTGTGACCAGTGAGGCTGGGTGGATATTTTTTCCTTGTTAGTTTCTGGTTCTTCTGTTTTCTAACGGGACCTTAGGGTGTCTCCCCACTTGTGCACGAGAGCTTTAGATTCTTCACTGAGTATACTTGTATGCTCACCCTACGTTGTTTCAGGTTTTCAGAAGGACTACCAGGGTCGTGCGGGACCCTACTTGTCAGGCAGTGGGAGTTGTGCAGTTGATGTTTTCTTGTTTTCCTTCTGGTACTGTACTCACTTGTTCTTTTGAGCGTCCTTGTACTTGTACCTTGTTATAAAAATTGTTTAAACATGCATGTGGGGTTGTTTTGGGTTTATTTATGTACACTTGTTCTTTTCCCTTTTTGGTGGTTGACTTGTCCTATTTCCCGATCCAAAATAATAAAAAGGGCAATGCCTCCCATATTTGTGAAAACTCATACCCTTGGTGCTGGTCGCCAACCCGGGGCCTACTGGAGGCGGGACTCGGGGGTCATTATCTCCCTTTCACCATTGCCTGCTCAGGAGGGGCATCTTTGGTGGGAGGGGGTCGTGACAGAATGGTATCAGAGGTGATGGTTGAGAGATAGGATGGAGTCTGGAGTTAGGCACAGTGAGGATTACTTGGGATGGTAGGGCAACAATGTTTGTTAATCTTGGTGTGTGACATAGGCCAGGGAAGACCGGCTAGGACACGGGATTTTAGGGCCCCCCGTGATCCGATGCAAGGACTCTGAGCCTACCGAACGACCAAGTGAGACTATATTGATTACAGGGTAGAGACCCTAGGGAAGGTACATGCATCATCATGTTTGTGTTTTACTTGATTTGGGTGTTCTGGGAAAGGAAAAACCTGATCCTTAATCAAGACACATTAATGAGGATGCGATTAAACCCGTGCAGGCGAGTCAGTGCCGCCTAAAGCGGATAATATCTTGACATAGGAGAGGGAGTTCCTAACTCATAGAGTTGTTGGTTTGTTTCTTGTTATGACAAGAGCCCTAAGAGGTATCTTACGGAGTGGTTGTTTGGATCCATTCATTTTCTTGGTTGGTTTTTAATTCTCGAGGACGAGAATGTTTTAAGAGTTATCTGATGTAATGGACCGGACCCCTCTGGTCCATTCCTTTGTTTAAATCGATCTGGTCAACACAACACACGTTATAATGATATTTTTTTATAATAATTGGTGACGATTTAATAAATTTTAATTGGGGTTTTGTTATAAGTGTTATACTAAATAATAATAATAATAATGTTGGCTTAATTTTTTGAATGATCCGTTAATAAAGATTTAATGAAATTTAAATTTTGAATTAAATTCAATGAGATATGAGAATAAATGAGAGATTTCATGATAATTGTGTAAAAATAATTAAATAAATGTTTAAAATGAATTTTGGGCATGCCACATGGATAATGAGGAGGATCCATTTGGTTGTGGGCGTGATGAATATTTTGGTAGGAATGAGATTGGAGAGAGAATATTAACAAGATATTAATAACGATATGAAATAAAAGGAGAGGCGCACCAATAAAATAATGATTGGAGAGAGAATTAGATTGGAGAGAGAAAAGGATTAAATGAAATAACGATTTAATATTTAAACAAATAAAATAAATAATTTAAAGAGGAGTCAATCATGGGACGTGTTGAACATGGAGAAAAGAAAGTGGGAGGCGCCACTTGTGGAGTGAGTTAATGATTTGAAATAAATTGGAGAGAGAGAGTGAGAATTAAAAGAGAAGTAATAAAAGAAGAGAAAATGAAATCAATTAAGGAGAAAAGGAGAAAGGCGCACCAAATTGGAGAGAGAGGGTTGGGTGGATTTAGGTATTTGAAATAAATCAATTAAAAATAATAATATAATAATCATGTTAATGTTTTTGTAGGTAAAACACTTTTTCGACCATAACTTATTTGTGTGACCTCGGATTCATGAACCGTCTGCGGTAGTGTGACCCTGACATCAAGACAGAAATTATGAGTCCCACATTGGAGGACTTTTTCGGGGTTTCTGATTGGGTGCCCGAAGCGGTTGGTAAATAATAGATTTAATATTATTATTAAATCTTTGGCTCGTCATAACTTCCATGTGCGACGTCCGATTGGATTCTCATCAGTGGAGATGTGTTCCAATAATAAATACGATCAATTCAGTCTAATGTTTAATATTAAATTATGGTTCGTGTCTCGGGTCCATGAGACACCCAATAAAAATGATTTTGTTATTATTACGGGATCTTGTATCCAACGTATCTCCCTCATATGGTATCGGAATGACGACCCGTCAGCGACAACATAACCCTGAAATTATTACGATCATTTTAAGACCAGTAATGAAAACCTTTTTATGACTCATGTCTCGGGTCAACGAAACACCAAGTATTAATAGAATTATCATTATTATTAAAACACATGGAAACCGCGTGACATGTTGTGTGTTGACTAGTCAAAACGCGTAACGGGTGTATGGTCACACCGTGTGTTCATCAATACACGCTGCATACTTTTTTAACTATTTGTTTCCTATATAATAAAGGGTCGCGGATTATTTCCAGACCAATCTCTTCTTCTCCGCACGACGACACTCTTGGATGATCAAGAAGTCTTCCTCCTCTAACTTCTTTACCCGAGCTCCGAATTACGATCCGTCAGCGGCCACAGGATCGTAGCGACGAGACGAAGCTTCTAATCTCGGACTTGTCAATTTTCCTTCCAGCCTTCCTTCTCCAGCTTCCATCCTAGGAGGCGTTTGTCGGGTTTTGCGGTGGCGGAGGACAGCGAAGGATGTCGTCGGAAGCGACGTGATCGGGACCTTTTGAGGTAGGGGGTTACCTTCGTCTCTCTATTTGGTGCAACATGCGGGGTGGGATATTTTTCTTTTTTTCCATGGGATGCAGTTGAACTTTAAATAAATATAATAACTGGATAAAGAAGGGTTTGGGGTTTTTTGCTGTTTCTATTGCCTTCCAGTTTCTTTATCTTCTGATTGTGATTTTGGATTGAAAGGCCTTTGCCTACTGAAAATCAAGGCCGTTGGTGGCCTTTGCGTGCGCAATTGATATCTGAATTGTTTTTCGTTGGTTTTGTTAAAACATGGAAAATGGATAAGCACGTAAAGACTGACTGATTAAATGAGAATGAAAACCTTGTGTGATCACCCCGGTTGAACAAAATTAGAATAATGAACATGTTGGTGGTTTGGTTGTTTTGTGGGAAATGTTTTTTTTATTTATGAAAAGTGTTTTGATTATGAAAAGTGTTTTGAAGTAAAAGGTGTTTTCAAATGCGGAAATGTTTTGTGTGTGGAAAGGGTTTTATGTGTGGAACTTTGAAATAAATGAATGATGGAATATTGTATGGTTGTGATAATCTTTTGTAAATGAAATGGCATGTGGTTGCTTGCGTTTTACCTAACCTTGGTTGTGGATGGCAGGGATATGTTTGTGAAAGGTTTTTTCTGGATGATAGTTGCCCAGTAGTAATAATTTGTTAAACCATTGCATGAAACATGAAAACCTAAATGGGGTTGGGGGATGATTGTTTGGTTGTTGATGCATGATTCGTGGTAGCAGTGCCGAGGCTCATGCTCAGTTTCTCTTTTTAGGAAGCCATAGGTTGGGCTGTGTGTTTGGTATATGTATATATATAATTGTATCTTTGTGTTTTGTCGCACCACACCCATGTCAAGCACCTAGTGCCGAACACTCCCATTTTATGGGAGAGGGTGTTCCCCCTTAGTTACTAGCTCCTTCCTGCTCCTTCTTCCATAGGCTATGATGACTTGAGGTGACCTTACACTCAAGACTCTTCGGGTAGGTCTCGGAGGCTGTGATGGCTTGAGGCGACCTTTAGCCCAAGACCCTTCGGGCAGGATTACCATTCCCAAGAACCTTCGGGATGAGGCCCAGGTGTGTGCGGGCGGGATGCGTGGTTTGGCCCAGGTGTGTGCGGGTGGGAAGAGTGTGGTAGCGTCAGGACGTTTGCCGGTAGGAAGAGCAGCATCTAATTAAGTGGGAAATGGTGCGGGGTACCCAATACTTTTGTTCTATATATATATATACTAAACTTGTTTGTGTTACTTGGTGAGTGTGACCAGTGAGGCTGGGTGGATAGTTTTTCCTTGTTAGTTTCTGGTTCTTCTGTTTTCTCACGGGACCTTAGGGTGTCTCCCCACTTGTGCACGAGAGCTTTAGGTTCTCTACTGAGTATACTTGTATGCTCACCCTACGTTGTTTCAGGTTTTCAGGAGGACTACCAGGGCCGCGCGGGACCCTACTAGTCAGGCAGTGGGAGTTGTGCAGTTGTTGTTTTCTTGTTTTCCTTTTGGTACTGTACTCACTTGTACTTTTGAGCTTCCTTGTACTTGTACCCTATTATAAAAATTGTTTAAACATGCATGTGGGCTTGTTTTGGGTTTATTTATGTACACTTGTTATTTTCCATTTTTGGTGGTTGACTTGTCCTTTTTCCCAATCCAAAATAATAAAAAGGGTGATGCCTCCCATATTTGTGAAAACTCATACCCTTAGTGCTAGTCGCCAACCCGGGGCCTACTGGAGGCGGGACTCGGGGGTCATTATCTCCCTTTCATCATTGCCAGATCAGGAGGGGCATATTTGGTTGGAGGGGGTCGTGACATTATTTTTACTAACTATAAATTATTAAATAAATTATTTTGATAATATAGATTTTGATATAAAAAACCAAAACTAGAATTTTTCAAAGCTATACAGTTTATATCACAATAATAATTTTATGAATGTCATAATTTTTGAAATAAAATATATTTCAATATAATATTGTTCTAAATTATTAATTATTTAATATATATGATGATATAATATTACAATGTCAAATATAATTATTATTAAGGTCAAAAAAGTTTTATTGTTAAAAAATTGGTATTTCTCAATAAATATATATTTTTAATTTAAATGTGTAAATTTACCTATATAGAGAATTATTTTGATAAAATAATTTTTATTTTTGAAATATGAATCTAAAAATTATTCAATGGTGGTTTTTTAAAAATTTTCTTAGATAATGGATTTTTATGTAAAAATTAAACATGTTCTAATTATACAGTGTATGTTATGGAATCATAAAAATCCAAAAAAAGATAAATAAATTCCATAAAACATATGAAAAAATAAATATATGACCTTTTAAATAGTGTTTTATGAGTTTATTTGAAATTTTTTTATTAACCCTTTATGAAGCCTAAAAAACCTATATTATATTTTAATGTATTAAAATAAATTCATTATTAACATGACGAAATTCCACATCACCAAGGGTATTGTATTAAAAATTTGGGTTCTGATCCTTATAAAATAATGAAAACTATTTCACTATAGTAAAAAACATGGGAATGAATCATGGGACGGATCGTGGTTTTCAATATGTTATTGTATTTTCCAAAACCAATGTTTGGGAAATAATAATGAACTCCACTTTCTTTTCAGATTTAAACCCCCCTGACACTCCCATGATCTATCACTAGAAATAAATTAAACATTACTATACTCTATGCCAATTTCTTCGGATCCCTCCCAAGGTTCCCTAATTATCTTAACAAATCCATTGACGCTTTTAGAACCACTCTCTAATTTTAAGGGATCCACTATTTTTTTTGCTTTATTCAATATATTCTTTTTTGTTATGCCTTATATTTTCCATTCAATCACCTAGGGGTATGTTATGGAACATCCCTATAACATTACTAATTATATTAAAGTGATAATTGAACCATTTATCTATTTAATCACTCTGATGTACATTTATATACCCCCTATTTTCTGGGGAAATTTCACTCTGATTTTCCATGAACAACATTTGATTAGTGAATTACCATTCCCATTTACACTAAAAGGAATTTAATTCAGAGAAATTATCCATAACTGATGGAGTAATTCCATTTATGTGACCCAAAATAATTTATCATGGAATTAAAATTGATGAAATTCATTTTTTTGTTATATGACCTATGTGAAAAACAAAAGCATGTATTTAAAAAGAAAATGCATGGTTTACCTAGATAGTACTCCAATGAATTAGGTAATTTTGTAGCCTCCTAAGTCATCTTGTAAAGAATTATAGAGTAATAACAATCAATTTTGACACATTGTACACCATGTTATGATTTCTTAGCAGTTATACTTGTCCAATTTTTATAATTTCATGTTTAATGTTGATTCCACTTTTCCATATTACCTCTATGTTATCATGTTTCAACATGCCTTATTGTTCAATATTATGATTTTCACACCATTTTTTTCCCATTGGAATTACAATTCACTAACATGTAATAATTTCATCATATTATTATTATTTTACTCCCTTTGCTATCTTCATAGATTAGCACTTCAAAATGTACATCCCTATGAAATCCCATATTGTTTTCTAAGATCAATGAATTCAAAGAGCATGTTAAGGAGGATTCGTAATGTTGTCGAATCTAGTTATAAAATTATTATGATATTAACCTAATTCTCAAATACACTAGGATTTATTGCTATTTGGTTTTAATTATTATTACCATTAAGTAATAAATAATGAAATAATTTTTTATAAATCTAAGGTTTTAAATATTTTTAATCAAATTTATATTTATTTATTTTTTGTATTAGTATTAGGAAATAGTAAAGAGATCCTTAGGGATAGTAATTAACAATAGAATACATCCCAATTTTTTTTTAATGTATTGATTAATTGGTTTCAAAGAAAATACATCCCTATATGGATACTAAATGTGAATGTGGCTCTGGTACATATGTACCTAGGCGTAACAACCTCAATAACAACATATTGTGCAAAACTGGACTAGGAAGTAGTGCAAAAAAACATTCCATTCTGCATTCCTTGTTTGATATTTATGGGGGATGTGCTTTGGTAAATTTACAAGCTCACTAAGAACCATAATTAAAGGAAGTATTCATTCATTATTTTATTTTAGGAAACACATCATGTATAATATAGAATTATTCATTGAAATTCTTAGGATATCAAGTTCATGTAATCTGTGAGTTATCCATTTAATGTTCATAGTTTCCCTTTTATGTTTCTAATAATTTAATAATTATCATCCCTAATTCTCCCTTTATTATATCCAATGATTTTAAATAGGAGATTCCATGCCAATAACCAATGTGAGGGACAATGCGATGAATGACCAAACTAGGTACCAAAGGTGGTGGAACTGGAATCATTAACATTGGAATGATAATTTCTCAATTGATTGTTATTTTCAACCAAAACATGAATAATAGGGAACACCAACACCCCTAAAAATGTTCATGTTACAATTAAGACATTTATGTGATAATGGCATCAAATATTTGGTGTATCTTTTGATACCTTCATTATAGAATAGTGGATCAGATCCATTGGGAAGATCATATATTTCCTTCAATGATCTATGAAAGTGATGTTCATGTTGGTTGTTAATTACACAGAAGGAGATTCTGATCAATGGTGGACCATGGTCTTGAATATGAAGCATAAGATGGATATCAAAGTGATGGAGTGGATAGAATTCTTGAATGTCACATTTGATAAATATTTTCATTACACCATTGAATTGAAAATATGGAAGGAATTACATAGCCATAAAAAATAATGGAAAATATACCAGGATGTACAAGTACTACATGATAATAATTTCATGATACATCTCAAGATTTTTTATTAACCCTAAATGTAATGTTCAATTCATCTTTAGTTGACTTAAAATGTGTTTACGAAAAGCCTTATCCATTCTAGACATTGATAATTATGAGTAAACTATACGATGTTCTATCAAATCTGAAATATTGGTTATTAAATATCATGTGTATCATAGTTATAAGATTGTGAAACTAGAGTTTAATTTTTGTGGTTCAATGGAAAAAACCATCAGTGGAATGAAATTCCCAAATCTCACCTATCAGATGTCTGGGAAGATGAAACCCAGAAATTTCCTAAAGGGAATAATGTAATGCTCTTGTAAACCCACATCGAGAAGAACAATTTTTTCAATTCAAATAAACACATGAATTATAGAAACTGATTCCCTAATCTATGGTTTTTTTGAGAAAATCAATGCTAACGACCTCTAAAATAGCTAGGGGAGATTATTCCATTACAAAAAAGGTGGTGGATCCTCATAATGAAATGGTGATAGGTATGGTATTTATTCATTAAAAAATCACAACACATACATTTTAATTATAGTTATACAATGTTCTTCATATCATGTATGTTTATAAGAACTATTCAAACACCACTGCCAAGAATCATGGTTGAGTTGTTAGGGAAAATGATAAACGAGGAAATAAATGAACCCCAAGAATATAACTCCTCCCCTACCCATATATTAAATTTTAAATACTTATTGAACCTTTTTAGTATCTCATTAGTGTAGTTTTATGAAATTATATTTATGGACTATGATTCTTCTTATTGTGAAAACACAAGTATCTGGGAGAAGGAAATTATCCTCCCTATAGTGATATGACCTACAATTTTGTATAAGTGCAAGGATGAGGATCAATCTTATTTGGTAGTATCTCAATGATGGATATTATTTTCTTTAGATCAAGAACATGTATATAAAATTAATTATACTAAAGAAAAGATCATCCTTTATGAAATTCCTATTGCGAGGGAAGTCACTGTTATTATTTCAAATATAAATTATGGCCTTCCTCAAATCCTTGAGGTTATGTCATCAATGAAGCTTAAACAAAAATATTATCCTATATCCAATACCCCCATATAGAATTATTATTTTTGAACTTTATGATTCGAAGAAGAAAGATTCAGATAATTAAGAGAAAGGGTTTATTCGACCATTTGCTTCAATTTGGGGTGCACTAGTCCTCTTTGTGAAGAGAAAGGATTGGACAAGGTTCATTGGTATTTATTATTGAAAGCTTATCATGACCATGAACAAGTACTCTATATCACAGACTTATGACTTTTTTTCATAAACCATGTAGAGCTTAAAATTTCTCTAAAATAATCTTTTGTTGGGATACTACCATATAAATGTGATGAAAGAGGATATATCTAAGAATGCTTTTCATAATAGGAATTTTAACTAAGAGTTCATAGTGATTCTATTTATAATAACTCATTTCCATAAATATTAATTAAATTTTTGAATATTTTATTTGGTTATTTCTTTAATAATTATTAATTATTATTTATTACTGATATTTCTATCTACTCTAAATGTGAGGAACATGAGGATCATTTGAATACTCTATAGAGAAACTAGAGAAAAGAAAATAAGTATGAAAAGTATTTTAAATGGGTGAGTTGTCTTGATAAAGTTTCATTCCAAGGAAATATTATCACCAAATAATGGATATTAATGCATCCATTAAAACAAATGATGTTTGAAGGGTGGAATAAACTATCCCTAGTGATGGTAATTTATAGTTTTCTTGTATTATCTGGGTAATTTCATTGATTTTTGAAAAAAGTATCCTGATTTTGAAGACCCCTAACCATGAAAACTAGTTTTGAATTCATGTTTTTTGGATTAAAAAATGTGAATAATGCATTAAAGATATAAATAAGGGTCTCATCACTACACTTTGGTTCACATAACCCACAAAAAATGATGGTTTTTTGATCTATAACAATGTGTCTAAAATGGGATTAGGTATTGTAATCATTAATAATGAAAAGGTTATAACCTATGCCTCTTAAAAAGTATTTATACATTAGAATAAGTACCTATTTCATGATTTTCAATTGGATGTAATGATCCTCAAATTTATAATTTGGGTTCATTATCTCCATGGGGAGAGGTATGATATATATATCAACCATAAAATCCTTGGGTATATATTTTCAAAAAATGGGCTTAATATATACTAATAAAGGATATTTGGGATGATCAAAGATTATAGATTATCAATCCATTTCCATATTTTGAACGAAAAAAAATTGGTTGATTCTATTTAGTAAAAATGGTTACGAAACTCTATCCCTGATGAGGATTAAAAGTGATCCAATTTTCTTAGAAATGAAAGAGATGCATATTATAATAATAATAGGATATTAATCCTAAAGTTATAATTCATATTTTCAATCATATATTGATAAAATTATACAAAAGTGTTAGAAAGATAAAGAGTTTCTATAAAAGAGTGTAGTGAACATTTTGATTTTCAATTTTTCTATAGATGGATTCATAAGGCTTGGAATCTAGATATGTGTCTATTCAAAACCAAAAATTAAGAGTTTATTTTTTATGATTAACATAGCTCGTCCTTATCTATTTATATATGAATCAATAATATGTATATATATTTGAAGAAATTATTCTCTTGGGGTAACATGTTGAGAGAGATTGCATAGTTTGTATCTTGATTCTTGGTATTCCAAAAAGTCATTGTTGAATGAAAAATACATAAGGGTATGATACAAAAATTTTCTATACCAATATGTAATTGGAAAAACAATACTAGGGATTTAATTCATAGTTCTTCCAATGAACCAAAATGAAATAACACCATTTGTGTAGTGGTTGATCTTATTAGAAAGTATGTTAATTAAATTACCAAAAAGTTAGATTTCCCTCTCCACCAAATCTCCTCTAAATAAATTAAGAATGTGATAAAATTTTATGGAGTTCCAATATCTATTGTTTTTTACTCATATCCATGGGTTTTTTGAGGTCATGGAGAAGAATTAAACAAGCATTGAATACAAAACCAGACAATGGTACTTTTTATCACCCTCAGAAAGATTGTTTGTAAGAAATGACCATTAAAACTATGGAATATATGCTGAGATCATACTAAATGGATTTTCAAGGATATTAGGATCAACACCTTCCCAAAGTGGAATATTCTTATAAAAAACAATTTCAATTATATTATTGAAAATTCAAATTATAAGGATCTATATGGGATAAGTTTTCAGACTCCAACATGTTGGGATAATGTTGGATTTATGGTGTTAATGGAATATTTCATTATAAAAGATATGATAGTGGAGTTAAAATCCATTCAGTGTCATATGAAATCTACAAAAAAATATCAACCCAAAATCATTGGATAGAATCATCATCAATACATAGAGTGTGAGGTTGGTGATAATTTTCTCTTTTATATATCATCATGGAATAAATCCACGAGTTTTTAAAAGAAATGAAATATTAGTTTAATATACATAACCTCTTTTATGTTTTTGATCCCATAAGAACTATGGAATATCAACTAAAACTCTTACATTACATATTTGAAGTACATGTGCTCCATGTATCCTTCTTGAGGAAGTACGTACAATACATGACTCATGTAAAAAATCTAGATGTGTTTCCAATGGATAAATATCGATCATAAGAATAAAAACCAGTGAAGATAATATATAAAAGAGGAAATGTTCTAATAAATAAGTCAACTCATCCAGAAAAATTGTTGTGGTGGAACCATAATTTTTGTGATGCAACTTGGGAACATGAAGAGGTAATGAAATTAAAGTACCCATATAGTTTTTAGTGTATGAATGAAAATTTCAATGGAATTTTTTTAAATTGGATACAAACGTAATGAAACGAACATTTATAAATTAAATTCTAATTGAGATTAAACTAATTTTATTATTATATTATATAGTTATAGAAAATACACAAAATTCATTGGTTATTTTGAATAGTTATATGTTATATCAGATTTAAAAACACATTAAGAAGTATAACCACAGATGATTTATCAATTTTATAGTGATCATATGAGTATTTTTTATTAATGATTATGATAAATTCTTATGGACACATATAAAAGATGTGATTTCCTCTACTAATAGGATGAATAACTATGAACCCCATATTTTAGAGAATTTGAGGGAGATAATATCACTCGTACATTCCGTTTAAAAATCCCATGTCAATATCGAACAAAAATATAATGATCAAAACTATTTATGAGATAAGTTCAAGCAATTTGATACCATGTCCCAAATAATGTTTGATGAACAGCCTAATGAGATTCTTATAATAGTGCACCTTACCCTTTGGTATTCTCATAAATAAGTGATATTTTTATAAAAAAATATTTTTAAATTTTATTTATATATTATGAATTATAATATATTATTACAATGTCAAATATTTTTTTAAGGTCTAGAAAAACATTAATGTATAACAAGCCATATTTACCAATAAATGTATATTTTAAATTTAAATGGGTAAATAATCATATATATAGAATTATTTTAATAAAATAAATATTATTTATTTAATAAGAATAGTGAAATTAAACCACATTTCCAATTTCTTAATATTGAGAGGATGTTTTTTGGTCCAAATTAATTATGGAATTAATATAAAGTGTATATTAAGACATCATAGTATCCCAAAGGTGTTGTAATAAATTCCATTAAAAATATCCACAGAAAATATAAATTCTTGTTAAAATAATATTTTTAATTTATTTTATTAATATTATAAATAGTTTACGAATAATTAAAAAATGATATTACATTTTACAGTTTCAAAATAAATTCATTATAAACATTACTCAATTCCACATCCCAAATGTATTATTTTAATGAGTTATATTTAGAGAAATTTTAAATAATTAAAAACATTTAACATTGGTATAGACCGTTGGAATAAACCATTGTAATGTTTTTGGTTTTGAGAACATTATAATATAGAGTCCAAAACCAATGTTTGACAAATAATAAAGAAATTCCCTCCATTTTCGTCTAAAAAATCCCATAAATCCAAATTTATCTTCAATCAAAAACCATAGAGAATAACTATGATATTATCCTTCTTATCCATATTTTCCCCAAGGTTCCCCCAAGATTTCATAAAGCTCCTCCAAATCTATTGGAAAAAACCTCCCAAGGTAAGGGATATTCTCTTTCTCCACATTATTCCAGATCCTCTTTTATGTTTTGTATCTTCAATTAAATGATTTCTTGTTGGGGTATGTTCTCACACATTCCTATTACTAATGATAAAATATTCACGTGAGGATAGATCCATTTCAATCTCATCATTCCCTCTAACAAAAATTTTTGTACCTCAGTTTTTCTATCCAAATTTTACTACAATTTCCCATGAAAACTTTTTTTTAGTGAATACCCATTCCCATTTCCACTCAAATATATTCTCATTAATGTTATTATCATTAATTTATTCTGAAAATCCATTTTCTAACCACACTACTATATCAGGGGATTAAAACTTATTTAAATGTATTTTTATGTTTCGTGATCAATGTGAAATACTTTCTCATTTACATGACATAGAAATTAAAGATGTGCCCAGAGAGCACTCTAATGCAATGGGTAATGTTTTCGTCTCATGAGAAACTATGTAGGGTATTAGGGATTAAATCTAATCCATTATGAGAAATTTTTCATCATGTCATATTTCATGGTTGATTTACTTATCCTATTTTTATGATGTTATGTTTTATGTTGTTACCACATTCTTATATTTCAATTATGTTATTATGTTGTATCATGAATTATTTTTCAAAACTATGAGTATCATACTTTTTTATATCACATTGTGGTTACTATTGACTATAATGTAATACATTCACTATCTTGTGATTTTTTACACCCCTGAAGGGAATAATAGATCTCCCATTTAATTTTTATATCACCATGTTATCTCATGAAGTTTCAAAAGATTTATGAATTCATTAATGCATGGAAAAGATGTTTTCAATAATGATGTTATATCCATGTAGCCTGTTTTTATGATATGTAATTAATTAAAAAATACACTTGGAATAAATATCATCAAGTATGTATTAGGTGAACCTTTATGTAATAAATAATGACTTAATGTTTGATAAAACCATGGGTCATCATATGAGTTGTCCTTACATGATTGATTGAGTCCTGGGTGAAATAGTTAAATGCTTCAATTTATTGAGAGAGACTATATAGAAAACAATTATTTTTCTAGTATATTCTATATGAAATATCAAATGATAGAATCCTATTAATATTTATTATTTGAATTATGGATTTTTTTGGAAACTATGGATTCATTAATATTGATGATTTGAAAATTTACAAGAAGGCATGGAAATCGGAATCCACTAATATAATTGTTTGTCTGATAATTTTTTTTGCCATATATTATAAAAGCTAAAAGAACACAATATGTAATTATGGTAATGTCATACATTATTAACATATGGAGATTTTCATAATCATTTTACCACAATTTTCACATGAGTTTCAATATTTTAGACCCTGAATTTTTTTGATGTATGATTTACTATATATATCATTATATATCCATAATATTAAATGGATGATTACTGGAAAATATTACTAGAGGATAGTTAAAATATGGAAAAATTACTGTCATCTTATGAACCTAATTAATTTTCATGGAGCCTGGGATTAGAGAATTAAATATTTTCTACTTGTTTTTGTAGGAAGATTTTTGAAGTCCTATATGAATTATTCAAGGTTTATCACACAAGAATATAAGTCCTATTAATATTACTATTTATTCTGTGTGTGATGTGATTACTCTATTGATTATATCACCAATTTTTTGTATTTTTTCACCTAGATTTTGTGATCATGTTGCTGTAAAAAATGTAATGAAATGAATGGCCATTTCACCAAACAAAATAGATGTTATAAATGATTTTCTACATAGACTCAATGATCATTAAATATCAATAATTTTGGGAATAAGAAATAAAAATATCCTAAGTTACTTCTCAAGACGTGTTCTTGAAGTCATGAGGCCCATTGAACGACTGAATTCTAACATTCCCAACAATACTAGAAAAAATCAAACAAGATGTCCATAACCGAGAACAGTTGCATAAAATATGATCAATGCTCCTACATGACATTTTTTTACATTCCTTCAATCATAAATTCTCTTGAAGTCATATTACATGGAATATGTGATTTATACATTAATGCTCAAAGATATGGGAGAAATCCTGAATATTCCAAAAATGTTTTTGATGTGAAATGAAATGTTCACAACTAGAGTAAGTGGGAATATGTGTTCTACTATATTCAATGTGGGATGGGGGGGATTCCCTTCTACTATAATGGTTGACTATTTTTATATCCTCCTTGGGATAATTATTTATTTTTATGTGGGATTTAATGTAGTGTTTTTGGGGTGGTGGTTAGTTTGTACTCGTACTATATATTTTCGAATGGAAGGAGTGAATAACTATATAAGGGTAAAGTCATCAATAGTTTATTATCTGGATGGGGAATGTTTTAGAGGGTATGGTATATTAAACATAGTTTTTTAATTAATTTGGTGGTATTAAGTTATTTATATTCAATTATATTTGGAATCATGGAGACATGGTCCTTGGGTAAATCCTTCTTACTACCAAAGGAATTGGTCTTCTATATAGATTCTTCTTCTACCTCGATCTCCTTATACACTTTTATTAATACCCTGTGTTTTTAGTTCTTATACAATGGTACATGTTTCCTTAATCTTTTTATTATGTAAAACTATTATTAAGCTAGAGAAGTAATAGTTTATCACATAATGTACATTAGTCATGAATAAAATTCTACCAATAACTTTTTCACTATCGATTCTCTTAATTTTTATATCATCCAACACATTGAATTTTGATTTATTATAATGTCTTGAGATATGTAATTTTTTAATGTGCAGAGGTATTTAAGATGTTATAAGAAATTTTACAATTTTCGAACAATATAGATCCTCTCCTTCAATCTGATAGAGTTTCACACCTACTATGAGCCCTGAAGTGGTTCTCTATTTGGAGTTCCAAAATTTTATCTTGTATGCTCACATATAAATCTTTTAAAAACTACTTTAAGCACAATAAAAATTAAATTATATTCAACTTTATTCATAAGGTGCTTATGCGTTACATGATTAGAGCATATTGTTTAAATTTTTTCATGGAAAATATGGTATATATTTTTCTAAAGGAGATATAATTTTAAGAAATTCCTTTAGTGTTTATTTAATTAATATAGGTAAAATATAATTTCTTCATGAAACATCTATAACATTAACTATTCCAAAAACTAATTGTGAAATAAAAAACCATTATAGCTTCAATGAATGTATTATAGAACATTTCTAAATGGTGTTCCCAATTTTGGGATTGAATTACCAGATTTTGAATTTAATTTTCTCTCTATGTCATAATTTTCTCCAAGAATAATAAAATATAATGTCAATATATTTTCCAAATTATAAATGGTAAATATAATATTTTTAATTTTCCTAATTAATCGTCTATAAAAAAAATAAATGACCAAATAAGGATATAAAAAATTCAAATAAGAAGGGAAGGGTTGTAGTGATGGATTTAATATTTCATCAGTCACATTCAATCCAATTATGTTAAATCACTCGCCATGGTACAATTAGTTTTTATTAAAGGAATCATAAATTTTAAAATTTTATGTTTTCTTTTTCTATGAATCTTTTAAAACCACATTAATATTTTATCTAAATGATCAAATGAATTTCCAAACAATGTGAAATTATCTAAAAATATATCCAGAAAAATCTCAATCAAGCTAGAGAATACACATACCATGAATCTATAAAAATAAATAGGTGTATTTTATAAAATGAAAGGAATAATTTTTAATTGAAATGTGTTATAAGGATAGGTAATTTTTTTTCTACTGACCATTAAGAGAAATGACCAGTTAAATATACATTGAAAATCCTTTAATAAAATATTATTGAGCCTTTCTTAATAGTTGTCTAAGAAGTTTTTTTATTGAATGATATTAAAAATGGATCATTAATAATATATTTAACCAATCAAATATATTCAATACAATATAAAACTATTCCACACTCTCACCAAAATCCATTAATTTCTTCCCACTTGTCAAGGTTTGTAGATTACTTTTTTGGCATAATGTGAATGGGGTAACCCACCATATGTTAAAAATGGAATCTATGTTTCATTCTTCTAGAAATTTCTATATATATTTATGTATACCTCCAACATTGTCGTATTTAGTCTCATTTTTTCATTTTTTATTGGATTGGAACTATCTTCTTATAGGATCTTGTTCATTGATCCATGGAATAATGTCAGGTATGTCACCTATAGTCTGTCATATTTCTTTAAACATATCACCCAAAAATTATTATTAGTTCTTTTAGGGGTTAATATTTTATCAATTATCATCAGTATCTTTTATCATCCCATTATCAATACAAACTTTATATTTTTTTGGTTGTTTCAATTCATGATTTTATGTTTTATTTCAAGATGGTTAAAACTTATGTTCAAATATCGTATAATCTATTTCAACATAAATTTATAAAAAAAATCAAACCCATCAAGAAAAAATTATCTATATCATTACCATGTTCTTAAATAGTAATTTCAGTTTACATACATTCATATCCCATAAAATTGTTAAATCTCAATTTTTTACAAAGATTTATAATCTTTTAAAACCAATTATTTTCTAGTTTTGATGTAAATTCATTCATTTGTGAAAAATGAATGTTATTATGTAATCTCTATTGAATATATAATAATGAAATGTAATACTTTATCTTCAAATTCCATATATATTATTCCTTTATTAAATATGATAATTATCATATTTTTCATCAAAAATTGTTTTTCTGATAAAAATTCATACCTAATAGGTACTCTTTCTTATTCCATGTCAAGAACATATAAATTATCTTGAAATAACATATTATGAAATTTCCATTACACATGTTCTTTAAATATATCTGGGAATGTAGTAACTCAATTTTCTAACTGAAATATCATTCAGGACAGTCTGATCTCTCAATTATGTAAATGTAATAATAAATAACGACTAATTACCTTAATGAAAGTTTTTAAATAACATAAAAAATATATTAATAAAAACCAATCATATAATTAATAGATAATATACCAAGTACATAATATTTTATAGGCAATGTAGGTGTTTTTTTAGTTGACATGTTTTTTCGTAAGGATACTCTCTCATTCATTGAATATTCTTTTTCATAGTGAACAATTATTTTAGGAACATTTAATATTTGAGAATAATTTTAATATATTCTAGAAGAGTTATATTGAATTCAACATTCTTGAATGTGTCTATTTTTTTTTAAATCCCACCTCAAAAAAATTCTTACATTGAATCATTCATGTGAGAAAGGAAAACTAAATGTTTTTCCCATGTTTTAACTATTTCTCAGGTGCAATTTCTAAATTTTCTGCATTCTATTAAAAATTTCCCCTATACTTTTACGTGTTAGTTATTTTCATAATTTTGGTTTTAGATAATTTTTAATTTTCATTTCAATTCTTGTTGTTACTAAACTAACGTTATCCTAGTTATTTTTTAATGTTTTATACGAGAAATTCATAGGATTGTTAGTCAATATTTACACAATATTCATGAACTATTTTTTTTAAATTTATTCATTTTATTTTTATATCCACTATGTTTAGATTTGGTGGGTAATGGATTTGAGGTTGAGATGTAAAGGAGGGTCTTTATGTGATTTCCATTTTTAAAATAGAGAATATTAGAATTTTTTTTGTTTCATAGCTTTAAATGTTATTGAAATGGTGTAGGTTAATTGAATTGTTATTGAAATAGAATATATGCTTCATTTTGTTGATTTAAATATATATAAATAACATATGAGTTATTTATCAACCCTTTTTTATTTCTGGTCAACTTAAATGGTCCTTATTCATAGATGACAAAACTATCAATATCCTGTTGTTGATTATACTAGTCTATGAGGTCACATAGAGAAGACAAGGACATAAAATATAAGGGGTATTGGTTGGTCAATACAATGATTAAGAGTCAATTTTCATTCAAAAATTTACAGTCCTAAATTATATTCAATCAAAAATAGTTTAATAGACATTATCTTGTGAAATTATTTGGGGTTAGTACCTCTTCTGGTAAATTATTGGGAATAAAAAACTATCCTTTATATGACTCATTTGGGTTCGCTAGTGTGTTTTAATTTAGAGTTCATACATTATTTTTATCTCACTATTTTTAGGCCATTTTTGAGTAAAACTATAAATTTATGTTCCTCAATGAACGATAAAAAAACATGTATGAATTTTCTTAAATACCTCTAACTACTTATAGATTATATATCATTACATTTTCATGATTTAATATATCCCTTTTTTCAAGGCACTAATCCTTCAGTTTAAAATAATCAATGATATAATTTTTATGGTGTTAAACCTTGCTTGTGGCATAACCTAGTTACATGTTATATATCCACTCCTTAGAAACAACTTCATGTACGAATGAGAATACCTTTCATTTTACTTATTAGAATTCCAAAAATCTAACTTCAATTTAATACTTTCTATAGTGAAGTTATTATTTTATTTTATTGGATCATCTCATACAAGGCCATGTGACATAGTCTATAATTTGTATAGTCCATCATTAAATTCTGATTTATCATGTAAATCATGTTATATAACTAGTTATTTTTATTTATAAACCTTTGTGCATTTGGGTGTCCTATGTTATGACATTCGTTCTCTTTTGTGACATTAATGTAAAATTAAATATCAAAGATTAATCATTTGAGTCTATCAATGCCATAGTTAAAAATTTAATTTATAATTTCTAAATATTTCTCAATTATTTTTTTCTTTATAGGAACATTCTACTAGTTCAGAATGGTGATGAAAAAGATAAAGACACAAGAGGTAGCTGAATTGTGTTCTTCAAAAAATTTGATATAATATGAAAACCTCTCATGTTAAGTAGTGGAGATTTAATTCTCTCTTAAATACAATTGATAAGTAGAAATAAATAAAGAAAATTAACATAATGATTTATAGGGGTAAATGGTAAAAATATCCCTTATTCCACTCCATTGACAATATCATAGTGATTTTGGTTATTTCAATAGTTACATCCTATTATCAAAAGATAATAAAAACATATTGAATGTGGCTGAAGCCTATAAAATTATTTTATATGTATTTATTGTTCATTTATGGGGAACTGAAAATCCATAAATTAGTATAAGTAGCCTATACTTTACCATGATTTAGTCCGAGCAGTCAAAACTCCAATAAATCAATAACTATTTTTTAGATTTAGAAAACAAGTTAAACATCATTATTTTATAATAAAAATGATAGATTTAATTATTTTGTAATAATAAATGAGAACAATAAAATCTTCAATGTTGCACAAAATTTCTTAATAAAGTATCAGATAAAATAACAGACATATTTTTAAACATGTTTTTCTCTATAGTGTGTCTCTGAGAAATGCTACAATTATAATGGAAAAGTGGATGCTCCAATATGATTATGTTACATCGACAACAATAGTTTTTATTCAATCAGATAGATCAAAACATGTATGCCTCCATAGTGTGGTTTTGAAGGAAATTGCACACATAGTTTTATCAAAAACAACTTCTCTTGATGTATATATAATGTATATTTCCTTTTTTTATTTCGATGAAGAACATATCAATATTTACACTATAGTTTGGAGAACTCCAGTTCCCTCTATATCAAGAATGATTACTCAATAATTAATGAATATTTTAATTTGAAATCATTTAAGAGAGTTTTAACACCGTGTAAGAATATGAATGATTTTCATCTGATTAATATGATCCCCATAATCAACAATAATGTGTCTTTGAATAGATATTTACATCCATCAAGGAAATTTTGTAAATCATGGATAATATAATAGATTTAAAACTCTGTCATTGAATAGTTAAATGTTGGGTTTCTTCATTTTTCAATAAAACCCCAAAAATAAGGTTGAAAATGTATGGTTCTTTCCAATCATATGGTTGATGATGTATGGTTGTCAAAAAATGTATGGATGATGAACTTTACTTTCCATTCCTCAAATGTAGTGTTTCTTTCCAATGTAAGGTATATTATACATAATTTTTTTACCAAATGTAGGATTTGTAATTCTTATATCGATATTAAAAAAACAGGGCAAGAACAATGTTTCCTAAATATTTTCAAAAACACATCCACAGTACTTTAATAAAAATTTTCCGAGGGAATAAATAATTCAATTTATTTCCTCAATAAATACGTAGAAAAATATTATTTTCTACAAATTAAATTAAATTAAAATTAATTGGTAACATAAACATGGGTGTTTGTGAGCATCAAAATAATATTAATTTATTGAACCTACAAAATAAACGCATGCTCAACAATATCCCCTTTTTTGTTTTCACAAAACCTTCAAATAAATACTTATAATTTGGGTAAATTTTATGAAGAATTTTTTTTACAATACTAAATTAATTTATAAAACATTTCTTCATTTAACAACATTTCCCATAATCACATAAATTTATGAACATTTATCTCTTTTTTAAATTTCTCATAAAATATACCATAAAAAACAAACCCCTCTATGACGTTAAATAAAAATTGAAAAATAAAAAATTACTCAACATGATGATATCAAAATATATTATATATAAGACTTTTCGACTGCTTTGTGACATCAGAATTATAAGTGAAAACTATTGTAAAATAAACCCCTAATGAATAAAAATGGTCCTTTTTTAGTAACTCTATATAAGTCATAGAATATAATATATTCATGAATAAGAATATTTACATTGAATAAATGACTTTTACATATTTTTTCAAAGTCAATATTTATAATGAAATTATTTTTGACTTACAGAAATATGCAATGAGATAATAAAATAATAATTTAATTCTTTTTTAATGTATAAAGTTTAATAATTTAAGAAGAAATTATGAAAAAATTTATAGCATGTTTTTTCCAAAATATTACCATCATGATATATATCATTAACAACAAATAAGTTATGGAAATTCAAAATTGGTTTGTTAAGAAGATATTTAATGTTCATTTGTACTATCCAAACATCTAACTCCTTAACATAGATTTGAAAAAATTATATATAGTTGTTCTATTATAAATTGAACACAGTCTATTATTTGAAATATAGATGAAGATAGACACTGTTAACCGTGAACCAATTATTATTATAATGATCCATCTTATTAACAAAATTTTTTCTAGGTAACTCTATTTATTTTTTCATTTCTACTTTAATGCATCAAATTATTATTTAATATAAAAATCTCTTTCACATTATGATTTGATATTTGTAACCAATCAGACACCATCTTTTATATAGAAGCTTCATTTTTTCTTCATTCAAACTTCTACACATTTTCAAATCCACTTTTAACTACACTTTTTCTTTATTCATGGTGATAACATTGAGAATAATCATTACAAAAGAAATTTGAGATAAGGTGACTTCTAGTTCATCATTCCCATGAGCTTTATTATTACATTCAGAAATTTTTTTAAATGAATCATTAAAATAAGAAACCGATTATTTTTCTTAAAAATCAAAAGGGCTACCGTTTTTCCTTTTTTGTGAAATATTTTCTTCTGATCAAGAATTATTTGACAGCTCAATATTTTTGTGATTGGTTTTCAAAATCCATTGATGAATATATTTAAAAAATTAAATATACATAATTTTAATATTTCAAGTAGAAGATGAAATGATTTTTCCAAACACATTAAAAACAATACATAACAATCAATAGTCAGAAAAATAATGAATACTTATTATTGATTTTAATTATTGATAAGACTTATTATTTAAAGAATTGTTATCATGATAAATATAAAATATAATTTTGAAACAGGAAATATAAATATTTAATTCTTATTACAAATGAATGAATTTAATCCTTTTAATAATTAAAACTAGTACTATATTGTATAATGATTAAAATAATGTTTACTGATATTTAAATATTATAAAATCAATAATACAGTTAAAAATGAATAATATTTTATTCAATGAGTATAGAAGAGATTTGTCAAAATATAAGAGTCATCTCTCTCCCCTAAATAAAATAGTATATTAACTAGAGTCATATAGATATAAAAATAATTAATAATTTCTTATTAATAGATTTCTGTACTGAGGTTTTCCGATAAGGGGCTGCTTCAGATATTATAAGTCATTTGACACATGTTTAATAAATCTCTAAGAAAACAACTTAAAATATTAATGATACCACACAATGGTGTAATCCTACAAAAAATCATATAAATGTTTCTTTTGGCACTAACATTCTATTTAGTCTAGAAGTGTATGAAATTAAATTTTAAGGTAATCAAAAAAATTTCATTTTAGTAGATATTCTACTATTTATCTTAAACAATTCTATTATAGAATAATGATTTTTAACATATGGAATTTTTGTTTTAGAAAGAAATGGCCATTTTCATAATTTCCATTAATACCACAATAAAATAATTTAAAAGTTGACATGGTTTTACTATTTTGACCTGGAACAAAATAATTTCTATATAATTATGGTCTTTCACCATTACATCATATTTAATGTTTTTTTTCTAAATTTTTTTACAAAGGATTTGATTTAAAATATTTATCCATTTATCAGTATAAAAAAATATAGTTTTAATGTTTCAACTAAAAACAATAATTTCTCAATCATAGTTTCATTCAAATCACAAGAATTATTAGTCGAGTTAGTTTTTAAAAATGTAATATATTTTCAAAGAAATTGTTTATCTAATAGAACAACAATATATGAATTTATAAACCTTCAATTATATTTCTTTGTGAGTCATATATATCATGTAAAATAAATTAATACATACATAATTCATCATAGTAATTTTTTAACAAATATACTTTTGAGTGAGAGGTGATTTTATATTTTAAGTACAAGGCATAAGATATACCATCTATTTGTATCCCCAGTCTCATAATTAGTATAAGATTAATCATGTGAACAAAAAGAATAACTTCCAGTAGACTGTATAATTTTATTTCTTTTTAACTTATAATCATCATTTATTTGAGATCTATGTAAAGGAAGTGTAACCTTTGTAGGAATATCATATTTAATTTCTCTTTATATGTTATCTAATATCCATTTATTTTTCTTGTTGTGCAGGTTTTCAAATATTTCAGTATGATTTTGTAAATATTTACAGGGATAGATTTAATTATATGAATCATCCATATTATTTTTTATATTTTATAATTTATGTTTGATATGATCTTCAAATTCTTCATGAATCACACCATAATTGTTGGATATTTCTAGTTCAACCCTAGGTAATAGAAATAGTATGCCTCATATCACATGTTTCTACACAATTAGAAAAATGATTAAACTCATCAATTTACTCTCTAGAATCATTAATTTCAAGATGTCTTCTTCTAAACCTTTATCCAATGCCAGTTAGAGCTAGTAATACAGTAATGATTTCTCACAGGATTAAAAAACTTTGAAGAACATTTTTATAATCAAATATAATACTCAATAAATATAGATTTTTTTATATAATATATAATTGGACATGAATTTTTTTGAAGAATTTAATATATAGTTAGAGCCTTTCCATTGTTAAAATGTTTTAGGTCGACAATGAAATGAAAAAGATAAATATAGGAGACGGGGTGAATTGTGTTTTTTAAACACCCCTATAGATTGTAAACATCTATAACGTTATAAAGAAAACTGTTTCTTCTCCCTTAATGAAGAGTGATTAGTGGAAATAATAAATGAAAAAGGACACATAGATTTATATTGGTTAGGGGAAACATGACCCCATAGATCAGCCCACCAATACACTCTCAACAAGTTTGGTAATTTCACTAGATAGGTCCTCTTATCACAATACTATAAAAGGTATGTTCAAATAGGATAAACCATCACATGGATTTTATAGGGCCTTATTGTTCTTTTACAAGGAGCCGAAAATCCAAGTCTTAGCATAAGAAAGTAATACATTACCATGACTATGTTCATATAGAAAAAACTCTAATAAATTGATGGAGATTGATTTGATTTATAACATATTTTAAAATTCACTTTTATAGTTGAAATTGATATATTTAATCAATATTCAACAATAGACAACCAAAAAAATATCTCGAACAATTAACATGATTTCATAAAGTAGTAAAAAAGAAAACACTAGAGAGATATTTAAACATATATGTCTCCAAAGTCTATCTCTAACAAATTATTTTTTATCTTTTAGAAGAATATTTTACAATAAGATGTAGACGTAGTGAAAAAATTCAACAGTGAGTCAATTAGATAGAGAAAAACATATATATCACAAATGTTTATCTTTAAAGGCAATGAAACAGTTTTTTCCAATATAGATTTTCATTGTGTAAATATATGTTGTATATCTCTCCATTTTAGTCTTTTTATGTTGAACTTATTGTTATTTATAAAATATGTATAATAGCTCTAGGTTAAAGAGCTCTAGGTAAAACTAGATATTGAAATATCAAAAAATAAACCATGATTATTTTAATAAAAATCCTTGAAGAGATTCATATATTCCTATAAGAATGGAAATTTTTTACTCCATTGAATATGATAATTTGAATTGATCCTAATGAGACTTTTAATAAATAATTAATTACATTAAATTAGTTTCATAAATATTGGGTAAAATTAATGATTTAAAAATCCATAATTGATTAATAAAATATATGGTTTCATCTTGTGACACAAAAACATAAACATAGGGTTGACAACATTGGTTTTCTTACAAATGTATTATTGATGAGGTATGGTTGCTTCTATGTGTAGTATTGATGTACCACACTTTTCATTCCACATGCATAGGGTTTCATCCAATCAAAAGGTTTATGATTCATAAATTTTCTTTCAAAATTATTATTTCCAACCGTTACTTTACACTTCCAATGGTAGGGTAAGAATTGTATTTCAAGAATAATTTAAGTAAACATATCAAGAATACTTAAAAAAATATTTTTTCATGGATCAATGACTTGAACATATATCTGGACTAAATATTCTAATGAATACTATTTTTTTAAAATTCACTTAACAAAGTATTCCTTAGTAAAAAAAATTTGGGTTATTTTGGGCCTAAAAACCAAAAAGAAATTAATTAATTTTTTTAATCAACACATTATAAACATGTTCATTGATTTTTTGGATCAAAAGTGATTTTAAATTCACTATTTTATTTGTTCATTAAAATAAGGGGATTTTTTTTGATGTTAATGGATTTTCATGAATTTCATCAAAATATTGACAATGATTTGGGATAAAAATAAGGGTGACGATTGTATAAATAAATATAGATATTTGATTTTAAATTCCTTATAATGTTGACCTCATATTTTTTATAAGGAAGGTTTCAAATTCATATTTCCATAATGTATGTGTCTGTGTATGAGGGGTGTTGATTTTTCTGAATTAATAAGAATAGTAGAGATAAGTATTAAATTAAGAAATAAAATATATATCAATTAGTAATAAAATGTAAATAGTTATTATTCTAGGTTATCATATTTTCAAATGATAAGATCACCTTATACTTATTCACAATGAGAACATGTAATCAAAATCCTCTAACTATTGGTTTAAATAAATTAGGTCTAGAATTACAATGTTCGATGTAATTTTAATCTCTATTATGTGTGAATGAATGCTAGCTAATATATTAACCAATTATCCAATAAAGAACTCACCTTCAATTTAATGTGAAACTCCCAATAAAAAATGGTGATATAGATCTATAAGGATTGAAAACCTATTATTCCACTCATGTGTTGGAACTATTTAAATAGTTGATCAGAAGTATATAGTTATATTTGATTATGATTTTAAATTTATAGGCTTGTAGATGTTGTTTTTGTTATCAAGGAATCATTGGGGTGGGGGACAAATTGGATTTAAAATATGTTGTATTGGTATCTAGAATATGGATTCAAAATTCTCCTTACGTTCTATAGCTTTTAGATGAAATCTTGCCTCATAGGATTTCATCAGGTCCAATGTAGAATGAACAATTGGCCATAATAAGAAGTTTCATTGGACTTAGTTAATTGATTAACATTTAGGAAATGATATTAATAACTTATCATTAGTATTTTTATGTAGAATACCTTCATTTTATAGGTAAAGTGAATAGATTATTAAATGTCACTTTGAGTATTTGAAGAATCATTATGTACATGATTATTCAACAACAAACAAGACCTAAACCGAATTAAATTCGGTCATCTATATGGATACAACATATCTAATTCTCTCTATCAAAAAACATATTTACAATGAAAACATTTAGAAAAAAATCATCCTCAATGATTTGATGAAGGGGTTTTTAGGTTTATCACAAAATTATTTAATAATTGAATTTATCATTAGGTTTACCCTATTAATTGGAAATCCCTTGATTTTGTTTCAACAATTACAAATGATCTTAATATCATCAAATAAATATTATCATAATCCAAATCCACTATATTTTTTCTATTAAACAAATTTATTTCTAATCCTTTCCATCATAGTATGGGTAGACGTCTATTTTATCATTTTCATTCATTTTACCCTTAATTTTGGTTCAAGATATCTTGTTGAAGGTTGCACTACATACCATATATAATAATTGGTTTATAAATAGTCTTATGAAATTTACCCTTACATTTCAATGGAATTTTATGATCACAAAGCACCTCTTATGACATAATCCATTTTATCCATCTAGTTTGAATCATATGAAAGAAATCTTCATCAATATCATTATGACATTTCATCAATAAGGATAAATGAAAAACATGGCCTACTTTTGAAATGACTTATCTACCCAATATCATATCCATATTGTTATCGGAGAATCATTTTCTAAAACAAAACACTATATATTTCACTGTATCCCTATTAATATGGAAATGTTCAGTTCTAAAGTCTCTCTCCATATATTTAACGTTAAATTGATAGGCTCTTTTTGTTATGATATTAGAAAAATGCAATCCTCATAAAACATGAAATTATGAATCTCATCTTTAATATGAATATTATTCTCATCTAATCCAGATAAAAATGGCCAAGACTTAATGTTGAACCATAATGTAGTAGTCTTGAGAAATTGTAGTCTATAGTGTAACCTACTGGATTTCTAACTAATGTGAAACACACTTCTTACATTACATGGATGTGTTTTTTATATTCCCCCTAAACCCCTTTTCCCAACATATTTCATTATACATAAAGATTATATCTTCTCATATTAATAGCATTGAAATTACAATTTAATTATTAATCCAACATAATATTTAACATATTTTCCATCTTAAGTTCGAAACAATTATTTTGTGTAGTCAACTGATTATAACATATATTTGATATGATAACTCTTCCCCAGATTCACCGAGGGTTTTAATTAATGTAATATTGAAGTGAAATTTTACAACAATTGGGAATTGGAATAGACACGTAAAATCTATTCATGTTATTCACCTTATATAATGTTCATTCAAGAAGGAACTACATTGAAAAATTGTAGAAAAAAATAACTGAAGTTGAATGAATGGGAATATATTGGATTTTTAATAATTATAACCTTATTTCATTGCATAGATAATGATGTCTTGTCAATGAATCTTATATTGATCAACTCATATTAATCATCATTATATAGATCAATTGCTCCAAATTTTCCTACTGATCAAATATCTTCTAGTATATCAGGTGAGGTGACCAAAAATAATATTCCATATATATTTCTTAATATTCATAATTTAAAACATTACATCTCATTATTAATCACGCAATACTAAGAACCATGTATTTATTTTCTTTGTATATTATCTATATAAAAAAAATATTTCATAATTCTATGATAATTTCACCATTTATCACACCACACATGACCACCTTCTGGAAATAATATAGGTTATATTCATATTCATATGTTTTGGAATAGAAAACATAAAAATATTTGAGTTTAATTACTCAGTAAAAGAATAACTTACCCAAATATCATCATGGGTAGCATCATAAGCTTTATAAAACATGATCATGGAAGAAATATCTGATTGAAAATGGATATGAACCAATAATAGTTTTCTATGTAATCTATAATGATAAAAAATAGACTATTGACTAAGAGTGAGGGAACATGATTCCATAAACATGATCCTCATATAATATAATAATATTGAAATATATATTTTTTTCACAAATGTGTGGTACCTAATTAATATCATGAAGTCATAACCTTGTGAACAAGGAAATATTTACCTCATTCCAAAAAAAAAAATGTTTTGAACATAACGAAAATGTCCAAGCATCACGTTGTGAACATAACAATAATGTATACACATCATGTTTTGAGAATAAAAATAATTTCCACACAGCATGTTATGAATATAAAAATAATATTTAAACATAACAAAACATTCTAATGACATTCAAAAACTAAAACAATGAATTTTAGGGTGATACTGGGCACTGCGTTTCAATTATCCATAAATATATGTTCCAAAAGATGTCAAACCTTCATCATATCAATAAAACACTAGGGAAAAAATTGTGTTTTATATCATAACCAATTATTATATCGAAACACGATTTTTTAGAGTATATCATTCGATTAAAAAATTTCTATCTCCCAAAATAAGTGTTTCATAATGTAAATTAATATAGTGTTTATAATAGTAAAATTCTATGTTGATAGATTTTTGGGGGAGATCATAAAAGTGTCTTTTTTGGAACCGTGATTCTCAATAATGTAAAGATATGACGTTAACAATCATTATCACAAGGATGTATTTGGGATGTTAGAATGAATAAATTTTTCATAAATTTATATACAGAAAAATATCAAAAATTAATATTTCAAAAAAACATTATGTTTATCCAATGGAAATTTGTAATTAGATATAAAATTTACAATATTGAAATGGAAAATAATTTTAATATTTTAAAATAACTTTGTAAAGTGAGAAATTTTCACAAGGAACAAACCATTATTTTGTTTACATTCGATTTATTGGAATTTTTTATATTTGAAAATGGATTTAAGAGGAATTGGGTGAGTATAGGGGATTATTTGGATCCCAGAGACCCAAAATTTTAAGGAGTTGCCTTGGTCACATGGTTAGAAGAAATTGTGCAGCCCAGCCCGCATGGTATCCATAAAGCATGATGTAGTTATTGGGGTGATGGTTGCCACATGGTTTTTATAAAACTGTGTGACACAAGGTTCACACCATTGTATCCAACTTCATGATTGTGATTGTGATCATTTACATGGTTTTCATATGGTTAGATAAATCTTTCTCCTTGCCATGCATGGATCCCATTTGAAGTAGTGTCTTGGAACATTGGTTGGTCAACTATGATGCCAAATCATGTGGAACAATGAGTGAATATGAAATAACCATTTAACCCATCAACATTACTTTAACCCATTTATTTTCTTCCATTGTCTCCTTCATTAGATAAAACAATCTTCTCCATTATGTATGAGATCTCCTCCCTCTCAACATAGAGATTATGTTATATTCTCCATCAGCCGTCCATTTCACTCACCATTAGATTAATTGGAAATATCCCAATAGGTTCTTAAATCACATCCCTTCTATTAATCGATTCATATGTAATATTTTGTTCTATTTAGGATTTAGATATTTATCCCTATTTTCATTTCATTTGATAGTTTCATGAATTTCATCAATCTTAGATCAAATCAAAGGATGAAACTAGATGACTGATGTTGTACAAGGTCAAGTTAGGTGGTCATGTTTATTTACCTTCATTTACATTCATTATAAAATATGTGGCATCCATTTATGTGCCTTATAGTTCAGGAATTGTCTCAATATTTTTTAATATAATTTATTTAAAGCCTTACAATGCCAGATGTGACCCTAGCTAGTGGAAAATCAACCACATGGGTTGATCATATTTTTTTGTTCCACCCCAATAGATGTTCTCTACCTTTAAGACATATTTTCCCATTGAATTAAATTATTAAACCACCCTTGGGTGAGTAGTAAAGAAACTAAGTCTTTATGGAAATGAATTACGTGGAACAAATTGAATTAAACATGGTATTAGGCCATATTGTATATAGCTTATAACATTAATGGATTTCCCAAAGTAAATTTCCTTTCAAACATGTATAATGTGTAATAAATTCCAAAAATAAAATGATATTTCCTTTTAGGATATAAATTTTATATGTTTTTTATCTTACCCTTTTACCATTTTGTTGAGAGTGATACGTGGGTTTCCAATTTAATGACACCTTGGAAGAACTCTTCATGCCTACTTGTTGGAATTTATTAATGGGTTGTAAGTATTCCGGGGGGGAGGGGTTGTAGATATTCCCGTGATGGGATCTCCATGCATTTTTCATTTTACCTCCACATGTGTGAGACCAATTCACTAGGGGAGACTTCTTAAACCGGGTCAATGGAATGATGGTTGTACCATGACATGGGGGATAATCGGTCTCCTACTTGTGATACCATGTACAAAATAAACAGTTAGTTTAAAAATTATCACCCCATTCTCGGAGTGAAACTTGGGAATTCATTATTGGATCACGTAGGATGGACTCCATAGGAAGTTTAATTTTACTGAGACACTCAACTTATACTTTTATGTTCTCTCAGAATAAAAAGGATGGGGTCATGGTGACACTATCTATATTATCAATAGTAATTCGAGGGAATATGAAAACTAAATAAATGATTTCAAATTAGAAATTATCATTTGAATTTGAAACATAGGGGTGTGTCTTCCAAGTCCAATCACAATATTTGGGATAGTCCACCATCATACATATTACATCCCTCACTTCACCTTTGTAAGATCCTCCGATTCAGACTAAATGGATTATGCTGATGTAAGTAAATTGTATGCGTGTCCATGTGGGAGACCATTCCAATGTATGTATGTATTTGTTTATATTTTTTATTTACTAATTCTAAAACACTAAACATTTTATAATTCAATTAATTGATTGATCTAGTGACACCCTTTGGTGGTGTTATACTGATATTGTATCTCACAACCTCTTTTGGGAACCATTGGTATCCAAGAAGAATTCCTGACTAAAAATATTGAAAATGAGATTTATGTGGCTTATAATGCTTCTTTGTTTTACAGTTCAGGGATAATGATTGGGGAATATGATCATGATTATGCCCAGGATTATTGTAGTAGCAGTTGATGGAATTTTGTATATTTTTTGTCATGTGGTATATTCATGTATGACCTTCACATTCATACTTAATATTTTATAGACACAAGTCATGATATCATCAGTACTCTGATCCTCCCATTACAAATATTCTACCAATTGTTTATTCATCATTTTTGGTTTTTTATTATAATTTTCCACTACTATATGATGTATCTTATTCTATATAAATTTCAACACTATACTTTGGAAAATGATTTAATAGTCTTCTTCTAGACACACACTATGCCCTCTCCACTAATCGGTACACTATGGAAATCAATGATGTTCTATTGAGGAATAATGGCCACCATCTTAGGGAACCACTATATATAGTCTGGGGAGATATTGTTCAATGTGGTATCAGAGTCTTTATTTCAAATGAAATAGTATTTGGGTTTAGATAGGAGACTAGGATATTATAATTTATTTAATGAGAATGTTCAGAGGAGTAGCTAAATAATGTAATGGGGAAAACCCAATTAACTAGGAACAATAAATGTTGCTTTATTCATTTTTAAAGATCCATGGATTTCACCATTGGGTGTTTCACTTGTTTTTTGGATATTATTAATGTTGATAATATTATAAGGTTTGTTTTCCCCTGGCCCGATGATATGAGGGCATATAAAATTCATTCATCATTCAAGGCACAATAAGATTTATAATTTGATTCATTATTCCATTCCATATTTACTTATCAACGTTAATTTATTTTTTTTCATGTCTATATTGTGTGTATAATGATTGTTATGATATGAAGTGTTTTTTCATACGTATAGAAATGTTCCAATTCTTCTATTAAGACCAAAAAATATAACTGAGAATCAATGTTTATACCTTAACCAAATAGTGGTTTCCGAAATAGCTTAATAGTAGACTCCTTGTGTAGTAGGTAATGGAATATTGATCCAGGGAACATTGGCCACATATGCTGAAACACGTTGTGATTATGATTAAATGGACAATGCATCCAATTTATATGTTGTATAGTCCCTTATAAATTGGATATAGAAACTCATGTAATTCATTTACTCAATGCAAATTGAAATACATTAATTAATTATAATGCTTACATAAATTAAAATTAACATGAAACCATATATTTCTGTTACATGGGACCACGACCCCAACCCACGCTCATGGTGGGAAGTAGGTCGTGTCTCTGTTTATTCTTTTGTGACCCATTTTGATCTCCCAAACTCGGCTCCTAGAGAAGGCTTAAGCCGGTAGGGTTATTATAGGAAGGGCTTGTACCTATCCTTCTTTATCACTATCCATATCTGTTATAAATCCAATATGATCCATGAGTTTATTGTTTCTAGAGTTATGAATCTACTAGGACCTCATGTTGTACACAAAGAGAGTGGAGATGAGCATACTCTAAAGTTGGTAAGCCCTGAGACACTCATGATACCTTATGTAGTTCAACAAGGGGCACCTCCTACAGACCTTCCACTGTGTGATGATGATCAATTTTGAGAAAGCTTATTCCAGTTTATAACATATCCCTTCTATGGAAGATCTGACCTGATAGTTTTAGAAGAAATATCCTCCTAGCTTCTCGAGGGATAGTAGACCTCAGGCATATGAGTAATGGATTACGTCAATGCGATTGATTTTATAGAATATCAATACACTTAGACCATGGATGTTCAATCTTTTGACCTACATGTTGTGTGACTCCACCAGGCATTGGTTGGACATCGTCACTCAGTATGGTCAAAATCAGGGTATGGTCATAGTACACTTCAAATAGATTTCGTTGAATATTTCTTTCTACAGACCATTATAATAGAATATTCTAAAGAGTTCATACACCTTCATCAAGGATGCATTTTAGTAATGGAGTATTCATCTCATGTTAATGAGTTACATTGTTTCACATCGACTTTGATTCATAAAGAGATGACTACTAAAATAAGATATGATGATGGATTGTTTTTCCATTTTCTCAAAGGTGAATTTGTTTCATCTTACAATAGTTTCTGAGATAGTTAATATAACTATATTCATTGAGCAAAACCATATAGAGTCAGGATATGTGAAAATTTTAGTTAAGATTCTAATAAGAATAATTGTCCATCCAGCAATATAATGTGTAATTTCAATGGTACATGTGGGGGTGGTAAGTACCAAGTCATAAGCACCGACAAATATATGGTATGCCACTAGTGTGTCTAGTCGGTCCATTAAAATAACCATTATATGAGGAAACCTATTGAGTGATGATCATGTAGTGGAATGGGTAACCTCCAACGTTTTTATGATATTTGGAAAAAATTCTATGTGATCAGGGTTTTTTACTAGCACCACCTTTAAGGGCTAGATGAGTTACACCTCATTAGGTAGGGTGTAGGCCTTCTTTCAACAGATCAAGATAAGAGGGTGGTCATGGCCAAGGTACTTATTGATTATAGTTTAAGAAATTGTATAGTGGACCTAGTTTGACCACTTAGGAAGCATCTGAGAATCATGGTTCACACCATATAAATGTTGTGCAAGATACACCTAAGAAGAAGAGTCCAAGGATATCTATGATTAGAGATACTATTTCTGTATCCTCCACTCTATTTTTGTCCATTTTCAATATAGGGGAATCATACCCTTTTCTATCTATTGCGACTATGGGATGTTTGGGATTAGTGATACAATACTATAGTGGTGTTATGAATCATTAATCCCTATGAAGGATTTGATCTAAAGGAACATTCTAGTACTGGGATCTCCACTGTGAGATCAGTGTGTACCATTTCCTATGAAGTTTCATCATCCTCGTGATGATCAAATTCAATATCTCTCCAGGTATAGAATGGCGTGTTTTTTATTAATCCCAAATGGATTCCTATTATCATAGGCTATCATTCACATCACCTAAGGGTAACATGTATATCCATTATGTCATATGGGATAACAAGGAAAGTCGATCTGAACCTAAGCATACTGGGCTTGGATGGGTGATACCTAAGTTGGATAGTCTCATTATAATTGATTGAGGGGTTATGTTTATGAATTTTCTCCTATAGTGGATGGTTTCAAGGAAATTTTTATTGAATATTATTTAGCTTACCTTTAAAGAGATGGTTCGTGTTAACCATCTATCATTTTATAGGTGTGGTAATAGTGTCCATTCATCCTAATAGGATTATAGCTACTGAGATCTTAGAACAATAGATGAAGCTGGGATATCTAGATTAAATGGATTTTATCTGACACAACACTTCATCATGGGTAAAACTACTACTTTTCTCCAATAAGGCGGATGGTACCTCTAGATTGTGTGTTGACTATCATTGATTGAACCAGCATATTGTGAAGATCTAGTATGTACTTCCTTTGATAAATGACGTTTTCGAGTATCACTAAGGAGTGGATATTTTTTCGTAGATTGATCTTAGGTCAGGAGACCATCTAGTTCATGTGAGGCCATAAAAATACCATGTATTATATATTAAAATCATTACAGGTTTAATGAGTATCTAGTTATGTTTCCTATCCCGACGAATGAATCCACAGTCTTCATGGTTCTAAGAAATCCATATTTCCACTTGTATCATGATGTATTTGTTGTGGCCTTTTTATAATACATATTTTTGTATTATCATACCCAAAATGAAAATTCCAACAATATTGTGATCTTGATGAGTATAACGAGAGAGGGCCCACTATATGTAAAGTACATCAAATGAAACGTTTGGATCAACAATGTTCACTTCCTAAGTCATCTCATATCTGAGGAAGGTGTATCAATTGACCCATAGAATGTATGAATAGAGGTTTCAAGGGAGAATACTAAAAATGTTGTTGAAATAAAAAGTTTTATAAGGATGGATTTCTATTACAAGAAATTCATTCTAGATTTCTACCCGTTAATAGTGCAACATACATGTCTTATGAAGAAGGGTGTGAAATTCACCTCCATTGAAGGTTGATATATAGATTTCTATAAATTAAAAGAAATACTCACTTCAGTGATGATCCAAATTCGTTCTAAGCTAGTCATCAGTTATACAGTCTATTTTTGGAGATTTAGGGACAAGAATGGGTGTAGTTATTATATAGGGTTATTGATTTGTACCGTATTTACCTCCCCAGACGAATCCTCATGATCGGGATTACACTACGCATGACCTCGAGTTAGAAGTTCTAGTTCATGCTCTTCTCTTTTGTAGGCATTGTATATTGGGTGAAAAGGTATTCATTTTAATAAATCATAAATCCCTAAAATATCTCTCAATGTAGTGATACTTCAATCCAAGGCATCTCAGGTTGGTTGAGAAACTAAAATCCATTAATATTGAGATTATTTTTATACATAGTAAGGGTAATATCATTTCTGATTCCTTGAGCCAAAAAACTCATATGTTGGATATCAAGGACGAAATCATTGAGTGTCAGTTGTTGGACATGATATCTGAGTGGCATTGGATGTTTATAAAAAAACATGGGTAACTAGTATTAGTATCTATGGCAGTGACATCCTCTTTTCTAGAGTGGGTTTGAAGAAGGAAATTATCAAATTCTAAGGGCCTCACCATTAGAGGGAGTTTCACACATGAGATCCCACCTTCAATTAGGGTCATAAATGCCTATGAAACATTAATCATCAATTGAAGTGTATTCATTCTTTCTAAAATATGAGATTAGTTGATGATGGGGACTAATTTGTGTATTTCTATGGTTCACCATGGTCTTACCACGATGTACCATGAAATGTGTCATCAGTATATGTGTCCATGTTTGAAGAGAAACAAAAAAGGATTCATTAGTCAGTTCTCCACTAGTCATCAATTGAAGGTAGAGAACCTACAACCTATTAGACATCCCTTGAATCTATCAATTACCTGGTAGAAATTTAATGGCGTCATAATGGCTTACATGACATGGTTTCTGCGGGAGGAACACTATATAGGTTATCATCGACAGGATGACCAAGGTATCACACATCATTCCAAATTGGTAAACCTTCTCATTTTAGGATGTTGGTGGGATTTATATATAAGAGATGGTTGACTTTCATGATTTTCCCTATTTATTTGCATCTAAATGATATTCCATTATTAAATAATAGTTCTGTAAAAGGTTGAAAAATGTACTAGCTTCATAAGTATACTTGATTAAAACATATCTCCTTATACCTAATGGTATTCTGAGAAAACGATACATGTATAAGAGGATATTATATGGGCATGCATCCTTGATTTGGGAGGTTCATGTGAAATCATCATTTACATGGTTGATTTTTATTACAATAACAACTTTTCAAAAATGATTCAAAAGGCTCTTTAATGAGGCCCCAAATTTTAAAATGGTTCACTCAACCATATTATCAATAGTGACATCTACGGTATCTATACTAGGACAACATTCCTTATAGGATACATGAGAACCAATCCATCTGGTTTAGAAATATATAGTGGAAACTCAGTCTTGGAAAAATTCCTATGACAAATTTCTATTATAGACATCTGAATTTTGAGGTGGAAAAATTGGGTTATTATATTTTTATCCCTTAGATTCAGCCATATATGAATTCATAGACAAAGAAAATTATCACTTAATTTTGTCAGACATTTTGATATAGTGGAAAATGTCGGGTTAGCTGCCTATTGGTTTTCGTTTCATCAATGGAACCTGGTAATGTACGATGCCTTCTACATATCAAAAAATCATTAGTATCATGTAATCCCATCTCATTTATTAGGACACATAGATATTAGTATATAGGTGGATGAATATTTGAGGATCACCTGATACGTATCATTCATTGGAGCATGAAGGATCTTCGATGAAGGCAAGATCCTATGGTCTGGGATCTATATCAGTATAGAAATGTACATGAGGAGACCTGGGAGTTGTAGGATGATGTACATGCAAGGGGCCCAATCCATTATCTGATGACATCATACCAAACGCATAAAAAAAATTGAGAAGGATTTGTCTTAAAGATGTGAGGTTTTAAGGAATTATACTTTCTCATGGTACATATGATTCCTTTTTTGTTCAAATTCCTTTGTTTGGAAATTTTAATGATGATGAAAGGATTCAAGGATGTCTCAGTTGTTTCTGGGGTCTCATTCACATTATGGTTCCCAAAAATTATAATAGAAAGACTAGGACACATTTTTAGTAGAGACAGTATAACCTCTGTAATATAGTTTCTCTATACCATGCAGTATTAGACAATGTGGTGTTGTGGACTGGATGAGTTGTCTAGAACATTACAACCCTAGGGACAGTCCCATGGGTCCAACTTCATGATTTTAAAGTGGTATTTTTTTAGGTTTTCAAATTGATAGATAAAAAGTGCACTTATCCATGTGGGTTTCCCCATTTAAGTTGTGTCCTGGTGAATGATTGGAAGACGACTTATCCAACCGTACGTCCAAACCATGTTCCATTTGCATGAAGGTAAAATTTCAACTTCACACCTAATTAATCCATTAATACATTTATTTTCTTCCTTATTCACATCCAATGGTTGAAACACTCTCCTACCTCATTTATGAGCTCTCCTCCATCTCATCTTAGGGAACAAGCTTCATCCTCCACCCGAAATCTATTTTGATCACCGTTAGATCCATTAGAAATATATTAGTAAACTCTTCAATCATCTCCATTATATTTCATATTTCTTTCATCCTATATAGCACCACTTATATGCAATAAATTTTTTCTTTATTTTTAATAAATTTCAATGTTTCATCAATTTCTTCAAACCTACCACAAAACAATGGTCAATTCTTGATGCGGGACGATCTACGAGGTTAAGGTAGGTGGTCTTTGTTAATTCCGTTAATTTAGATGCATTATATAACATTTGTTTGTAATTATAGGAGAAAAACCTTTTTAAAATTTCATATATATTTTTAATTAAAATTATTTGAAGCCTTATGATTCCAAATAATACCCTACATAGTGGCTAATTAACACCATGGATCAATATCTGTGGTTTGTGCTCCCCAAATTGCTATGCTCCACCTTTGAAAATTATTTTTTGCTTATTTTGATATATTCAAGCACTACTTTTGTGTGTAGTCACATAAATAATTCCATGAGGTAATTTATTTCATTTAAATTATTGAATTATCCATGAGATTAGGCCATGTAGATTCAGCCTTTTAACATGAATGGCCTTCCCATTGAGAATTCCCTAACCAATATGCCTGTTGTGATATAAATTATTGAATCAAATGAAATGAGACTTTATTCTAGACGTTGTATATTAAATTTTTGATTTAATTCCTTCAAAATATTATCAAGGGGGTTATAAGGGTTTCTGAATTAATGTCCCTTTGATAGACTCTTTGTGACTTCTTGTTAGAGTTTATTAATGGGTTGTAATCATGTTGTGGATGGAACTGTCTATTCCATGGACATGATCACAATTCATTTTCTTATATTAACTCTATTCGAGTGACACCTGTTCCCTAGGGAAGAGAACTTGGAGGAAAACTATGGTACTATGGTTATACCTTTCCATGAGACGGACTTATTCCCCTACATGTGATATCGTGTATGAAGTTGGAGGTCAGTTTTAACATTATCACCCTTTGATAGAGTGACCCTTGGGACATCATTATTCGGTTACTGAGGACAAACACATTAGGCATTAAATTTTTACAAAGCCCCTCAAGAAATCCTGAAAAATTCCCTCCAAATTTCTATCATTGGGCTAAGTGAGACTATTTATTTTAAAAAAATAGTTTCAATGGAATTTAAAAATTAAATGAATCAGTTCAAAAGACAATTGATCCTTTGTTTTTTAAGACATAGGTACATGTCCTCCAACATTAATAATAATCTTTAAGATAGTCTATATTCTTATATATTACCTCCCTCACTTCACTTTTGTAGCTTTTGTTGGTTCAGACTTATCATCTTAGGACGAAGCAGGTAAATTGGCCGAGTGTCCAAGTGGGAACCCATTCCAATGTAATTATTTATTTATTTTTATTTTTTGTTTATTAATTATGAAAAAATTTAATATATAATGCACCCAATTTATTGATATAGAAACCATTTTTGGGGGACTATAAAGATTATAATCACACATTCCTTATGACATCTTTAGTACCTAGGAATATTTCATGACTATAAATAATGACAATGTGAAGTGTGTAGATTATGATGCTTGATATTTTTGTAGTTCTATGATTGTGTATGGGGGAATAAGACCCAAATTATGCTCGAGATACTAGAAATAACTATTTTTGGATGTTATATATATATATATATATATATATATTAGAACGTGGTATATTCTAGTATACCCTTCCCCTGCATACTTACATTTGTATATTCAGATTTCATGGAATCATCATTACTTGTATCTTATTATTATATTACATTAACTTATTGTTTATTTATCATGCATAGTTTATTATTATAATTTTTAGTCTGATAATTTTTGTGTCTTATAATATATATATTGATGACCTCCAATCTAGAAAATGAAGGAGTATTATCCTCACGGACGCACCCTAGTCCCTCGATGCCGGTTTGCAACCTCTTGAATTTAGGGAACCACGCATGAGGTCTTGTGTCCCCTATCTCGGTGCACCACTACGTGGGATCCATGGCAGTATACTAGAAAATTTATTGAAACACCCATTAAAATTATGAAAATAAATCATCCTTTTGAAAATTGAAAAACACAAAAATCAAACCCATATGTAATAATACAATATTGAGATTTCAAATATGAACATTGTTGGTATGAGAGAACATGAATATAAAAAATAAATCATTATTAAAGATAAAGAATGTAATTTTTTACAATGTTATAAATTTTTAAAATTTTAAACAAGGAATGAATAGTTTAATAAAAATATCAATAGCCTAGATGTAAATCATATAAAATTGGAACTATTATAATATAGAGAACAAAAATTAATTAAATTTAAGAAGAAACATTATAAGTCAAAGAAAAAAATTTGAGTGACCCAAATCCCATTACATTTCTATAAAAATTTATGAAGGATATTTGTCATCTTGTATAATATATATAACTCTTTTGATAACATAATTATGATCCTAATTTGAATTATATTACCTTTTATTCAACTCAATTATAATCATTTATTATATATTTAATAGGTAGTTATAGTTTATTTTCACCATTTGGTGTTAATGATTTTTAATTGATTTTCAGAATCATTATGATGTTGTTGTCGATATGCAATTTTTGAGAAAATTACATTCATTAAAATATTATTAAAATTAATATAAATAAAAATTAATAATGAATTATAAATTTTTAGTTTAATTCCATGATATTTTTGTTATTGATTTGTGCATATAGAATCAATAACAAACTTGTTTTGGTAATTTTAATGGGGGAATTGTTGGTACATTAATATCATGTTAATTGTTTATAAAAAAAATTAAAAACCCATTTACTTATTATAGAAATAATTCTAAATAATTATTTAATTTATTTTAATTAATATTTTATGACGATACTGATAAATGAAAATCATCATTATATAGAGGTTGTGGTACATATGTACACAGAGATGATGTTATCATTTTCCATAGAGTAGAAATATGGAAATAAATTTTTCATTTAAGAAACATATTTATGTTATAATTATAATATTTGTTCATTAAATAACCCATTTCAACCATCCATGTATATCAATGCTGAAAACATAAACACATCATTCATAATGATGGTAGTCCTCAAGTAAACATGAATGAGATTTTTATGTTTATGTTGTTGGGGGATAGTATAAAATTATTATTACATTAACATAATAAAATTTTAGTATAAATAAGATATATATATAATTAGTTTTTCAGTTATGAAATTGTTTTAGAGAATATAGAAGAATAATGGATCAGAGATGAAAAAGAATTGATTAAGAATTTACCTCTATTCCCTCAAACAACAAATTTTTATAAAATGATTTATCATTTGAAGAGTGGACTTTTGATATGATAAATACTTATAATTTATGTATATGAGTTTTTGGTTGAGATTTTGCTAGATTTTTTAAATTAAAAAAGTATTATCATGTATTGTGAAGTGGGTTTCATGTGATCTCATTTAATATGTGAATGGGGTGAATGTTTTCTAAATACCCATGACATTATAATAGTTGAATGTTACATTCAACTAAAAGTTTCTACATGTTTTTGAAATATTGAATGTGTGAAGAATCTTGGTTGATAGGTTCCCAATAATATAATTTATATAGTTATATTTAACATTTTTTTTTCAAAAATTTTCTTGAACCCTTTTATAGTTTTGGTTTTTACTGTGGTAACTAATTTTTAGCTAGTTTTTTTTTGCTAAAAAAATATGGGAACTAATACATAATATGGACCTTATGATTCCAAATTTGATTTCTATTTTATTCGAAATAACTTCCAAAAACTATAAATTTTATTACTAATGTAATTTATATATAACAAATTAAAATAGTTTTAGAGGAAAATATTACATACATTCTAAAATATTAAATAAAATATTATAAATTAAAATAAATATTTTTAGATGAATATTTTTTCATAAAAATTAGATATTTTGTGATGAAAACAGTCTCTAATTAACCTAATACATCACCCAATCCAGTATGCGACACAATGTAAAGTTAATTCATAATTTCCATGGCTTGGAAACATGCCCTTGAGCATCACATATTACCATATTCGGATGATTTTCCCCCAAAAATTTGACTGGATCGATCCACTAATTAGATAAAACTACCTATTAATAAAAATCATCAAACATATATAAATATTAAACAACGTAAACACAATAAGGATTAAAAAAATGGATATGATCACATAATCACATCACTAATAAAAAATAATACATATACATATGATATCAAAAGTCAAATGTCTAATCAAAGAATTAGACCAAAAGAACAACCACATAACATCCCAATAAACAATATCCCGAAACATTTTTATGGGGGATATAATAACTAAAACTATGTACCAACATACCAAAAAAATAATCTTTGTAAATCATGATGAGTATTTAAATGCTATAGTGAACATTCTATTACACATGCCAAAAAAATGGCTCTATATTCCCAAAGGCTTATGTAGGGTGTGAGGAAAAAATCTTTGTAAGATACCTCCATTGATCAGTGTATGTTATTTACACATGAAAAATTGTAGTTTTGAAATAAATTTTCAAAACCAATATCACAATGTAAATCCGTGTTAACTTGAAAAAAATGATTATATCGCCCCGTTGTTTCTTCACAAAAAAGACATATTAATAAAATTATGGCGAAAATGGATCAAATATTTTAATAAATTTACACAACAAAAACATGATCAATACAACTAACTATGGACTAATAATTGGTTCAAAAATAAACACCATAACATAAAAAAATACTAAAAAATGTTCATGAACACAATAGATCATAACAAAATATGGCGCTACTATCAAATATAATGTATATGAAAACATATAGGCGCTATAAAATTTTCATCTCGGGCTCTAAATATGGGCTCATGTGTGACATAGAATTAACTTAGGTTCCCTATTATATATGATAATACAACTTGTTTAGGAATACTACTTTGTATTCATCAGTTCAAACCTTCTAACAGCATACTCGACCCATTATGAAACATCATTTCCATGGGATCCCTTTGTCCACATGGATAACATAACTCCTATGGGATCTCTTGGTTCTAGGGAAAACATTCCCGGAATGGGATCTCTTGGTAAAAATTGAAAACATTACTTAGATAGTTGACATCATAGGCCTAAGATCTATTTTCATAAGCCAATTATACAACAACCATAGACTGCAATGTGCTACTCAAGGCCAAACATATAAACAACAAGTTCAAATCACATAATCTATTTAATAGATGATATTATAAAAAAAATTCTAATAACAATTCAAGAATTTAATATAATATAATACCAATAAAAGTCACTCTTTAAAACCCTATTTTAAATCATGGAACATCAATTTTCTATTTCAACAAACAGAAGGAGTTAATAAAAGAGAACTCCTTTAAAAATCTACTGCAATCCAACATATTTCCCACCCACTCTATGAATCAAAAAATACATGTATAATCCATTAATATTATACCAAATTAGGGAAAATTAAACAAAACCCCAATTTAAATAAAAAACCTATGAAAATACAAGAAAACAATTCATTATATAGAGAAACCTACATCAATACAAAACAAAAACTTTTCTCCTTTGATGGGATCAAAATGATTAATGTAGGAGTGTTCCTCATACAGGTAAGCCCCAAATAGACAAAACAAAAACACCATAAAGACAATATAATGTTTATAAAAAAATATATGGTTTCCATACTATATGAAAATGGTAGAAAATAATGAAAAATGGGGATGAAGTAGAAAATCAATAGCAGTACAAGAATACATGTAAGGAAATCACTGAATAGAAGCATTAAGTCCACTAATATCTAATGGAAGAGAGACCCAAGTCATGGGTGATATTATACACATGAGTGGAGGAATAAATTTGGGATAATAACATGAATTATAATTTATTAATTATGGTAAAAAACATTAAAATTTAAGGACCGAGACAAACTACATTGTTTGGCCGCTTGGTAAGAAAAACGGTGTGCTAAAAGGTTAAGAATCACTATCTCTGAAAGAACAACATAGTTTTTGTAAACCACCACACAATTAGAAAACCCATTACCAAGACACTAAAAACCCATATTTTCCCTCAAATATATCACATGAAATGTCAACCACATAGCTTCTTCTAACCGTGTTCCACCCATGCACTATGGTCCAGTTCCCTTAATATTGATGTTCCCAAACTCCAATTTCTGGTTATTTATAGAATAATTAATTAATAAATAATAATCTGATGAAGTTGATCTAGTGAAATCGAAATTTTGTTATTTTTTTTTCAAAATTGTTTCATAAAATCATTATTCTATTCTAATATCCAACTAATGTTAAAAAGTCGTGATATTTATAAAAATTGTATTCTTTACTATTTACCTATGATTAAATATTTTCAAAAAAACATCAAAAAATAAATCCTAAGGTAATATTTTTATACTAAATCAAAAAGTTATTTTCATCTTATAAATTAGAAATCCGGAAATTTATGAATTTATGTTTTAATTAAAATCATAATATATTTGGAAAACAGGGTTTTATAGGAAAATGAATTTCAAATATTAATTGTTCTTATTCTAATTTCCCATTAGTAACTAGTTAAATTATTTTTATTTTATTTCTAATAAATAAAATATATTTTTCGTTTTTTAATAATATTATATTTAGTTTTAAAATAAATAATAAAAATACCATGTTTTAGAAAGATACATTTTAAGTATAAATTATCTTATTAGTTATTTTGATGCACTAATGTAATTTCATTAGTGCATTAATATAAAAATTACCTTTATTTTTATTTATAAATATATTTAATAATTATGTTACCTCTTCTTAACCCATACAATTAAATGATTAATTTTAAATAGTTATATATATCTCAATATATGGTTTTATAGTTTGTCTTGGTATAGTGTTTCATGTGAAAAAATCTATTTAACACAAAATTTATTTTGAGGAGAAAAATGGGAAAAAAATATATTATTTTTAATTATAAAATAAAATTATTCTATAGAATCGTAGATTTATTATATTACAAAATCAATATTTGTCAAAAAAAATTACCATTTGGTTGAATAAAGTAAATTTTACTAATTCCCTTGAAATTAAATATTACACTAATAACATCATAGAATGATCATGACTAACATATATTAGTATATAAAATGAATATATTATAAATATAATAGGATGAACAATTTTTATGAATTTATTTTTCTACACATAAACTACAACATATTCATAGGTAGTAGATGTTGAACACACCTAAAAAGTTTTATTTATTATGAATATATATTGAAAATTATTCATGAAGTTGAATATCCATTAATTACTTATAGGAATATATAATTATTATATAAGTTACAATGACCATAAATACATGGTATTACATATGGTTGATCTCATGACTTTGTAAGGATTCTACTATGTGGATGTATAAGAAAAAATAGAGGTAAATAACATTATAAGGTCCTATCTGGTGAAGAAAAATTAGATAAATAATTTTTTATAAGATTCATTTAGACTTTTTAATCATCCTTTTAGAATTATAAATTCCAATACATATAAAAGGGGTGATTTCATAAGGATGATTCCTGATAGCATAATTAGGATTCATGAGTTTCTGGGGATGATTTTTGACTTCATAAGGATGATTATTTAATTTTTAAGGGTGATTGATGAGTTTTTACGTAATCTAATTTTCTTCATAATGAACATCTCAAACTTCACATAGAGGATCACCCGTCTTGGTAGGGTTATTTTTTATGTGAAAATGGAAAAATTAAAACATTACTAGATTAATTTTACCATATAAAATATAATCCAATATTAATATTGGCAATGGAATTTCCTAACATAATATATTTTATAAGTTTCATATAATTTAATTAACTTGGGACGTCTGTGAATCCTAGAATTAATTATTTGGAATAAAGTACTCAGGATGACTATTTTATAATAATAATGGACTTAAAATCCCAATTAAAAATTAAAATAATGATTCTAGAATAAAGAATAAATAATGGAAGTTGAGAGAGATAAATAATATTCACTATTAGTTCCATACTATGGAGAGAATGGCTTTGCACTAGAGTAGAAAATTAATAATTAATGATGTGGGTAATAATTTTTATATTGAGTGTTTTTTTATTGTAACTATTCTTCCATGAAGTATTCTTGGATGAAAAATAAATATTTCTCGAGAGCATTCTACCATGGATGAATGATTCAGAACTATGACAGTGTTTATTGATGTTTTCATGTATTTTTGATGGATTAATTACAATCAGTTTTTTATCAAGATGATAAAAGTAATAATAATATTATTACTATGATAAAGAGTTTAAAATTCATTTTCTCATATGGATTTAACTAAATATAGTATCCTATATTAAAATTATATTTAAATAAAAGGATAATGTTAAAAAAATGCATTGATTAGATTGTGTAATGGATGTGTAAGACAATTATGAAAAGGAGAATTGGTGTGGGACACATGTTGGTGTAGGGGAGATGATGAATGGTTGATATATTAAAAGGGGTACTATTATATCTATAAGGGGGGGTAATATAAGAGTATTGATAGACTACAATTGGTTGTGAGTTATATTGGGGAGAATCCCAATTCGGAGATGATATTTTCTTGAAAAACATATCGTGAGAAAACCACCAAAATATAAAAGTGATATAAGTAGAAAAAATAAACCAGCATTCAATATTTTTAAGGAGGAAAAACACTCCCATGTGTAGGATTACAAAAACGTGGGGATATTCCCAAAAAAATCCACAATGAACCAAATAATACAAGTTATCCATGTAAGGACCAAATGTGAATTGTAATTATGGCATTGAAAACCTCATGTGAAAACCACACCCTGATTCGCCTCCGCCTTCTCTAAAAATCATCTCAGTGATTCCATGTATCAAAAGATAAATCTATGAAAAAATGATACCATTATGTCAACAAAATTTCAAATTCCTCAGAAATCCTCATCCAAACATGCATGAGTCTCACACAATCTTGCAACACCTAAAGGGTTTCTATCTCATGATCTCTCAAACATGATGTGCTGATAGTATTTAACATGGTAACACCTCTTGATCACCACAATCAAGAAGACTCTCAATACATGGCTAAATCCTTGATCACATCGATGATTCTCACACCTATACAATGTCGATGCACCAAACATGATACCATAAACACAGTATTCCATATCATCATAGATCCACCAACAATGTCTTGTACGCCATCGTCGATAAGCCACATTGGCTACCACCGACATAGCAGCCCATTTCTGTAACGGCCCGAAATTTTGAATAAATCTTGTTTCCTAATATCATGTGTTATTTTATTTTATTTTTATACTCAAAAAAATGTTTTATTTGATAAACATGATTATAATTAAAATGATACCATTGGGTTTTGACTATTATATTACCATCGATCAATATGACCGGTGTGAAACAAAATGTTTTGATTATTGTCTCTAAATATAAGTAATCTTGGTTAATTATTATAGAAAGAAGATTCGATGTCCTCACCTAGTAGTCTTGGACCGATCGAATCCCATCTAACAGAGCTTGGGAAGGAGGTAGCACCATTTGGCTTTGCTCTGGAAAAAACCCAAGCCGAACTTCATCATGTGAATCTAGAACGGAATCACCTTCGCGAGAAGTTTAAACTGATAGAAATTACTACTCGGGCAATACTGACCGAGCCACCCCAAGATTCTATCACCCTAGCACACCTTACTCTTAGGTCCTATGCTGGAATTATAAGGGGCTATGTAACGAGACCATAACTGCCTTGTGTAATCCTTTGTTTTAAATAAAAATTGGTATTTTTTCTTATGATGATGTTTATGAATTTTTAAATGATCGGATAAATATAGCATGCATATTTTTGATGAATTTTAGGAAAAGGATATTTTAAAAATGTTTTTGTAAACCTTAAATAATTAAAAACGTGTAATGATTTTCAAAAAATGGTCTTCTACAATTATGTTCAGTACGAAATTTAGAGTCTAATAAGATCAACCTGATTTTTGATAATAGTAAATTATGAATAGTTATTTTATGATTAGGATTATTAATGTGTCCAAATGGATTAGTAATCTCACTTAAAAAAACTATTAATATAATCTAGGCACCTTGATTAAGTAGTGTGATTCAATAAAATGGTTAAATAACGGTTTCATAAATTATTATTCAAGTATTAGTTTTTTTCGGGTGAATAGTGTTTTATAAATAAAAATCAAATTAAAAATATTTATAAAAGTATTTTTATAAAATGGATTTCATTTTTGAACTCAGAGCATCGATGTTATGTTATGGTAAATTTTGGGGTTTTTTCTGAAAAAATGAATTTTTGGTGAATAGTGTAATTATTTAAAAAAATAGATTAAAAATATTTAGAAAAATATTTTTATAAAATGGAGTTCATTTTTGAAATCAGAGCATTGATATTTGATTATGGTGAAATTTTGGGATCTTTCTGAGAAAGTTGAATTTTCAGTGAATAGTAAAACTACAGTTTTAGGGTTTCGGTATGTTTAATGACATCATAACTGTGTCATGATGATGTCATGAGATATTTTAAGGGTTGGCCGGACAAGGGTGATGAATTATTGTTTTGGGGGCCCCATGTGGCCTAACTCCATGGTAAATGCCAAGGGAGAGCACATGGTTTTGAGAAAAGCACATGTGAGGTGTCCCTTGGCCATTAATGCCTTGTCCCCTCACTTTCCCTATAAATACCAAGCCCTCCACTCATCCATTAGACTCCCCACTATTCCCCAACGAAGTTCTGGTCTCATTACCTCCCAAGGAGTCCTCCCAAGGTGCCCCCAAGCCCTCATGGTCCCAACCTTTGAGGTTTAAGAGTTACATTTTAAGGTAAGGGATCTGACCCCTCTATTTCTTTTCAAGTAATCTCTTTTATGTCATTCCTTTTATGCTCTGTGTTCTTATGTTAGAGGATGTTCTTTTATACTCCTCTTACTTCCCGTTTTATGTTCATATAATGATAGATCCCCTCTTACTCTCATTATTTCGTTTTATGATGTTTTAAGTGGCGTCGTTAGGCTGCCGAAATTTTTGTAACAGATTCTTTCCCCCTTCTCATTTTTCATGATCTATTTTCATGTAAAGTCTTTCATGTTCCTTTTTATTATGTTGGGGTATGATCTCTAAATTTATCATACTGATATTTTATTATCATATGATGAGAGACCCCATTTGATCTCTTCAATTCAGTATTTTGAGGTTTTAAGTGGCGCCGTTAGGCTGCCGAATTTTTAAGTGGTCCTTCACCATTCTCGTTTTGAAGTTCTACTTTCATGTCAATTATTTCAAGTTCCATTTGTTATGTTGGGGTATGATCTCTATATCTATCATACTGATCTTTTATGACCATATTATGAGAGACCCCATTTGATCTCTTCAATTCAGTATTTTGATGTTTTAAGTGGCATCGTTAGGCTGCCGAATTTTTAAGTGGTTCTTCACCCTTCTCGTTTTGAAGTTCTACTTGCAGTTCAATTATTTCAAGTTCCTTTCTATTACGTTGGGGTATGATCTCTCTATATATCATACTGGACTCTTATGTTCATATGATGAGATATCCTATTTGACCTTGTCAATTCAATTTTGTTGAATTTTATGTGACGTTGTTACGCTGCCAAATTCTCACAGGAGAAATCTTATTATTTCGTCCTTTCATGTTCTTCATTTCATATGGTATATTTTAAATATTCATTACCATGTTCTTAAATACCTTATATTTTGTCCCTATACTATTTTATGGGTCATTTATGAATGTTTTACCCATGTCCCCTCTCTTCTCAATGTTTTCTAAAACCCCGAAACATAGCCCTTATGCTGCAGAATTTTCGTCTCAAAGTGCCTCTCTCTCTTTTATCAAAATTATTTTATGTTATAAAGTGAATACTCAAAGATCATATTTCTACAGGGGTATTCACATATATATCAAAATGTTCTATTTTAAATTCTGGTATTTACATACATGAAACCCTCTTTCCCTTTCTGTGGGTTTAAAGTAACATAAAGATCATGTCTTTAAAGCATTTTTTAAAACATTATTATTATGAAATGAAACCCATTTCTTTTATGATATATGGGTTGTTTATGAAATTATTGATGATGATATATGTGGCTCACATGATAACTAATTCATGTCAAGGGTGTGCCCAGATAGCACTCCAACGCATTGGGTAAAGGCTTAATCTCTATAGATGACTTTTTAGACTGATACCTTGGGGAATAACCTTGTTAATTTTTAATGACACCTTGGTGATGGTCCTTGGTGAAACAAAATTATTGTCAATATTAAATGATGCAGCCACATCTTCAAGTTATGAAAAATTTTATTTTTATTATGATGTATCTCATGATTTCTTTCTCATGCCTTGAAGTTCTTTTCATGTCCTTATTGAAGTATCTCAAGTTCACATGTAAAATGTTTCTCTTGTTTCCCTTAATGGGCCTTCTACTCACCCTTTCTTTTGATGTATGTCCCCGGGTTATGAGATGCAGTAATGAACATAGGATGAACTTATGGAGAATCCTTTTAAGTGTTTAAGAAGAATGCTTTATGTTGTTTTCATGTATTATGTTCATTGTTTCCAAGAAACTAAACCTTAAAGATCCTCAGTTTTGTGTAATGTAATGAAAGTTTATGTTATATAAATACGAGATTCTATAGTTGGAATCAAAGGATGGTTTAGTTATTTGTGGAAATTAGGATATGAAATATTTAGGAAGATCCCTATAGAAATTTTTAAATATAGGAAATATTCCGGGTATTTTGGTGAGTATTGAGTAAGGTGTCTCCAAGCAGATACATCCCTGTCTGGGTACAAGTAGGTAGAGGTGGCTCTAGCACAGATGTACATAGGGGTAAAACCTGAAAACACCACTTTGAGCTAGACTCGAATGGGAACTGGTACACGACAATGGGCCTTACTCCACTCTTGGTTACGACACTCTCGGGGGATATGCTTTGGTAAATTCATAAGCTTAGTATGAACCATTGTTAAAGGAACGAAAATTCATGTAAGAATATATGATCATGGATAACCTAGATTGAATCCTAGGGGATCACGAGTTAGGGTATACTTTTCTTCTACAAGTTATCCTTATATGCTTTAAGCTCATTTTCATGATTATTGGTTAAGTATTTAAGCCTCAAATTATAATTTCTCTTCTTAGTTAATGGTGGGAGATGGAAAAACATGTCCAAATTACCAATGTGATAGGAAATGCAACGATTTCCATATTAATATGAAAGAGATGATTATGGGATTAAAAGATGATTATTATTTTGGAAGACGTTCATTATTTTGGGAAACATATTTGATCAAGGTAAATAGATTACTACGGTATTTTCATTGAGGAGTAAGTTTGACTTATATTTTGAAGAATCGATGAATTTAAGGTGGACTTATATTAATTTAGGTTACTTATAGGAATGATTAACCTATCTTGGGTAAAATTATGTTTAGGTTAGATACATTTGTTATAAGATGTTAGGAGTGGTTGATGTAGTTTGGAGATGAACAATGAAGTTTATTTTGGAAGACTATGTTATCAAAACATTCTTGTATTTGGGTTTCAATCTTTGTTTGGTTTATTTTGAGGAATCTCAAAGACCATTATTTACGGAATGATCTATGATGAACTTTGGGTAGTACCATGGAACATTGAATATTTAAAAGTAGTTTCCATTCCTCTGTGATTATTTTTGAAGAGTTTTTTTACCTTAACATTTCTATCTTTGGGACAATGTTTAAAGATATAAGAAATAGATAGTTGATCTTTTGTGGATTATGTCATTCTCTAGAAGATGATTCTTGTGTTTTGATGAGACCAAGAATTTTTGAATGATCATCGTTTGGAGGAAAGATTAGTTTTGGTAGAAACTTATTAAAGTACGAAACTCAATATGAAGGTAGATATATTTCCTTATGTTTTGTTCTATGTTGTAAATGAATTCCTCAATGTTATTAAAAGGAACGTAAAACAAAAACGTTGTTGGTATACGTTTCCTACTAGGTAATCAAAGTCCGCTTACACACATCATGATTTTTGGATTTTCTGGTGGTTAACTTCCTCCTAATCATGTTTTCTATCACTCTCCTTTAGAACATGACCCTTTGTTTTCTCCTCCATGTCCATGTTTCCTACATGGGATCCTAGTATGAGTAAACTCAGGTGGCCTTTGAACTTCCTTTTCTTTCTTTTAAAGTAATGGTGTTACTGACTCTTTTTCCGATGTGGGACTTTCAATGAAATTTCAAAACCCAATTTTAAAAATTGTGAGGACGCAATTTCTTAAGGGGGGAAGATTGTAACAGCCCGAAATTTTGAATAAATCTTGTTTCCTAATTTCATGTGTTATTTTATTTTATTTTTATACTCAACAAAAAATTTTTATTTGATAAACATGATTATAATTAAAATAAGACCATTGTGTTTTGACTGTTATATGACCATCGATCAATATGACCACTGTAAACAAAATGATTTGATTATTGTGTCTAAATATAATTAATCTTGGTTAATTATTATAGAATGAAGATTCAATGGCTTCACCTAGTAGTCTTGGACCTATCGAAGCCCATCTAACAGAGCTTGGGAAGGAGGTAGCACCATTGGGCTTTGCTCTGGACCAAACCCAAGCCAAACGTCATCAGGTGAAGCTAGAACGGAATCGCCTTCGCAAGAAGTTCAAAATGATAGAAATTACTACTCGGGCAATGCTGACCGAGCCACCCCAAGATTCTATCACCCTAGCACACCTTACTCCTAGTTCTTTTGCTGGTATTATAAGGGGCTATGTAACGAGACCGTAACTGCCTTGTATAATCCTTTGTTTTAAATAAAAATTGGGATTTCATCTTATGATGATGTTTATGAATTTTTAAATGATTGGATTAATATAGTATGCATATTATTGATGAATTTTAGAAAAAGGATATTTTAAAAATGTTTATGTAAACCTTAAATAATTAAAAACATGTAATGATTTTCCAAAAAAAAGTCTTCTACAATTATGTTCAGTATGAAATTTAGAGTCTAATAAGATCAACTTGATTTCTGATGAATAGTAAAATATGAATAGTGATTTTATGATTAGGATTAGTAATTTGTCCAAATAGATTAGTAATCTCACTTATAGAAAGTATTAATATAATCTAGGCACCTTGATTAAGTAGTGTGATTCAATAAAATTGTTAAATAACGGTTTCATAAATTATTATTCAAGTATTAGTTTTTTCGGGTGAATAGTGTTTTTTAATTAAAAATTAAATTAAAAATATTTAGAAAATTATTTTTATAAAATGGATTTCATTTTTGAACTCAGAGCATCGACATTATGTTAAGGTAAATTTTGGGGTTTTTTCTGAAAAAAATGAATTTTCGGTGAATAGTGTAATTATTTAAAAAAATAGATTAAAAATATTTAGAAAATAATTTTTATAAAATGGAGTTCTTTTTTGAAATCAGAGCATTGATATTTGATTAAGGTGAAATTTTGGGATCTTTCTAAGAAAGTTGAATTTTCAGTGAATAGTAAAAATACAGTTTTAGGGTTTCAGTATGTTTAATGACATCATAACTATGTCATGATGATGTCATCAGATATTTTAAAGGTTGGACGGACAATGGTGATTAATTATTGTTTTGGGGGGCCCATGTGGCCTAACTCTATGGTAAATGCCAAGGGAGAGCACATGGTTTTGAGAAAAGCACATGTGAGATGTCCCTTGGCCATTAATGCCTTGTCTCCTCACTTTCCCTATAAATACCAAGCCCTCCTCTCATCCATTCGACTCCCCACTCTTCCCCAACGAAGTTCTGGTCTCATTACCTCCCAAGGAGTCCTCCCAAGGTGCCCCAAGCCCTCAAGGTCCCAACCTTTGAGTTTTAAGAGTTACATTTTAAGGTAAGGGATCCGACCCCTCTCTATTTTTTTCAAGTGATCTCTTTTATGTCATTCCTTTTATGCTCCATGTTCTTATGTTAGAGTATGTTCTTTTATACAACTCTTACTTCACGTTTTATGTTCATATAATGATAGATCCCCTCTTACTCTCATTATTTCTTTTTATGAAGTTTTAAGTGGCGCCGTTAGGCTGCCGAAATTTTTGTAACAGATTCTTTCTCCCTTCTCATTTTTCAAGATCTATTTTCATGTAAAGTATTTCATGTTCCTTTTTATTATGTTTGGGTATGATCTCTAAATTTATCATACTGATCTTTTATGATCATATGATGATAGACCCCATTTGATCTCTTCAATTCAGTATTTTGATGTTTTATGTGGCGCCGTTAGGCTGCCGAATTTTTAAGTGGTCCTTCACCATTCTCGTTTTGAAGTTCTACTTTCATGTTAATTCTTTCAAGTTACTTATGTTATGTTGGGGTATTATATATATATCTATCATACTGATCTTTTATGACCATAGGATTAGAGACCCTATTTGATCTCTTCAATTCAGTATTTTGAAGTTTTAAGTGGCGCCGTTAGGCTGCCGAATTTTTAAGTGGTTCTTCACCTTTCTCTTTTTGAAGTTCTACTTTCAGGTCAATGCTTTCAAGTTTATTTCTATTATGTTCGGGTATTATCTCTATATCTATCATACTGGACTCTTATGTTCATATGATGAGAGACCCTATTTGACCTTGTCAATTCAATTTTGTTGAATTTTAAGTGACACCGTTACGCTGCCAAATTCTCACAAGAGAAATCTTATTTTTTTCTTCCTTTCATGTTCTTCATTTCATATGGTATATTTTCAAATTTCATTACCATGTTCTTAAATCCCATATATTTTTTCCCTCTAATGTTTGATGGGTCATTTATGAATGTTTGACCCATGTCCCCTCTCTTCTCAATGTTTTCTAAAACCCCGAAACATAGCCATTATGCTGCAGACTTTTCGTCTCAAAGTGCCTCTCTCTCTTTTCTCAAAATTATTTTATGTTATAAAGTGAATACTCAAAGCTCTTATTTCTATAGGGGTATTAAAATATATATAAAAATGTTCTATTTTAAATTCTGGGATTTACATGCATGAAACCCTCTTTCCCTTTCCGTGGGTTTAAAGTAACATAAAGATCATGTCTTTAAAGCAGTTTTTAAAACGTTATAATTATGAAATGAAACCCATTTTTTTTATTCTATATGGGTTGTTTATGAAATGATTGATGATGATATATGTGGCTCACATGATAATAAAGACATGTAAAGGGTTCTCCCAGATAGCGCTCCAATGCATTGGGTAAAGGCTTAATCTCTAGAGATGACTTTTTAGACTGATACCTTGGTGAATAACCTTGGTAATTTTTAAGGACACCTTGGGGATGGACCTTGGTGAAACGAAATGATTGTCATTATTAAATGTTGCAGCCACATATTGAAGTTATGAAAAATGTTATTTTTATTATGATGTATCTCATGATTTCTTTCTCATGCCTTAAAGTTCTTTTCATGTCCTTATTGAAGTATCTCAAGTTCACATGTAAAATGTTTCTCTTGTTTCCCTTACTGGGCCTTCTGCTCACCCTTTCTTTTGATGTAGGTCCCCAGGTTATGAGATGTAGTAATGAACCTAGGATTAACTTAAGGAGAAGCCTTTCATGTTTTTAAGAAGAATTCTTTATGTTGTTTTCATGTATTATGTTCCTTTTTTCCAAGACACTAAACCTTAAGGATCCTCAGTTTTGTGTAATGTAATGAAAGTTTATGTTATAAAAAGACATGATGCTATAATTTCCTCCTGATCTCAGTGGACTACATCTTGATCTTCTCCCCCTATTTATTCTCCACATGCCACTTCTGATACATTGGGCTCCCATAGGTCAAAAATATTGATTTAAATTAAAATTTTAAAATATATATCATAAAAGATATCATGATATATCTTGTATCTAATGCAAGTAGATACACAATAGAAAGATATTAAATTTCCAAAAAATATATCTTATCTAAAAAATGTAAGTACACACATGTTGGATAAAACCGTAAAATCTCCCACATCATCTCTTCACTGAAAGATAAAATCATGGAATCTAATTTGTACCAAAACACTTATTGGTATCGCACCAACCTCCATCCTTTTTCATTAATTTGATGACACTATTTAACAACTCTGATAGAATATTGACCGCTCCCCCTACCAAAGAAGTCCAAATGTCAAAGTCTTCCTCATATCTATGACTAAACAATCAATACCAGATTCAAAAATATTTGGTTCCCTCAATAACAAGATATCCACAAAATTTGGAGCACCTTTATGAAAAACGTTTTCCCCCTGTTCATTATACCTTGCACCTAGCGCATCATCTCGATATTCAAATTTTAATTTTTTCTTCACCATTTTCACATTATTAATAAATTAATTTTGGTGTATGATCTAGTACAACTCCCTCATCCTAAATTCCAAATATTATTATACCTCACATAATTTCCATTGATCCTCTCAAAAAGATCCAAAATTCTGACCCCAAATTCCAAGCTCGAACCATCACCTCTGATAACAATTTTTGTAAAGAATTCTGATTCTTAGCCTAAAAGTTCTATCCAGATATAACATGAGAAACACATAAAAAAATAAAGTGATATAAGTTGAATAAATAAATTTGAATGCAATATTTCTAACATGGAAGAACCCTCCCATGCAGAGGATTAAAAACCATCAAAAAATTCTAAAAAAACATCCACTATGAATAAGAGAATACAAAGAATCCAACTATTGAAAAAAGATGAATTACCCAGATGGAATAAAAACATGTGTGAAGACCAAAACTCTATACAACTACATCTTTTATGAAAATCATCTTGATGAAACCATGTAATGAAAGATAAATATTTGACAAAACATCCCCCTTCTATCGACAAAACGTCAATACCACTGAGATCGTTATCCAAACATGAAATTGTCTTGCACCATCTTGTGACACCAAAATGGTTTCCCTCTAATGATCTCTCCATAATGATGTATTATCGATCTTAATATGGGACGTGCTACTGGATCACCACAACCAATAAGACTCTCGATACATTGTCTAATCAATGATCATGTCAATGCTGCTTCGCACTGGTGCAATGTCGATGCACAGAACATGATATCATAAACATTGTATCCAATCACATCATAGATCCACCATCAATTTATCATACTCCATAAACAATGAGCCACATATGCTACCATAGACCTGGAATCCCCTTCCCCCTGAATCTCAATGGATGACATCTTGGGAATCACTTCCTTTTTGTTCACCACTAGCTGGTTCCCCGTTTTTTTGGATCTCCAATGACACATATATTGATTGAGATAGAAGTCTGAAAATATATCTCAAAAAATATATCATGAGATATCATATATCTCATGCTGGATGATACACATCATAAGAATTTTAATTTTTTTTTAAAATATATCTTATCTCAAAAATGGAAACCCCTATGTGTGGGATGAACCCAAACTTATCTTCTTGTTATTCATTAGATTGGTTATTGGGTATGTTAAGTTGGGATAATAAATAAGTAGGATAAGATAATATGGATGTACCCATGTTTTTGATAGATTTTAGGATGGATATCTAGAGGATTAGACCCAGACTTTTCTGAGAGTCCACCCCCAATATTCAACTTCCTCTTTTCGGCTTTTATTTTATATCCTTTTTCTACATATTTCATATTAATTAATTTAAGATGTTTCTAGTATTAAAAAGATATTCTATATTATCATTTTCTTCATCTCTATGGTTCCAATAAATTTGGTTATTTCATTGATCTTTCTTGAGAGATAGTTTATAATGATGTTCTAGAACACTCTTTACTGTGATTCTTATTAAAGAACATCGTTTCAGTTCTTATTATGTGATTAAATTTTGACTAGTTTCACCATTTATTCTCATTAAGTTATTGAATTATCTATCTGTTGATCATTACTGATTCTCATGTATGACAAGGTTGGAACACTTGTTGATATCTATTAGTACTCATATAATGAACATGAATAATGGTGAAAAAACATCAGTGAAACTAAATAATTAGTCAAAAAAAGTTGTAATATTTTTTATATCAGATATGACCCTAAACAAGTGTTTAATAACTAATATATATTTTGTGTCTAGTTCTATAGTGTCATGTGGAACTACTGATGATTCTAGATAAAAAAAATTTCTTCATTACTTCTGTTAAATAATTTCTTACTAGAATAAAGAGTGCCTTTCATGAGGTGATTAGATCGACAAAACAATGATAGTGGAAAATAGTGAAATAACTACAACTGATAGTTTCTAGTGACACGTTGGACAATCTGGCCAGCATAGAACAACATATCCAAATATCCCACCCAAAGTTTCAATCACAAGTAATATCAACATATTATTTTTGATAAAAAAACTCATCTTCTTTTGAATCCTTGTTCTGTAGAGGACTCAAGTATGAGAAAAACATTCATTTAGTTAGGGTAATGTGGTAACACATCCATCAATAAGATAATTCTGTAAGAACACATACTATTTCCCGTGATTTATTAGTATGTTGTGGTAGTTGTAAAAGATTTTTAAGGAGCGTTTGATACCATTTAACTTAATTGTCCTTGTTATAATGAAACTATAGAATGTACATTCATACATGTAGTCCTCCTAGAGCTGATTAAGGAATTTTGTTTTTGCTTCTAGACTTGTGGCAATTTTCTTTACATGTAAAGTTCAATTCCATTCAAGAACATGGTGAGTGGAGACACTTATTATTTTAGAAATACAACAATATAAAATAGTAGTTATGTATGTACTACTTTTGAGGATTAATGTGTGATTTCAATATTTTGATTTTTAGGATTTAGTTAGGTTTTACAGGGAATGATTTGGGGAACACATACCACCTCACAAAAATGTGTTTCACCATTTTCTAACTATTAATGATGATGTAGTGGTTGAAATATATACTCCTAAGAATTTATATTCTTTCAGTCCCCCCTAAAATAGCGATTTAGTACATACTGGGGCCTAGGATTGAGTTTACATTAAAACAATTATCATACATAGAACATGCTTGAGACATGTTTTGATCAAAAGAAAAAGAATTCAGTAGATGTAAAAATTAGTTGACCTCACAGTAGGATTCAATATTATAGTGAAACTATTAGGTCAATGGAAAAATGGGGCATCAACAACTAGATCATTCTATGAAAAACTAAATTTTTTTTGGACCTTTTAGTCTATTCGAGAATTTAAGTTGGACACAAAAAATAATTGTGTGCACTTTATAGAATAATATCCTTGATAGAAAGAATTTATATTCAGTGGGACTCTATGTGGGACACGTTTGACAGTGATATTATTATTTTAGAGGGATTGACAGCTCAGACATCATATTTTGGATGGGGATTGGTTGCTACTATTATTTGATAATGTTGGGTTTTCTATATTTAGTGATAATAAAATTTTTAGAAAGCCTCTCGATGACCAAAGGTTATTTAACATTTATTCTTAATAGATAAACATAATTGTGGGTTTCTTGGTTGTTACTATGAAATCCTCTTTCCAATAGGCAATGTGATAATATATATTGGAATGTATTATAATGGTGCAATTATTATTTTCAGTGCATGATAGTTTATTGTTGACAGTAATTCACATATACCATCTATTTGGATATTTCGTTATAAAATGCACAACCGACTATGATTTACAATCTATGAGGATGGCTTTATGAGAAATTATTTGGGATCAATAATAATGTATTTCTACACACAAGTGGTGAGATTGAGTCCCTATCCTTAATGAAAATGTGTTTTCTCAAGGTGAGAAAAAGGATTTGATATTTTCCTAAAGTACAGTCCATTGAGGCCATGTCCGTTGGACATGGGTCACACATGGGTACTGGGGAGCTGTTCTATGGCTGATGTAGTAGATGTGGTACTTCCATAAATGTTTGGAGGGTAGTTTAGGACTATTAATAAACTACCAATGTCTGTGATCTCTTCAGGGTAGGAATTTTATGGTTTGTTGGATGTGTTATGTTGCGATAATAAATATGGTGGCTCAGTGAAGTTGGTAGGTGTAGATTTATTTATAAGAGTAACTATCCTTCCATGTGGGTTACACCTATACTTAGAGGAGTGGTCTCCATGAATATTATTCTAGGACTAGTTTTTTATATTTAGTTGTCCACAATTTTATGTTAATTATTTTAGAATTAAAATGGTATTAATTATAAATCCATGGTTATATCTCTCTTTCTCCCTTATATAGTATTCATATCTGGTATTTCTAGAAAATCTACGAATATAAGTGGTTGAGTAAAAATAGAATACTTTAAAATCATTGGAACACAACCACATTGGGTTTTAAAACAAATATATATTAAAGTGGGTAGCTAATCATGCTGTGTATTTAAATTAATATTTATTATATTAAAAAAATTAAAAAAATATTCTTGTGCATGAGTATATGAATCAAATGAATAATAAATGAAAAATGTGTTCACTCTTTCTGATAAGAATAACAGAACCAAATATTTCCTCTACAAATACGATCATAATTATGAGTATCAATTAATAAATATACTAATAACCATTAAATCAGAACATAGATCTTTAGAAAAGTAAAACTATTAGATGAGATCAAGGAAGAGAAGCATGATCAACCTAGAAATAGTTCATGTGGATGTTCAGACATACATCATTGATAACTCTTACTAAATAAATATTTAATGTCAATTGTTAATTTGAGAATGTATGAATCACCAATAGGCAGGAGAATTTTCAATTCTAAATACATTTAATTAATTATTAAAAATGACAGTTAATGAAACATATGTTTGATGAAATAAACAAAGATATTTTTACATTATTTTATATATAAATAATCTTAATCTACTCATCAGCCGAATAAAATAAGGAGAGAAATTAATCCCACATAAAACTGAATCTATGAATTTATAAGGGAGTCGAAATCTATTATAACTGCCTTTTTTAAACCTTGAGGAAAAACCCAATGCTGGTTTTTTCACATAGGGTCACAATCAACTACTGACTTTTTATCACATGGAGCAAAAACGAAATTACTATACGTTTTTTCAAACTAAATTGTAAAAAACAAAACATAGATTCTTTATGAGGTAGTATAACAAGAATCCAATCAGTAATGGGTAGTATATCATAAAAATGATTAATAACTTGGAATATATAATTAAAAACCCAAGGAAACCTAATAAATAATAAAGGAATCAAATATCGAGGTAGAAATGTTCTCTATAGTAAAACTAAATCAATAAATTTAAGTAAAGCTGATGGTAGTAATTTATTTCCAACGTTCATCACAACATACCATAAATTAATATCCTAAATCTTATTTAATTTATTTGGTTCTTTTGAACTCGATTTATAGAGTTATTTTTTGCACGTAATATTGAAAGCATGAAACTCATGGAATTAATTCATTCCCAAATAAATATGTGATTCTTGTTAGCCCCAAAATAGGTGATGGAGGAATGTCAATGATGGGTTGAACTACCCTTTTCAAATACTTTTATGTAAATTATATTAGATTAAAATTATTATTACAATGAAAATAAACTATTAGAAAAAATGTGAGAGATTTTTATAGTTGTTCATTTCGAATTGCTCCTAATAAATTTTTAAATCCTATAAAATACAGTGAAAAATGACACCTCATAATAATAGAATATTTTACATAATCAGTTTTACACCTAGAGTCATAATCCAATTCAAAATAATTTTTAACACCAATATGTTAAACCCATAACTAACATTCCTTTTCTACCATGGGGAACTACCTAAATAGTTCATCTATTTTCAACTTGAGTTAAAACACAAACAATCACTTTATTTTACCTAAATATTTCATCCATTTTTAACATGAGTTAATACACAATCATTCACTTTATTTTCCCATGGAAGAACAAACCCAAAAATAAATTTGTTCTCCCCATGATGTACAATCTTGTACTAAATATTAGGCGAAATCACAACCCAATCCCATGTATCACCTTAAGTGATGGTATACCCCACACACTCTTAATCACAAAAGATAAATATAAATAAATAAATAACCACCTAAAAGTTTGAAAATGATGTTTTTTATTGTTGAATAAATATAGATCACACTAATATAAGAGTGCTAATGGATGAAGCACAATTTATTGTGTTGTAATTTCTAAAATGATTCACACAATACTAAATGAATTAATCCCCATAATCTATTGTTAATCTAGATATATCAAACTCTTATATATTGTATATCTTTATGTGTATCTATTGAAAAAACCATATTCCAATGTTTCCACTCTAATATTTTTTTCGATAATGAACTAGTTGATCATTCTTGAATTAGTTATATCTCTAATTAATGTTCATGAAAAACAAGTTCACATGGAATCACTGTAATAATTTAATAAAAATGAACTACCTTTACAAAAAAAGATGTAATAACATATAATAAAACACTGAATATACATAATAATATACATTAAATAACTTTTCATCTATCCGATAGAGTGAATAAGACAAAATTTTCCTATGTCATATAATTTGGTTTTAAATATTTCAACATCAAAAAATGCCTATGCATGATCAAATTTAACATGGTATGAATATAAAATAAAAATTTCCAAAATAAATTTATATAGGACATAATTAATTAAAAATCATGTTTTTTAAGATTGATATCCTACCTTAGGTTCTAAATAGGGGGGGGGGTAATTTATAGGTTTATATTTGGATCGTAAGAGTCTACATTAAGTAATAGTGTATATTTTATATACCAAACTAATATACTAATGTTATTATGTAATTAATTAGTATACATAAATAAAAATAATATTATTTTAGTATTCATAGACAATGAAAAAAATAAAAATAATTGATATATTGATCCACGTGTGGGAATACAAACAGAGAATGAAATGAAGGGAAAATTGGTGGTTCACTGTATAAAAAAATAAAATGACTGATTTAGGAGTATTACATATTTATTAAAAAATATACCTAGGAAATTTATAAATCACCCCTAGATGAACCATCTGTTACCCGACCAAGGTTAACATCAGATTGAGAGTAATTACTATGAGTATATGATGAAGGGTGAGCTGGATTGAATAGATGGGATGATAGATTAAATTCATTTGGAATCCAAAAAGTTAGTTCTGGGAGATATGGTGCACATAAAGATGAATACTTAAGTATAGTGAAATGAAAGGGATCGATGATGGATTAGGTGATGTAGGGTGTCATACATTCATTTTTCTGTGATTATTCATTCATAAAATTCATCTATGAACATGACATGGAGTTGAGAATCAGTATATCAAGAAAGAGATTTTATTACAATGAAGTAGGTTTGATTGATTATCGTGGATTGTCATTAATTAATCCCGGTATCATGACATTATATTCAGTATAGGGTTGATGTATGTTAAACTGAGGATTGTGGTGGCTTAGTTAGAACAAAATAACTTTATATTTTATTGTTGATTTTATTTCTCATTTATTATTATTTTGGAATATAATTTATTTTCATGATCGCATTAGATATAGATGCATTGGTGGCATCATACATTTTATTTTTACTGACACCATACATAGGAATCCTCATGCACATGTGTACTCCATGAATTGGGATCCAAGCAGGGCATAGGATCTCCTAACTGATAGTTGGGATATGGAGAATGGATATGGAGGTTGATCATGATACAATCAGGGTTGATATTGTAGTGTTATTTATTTATTTATCAACAACACTTATACTCTGGGAGAGATTTACACCATGGTAGATCGTTTTTTTTTTGAGTCATTTTATGACAGAAATTAATTATTTATCTTCCTCATGTTACTGTGATTATTTATTATATTGTATATTTGTTTATTATTTACTACAAGACATGATAATTAAGGTATATTCTCTCCACTAATGGATTTGTACCATCACTTCTAGCTGGTATCCCTTTGAATAGGAGGAGGAATGTATGAGTTCATGTGGTTCTCTAGATCAAACATGGTGGTTTGGTCTCAGGATATATAGGTTTGGAATGGATATCGTGGGGACAAGTCCCCGGGAAACTCTATCATGACTCTTCCACCATGGCTCATGTCAGGACTACCTAGGGATTCTTCTTGATGTCCAGGGCCTAGTTACTAGCACTGAAGTAATAATCCCACAAGTTAGAGGCATATTCCTCATTACCTTTATGCACACACACACACAAAAATCAACATCCCACAACGTTGAAAAGTAAAAGATCACATCACTAAAAAACCAGGGAGAGTAATAGTACAAATTTTGATGTATATGGGCTAGAATACAAGACCAACAAATACAAGTATAAACTTATGATGTCCAACTGTGGTAAACACTACCTGAAGGGAAGGTGAAGGGGCCTGCCACCTAAAACAGTTGATGTACATCTCATCTGTTAGACCCTCACGGGGCACCATCTGGTCCTGGACCACCTAGGTCTTGGTTGAAGAGTTTTTCGTCTACTCAAGAAACAACACAAGTAGGATGATCCCTTGTATGGGTGAGTAACAAAATTCTTAGTAAGGACCCTGAAACGAAAAGGTAATACCACAAAGAAAAGTACACATAAGTATAGTCAGATCATGAATTTGTAATCTAAATATATGAATGAAAGAGTAATAGTAATAACACTAAAAAACTTTTACTATTGAAGAACTCATCCCTGATGAGTTCTATGGTATGTTGGGTCACCTAGACCTACTCATCTGATTACCCTATTGGGTAACCGAGACCCTCTCATCTCCATGGATGGCATGGTCACCCAGACCCGCTCATCTCCTTGGCCTCCTAGTTTATCTCAAACAACTCATCTCTTTGTCATGATGGGTCACCTAGACCCACTTTCCCCTTATCTTCACATCCAGACACATGGTCCATGGAGGTAGCACACCTGATTTAGGGAGGGTCTAGTACTAAAGCCCTAGGTCGTATCTCAACTTCCACAAAAGTTCCCACAGTGTATACAAAAAGGTATGCCACATCGCGAGGGTCCCAATTCCACAAAAGTCTCGTCAATCAGACATATGGTATGAATGTTATGATTCTTTTAGTGAAAAGGGGTTGGAATGGTCCAAGGATTCGCCCAACATGACCCAGCTCGACCCAGTTTGGATGACCTACCCGACCCGATTCAATTTTGGTCAATGTTGTCTAGTATATCCCATTTGGGCCTACTTGAATTGGCATGTTGGGCCAAGGGTCTAGCCATCCAGGCCACCCAACAACCTAGTAAACTTCCTCCATCCCAGATTGCATGAGAAAGTAGGTTTCTTTCTAGCTGAGCCACCGAACGACCTAGTTCCCCCTCTAGCTCAACCCACTCGGGCATGCCAGTTCTGTTCTACCGAAAAATGTTAGGCATCACATCAACACTTTGTGACATTGTCGATAGCTGGCCTACCACCTTCCCCACACATGTTCTTTGTGGACCTCATACCATCGTGCACCCACAGCTTGACCATGGTCCTCTAGCAAGATGTGTCACCCCACTGCTGCACCGATGAGTACTTCCATAGGCTATCGATGTCCCTATGGTGTTATGTTGTATGATTTATAAGCTCTTCTACAAGCATCAAGTAACTTGTTCAACTTTTGTGTGCTCCAACATATCTTGTCATCAATCTAGGGGTCTAAGATCATTCAAAAACTCCCAGTAAGACTCCGACCTGAAAAAATTGGTCTGTCGGTGAATAACGCAATAGGTAGAGGATATCACAAAGAACACCCAAGGCAAAAAATGCAGACATTGTTATTTTTTCCTTCGTTCAATGAATTTGAATAAAAATGGAAGATGATTGAAATATCAATACAATACTAATCCCTTATTTATTCCATGCATACCAATTCACATTCCTGAATTGTCGACAGATCAGTGGGTCAATTTGTTACTGTATTGACCCATGTTCATCTTTTAAGGAAATTAATAGGGGATGGGATACCATATATAAATGAACACCCCTTACCTAGAAAATTGGTTCAATTAGAGGAAATAATTCATTATTTATGGCATTATATTCGTGATCACCCTCAATCTTTCATCTTAGGTGAGATCTCCCAAAGGGGAGGGGGAGTGCTCATTGTCATCTGTGATTCATCATTCTTTGATTCTTGTCACTCACAAACACTAGTCCTCCAAGGGTTCAGATAAAAACTCAAACCATCCTACAATCCTATATCCATGTTGATTTATTAATCGACAAACGTGTTTAAAAATTTCTATTACATCATGTCGTCACGTCATTACGATGTTTCATTTAGGAAATGATACAATGTTTTTGTTGCATTTCACTTTCAGTGCCGCTATGCGGTTTTATTTTTTAAATGAGACATCCAGCATGACGTAATGTCATAGTGAAGCAAAATTCAGTAAAATAAACCTTCATAAGTGTATTTTATATTTCATTCAAATACTCAAAAATTAACATTAACCATAACACATATTGGTTGAGGTTAGGTTCTTTTTTTTGGTAATATCATAATTCAGGATGCAACAGTTCCCTCCGATTTTTAGTCTGTGGACCTCTTTAGTTTTTTCCAAAATCGTGCATATAAAAAATATTAAAAAACATTAAAAAAAGTTCAAACATTTTTTCCAGGCTAACCGAGCCTCGGAATCATGTCCTATATTAGTGCATGGTCTTGAACTAATACATTATAATTTTTTTAAAAAAATAACATGGAATTGTGGGAACATTACATTATCCCATCATTTAATATTTACGTCCTTGAAAGGTATTACAAGATCTAAAAACAAAAGGGGATTCTAAGCATGGATATGAGAATCCCACTACCATGTTCTTTCCTGGAGAGTCCAGTGCTTCCACCTAACATGCACCAGAGGAATCAACTTCCAATGAAGGACCTGCACATATAGATCCTCAATATCTAATGGGAACTTTGAAAACATCTCCCCATAATCGATGTTCATGTCACACCAGTTGATAATGTGTGATTTATTGTGAATGTACATCATCATCTATGACACATTGAAGAAATTATGCACCTTGTGGATCTATGGGGGAAGAGCTTAGCATTACACCACATCACCAATTCTAACCAGAATCTAGAAAGGGATTATAAATCTAAAATACAACATACCCCCCAGAAAAATCTCTACAATCCTCATCAAGTTGAGACGCGAAGGAACATATAGTCACCCTCTCAAACTCAAGGGGCCTCCATCTCATATCGGTATAAGATTTATACTAATTTTTTGAAGACTTCATTGGATCCTAGATGATCTACACCTTTTCAGTTGTATCCCATAATAACTTGGGACCCCTGAGTGCTGACTCCCCTTGGTCTTTACAGAAAAACAATGATCTCCATGGTATCCTGTATAGTGCTTTAAATGGTTCCATAATAATGGTGGAGTGGTAGAGGTTTTTGTATGTCAACTCCACTTGTGATAGATCATCCTCCCAATTGTGAACAAAGTACAATATACAAGCTAGAGGATTGTCTTATAAAACCTGGATAGTTCTCTCTCTATGACCCTATGGTTAGGGATGAAATTCAATTCTCAATGATAGCCACTTCTTGAATGCCTACTAAAATCCATTCCACATGTAGGACGTGATGTGATCATCATGGTTTTACATGATAATTGAAAGAACCGCATGAATCCACATTATCTATTGAACATAGAGGAAAAACAATATTTCTACTAAACCTTACTCCCATATGGGTAGGAAGTGGGCCAACATGGTGATCTGTTCCATGAACTCCCATATGGTATTATGCCCCCTAGAAATTCCTGGTAAACATTTCATGAAGTCTATTGAGATACCTTCCCACTTCAACATAGGCACCTGAAGTGGACGAGCCATTCCTTTTGGATCCTGATGCACTGCCTTCACGTAATGACATATGAAGCACCGAGAAATGAACTCACCTACCATATTCTTCATCCCCAGTGACTAGTAATGACATTGTAGATCATGGTAGATATTAACCACTTTTGGATTCACTACCAATGGGGTGGTTTGGAAACCCCTTATAATATACACTTTTGAGGACACTAGTACAATTGTGTGCCCTTGAACGGGACGATGTGATCACCACCTATCTAATATCCATCAAGGGATTGCCTTGTGGATAACTCAATACATTAGGTATTATAGTTGACATCCCCAATTTGTCTCTCCTTAAATCTCTGTAAGAGTGGGGGAGTGACAACCATAGACTGAAGATAGAATTCCCTATCATCTATCCGCAAAGGATATCTGCATCGCATCCAACTGCTCTGATGCATCACATAGAAACTAAAGCCCGGTTATCGAACTGATCTTGTCCACCACCATATTCACCTTCCATAGAATATAGAATATGTGGAAGTTATAGTCCTTGAGGAACTCTAGCCACTACTGCTGCCTAAAGTTTTGGTTCTTCTAGGAGAATATATATTTGAGACTATTGTGGTCAGAGTAAATTATAAACTACTCAATCATCGAGTTGTCTCACCAAATATTCAATGCGAATACCACTACTACTATTTCAAGAACACGGGTCACATAGTTTTCTCATGATGCATCAACTATCGCTATCCGTAGGAAATCACTTCGTTTCCCTACATCATGAAACACTCATTATGTTACATAATTCATCATAGACCACTACATATACACTACCCTCTTATGAATGATGCAAGATAGGGGCACTCATCATCCTCTGCCTCAGCTCCTATAAGATCTGATGGCACTTCTCTATCCTCACGAAGAGCTACCCCTTCCGAGTCATAGATAATAAGGGTGATGATACTATTAAAAAGTTAGAAATGAACCTACTATTGTAACCAACCAATCCCAAGCTACTCCTCAGCTAATTCACACTTCTGGGTTGCTCCCAAGAAATCATAGCATCAATTGTCATAGGATCTTGGGCTACCACTTCCTTCAAAATGACATGTTTGAGAAAGTGGAAATCCTGAATCCAAAACTAACAATTTATGAGATTCCAATAATTATAGTGCTCTTAGATAGTGTCAAGGGAAATTTTCTGGTGTGTAATGTACTCCTCTTCGGACACAGAGTACACAATGAGATCATTATTGGGGACCACAAGGAACTAGTCAAGAAAGGGCTAGAAGATCATGTTCAAGAGTCCAAGTAACACTGTTGGGTCATTGGTCATGATGAATGGAATCACCAAGGACTTATAAATTCTATACGGACATCATAAGGCTGTATTTGTTACATCATAATCATGTAGATGAAGTTGATGGTACCCAAACCTATAATATATCTCGATAACCTCTATTCTCCCTTCAACTACACTGAAGAGGTCATTGATTCTCGGAAGTGGATATTTTTTTATGGTCACTTGATTCAAGAATAGATAGTTGAAAAATTCCCCAAATTCTTGTATACCTTATTAGAAAATAATACTGATTCTTCCCAAGGTGAAACACTGGGCCTGATGAAGACCTTCCATTGTAGGTCCTCTAGATGTACCCTTAATTAATGAAGCTCTGTGGGAGCCATCTGATATGCATGTGTGAATATCAATGTAATATCAAGGTACATGTATATAAATAATTAAACCTCTCTATAATGAGGTAATCCAAAAACATCTTTAGGGAATATGTCCTCATTCATTTCCACAACTGTAGGAATCTAGAGGCTCCTATCATCCACTGCACTGAGTGTAAGGATTTCCAACTAGTATGTGATCAGCTCCACCCTCTTCTTAAAAAGTAATTTCTTTTTTTGAAAACATTCCCCTTTCGTCATTAATGTAAAATTTAGTCCCTTCTCCACGGACTCACCGTAATCTATGATTAAAATAGTCAATCTTAGAATGTACTGTGGATGACTAGTCCATAACCAAAATGATGTTATAAGGCCTCGATGGCACTACAAGGATATCTCAATAGAATATCTTTCACCTAGGAGTAATGTCACTCAACCGAGGGAAGTGTGTGATCATCAAATCCCCTATCATAGTAGTCTATAATAGTATGAATCAACCAAATGACTCCACCAGAATATTAGAGCTCGGATTAAGATCTGTAGCAAGAAAAGTGTGAATAGAAAATATGTCTATAAAAACTCTAGATAAGGTGGAGATGACACATATCATATCTCTAATAATCAGTAGATCACCAGGGATGAAATACTCCATCACCTGAATCTAGCCTCACCCTTATCCGCTAGATCACATAACCCATGGTGGACCACCTCGAGGTGGTGATTGGATTACCTACAACATCTATCCAATGCCTTCTACTATGACTACTCACTTTCCACATACTCCTCCCAGTGGACCACCATGCTTGACCATCTCCCTATGACTATTCGTTCCCTCGACTGTCCTTAGATCATCCACACAATGAGTCAGGCAGCCATGAGACATGAGTCCCAGACAGTCGCATGAGAAGAACATCATGCTCTTTTACTGACTCCCTCACACTGGGAGCCTCAAATTACTGATCGTGTTTCCTGGGGACATCACCTGAAAGGATTGACCCAATTGGGTCTCTATATCAACTACCTGCTACCAACTATTGCAAGCCCCGCCACCTGGTGTATACTAGTACCTCCTACTACTGGAACTTGCTCTACCTAAAATATCCCTACTATTAGAGACTGCTCCAACACCCCCCCTGAGTAGGGAGACTAAGAAATTCCATGGATGCCCTAATTTCATGGCATAGTATGATCTCAAAAGCCGGAGCCTAGAAGAACGAGTCTCACACTAAGTCTGTAGAGCAGCGAGAAAGATCAGTGAATCTCACTAAGTACCCTAGTCCTATCATGATACCATAATGTAGGTGCAGTATATCATGTATACATTTAGAGTGTAACTTCAATACATGTAACTCCTCCCTAAAGAGGAATTTGATGTTTTTCTAGGTGAGGGTAACCTCATCACATGTCTGTATCATCATGCTCCACCATCTCTATCTGAGCCCTTAAGAATGCTCTTGGGTAAGATCTAAATTTAGTTGATAGGTATACTCGTTAAATAGAAGACTCATGTAATGGACTCAAACCATTCCTCGGCCACCTGGGGATTAGTATCACCCATGAACCTGGGATGCCTCTTCCTCTAAAACTAGTTTAGGGAACTGAACCTGCATGTGTCCTCTACTGATAGGACTGCTATGAGATAATGATCAATGGGTTGTGGCCGCACTGGTGGACCACCTGGTTAGGCTATCTCCGGTACTGGTACGTAAACTGACGCCTCAATTCTAGGAATACAATTCTCACTATCACAAATCTTGTTCCTGGATGGCTGTGCACATAGAGGGATCATAAAACATATCAAGATAAACCACAATCAATAGATTACACCTGGTGATTTGAATATAACTGAAGAATATCATGAGTACACTCTATATTTCTATATGATACATGAAACCAAGGTCTTCATATACTTAATCAAAACAAATAATTTAAGGTCCTCATGTATGCATAAGTGAGTCACCGCACCAACAATGTACTTCTCATGTATGTATAAGTGAGTCACCGCACCAACACTGGACACCCCAAGTTAGAAGTCAAACTCAAAACATTTAATAATGTTTCCCTAAAAAAACAGACTCCTAGTCTTTAAATAAGGATCATCCTCCATTGATACCACATTGTCATGACCTATCCCACGAGAACCATGTCGTGACTACCCCATTCTCACCTCCAAATGTCTAGGGGCTGGTGACTAGCATCTAAGGAATTATCCAAAAATTGTTAGAAATTTTCCTATGTATCTAGACACACACACACACACATCCCCATCCCATAATGCTGAAAAGTAAACATTCTTTCCACTATGACAAACACTGAGAGTAATAGTAAAAAATAAAAATTGAATGGTCCATAATACAAGTACAACAAATACAAGTATAAACTTTTAAAGTGCATCTGCAGTAAAAGCTACCTAAAGGGTGGTTGAAGGGGGATGCCACATAAAGTCATAGATGAATTACTTGTCTATCATATCCTCACTATCCACCACCATGTCATAGAAAATCAATGTATTTGTTGAAGCATAGGTCATCTGCACAAGACATGACATGTGTGGGTAGATCCCGAGCATGGTTGAGTAAAATAATACTCAATAGAGACTTCAAAACACAAATGTAATACAACAAAAGAATGTACACAAAATTGTTGTCATCTCACACTAGTATAATCTAACGAATGGAAAGAAAGTCTAATAGTCATTACACTTAACAACTTCTATTGCTGAATCAATCATCCCTGTTGAGTGCTTAGGAATAAATGGTCTCATCGACCCACTCATAATTTTAGACATCGGCATTACATATATCATATTGTCTACAGGGCCTGATGTGTCACCTGGACCCATTTGTCTTTTTTTTCAAGCTAGTTCACATAGACCAACTTTTCCATTTTTCGCAACAACCAGCCATAAGATCACCATTCATAACGCACTTTATTTTAGGAGAGTCTACTTTTCTATCCATCAGTCGTATCTCAATTTCCACAAATGCCCACTTAGTGTATATGAAAATGACATCCTCATCACGAGGGTCACATCGCTGCAAACAACTCATCAATCAAACGTATGATTTGAAGGTTATGATTCTGTTAGTAAAAATGGCTAGGTTGGGTCTGGGCCCAGTTTGACCTGGGCAGTTTGATCTGACCAGACCATCCCGGATCCCATATGAGCATCTAGACCTGAATCAGTCAGTTCTGGTTTGACTCGATCCGGCCTGGTCTAGGGGCCTACTGGACCCTTCCCCTTGGGCCAAGGGTCCAGAACCCTGGTCCACATCCTCCAACCTGGCCCACATAAGCGGCCTCATTTCTAGTCCATCCAGGCTTCCTGGAGGCCCAGTTCTCCCTCCAGCCTGATCCTTACAAGCAAACATGTTACGTCTAGTCTGAACCTGGAAGGTGTCACATCCACTCTATGTCACATGGCTTTTAGCGGACCAGCCTCTTCCCCCACACACAGACCCACATACCACATTCCATCACATACCCATGAACCTCCTTCTCCGAGCTTCCACCGGTTTGCGCGGCCTCCCACACATGTATGCCGCCTTTGCTGATGAACCAGATCGTTCATCCCTGGGCCACCGGGCTCACTCAAGTGGACAATCATCTAATATAGAAGCTCTGTTGTGATCCTAGGCTCACTAACTCCACTAAAGTGTGCTCCAATATTTCTTTATGATGATCCAAGTGTCTGGAAATGTTTAGAACATCCCAAAAATAGTCTGACATGCCCACAGGGGTCTGTCCCTGATGAACACAAGAGGGAGCAGAGATCCCAAAAAATGCATAGGTATACAAAATTCAACCTTTTTCATTTGGATTACATCTATTGCGTTATAATAAAAGGGGAGATTTTCGAAATATCACTACAATAATAATCCCCTCATTAATACATGTATGTCGATTCCCATTCCTGCATAGTCAACTGATCTAGGGGTCAATTATTCAGTGGATGGAACCGTGTTCATCATTTATATAAATGAATGGGGGATTGAAGACCATGATGAAATCAAAACCCCTTACCTGGAAAATACGATTGATTGGAGGAATGAATTCATCATTTAGGTGATCCATCTATGAGCATCCTTTATCCACCATCATGGATGAGATATCTTAAAGAGGAGCAGAGTGATAATTATCATTGATGATTCATTATTAGTTGTCATTCATCTCTCACCAATGCAAGTCCCCTAGATGTTCAAAATGAATCCAGAAATGACCCATGATCCTGTATCTATGTTATGTTATTAATTTATGAAATGTGTTTCTACATCTCTATTATATTGAGTCACCCTATCATTTTGTTTTTTTATTTATTAAATTAAACAACATTTCTATTACTATTCAATTTTAGTGCTACTACGCGATTTCATTTATTAAATGAAATAACCCACTCAACGTTGTGTTGTAGTGAAACAAAATTGAATAAAATAAACAATATTTTGTTTATATTATTTTTCATTAAAATTCCTCAAATATAATGTTTACCATCAACCCTTTGCGGTCGTAGTTAGGGCCTTTCATGGATAATGTCATCTTTTCGAATGCAACAATGCCCTCAAATTTTTAATCTGGGAACTCGTTTAGAAGTTTACAAAACTATGCACGCAAACTATTTTAAATAATAATTAAAAAGTTTAAATATTTATTCTGCAGACATCGGGCCTCAGAATCACTTACAGTCTCCATTCATATTCCTGAATTAATCACATATATTTAAAAAATCATGGAACTTCTAGGAAATTACAAACATTCCCTTTTTGTGTGAATTGTAATCACTTCATATAAAGTCCCACACATTAATTATTTTTTAAATTTATTCTGTCACAAAATTATTAATAAATGCATAGTACTCAATTATGGTTTTTTTATTTTAATTTGGTATTATTTTTTATTTAATTAATAATCTTATTTCACTAAATCTCTTACATATTTATTATAAACAATTATTTCATATTTTTTAAATCAATTTAATGAAGATATATTATATCTATATAATATATAAATAAACTTATATAGTACAATATCATATTTAATAATATATAATGTGTTCTTTTATAATGTATGACTTTTACCAGAGATAAAAAACACATTAGTACTGATAAATAAAAACTTTTATCAGTGCTAAAAAATGTATTAAATAAGGGTACACTTTTTTTAGTTCTTTTTTGCACTAAAAAAATCCCCCTTTTACATTACTTTTCTTTAGCACTATAATTCTATGTAATTGGAACCTATTTATAAGGATGATTTTTCTTTAAATTTATATCCTCTATGAATAACCTAAGTTTCATTCTTTTGATTTATGTACATTAACCTAAACAAAAATACATTTATTGATTTGGTGAAACTTTTCTATTTAAAAATATACTAATTACACTCTATGTTGTTGTTTTGATGGATTAATATATAGAAAGAAAAGTCTTCTTGTTGATTTGTAAAATATTGAATATTTGCGCCCATGATATATCAATATATATGTTTTTTAATTTATTGATACATTATATATATATTTCGTAGTTTTTTATTTCATATGATCAATGCTTTGGAAATAACTGGTGACGAATGGGGCCCAAAATTTCCCATCAATGCATTGATTGGCCTAATATGTCCAAAAAATCACGGTATTTTGTTGTACTCAGGCCTATATAGAAACTTTTCCAAGACACTAGGCCTTGATGTTAAGATCATGATGTCTTAGACTGTGATATATTGGATTGGGGAATGAAATTAGCGATATGGTATTTTGAATTTCATCATTTTGGAAGCAATTTTTATTATCCATTTGTATTTTTAATGAAAGGTCATTAATAAATATATTATACATTCATTTTAAATATTTTATATAATTTCATGGGTTATATATATCTCTTTCATATTATTAATTATCTTATTATTTCAACTAATGAATTTTCAATATTATCTCGTATATTTATCCTTACAGAGCATTTGAGGTCACCCATTCATTGGTTTACTTTTCCCCAATGAAATAATAGTGAAACTAATAATTGAGTTCCTGTTGTTACTATTTTACATTGGTATAGATATAAGGGCTCTAATCCCTAAAAAATATATGATTATTATTCTTGTAGGGTCACAAACATACATGAAACCCATTTTTCATTGAAAATATATTAAAAATAACTTTGTAATAAAAAATATTCAAAAACATTGAACAGATTCATAAAAATATACTTCATATACTAGTGAATTGATTCAGACTAAGGGTGATATCAAATTCGTTGTATGTTTTACAAGTATTGGTAATGGTCATGGTTAAATAATTAATAATAAACCTGGAAAGGAAAATTAATAAACACACATTTCCTTTAATTAGTAAATAGAGTATGAAAATAATGAATGGATAATATCATTTTAATAATGTCATGGATAATAATATTAACTCAATTATCAATGATGAAAATTCATAATATTGGACAACATAGTGACATAAATCGTTGTATTAATACTGTCAAGACCATGTGTGAAGATTGTTTAAAAGTATGAGTAAAAACCCATTTAATTTGGCCAAATGATTTGTCTCATGTGAATAGTCAATGCATCGTGGGGCTATATAATTTTGGGACCACCCATCACAACATGTTCAAATGACTCCACATATTTCGAATGATTTATTTAGTCCACGAAAAATGTTTCATATCAATAAATTTCTATATTGTATAAAGAATATGTTATATACATATTTCTATAGTCAATCAAATATGATTTAGAGTAAATTATTATATGTAAAAATGATATACGGTTTATGAAATAAGAATTTACATGAAAAATAAAATGGATATTAATGGGAAACATAATTTTCAATGACCAAAAGAAAGTGAATCCTTCATGAGAAGATAAAAACATTAAAATAAATAAGAGATATGATATGGCCATAAGTTCAACAAGAAAATAGTTTTTTAATAATATAATGCCCTTTAGAAGATTAAAGGGAATGGATGTGAAATATTAAAATAAATATTCATAAAAGTGTATTAATTTTAAATCAGTTGAAAACTTCTAGGAAAAAATAAATTACATAAAATGGTTATGTTGGTGGGGAACTATGTTATAGCTGTATATATTAAAAATACATTCTTTTTGAATTTTTCCAAAAAATGAAACTTACAAAAAAATTATAAATCTTCCATTTAAATGATTAAAAATTTAATGGATATGTAAAAATATGTTTAATAAATTATATAATTAATAAAAATTTAATTTGTAAAATAATTTGAAAAATATAGACATGGAAGAAATCTATAACCGACTAAAAGAGATATAATATCAGTTTCCCTTTTATGCATTTATTTTCTTGGTCCAAGTACCAAATATGGGAAAATAAAGTGAAAAATTATAAATACTCCTTGAATATACATAGGATACGAAAATTAATATATCATATAAAGTATAAATGATATGACTCCTCCCAAAAAATTATAATCAATCATGAAAGAATGTTAAATTGTAATATAAATTCACAATACTATTGAAACAGTATAATTATAAACCCTTTAAATAATAATAATTTATAGAAACATTCATAATCATTAATAAATAGTTATTTATGTTAAATTTATAAAATGGGCAGTATATAGACCACATAAAATTGAATATTTGCATAATAATGAACATCTTCAATGGAGGGTAAATTGAGATGAAATCCCTTATGTAATATTTTAATTCAATTAAATATTATAATAACTAATGTATAATGGTTTCTAACATGTTATATATTTATTATAGAACAATATTAACAAGAATAATTTAATTTATTATCCTTTTATAACATAATATCAGTATTTCGTTATTAATCATTCATTATTACTATTGTCTAGAGTGTAAAATACCTTGTCTTCTCATGCATGTCTTATCGTGAAAGATATAGTTCATGTTAATGAGACCCAATTACCAAATACCCATAATGATATTAATTTTGTAAATATAATATTCATTCAGTAGATATAATTCTATAATAATACTTTACTATTTTAGGTGGAAAATGATTCACATCACCTCTTGCAGACGACTGGCCACACGTACACACGAGCGACATTATCATTTATATATTGGGTGAAATGGAAGGGAAGTTGATCTTATATTTTCGACTATATAATAATAATATTTATATAATCATAATATATATGTGAATTACTTCCAACATTATGTATGTCCTTGTGATTCAGTGAAGGGAATCAAATGTTCCTCGGTTTGTAAGGTGGTTTCCCTAGTACACACAAATGATGGTTTTATTTTCAATTTTATGGAGAAGGACAAGGATAAAATAATATTATATAAAAATAATAGTTTCATAGTAAATTGTAATTACTGGTGTTATTATATTGTAATTGTTAATATATAATTGATGGTACTAAAAGAAAAAGTGAAAATAGAAGGATTTAAGTGAAGAGGATTACCTTAGATTAAATAAACATAAGTTGAATATCTTTTAGAAAACCATAGGAAAAGTATTTTTGAAAAAAATATAACCTTTAAAAAAATAATAATTATGTTGGGTAAATAATAATAGAATTCTCTCAAGTCAATGGTATTTAAAAGTGTTAATAAGTAAGGGTAAAGGGTGCCCTTTTAAATTATAGTGAGTGGCACACATATACTCTTTCAATATTATTTAATATTCTCATTGAAACATTAATAAAGATATTGATCAAAATGGATCAAATTATAAGAAAAAAAATATATGGTATAAATAAAACATAAAAATGTGATTTAAAAAATTAGATTGGTCATTTTTTGCCTTATCATTTTTTATTAACCCCGCAATCAACCTATATTTACCTTAACTTGGTAATTGATTTTTAATATTTTTTATATTCATTATGACCAAAATTTATGTTAACCATATTAAATAATAGAAATATTTATGATTATATATATGGAATAAATTTTATAAATTCAACTCATATAATTAGAATATTTTTATTTAATAATAAACAAAGAAATCGTGTCGAAAAAATGATTTTCAATAAATTTGTTTTTCATGCATAAGATTATATTACATTATCTATGTGGATTTTATTAATAATTATATGGATTTAGATTATTAATTTTAGAAGATAATATAGTTATTTAATTTTAACCATTCATCATTAATTATTATTAAAACGGATGACAATTATTATATTTTAGATGAAATGTTTTTTCGAATAAAAACCCTTTCTCTAAAAAAACATTATTTTCTAAAAGATACAACATTTTACCAACAAATGAACATATATTTATTTATATAAAACTTTTAGTTTTTAAATTGTTAATTATAAATGTTATTAATATAATAGGAAATAGGTAAATATAACCATTTTGATTATTCATTAAATCGTATTTCCAATTTGAATGAAAAAGAGACATTTTTTTACAAAATTTCAAATGGTTTAATGTACCCATGTATTAGTCATTCCAACATAAAAAACCTAATAACACCCTTCCATGGATATAATTCAAAAAAAAGATCTCCCACTTTAAATTACATATCATTCCTCTGTTTATTATCATATATATTTTTCATTTGTTTAGCTATTTTAATATGCGCATGAACAATTTTTATATTTTTTCCTTATCAATTTTTTGGCCAACAAGTTTCCATTAACTAAATTCATCCCAAAATTTTCGAGTATATCATGTCATAACATATATTTATTTATATGCATATATTTGAATATTTCAATGGAAACATTTATTATTGGAAAGAAATACAAATGGTTAACACTAATACCACATACCTTCAAAGTCAACTGATCATGTCTCTAACATGTCTTCTAATGTTTTAATAGTCATTTCACACTATCTATTAGTTTGAGGATGATAATAATTGATCATATTAAGGAAATTATCTAGAGACATGTAAATATTTTTCAAGAATTTCAAGGTAAATTCTGTTTCATGATCATACAAAATTGAAAGAGGTGCACCATAAAGTCATAATACTTCAATATAGGTTTGTAAGAGGTTATTAAGAGGCAGTGATTCTCTAAAATAAATCAAATGTGTATATTTGGTTAGAAAAAAAAACAATCCCATACAAAATCATTCTTCCCATGCATAATTTGATATCTAGTGAAAATTTCCATATAAATTTCATCCCATTTCCATATAGTAATATGAATAATTTCCATGACTCCTCTAGGATTTTTTCTATCAGACATCACTTCTTGTAAAATAATACATCTTAATAGATAATACATAATTTACAACTTTATATTATAACATAAAAAATCTTCCTTGAAATCCCTATAGATTATCCTCTGACATTATTTTATAGGGAAATTTGATCTACAGATATAACTCAAAAATTCTATTTTGTATCTAAATTAAAGATGGAACACATAATGTTATTCAAAATTCCATAATGAAATTTTCAAAAACAATGTCGTATAATTTCCAAACATTCATAGATTTAATTTTCTTTTTAAAGGTCCCATTTATTGATTTATAAGATTCTCTCTTTTCCTATAAATATAGCTTAAAGTTTATTTAAAAATTGGGGATGTTTCTATTTCCTTAATAATTACCATATCAATATTTACTATATATATGAATAGTGTGTCCCTGGCAGTACACATTTCTATCAAGACCTCAGGATATTTTATGGTCAATTAATCACTACCTTATTTTCCTTCCACATGTGTTAGTGAATTGAGAAATTCTAATCCTTGAGTATCTAGAGTCATTTTTCCCACATATTGATCACTTTCTATGAAGAGATGTAATTCATTCTCTTATTATTTGTGTATATCATAATCATTCACCATAGATATAATGATTCTATATCATTTAAGAAAATGTTACATCTTCCAACTCAATATCATGGTATATATAGTTCATTTCATGAGTATTTATCTTTCGTGATGCATATAAAATAACATTATTATTTTTAATAAGGAGAACATTAGTCCCTTATTTTATGATTTAATGTATATCAAAAAACAATCATTTCATAATAGAAGATTCAAAATTTGATAATTTATCATTATCCACATAAATGTTTAAAAAAATTATTCACATTTGATTATTTATATGAATGTAATCCCTTTAGGAATAATCTTGGTTAACAGGATAGTCAATTAAGAAAACAACTACATGAATCCGAGATAGTAATCTACAAACCCAATTTAACTGCATAACCCAGTTATATAATTTACTGTATACCATTATCTCAAAATAAATTTCATTAATCGATCAACTATGATTCCACCAATGGTGACAATATTGGCATGAAAAGAAACATCTAGAATCCAGAATTCACAGATGTTAAATTCACCATATAAACCATTTATTCTAAAAGTATTAAGAATGAATTTCAAGGGACTCTCATAATCCTCATATATTTTATAGTAGAATAATATACCATCAATAAATACAAAAACAAATTATCATGATATTCATTTAATATGGTATTTATTAGATCTATAAAAAATAATGATGCATTATTCAATCCATGTGGCATTACTATACACTCAAAATGTTCATACAATAGTTGGAATGTAGTCTTCTGAATATATTCCTTAATTATTCACAAATAATGATACCAAGACTGATTTCCAATCAATAATAAATTCTATCTTTTTAAAGAATATTTATTTAGTCATATAATTACATTTTTAATGAAGATTTAATTATTATAATAACAATTTTCCATGTAATTAATTCATAGTCTCATATAACTATATTTATTTTTAATGAAAAGAACATGTACCACCTAAGGTGAAAAATAGGGGCGTACGAATCCCATATCACACAAATCCTCGTGGGTTTTTATATACTAAACTAATTACATTGTGGACATTATATATTGAGTATTTTATATAGCTGTTGTAACATGGATTCAATCTATGGAAAATAATAATTCATCCTCTTGGGGAGGTCTGGGTAATTCAATAAGAAATTTATCAATGTATTCTTATACAATAGGTATATCCTGAATTTGAAAATTAATTTTTTCCATCCCCAAATGATGTTTTCTCTTATCCCCCAAGAATCTCGTTACGAAGAGCTATTGGGGGTGGATCTTGACATTACTCAAATGATGTGTTCCCCACTCTAAAGATAATGAATTCCTCATCTATAACATGAACCTTACTTTCATTTAATAAGAAATAAATTATATTTTAATATTCTTAGATCCAATCTATAGGATAGATTATATAACCATTTAACATTGATATACTAATAATGTCAGAAAATATAGAATTTTTAGGTTCCACAATGGGAACATCCAAACAGATTCTTATCATACTGAGACTTCCACTACGATTTTTGACTAACCAATCCCTTTATAAGGTTCTTGGGAAATATATAATTTCACAAGAAAATTTAATAGATATAAAGATTAATTGGATCTAGAATCAAATAATGAATTATCTAAATTTGAATATATGATTAAATTTCCTACAAATACATCTTTTGAAACATCAACCAAGATTTTTGTGATCACATAAGCATGAACTTATCCCTGTGGAATATTCTATGGTATATTCCATTCATTCAAGGGAAATTGGTGTAAATAATTACCCATTTATCTATTGTTGAATCACTAGAAATCCATTACATATTTATTTTAGTTGAATATAATATCCATATAACCATTATTGACACCCTTGTATTGATATCAAATTCCCTTCACATTATAGAAATAGATTCATATTATTATTCTTATTTGATGGGATACATTTTTTGGGGTGTAAATTTGGCCTATTTTTACTAGATTCCCCTTCAATATGTTGGAAGTATACAATTACCTCACAATTCTTATAGTGCATATGACTATTTTATGATATGATAAAATATATTGAGAAACTCTCATATATTGAATAATTTTGTTATTCCCTTAAAATAGATGGTCAATATTGAGTTCAATATTGTGTATCTAAAGCATAGTATACCATAATAGCTAGGTAAATGCATCCTCATGTTCCATAATACATTCTTTTTCCTCTAAATTAAATATAAGGAACATTCTCTTTATTTCAGATCATTTATCACAAGGATAACAATTTTTTGTATGATATTTCATTAATAGTTCTCCATTAAATGATTTATATATCATCTTCCACCTTAATATTATAGTTTAATGACCACCATTAATCTAAATCACCACTAAGATGTTATAATTCAAGTATAAAATTTTCCTTTTCATCACACCCCATGGACATAAATATATTTTGAAGAGACTTCATACGTTGATCAACGACCACTAGATTAGTTTTAGCTCTAAATTATAGGAGATTATAACACATGAATTTTATATAATATTTGGGAAAAGTGTTATAAAACAATAGTTTTCTCTATTTAATAATTTTTCATTATCATAAAATAACTATGCTATACAAATATGTTCATGATCAACTAATTTCCAATACTCTATGTATTAGATTTTCTAGAAAGTAAATTAATACCTTGAACATGAGTGTTTATACCATTATTTTTAGAGGAACCATTTCAAAATAATGGAATATAGTGTATTAAATCATGAAACTAAGAATTTTAAATCATGAAATATTATTCTAAATCTCGTGTAACACGTAAAATAAAAAACCATTGTTCATTTTTAATCTTTTTGTCATAAACATGTTTTCTATAATTATATCATTAAATTATAAAAATATTTCTAAATCCTTAATAATGGTAGTCTGACATGCCCACAGGGGTCTGTCCCTGATGAACACAAGAGGGAGCAGAGATCCGAAAAAATGCATAGGTATACAAAATTCAACCTTTTTCATTTGGATTACATCTATTGCGTTATAATAAAAGGGGAGATTTTCGAAATATCACTACAATAATAATCCCCTCATTATTACATGTATGTCGATTCCCATTCCCGCATAGTCAACTGATCTAGGGGTCAATTATTCAGTGGATGGAACCGTGTTCATCATTTATATAAATGAATGGGGGATTGAAGACCATGATGAAATCAAAACCCCTTACCTGGAAAATACGATTGATTGGAGGAATGAATTCATCATTTAGGTGATCCATCTATGAGCATCCTTTATCCACCATCATGGATGAGATATCTTAAAGAGGAGCAGAGTGATCATTATCATTGATGATTCATTATTAGTTGTCATTCATCTCTCACCAATGCAAGTCCCCTAGATGTTCAAAATGAATCCAGAAATGACCCATGATCCTGTATCTATGTTATGTTATTAATTTATGAAATGTGTTTCTACATCTCTATTATATTGAGTCACCCTATCATTATGTTTTTTTATTTATTAAATTAAACAACATTTCTATTACTATTCAATTTTAGTGCTACTACGCGATTTCATTTATTAAATGAAATAACCCACTCAACGTTGTGTTGTAGTGAAACAAAATTGAATAAAATAAACAATATTTTGTTTATATTATTTTTCATTAAAATTCCTCAAATATAATGTTTACCATCAACCCTTTGCGGTCGTAGTTAGGGCCTTTCATGGATAATGTCATCTTTTCGAATGCAACAATGCCCTCAAATTTTTAATCTGGGAACTCGTTTAGAAGTTTACAAAACTATGCACGCAAACTATTTTAAATAATAATTAAAAAGTTTAAATATTTATTCTGCAGACATCGGGCCTCAGAATCACTTACAGTCTCCATTCATATTCCTGAATTAATCACATATATTTAAAAAATCATGGAATCTCTAGGAAATTACAAACATTCCCTTTTTGTGTGAATTGTAATCACTTCATATAAAGTCCCACACATTAATTATTTTTTAAATTTATTCTGTCACAAAATTATTAATAAATGCATAGTACTCAATTATGGTTTTTTTATTTTAATTTGGTATTATTTTTTATTTAATTAATAATCTTATTTCACTAAATCTCTTACATATTTATTATAAAAAATTATTTCTTATTTTTTAAATCAATTTAATGAAGATATATTATATCTATATAATATATAAATAAACTTATATAGTACAATATCATATTTAATAATATAAAATGTGTTCTTTTATAATGTATGACTTTTACCAGAGATAAAAAACACATTAGTACTGATAAATAAAAACTTTTATCAGTGCTAAAAAATGTATTAAATAAGGGTACACTTTTTTTAGTTCTTTTTTGCACTAAAAAAATCCCCCTTTTACATTACTTTTCTTTAGCACTATAATTCTATGTAATTGGAACCTATTTATAAGGATGATTTTTCTTTAAATTTATATCCTCTATGAATAACCTAAGTTTCATTCTTTTGATTTATGTACATTAACCTAAACAAAAATACATTTATTGATTTGGTGAAACTTTTCTATTTAAAAATATACTAATTACACTCTATGTTGTTGTTTTGATGGATTAATATATAGAAAGAAAAGTCTTCTTGTTGATTTGTAAAATATTGAATATTTGCGCCCATGATATATCAATATATATGTTTTTTAATTTATTGATACATTATATATATATTTCGTAGTTTTTTATTTCATATGATCAATGCTTTGGAAATAACTGGTGACGAATGGGGCCCAAAATTTCCCATCAATGCATTGATTGGCCTAATATGTCCAAAAAATCACGGTATTTTGTTGTACTCAGGCCTATATAGAAACTTTTCCAAGACACTAGGCCTTGATGTTAAGATCATGATGTCTTAGACTGTGATATCTTGGATTGGGGAATGAAATTAGCGATATGGTATTTTGAATTTCATCATTTTGGAAGCAATTTTTATTATCCATTTGTATTTTTAATGAAAGGTCATTAATAAATATATTATACATTCATTTTAAATATTTTATATAATTTCATGGGTTATATATATCTCTTTCATATTATTAATTATCTTATTATTTCAACTAATGAATTTTCAATATTATCTCGTATATTTATCCTTACAGAGCATTTGAGGTCACCCATTCATTGGTTTACTTTTCCCCAATGAAATAATAGTGAAACTAATAATTGAGTTCCTGTTGTTACTATTTTACATTGGTATAGATATAAGGGCTCTAATCCCTAAAAAATATATGATTATTATTCTTGTAGGGTCACAAACATACATGAAACCCATTTTTCATTGAAAACATATTAAAAATAACTTTGTAATAAAAAATATTCAAAAACATTGAACAGATTCATAAAAATATACTTCATATACTAGTGAATTGATTCAAACTAAGGGTGATATCAAATTCGTTGTATGTTTTACAAGTATTGGTAATGGTCATGGTTAAATAATTAATAATAAACCTGGAAAGGAAAATTAATAAACACACATTTCCTTTAATTAGTAAATAGAGTATGAAAATAATGAATGGATAATATCATTTTAATAATGTCATGGATAATAATATTAACTCAATTATCAATGATGAAAATTCATAATATTGGACAACATAGTGACATAAATCGTTGTATTAATACTGTCAAGACCATGTGTGAAGATTGTTTAAAAGTATGAGTAAAAACCCATTTAATTTGGCCAAATGATTTGTCTCATGTGAATAGTCAATGCATCGTGGGGCTATATAATTTTGGGACCACCCATCACAACATGTTCAAATGACTCCACATATTTCGAATGATTTATTTAGTCCACGAAAAATGTTTCATATCAATAAATTTCTATATTGTATAAAGAATATGTTATATACATATTTCTATAGTCAATCAAATATGATTTAGAGTAAATTATTATATGTAAAAATGATATATGGTTTATGAAATAAGAATTTACATGAAAAATAAAATGGATATTAATGGGAAACATAATTTTCAATGACCAAAAGAAAGTTAATCCTTCATGAGAAGATAAAAACATTAAAATAAATAAGAGATATGATATGGCCATAAGTTCAACAAGAAAATAGTTTTTTAATAAAATAATGCCCTTTAGAAGATTAAAGGGAATGGATGTGAAATATTAAAATAAATATTCATAAAAGTGTATTAATTTTAAATCAGTTGAAAACTTCTAGGAAAAAATAAATTACATAAAATGGTTATGTTGGTGGGGAACTATGTTATAGCTGTATATATTAAAAATACATTCTTTTTGAATTTTTCCAAAAAATGAAACTTACAAAAAAATTATAAATCTTCCATTTAAATGATTAAAAATTTAATGGATATGTAAAAATATGTTTAATAAATTATATAATTAATAAAAATTAAATTTGTAAAATAATTTGAAAAATATAGACATGGAAGAAATCTATAACCGACTAAAAGAGATATAATATCAGTTTCCCTTTTATGCATTTATTTTCTTAGTCCAAGTACCAAATATGGGAAAATAAAGGGAAAAATTATAAATACTCCTTGAATATACATAGGATACGAAAATTAATAGATCATATAAAGTATAAATGATATGACTCCTCCCAAAAAATTATAATCAATCATGAAAGAATGTTAAATTGTAATATAAATTCACAATACTATTGAAACAGTATAATTATATACCCTTTAAATAATAATAATTTATAGAAACATTCATAATCATTAATAAATAGTTATTTATGTTAAATTTATAAAATGGGCAGTATATAGACCACATAAAATTGAATATTTGCATAATAATGAACATCTTCAATGGAGGGTAAATTGAGATGAAATCCCTTATGTAATATTTTAATTCAATTAAATATTATAATAACTAATGTATAATGGTTTCTAACATGTTATGTATTTATTATAGAACAATATTAACAAGAATAATTTAATTTATTATCCTTTTATAACATAATATCAGTATTTCGTTATTAATCATTCATTATTACTATTGTCTAGAGTGTAAAATACCTTGTCTTCTCATGCATGTCTTATCGTGAAAGATATAGTTCATGTTAATGAGACCCAATTACCAAATACCCATAATGATATTAATTTTGTAAATATAATATTCATTCAGTAGATATAATTCTATAATAATACTTTACTATTTTAGGTGGAAAATGATTCACATCACCTCTTGCAGACGACTGGCCACACGTACACACGAGCGACATTATCATTTATATATTGGGTGAAATGGAAGGGAAGTTGATCTTATATTTTCGACTATATAATAATAATATTTATATAATCATAATATATATGTGAATTACTTCCAACATTATGTATATCCTTGTGATTCAGTGAAGGGAATCAAATGTTCCTCGGTTTGTAAGGTGGTTTCCCTAGTACACACAAATGATGGTTTTATTTTCAATTTTATGGAGAAGGACAAGGATAAAATAATATTATATAAAAATAATAGTTTCATAGTCAATTGTAATTACTGGTGTTATTATATTGTAATTGTTAATATATAATTGATGGTACTAAAAGAAAAAGTGAAAGTAGAAGGATTTAAGTGAAGAGGATTACCTTAGATTAAATAAACATAAGTTGAATATCTTTTAGAAAACCATAGGAAAAGTATTTTTGAAAAAAATATAACCTTTAAAAAAATAATAATTATGTTGGGTAAATAATAATAGAATTCTCTCAAGTCAATGGTATTTAAAAGTGTTAATAAGTAAGGGTAAAGGGTGCCCTTTTAAATTATAGTGAGTGGCACACATATACTCTTTCAATATTATTTAATATTCTCATTGAAACATTAATAAAGATATGGATCAAAATGGGTCAAATTATAAGAAAAAAAATATATGGTATAAATAAAACATAAAAATGTGATTTAAAAAATTAGTTTGGTCATTTTTTGCCTTATCATTTTTTATTAACCCCGCAATCAACCTATATTTACCTTAACGTGGTAATTGATTTTTAATATTTTTTATATTCATTATGACCAAAATTTATGTTAACCATATTAAATAATAGAAATATTTATGATTATATATATGGAATAAATTTTATAAAATTCAACTCATATAATTAGAATATTTTTATTTAATAATAAACAAAGAAATCGTGTCGAAAAAATGATTTTCAATAAATTTGTTTTTCATGCATAAGATTATATTACATTATCTATGTTGATTTTATTAATAATTATATGGATTTAGATTATTAATTTTAGAAGATAATATAGTTATTTAATTTTAACCATTCATCATTAATTATTATTAAAACGGATGACAATTATTATATTTTAGATGAAATGTTTTTTCGAATAAAAACCCTTTCTCTAAAAAAACATTATTTTCTAAAAGATACAACATTTTACCAACAAATGAACATATATTTATTTATATAAAACTTTTAGTTTTTAAATTGTTAATTATAAATGTTATTAATATAATAGGAAATAGGTAAATATAACCATTTTGTTTATTCATTAAATCGTATTTCCAATTTGAATGAAAAAGAGACATTTTTTTACAAAATTTCAAATGGTTTAATGTACCCATGTATTAGTCATTCCAACATAAAAAACCTAATAACACCCTTCCATGGATATAATTCAAAAAAAAAGATCTCCCACTTTAAATTACATATCATTCCTCTGTTTATTATCATATATATTTTTCATTTGTTTAGCTATTTTAATATGCCCATGAACAATTTTTATATTTTTTCCTTATCAATTTTTTGGCCAACAAGTTTCCATTAACTAAATTCATCCCAAAATTTTCGAGTATATCATGTCATAACATATATTTATTTATATGCATATATTTGAATATTTCAATGGAAACATTTATTATTGGAAAGAAATACAAATGGTTAACACTAATTCCACATACCTTCAAAGTCAACTGATCATGTCTCTAACATGTCTTCTAATGTTTTAATAGTCATTTCACACTATCTATTAGTTTGAGGATGATAATAATTGATCATATTAAGGAAATTATCTAGAGACATGTAAATATTTTTCAAGAATTTCAAGGTAAATTCTGTTTCATGATCATACAAAATTGAAAGAGGTGCACCATAAAGTCATAAAACTTCAATATAGGTTTGTAAGAGGTTATTAAGAGGCAGTGATTCTCTAAAATAAATCAAATGTGTATATTTGGTTAGAAAAAAAAACAATCCCATACAACATCATTCTTCCCATGCATAATTTGATATCTAGTGAAAATTTCCATATAAATTTCATCCCATTTCCATATAGTAATATGAATAATTTCCATGACTCCTCTAGGATTTTTTCTATCAGAAATCACTTCTTGTAAAATAACACATCTTAATAGATAATACATAATTTACAACTTTATATTATAACATAAAAAATCTTCCTTGAAATCCCTATAGATTATCCTCTGACATTATTTTATAGGGAAATTTGATCTACAGATATAACTCAAAAATTCTATTTTGTATCTAAATTAAAGATGGAACACATAATGTTATTCAAAATTCCATAATGAAATTTTCAAAAACAATGTCGTATAATTTCCAAACATTCATAGATTTAATTTTCTTTTTAAAGGTCCCATTTATTGATTTATAAGATTCTCTCTTTTCCTATAAATATAGCATAAAGTTTATTTAAAAATTGGGGATGTTTCTATTTCCTTAATAATTACCATATCAATATTTACTATATATATGAATAGTGTTTCCCTGGCAGTACACATTTCTATCAAGACCTCAGGATATTTTATGGTCAATTAATCACTACCTTATTTTCCTTCCACATGTGTTAGTGAATTGAGAAATTCTAATCCTTGAGTATCTAGAGTCATTTTTCCCACATATTGATCACTTTCTATGAAGAGATGTAATTCATTCTCTTATTATTTGTGTATATCATAATCATTCACCATAGATATAATGATTCTATATCATTTAAGAAAATGTTACATCTTCCAACTCAATATCATGGTATATATAGTTCATTTCATGAGTATTTATCTTTCGTGATGCATATAAAATAACATTATTATTTTTAATAAGGAGAACATTAGTCCCTTATTTTATGATTTAATGTATATCAAAAAACAATCATTTCATAATAGAAGATTCAAAATTTGATAATTTATCATTATCCATATAAATGCTTAAAAAAATTATTCACATTTGATTATTTATATGAATGTAATCCCTTTAGGAATAATCTTGGTTAACAGGATAGTCAATTAAGAAAAAAACTACATGAATCCGAGATAGTAATCTACAAACCCAATTTAACTGCATAACCCAGTTATATAATTTACTGTATACCATTATCTCAAAAGAAATTTCATTAATCGATCAACTATGATTCCACCAATGGTGACAATATTGGCATGAAAAGAAACATCTAGAATCCAGAATTCACATATGTTAAATTCACCATATAAACCATTTATTCTAAAAGTATTAAGAATGAATTTCAAGGGACTCTCATAATCCTCATATATTTTATAGTAGAATTATATACCATCAATAAATACAAAAACAAATTATCATGATATTCATTTAATATGGTATTTATTAGATCTATAAAAAATAATGATGCATTATTCAATCCATGGGGCATTACTATACACTCAAAATGTTCATACAATGGTTGGAATGTAGTCTTCTGAATATATTCCTTAATTATTCACAAATAATGATACCAAGACTGATTTCCAATCAATAATAAATTCTATCTTTTTAAAGAATATTTATTTAGTCATATAATTACATTTTTAATGAAGATTTAATTATTATAATAGCAATTTTCCATGTAATTAATTCATAGTCTCATATAACTATATTTATTTTTAATGAAAAGAACATGGACCACCTAAGGTGAAAAATAGGGGCATACGAATCCCATATCACACAAATCCTCGTGGGTTTTTATATAATAAACTAATTACATTGTGGACATTATATATTGAGTATTTTATATAGCTGTTGTAACATGGATTCAATCTATGGAAAATAATAATTCATCCTCTTGGGGAGGTCTGGGTAATTCAATAAAAAATTTATCAATGTATTCTTATACAATAGGTATATCCTGAATTTGAAAATTAATTTTTTCCATCCCCAAATGATGTTTTCTCTTATCCCCCAAGAATCTCGTTACGAAGAGCTATTGGGGGTGGATCTTGACATTACTCAAATGATGTGTTCCCCACTCTAAAGATAATGAATTCCTCATCTATAACATGAACCTTACTTTCATTTAATAAGAAATAAATTATATTTTAATATTCTTAGATCCAATCTATAGGATAGATTATATAACCATTTAACATTGATATACTAATAATGTCAGAAAATATAGAATTTTTAGGTTCCACAATGGGAACATCCAAACAGATTCTTATCATACTGAGACTTCCACTACGATTTTTGACTAACCAATCCCTTTATAAGGTTCTTGGGAAATATATAATTTCACAAGAAAATTTAATAGATATAAAGAGTAATTGGATCTAGAATCAAATAATGAATTATCTAAATTTGAATATATGATTAAATTTCCTACAAATACATCTTTTGAAACATCAACCAAGATTTTTGTGATCACATAAGCATGAACTTATCCCTGTGGAATATTCTATGGTATATTCCATTCATTCATGGGAAATTGGTGTAAATAATTACCCATTTATCTATTGTTGAATCACTAGAAATCCATTACATATTTATTTAAGTTGAATATAATATCCATATAACCATTATTGACACCCTTGTATTGATATCAAATTCCCTTCACATTATAGAAATAGATTCATATTATTATTCTTATTTGATGGGATACATTTTTTGGGGTGTAAATTTCGCCTTTTTTTACTAGATTCCCCTTCAATATGTTGGAAGTATACAATTACCTCACAATTCTTACAGTGCATATGACTATTTTATGATATGATAAAATATATTGAGAAACTCTCATATATTGAATAATTTTGTTATTCCCTTAAAATAGATGGTCAATATTGAGTTCAATATTGTGTATCTAAAGCATAGTATACCATAATAGCTAGGTAAATGTATCCTCATGTTCCATAATACATTCTTTATCCTCTAAATTAAATATAAGGAACATTCTCTTTATTTCAGATCATTTATCACAAGGATAACAATTTTTTGTATGATATTTCATTAATAGTTCTCCATTAAATGATTTATATATCATCTTCCACCTTAATATTATAGTTTAATGACCACCATTAATCTAAATCACCACTAAGATGTTATAATTCAAGTATAAAATTTTCCTTTTCATCACACCCCATGGACATAAATATATTTTGAAGAGACTTCATACGTTGATCAACGACCACTAGATTAGTTTTAGCTCTAAATTATAGGAGATTATAACACATGAATTTTATATAATATTTGGGAAAAGTGTTATAAAACAATAGTTTTCTCTATTTAATAATTTTTCATTATCATAAAATAACTATGCTATACAAATATGTTCATGATCAACTAATTTCCAATACTCTATGTATTAGATTTTCTAGAAAGTAAATTAATACCTTGAACATGAGTGTTTATACCATTATTTTTAGAGGAACCATTTCAAAATAATGGAATATAGTGTATTAAATCATGAAATTAAGAATTTTAAATCATGAAATCTTATTCTAAATCTCGTGTAACACGTAAAATAAAAAACCATTGTTCATTTTTAATCTTTTTGTCATAAACATGTTTTCTATAATTATATCATTAAATTATAAAAATATTTCTAAATCCTTCATAATGGTAGTCATTGAAAATTCGAATTTCCAAATGAATATCTACTATGATGGAAAAAACTTGTCTATAGTAAGGTGATATTTGTGCACTAGTTGAGGATCGAGTCAAAGCCCAACATCCCCTTTTGTAGTTTTTACCCCTATATAAAACAATGCCTTAACCACAAGCACATGTAGTATATATTCATGTATGTATTGATATGAAAACCCCCTAAATATATTCCTTAAAAATACATTAGGATATTCTTCTATAGTTATCCTGAATTTATTTCATAGGTTTATGTTCTCTAATCTATGTTTTACTAATAATAATCCCAAAGGTTTCAACTATAATTACTCTAATATCATCAACATTAACCCTGAAGTATTTATCCTAGAGTTGGATGATATCTTATAAACTTGAAATAGATACAACATGTCTAATAATAATAGATCAATTATTTTTGTAGTTTTCTGGAGTGAAATACGTATGTGATACCCATTTGTAAATATAACAAAAAACATAGTAATGGAGAATATTTTCCATCCTAAAACTCACTAAAAAAATATACTACATATCTGATAGAATGTAAATTGATAAGTGTGATATCAAATACTCAATAGGGGTGATGTAATGTGAAATATATCATTAATAATTAAGTCATAATCTATATGGAAAGGTAAATAAATGAAAATTCATACCATTTAATCAATATATTGAGCATGAAATGCATCCATTGATAATATAACTGCAACCATGTCATGGATAATAATAATAATTGAATTCTAAATGATGGAAATGATTAATATTATATGTTATGGTCTCAGATATCATGATATATGTACCATTAGGACCTGGATCTAATATTTTTTTAAAAAAATAATGGATAAAAAAATTTAAATTTTAAAATTATTTGTCACATGAGACCTATCGTTGCATTAAGAAATTGTTTAATTTCAGGAACCACCATTAATTGCATTTCCAAATAATTCCTTACATATCAAATTAGAAATATAATTCATAAACAATATTCCTTATCAGTAAATTTCATTACAGAATAATGAATAATGAATATAAATATTTCATTAGAAAATTAAATGGCATTTAATGTAAAACATTGTATATAAAAATAGTATATATTTCTAGAAATATATATATCCTTGATAAATAATATGTATATCTGTGGGGAATATAATGTATAGTTATCACAATAATGTGAATCTGTTAAATGAAAATAATGACTACAACACTAATAATATATAAGAGATATCCATCGGTTTAGTGGGAATATTTGTTTGGTAAAAAACCCTGTCCTTTGTAAAAATAAATGGAAATTAACTAAAAAATAAAAATAAGTATTCAGTGAATATTTTATTTTCAAATACATTTATTACATGTATAATAAGTGAAATTTTATAAAATCTCTATGACGTTTAGGAAGTCTATTATCGTTGTGTACATTAAAATGATATTTGTTTTGACATTTTTTTCGAAAAAACCATTTACGAAAAAAATAATATGATTAATTTGAATCATTTTATAAAAAATATAGATAACATAAAATGTCATTAACAAAAAAAAATTTGTAATAAAAATTAATGTTTCAAAACAATTTTGGAAAAAATGTACATGGATGAAAAATTAAACTAATTGAAAGAGAAATAAAATATGTTTTTATTTTAATAATTTAATTTATTGATAAAAATACAAAAGTGAGGAAAATATTTTGGAAAATATGGAGTCTACATAAAATTACACAGGATATGAAAATTATTTGACCGTATGAATAATAAATTATAAGACTCCATCCATAATAATATAGGAAATTTTAATAGAAAGAGAGATTGTAAAATGAATTCTTACCTCATTTAAAACATTTGAATTATAACCCCTAGATAGAGTAAATTTACATGAAATATTTATCATCATGAATAAATAGGTTTTTATATTAAATATATCAAATGTGAATCATATATACAACCTAAAAGTAAATATATTTATAATAACATATATGTATCAATGGTGTGTATATTGAGAGGAAATCCATTAACTCAATATTTTATTTAGTTGTACGTTATTCAAACATATTTATAATAGTTTTCAACATGTTTTTAATTTATAACCAAACTATATTCATATACATAAAATCAAATATCATCCTTTTATTACATCTTAAAATTTTTTGATAATAATAATTCATTTTAACTATTTTTAGGTGTTAACTTCCATATTTCTATATGTATGTTTTTTCACGAATGCTATCATTCATTTGCTTGGGGTATAGTTCCATCATATATGAAACGATATTAATTTTATTAATATATTATTTATTCATTGGATTAATTTTTTTACAATACTTGATATTTTGACATGGATAATAAATTACATCGGTTCATGAAGATTGTAAGTCATACTTATGCATGGGCGACATTATCATTTCTTTAATGGGGGAACAATTAAAGAGTTTTATATTATATTAATATCATATATAAAAAACATTCCATAAGTATCATATATATATTTTACTACAACCATTATTACTACACATATGAGTATGTAATGGTAAACTAATTACATCGGTTCGCAATATGGTAGTCTTCTGGACACACTATGTGATCATTTTATTTCACATTTGATTGGTAAATAGATTGATAAATATTATTTCATAAAAAACATAACCTCATTATAATAGAGATATTGGTTTTATTATATTTTATTTGTTAATACATAGTTGATTTTAGTAAAATAATAAATAAAATGAAATATAATTGGGAATATGATTACCTTCACATTAAAGAACGTACTTGGATATCATATTAAGAACCCTACTGTTTTTATTTTAGGAATAAAAAACCATATAAAGAATGTATAAATATGATTTTGGAAGATGTTTTTAGGGTTGGTCAAATCAAATGGTATGATATATGAGAACAAGTGAGGGGAGGAGGTTTGCTTTTATAATTTAGGCGAGTATAACAAGGGTAATTTTTCAAATTAATTCAATGATTTCATGACACATTCTAGGAAACTTGGATAAAAAGTTGTTATTATTATAAATGTAAAAGGATAATGTCAAAATATAACCAATTAATTAGTTATTTGAATGTTTTTTACATAAATTATACCCTTATCTATATAGATTAACCCCTTAGTTAACCCCTTTTAGCATAACCATAACAATTAATTTTTACTATTTTAATGATTCATTGTGAAGAAAATTTAAGTTGTAATTATTAAATAATATTAATTATAATTATTATAAATATGGAATATTTTTTATAAATTAAAATTGATATAATATTCATAACTTAATTTAAAAAAACACACAAAATGTTTCAAAAAATTGTTTATCATGAAATGTGTTTTACTTGCATAAGGTGACCTTACATTAATAATATGACTACTAGTTATCATTAATAAATTTAAATAAATATTTATATATATAAAATATATATATAATATATATAAATATCATTTATATCATGAATATTTTTTTATTATTAAAATGAATAGACATTATTCTCTTTAAAAAACAATTTTAATAATAAAATAGTTTTTAGAAAATGTTTTGGAAATTACCCATTTTACCTACAAATGATATTATATTTATTTATATAAACTTTACAGTTATTAAATTTATAATTATACATATTAGTAAAAATTGTTATCATTATTACGAGGAATATTTATATACTACCTTTTAGGTTATCCATAAAATCTTATTTTAAGAGAAAATTCAAAAAAACAAATTCGAGTCATATTTTGAGAAACTATGTTCAAAATCCATATTCATAAAATAAAATTATTATTTTTTACCATGAATGAAAAAAAATTATTATATTTTTATTAAAAAATAATTTAAAACTACTATAATTAAAGCTCGTTGTTATACCCAGGTTATCGAAAAATGTATTACACAAGATATGTATACATGTATATCCTGTGTTGATAATTTATGGAGATTCTGATGAATTTTTATGGATTTAATAGATTAATAGTAGTTGTAAAAAATTAATCATTATTTTATAAATGAAAGGGATTTATTAGTTTAATATCTTTCATAATTCTCTATATCCTTAAACAAAAACTTTTATTCAATCATATTGTTATGTTATATATATTTTTTAAAATAATGAAATATTAGGATAATTATGTCCATTATATATAGTTGGTATATAATAATGTATTCAAATAATTTATTTTTAGTATCCAATCTAGGAGTGTGGGTCTGGGTTTCTATAGTTGGAAGTAGAGTTTCGTTTCGATAACATTAGTGGTTATGATGTTAGTTGAGAATAAATTAAGGGTTGATAAGTTAAGGTTGGTCCTAATTTCAAAAGTATAGAATACCCCATTGGTTTTATGATTTAATATCAAATAAATTTATGGAGTTTTTGTAAAGTAATGACTATGTAGTTTCCATGAATTTACATCCTTGTCTAGATACAAGAAATTTGATATGGTAATAACTAAGATTCACCTTGGGGTAATCACACTAAAAATGGTTTGTTGTGTATTAAACCAATATTTGTACTAGTGTATGATGATTGGATATATGAATGTACACTTGGATATACAATTTTATTGGATATTCTTTTGTTGTCCATATTCTATTTTTTACGAATTATTTGAGATTTTATTTTTTTAGCCTAGATTTCCAAATAAAAAAATAAAAACAAATAACATAGATTGAAACATAGAGATTAATATGTAATTTTACATATTAATTGTAATTTCTCACATTGGATAATGGTTACGTTTAATTTTATGGTCATAGTTTTCAATGATTTATTGGTATATAATAATATTAAAAATTTCATGGAAAATTGGGAAATTTATTTTGGGGATTTGGTTAATATATAAGACATAACCAAAAAAAACTAAAATAGGATCAGCTAATAATGATATAGAATAATCTACAAGTGATATATGTTGAATAGAGGTTGATTAAGGTTAAATTTGAAGAACTATAAGAAATATTTATCTTGATTAAGGTGAGACATCACATGGTCAAATTTTCCAATGGATATTTATGATAAATATATATTCTAGTTTTCAACTCATGTTAACTATTTTAGTTTTAGTAATGCTTGAGCTATGAAGGAATCATGTAAACAATGAATTCCATAAAAAATGAAAATATTTCTTAAAAGTGAAATATAAAGGTATTAGAACTAATGTGAAAAACCATGTGGTTATTTTAAACTAGTTATCATGTATCATGATTAAAAACTTGAGCATAGTTATGTTTTTATTAACACTAATGAAGATAAGGATAGAGTCTCCTAGAAGTTCATCTAAAATAGATTATGACGGAAAGAACATTAAAAATTTATTGTGTTAATAAATTGAGAATAAATACCATGGTGATTTCATGAAATGTATGTGGATTTTCTTTCGATATGAAAACTAAATCCATCTTACACATTGGTTAAAGTGAAATAAAATATCCAATGTAATTTCTGATTCACTTACAATTATTTTTTGAATTATTAAAATAAATGATCTCATCCAATTATTATTGAGGAAAACAGCCATATATTACCTTCAAACCCAAGGGAAAATGGAAGAGTCAATTTAAGGACTACTTTTTAAGAGGGTAGTTCTAATTATATAGTAATTTATGAACTTATTCACAATTCAATATTTATGGATCTATGTTTTCACCACCTCAGATACTATAATGTAAATTATAAATAAATAACCAAATGGTAATACTATTAATAAAATAATCATATGATTCACTTTCATGGATTGTGGTAAATTAATTCTTACTAATCCATATCTTCTTCCATTAATTAAATTTGGTATTTGAAATAGATTGGATGTCTCCCCAGATGACTCATATAAATTTTTAGATTTGGAAATGATGATTAATTTATTAAAATAACACACAATCATATATCGATTTTTACTGTGAACATCATGTGGAAATTACTATTATCATATATGAATTGATAACCAATCATGAGTTCAAATTATTTAAATTGTTAACGTTGATATCTAATTAGAATTTAACTATTGGTCCTTATCTATCTTGATGATAGACTAAAATACTTTTTATAGGTACCATGAATTAATATTTTTATGCAACAATTTATCGATCGTGGAGTGATTATAACATCACAAGATTAAAAATAAAAATTTTATTCCCTCTAAACCCAATGTGTTTGATAACATGGTATGAACACAACAACGAACCAAAAAGACTATAAAACATTTTATAACTATAAACATGTAGTCACTGAATTACAATGTGAAGAAAGATCTATATTTTTTATGAAATTATTGTATAGATAAAAGTAAAATGTTATTATTAATACAAAATAAATGATAACATTCAATTAGTGAAGATAAATAAATTACATAAACTCCTTATGCTTTTAAAATGTAATTTTTCTAATAAATATCTTTTTATGTGATTAATTTAAAGATAAAAAATTTATAATGAATAAAATAAATTTGTTATTAAGAATAATATGTCAACAAAAATCTTATTAGTAATTAATATTAAATAAAAATAATAATTAAAAATATTTCAAAAAGTTACCTTCCTATGAAAATAGTTTTCATTAGGTTTTTTTGTTTTTATATAAAAGATATATTCTCAAATTTTAGATTTTTTATTTAAAAAAAATTAACTACATTTTTGGATTCAACAAAAAAATATAATCTTGTGATTAAATTTTTGGACTTTCCTAAAATTGTTTATTTACACTTAAGCTATATGGAAAACACTATTTTAACTAATATAGTAATTTTTATTACATTATCATTATGTAAGGATTATATATAAAATTATATAGGTTTTTATTTGATGAAAATTATGTTTAGGTATTAAATAATTCATTTTAAAAAACATTATTGGATTTATAAAACCCATATTTAATGTTTTTTTAATAAAATTAAAATTTCACTAAATTAAATTTTTTTATTATATTAAAAATTAGATTTCATAATTTATTGAAATTAAATCTAAAAAATTTATTTTACATTATATATTAATATATTCATTTAATTTAATATAATCATTTATATTTCAACCATTATAGTATGATTACTATGATAAAAGTTAATCAATGTTATAATGGAAAAAGGGTTGTTCTCAAAGAATTATTTTTTTAATATCATATAATTTTTATCTAATAAATTAAATGTATAAATTTTATATTTTTTTAGATAGATAATATAAAATATAGTATCACTAATTTAATAAGTAATAAATTTTATATAAAATCAATAATTTTCAATCTAAAAAAATATTTTTTCTTAAATATTTGTTTTTCAATATGATAATTATTATTAATTAAAATATAATTTTATATTTTATAGAAATTAAATTAAATTAAAATATGATTATATATTATTTCATAACCTCTACATTTGGTAATAATAGTTACCTTATATTTTGAATATAATATAAATCACATGGGTAAAAACTAGTCACCAAACAATAAAAGAAAATGTTAAAATAAAATAGACTTAGGGTAAAAGAATGAAATTTGGTTGAAAATGTGATTAAATGAATGGGAATTTGTTATTAAACCTTATATCACACCAAAATTAATTATTTCATACTCATGGGGCTAGTGAACCTTTAATATTGTGTGGACATCATTGAAAATATAATGGGTATTTACAAAAGTTCCATTTTCATCACATATAAATTCTGATCATCTCTACAAAATCTATTCATCCATTCTGAAGAATTAAATATTCCATAGTCTACAATATTATCTCCCCATGTCCTAGAATCCTTGGTCTTTCCAAAATAATATTCAAAGGATTAGTAAGGTCTTAACCATGTGATAACATCTGAAAAGAGATGTATTGTTCTCAACTGAATTATTTCAATTATTTTCTACTTGTACCATATAAATATTAACATATACCATAAATTATGATAAAATAATTATTAAATTAATGTTAACTATTTATTATTATAATTTCGTTACTCTTGTTTTCATTCCTAAAAAATTATTCCAAATCTGATGATATCATTAGGCATATGTATGGATAAGTTCCTCCATGATCCACATTTAATTTTTCTCATTACCATATATCATGAAAAGGATGTCAATTTTATTTAATGTAGAAAAATTTTATTTATGAAATTATTTATATTAAAATGATATAATATTTTACCTCAAATAAGTGATATTTATAATAAATGGACTATATAAACATAACTACATAATATTTCCATATTAGCGTACCTTTCAAATTTGTGCCTATTTTGAGAATACATATGATAATAAATAGATTTTTTTAAATATAATATTAAATTATTTAAAACAATTAAATTATGTATAATATGAGGCTATATTATGACAATTATTTCCATGGAAAATATAACAAGCGGGTTTTAAGGAAATCGACTGAGCCACCCCAAAATTGTCACCTTCAACAAAAACAATTTTATTAATAAAAATTATTATAAAAAATCCTTAGAAAATAAATATTAGATGGAAAATGATATAAATAAATATTTTATTAATATTAATTTAATAATTCAGGATCTTAGGATCAAATTCTGAATAAATCGATACCCTATATAGGAGGGTTTTTATCTAATTTTCTTTTATTGAGATACAGTTTATATTCACCACTATTTTCGTTATCAGATGTTTATGTATTGGTCATGGATTTATTTTTGTTATACTCTTCATGAAATATAATATATTTAAAAATAAATCACAATTTAAACCTTCCATGTATTTTAAATCCAAAATATTATGGTATTATAATGGTTCTTTCTCTAAACAAACACTCTTTGAAACATACTTAATAATATGTACCACATTATATTTTACAGTGTAAATACTCCCATATTGACATTGATTATCATAATTATTGTTTCGTTAATATGATTTACTAGTACATTTTATTCCACCACCTCCATACTATATCAATATTATATTTACCAAATTTGTATGGGTTTTTCTCAACTTAGTACCATTTATTTGACTTATAATTTTTAATATTTACTTTATTTTTTCAATGTTTTGTTTCTTCCACCAGATGATTTTATTTACATATAGTTTATGTTCATATATTTTAGAAAAATTAATATTTAAATAAATGATTTTACCTTGAAGTTTTTCATCCACAAAAAGTATATCAATATTGATCATATTTCATTTCCTCTTTGACGATGGTTTCCCCTCCTTGTCCGCATTTTACCAACCCTCCAATGATATCTTTATTATTTGGAAAACTATTTGAGTATTTTTTTTAATTTGGTCTTCATATTTATATTTAAACATTTTTTTAAAACACTCTTTTTTCGCCGTTATTATGATGTCAATTTCTGAAAGGGGTATTTTAATGAGTTAATAAATATTATCCTTCTGTGATCATTTGTTTTGTCATCCACCCTATGTTTCCTATGTAAAACAGTGGTGTATTTCCAAGGATATATTATTTATAATTTGTTATAAATATAAATATTTTCCAAAAAATTATTCTCATTTATTAAATTGACTTTTGAAAGTGACTCTTGATAGTATCTTTTATTACATTGTTTGTAACACCCCGTAATTTCATTTTATGTTATTTTTTTTAAAATTAATTTAATAGCTTCCACTACACGCAATACCGAGTTCGAGCAGACCAAAACATACCAAACTAACCGTTCAAAAAGTGGTTATAAATACAATTAACTAAATTATGAATTTTATATACTCCATATAATTTCAGAATCAATATTATGAGTTTCATATACATAATATAAGAACAAAATCAATTTTTTAGATAAAATTATTTTTTTACAAAAAATGCAATGTTACCAAATTTTAATGAATTTTTTTAAAACCAATATATGAAACTTTTATATATTAAATTTAATGAAAATAAATTATTCTTTCATATTTTTAGGTAAAAATTTATTTTGAATATATTTTTGTACTCTTCAGATAACTTTAATATTTTGATGAATAGTAAAAAAATACTAAATTTTAATTGAAAAAAAAAATTTAATCGAAATAATTTATAGTGTTAAAGTTTGAAGTTAAATGGGTTTTAAGTATAATAATATTATATTTTAATCATTTAATACAATTTAGTTCATTGTATATAATTTCCAATTTAAATTTGACATAAACCCATGTCAATCTGTTGATATTATTAACATTTTTGAAAAACCTGCTTTTTGGTTTTGAAAATGGGAATTAATTTTAAATTAATTAATGCCTCATATATGTTTTCAATTCGGTACAATTGAATTTATTTTTGAACTTGGAATATTAAAATTATCTTGGGGTGATTTTTTGTAATTTTTCTAAAAACATTCAATTTTGGTTGAATAGTGAAAAACACTGCTATATTTTTTAAAACAAGACTTTTTATTTAATTAATAATTTACATTATTAATTTATGTAATTATAGATACATAATAACTAAATTTCTTCAGTGTGATTCGTTGGAGTCATTTTTATAATAAAATTTGATGTAATATATTTTATTGAAATTTTTTACAGTCTTTTTCACAACTTCTAGGAGCATTTGCAAATTTGCATAAAACATAATTTTACCAATTTTGTGAGTTGAATTTAAAAAATTATAGAGAAATGGTTGACATAAGTAATTAAAATATGGTTCAATAAAATGAAAATAATTTTTTTGTGACGAGTAAAAGTTGACTTTTATTTACCACAGTTAAATATATATTGGGTAATTAAATGAAAAAATTATATTATAATTACCTAAACATGTCCCAAATATATTGGATAAGTATTGTGTAACTAAAAAAAACCTTAGAAATAAAATACTATCTTTTTGTCTAATTGGATGAGATTATTACATTTATTATTATTTATTTAATGAATATTTAAAAGTGATTAATTCAATGTTTAATAAATAATCTATTTTTAATATAGGGTTATACAAAAGATATATTTGACTATAAATATTCATTAGAAATATAAAAATATTTCCAACATAATGGTTTTTTATTTATAATTTTTAGACATTAAATAATTATATTTATTTATGACACTAGATGATGTAGTAATTAACTTATTAATGAATGGTTAAAATAATTGATATTATAAGTATCCAAATAAATATAATTTGAGACTATTTATAAATTCCACTAATTTTATATGTTAATATGAGATGTTAGTTTTGAATAAATAATTTTTTTCGCAGTAATAATGATGATATGATTTTCATGAAAACCAAATACTAAATAGTGTCAAAATTGACATAAATGAGTTTTTTTAAAAAATACTATATTATTGGTTGATATAATATTAAAAAAAACTAAGGATAGGAAAATGGTCTTAAATAATATTATAAATGTTATTAATGAACCACTTGAGGTTCTCTTGGATGTTTAGAGTAAGTTTACTAACCATATAGTGTAATAATAGAAGAAGACACGATAAAAGTTTAACTATTTAACTAATAGTTAAATCTAAATGATAAGGTCAGTATAGTGACCTAAACTTTACTAAAACCTATTTTTTGTGATATGTTTGACATATAACTACCTTTTATTTTAAATAAATCAATTTTTATCCATTCTAATCTTAAAATGATTTATAATAAAATAATATTTCATGATTTTCTTAAAGTGACCCTCACGACTCTTTTAAAAAGGTACTTACCCTTCACTCAAAAGCACCCATCCAATTCCATTTTATCCGCCAGTCCCTACCCAAATATACTAAAAACATCCCTCGAATCAACCCCGATTCTATAAATTGATCATAAATCCAACCTAAGAAGCCCTTTTGATTGACTCAAAAGGAAACACCCGAAGAAGATGTAATAATTTCACCACCCTCTTCCATGTTCTTTTCTTCTTCCACTTCCTCTTTATTTGTTGTTTCCATACCAAAATAATTACTCTAGTACATCCTAAATAGTATGATATTGTTAAAAATATGGTACAACCATATTCATTATTCTACCCACTCTATAAATTACAATGTCACCATACATGTGTACGTACAACTTACCGTCTCCATGTCGTGGTGTAGTTTGTTAATAAATAACATGATTATTTGGATTGGTATAATAATGCGTAAAACGGATTAAAATAATAAATTAATAAAATTAATAAATTTTTATATATGATATGCTATCCAATTATAAATTATTTCACCATCAAAAGAATGATATTGTCACTCGTGCGTACGTACGACGTACTATATCCATTAATGCGACGAGATTCAATCCCCATCGTAATCATTCTAGAATAATTTTTATTTTATGATTAAATATATTTTTTAGAAACATAATGTCATTATGGATATGAATCTAATACATCCAATACATAACAATCATGACTTACTTAATAACACATATAAAGGAAAACGAATCAGTTGACAACAAAACAATGATACTACTGAAATATCAATAACAAAAAAATATTAGAAGAGCATAGTTGATATCATATTAATTTATTTGGTTCTTGTATTATTTAATAACATTTAATTCAAAAATACAATCAAGGTTAGCCTACCCAATACAATGAAATGTACAAGGTAAGGGGTTTAATCTCACTTCTTTTTCCTGTGAGATTCATGTTATATTGCCACTCTTTCATTTTGTGTGGTGTATGTACTGCCCATGATTGTATTATTTGTTTAATATTATTTATTTAATTATTTTTTACATCTTCATTGTACGATAATTCCTTAAAGGGTTGTATGATTTGTATGTAACCAAATCGGTAAGGGAATTTCAAATTTCCATTTCAACTCATTGGGCGTTACACATACATCATTGATTATTTTACTCTATGATTATTTGTTGAATCACAATTTATTATTTATATAGTAATTTCCATTCCCATTTTTTTGGATATACATTTGATACACAAAATCACTAGATTGATAAATTCAAATTCCATTGATATGTACATTATAATGGTAATCATAACTCAATTTCCATTCATTGAGTAAAACATCCAAGTCATTGGTTTTGTAATTACAAAAATATGTTTGAAAGTAATATGATTGATTTAAATTGAATATTCAATTATATTGAGGGTATGATTATTTTTCACACCTAATTATCTCATTTATTTATCCTTAATCTAAGGATACCATTATTATAATTTATTTCGTATCAATTTACATTCCTTTGAGATAGCTTTTTCTTTATTCACCAATTCACTTTTATATGGTGTATATACTATCCTTTGACATATTATATCATGAATAACTTTATTACCATGAACTGATAATGATTTTATTAATGTTATTCCTCAATTATGTGTATTCAAGAATCTCTTATTTAGTTAGGAACTCTTTAATTAAAATATTGTTTCAAATGATTTAAATATTCATTCTTTGAAATCATTCTCATTAATGTCCATGTTTTAAAAATGGATTTATGTATTTATTTATATGGACATGAATGTTTTGAAAATAAAATAGATTTTAAATGTTCCCAATTTTTATGGAATGCTTCTATTCAATAATATCTTTCAAACAACTTCTTTAATAAATAGTGCAACATTTAAATGTTTTCAATAAAACGAGATATTTTCCTCAAATAGTTTTAAGGACTATTTTCATCTATTTCAATTTATTTAAGTTTATTTCATTCTATATTTTGGTTTATTTATCCTAAATAAATCATCCATATTGTATTGAATGAGTTATGTTTGACTATGGATGTTCTATTTTTACGCTATTCATGGTTTGTGTATAAAATATTGACATTTCGTATACTAGTTTTAATATGAATGATTCAATTATGTTTCAACCTCTTCATATGAAGAATTAATTGGGCATATTAAGTGATGATTGAAGACCACTAGAGCATTACGATGCATTGGTAGGTCTCATGGGACAAACGAGTTTCCTGACACAAGTCCTTGAAAAAATCTTATATGCAGTCTTGGCATAATGTCTAGACTATGTGGTTATGATGTCCGACATTATGCATTCCATCATTATGAAATTGTATATGGATATTTTTTGTGATTATTCGACTAGAAGAATGTCCATGTGAATAAGTAAATGGAATTACTTGATTTACCTTTTCCATATTATGCTGAATTTTATGTTTATAATTCTTGTGTTCTAGTCTTATACATTTCCTTAAATGTTTGTTATTATTTATAATAGTTTCAGCTATATTTCTATCCTTACTGAGCATCTGAGCTCACCCCAGTCTTATATTTTATTTTTCACAAGATGCAAAGAAGCATTTCACGATTAACCTGCAGGAATATGCTAAGGGATATAAGAGTGATCAAAGAGGACACAATGTTGTTTTTTTATTTCATGATGTAATGTACAAAGTATATATGTATCTAGTACTTATAAGGATACTAAACAGATTACTCTTTTGAGACATGATTCTTTGTAATCGCGCCAATATATTAAAACAATGCACCGACTCTGGGCTTCTGGGGTCGGGGTGTTACTATTCGTAGCAGAATAAGTTTTTTACAATCCTTTGGAAGCTACATTAAGAAAAACCACTAATTAGAAATCATTTCCCTAGGATAGGCATTAAGGACTAGTATATAAGAACAACCAATATTTTTAGTAATTTAATGATTATATGGGTTTTCCAGGTAATACATCCATGTTTGGATATGAGCAGGTAGAGGCGGCTCTGGCACAGATGTTCCTAGGAGTGAAAACTATGATAAGGAGTTTCGGGCTTGACCTAGGGTATCCTGGTACACGACAATGGGCCTTGATACACTCTTATTTATGACACTCCTGGGGGGATTTTCTTATGATAATTCAAATTTCCTTTACAAACCAATTTGAATGATTTTAATATAAGATGAAAATAAATAACCTTGGTTAATCTTTAGGTGTTTTAGATTGAAAATAAGGTGTTATGATATTCTCTAAATATTTTTATGACTCACACTATGCATTATTGTGTTTGTAAATGGATGGATTCAAAGGAAGTCATAGGAACAATGAAAATTATCTACAAGGTCAGAACGGTGGTGGAAATGAGAAAAAATGATATTTTGATAGGTTGAAATGATATTGTGTTCATGCTAAATCAATTTTCCAAAAATATGATCAACAACATATATATTAACCAACTCCAGAACTCAAAATAGAATATAAAGGTGGTGAATTATAATAGCTCAAACAGTGGAGACCATGGAAAAATGGAAGCTCAATTTCCATCATAAATGAAATGACCAAGGAGACACCTAGGATAGTGTATCAATGGAACAAAGAAATACTTTATGTGTGGTCAATAAAGACATAAAAGTAAAAATTTCAAAGAAAAAAATTAAGAGTATTATGGAAGAAAATAAAAACGATCCCAATAATCCATTTATAGTAATTTTACTTAAATGTAGGGGGGCTGGGCATTAACCGAGTGAATACTATATTCTATAGGATAATCTCTTAGTCATGTAATAACCTATGTGGAAATTCATTAATGGAAAGTTGTTTAAAAGTATTACTACTCTATGATGATGTGGTTACATTGGAAGACTTTTCTCTTGTATGTTACCCCCACAGTTTGTTATTTGAAAATTCTATTATATGAAAAAATATCTTTTCTATTCTTGATATAGTTATAAATAACCATTTGGGTTTATATGATCCTTGAATTTGAGGAAATTACATGTTGTTCAATTTTGGGATGAAAATGTGATCTATGAGAAAACATTTGTGGTGAAATTATATTATAATTATTTTAGAGAATTTATCTCAATTTGGGAATGTTGTAAAATATATATTTTGATAAAGGACAATATGAAGACCATGTGACAACCCATCATGTAGGAAAAAGCTTTGAGAATCGAACCCACAACCAGAGCGCGATTGGGATTTATCACCTACCATTGGACTACATGAAGTCCCTAGTTTGTGTGACTAAATAATTTTACTTAATTTATTTTATTGATCAATAATAACTTGATTTGGTATTTTATTTCTTATTTAATTGATATTATTAGTATAGAAAAATGATTTAGTGATTAAGTGATAAATGTTATTTTGGAATATATTCGCTATGTTGGGAACACTATATGATGGAGGAAAATTGAATACCATAAGATATCATTTGATGAGTAGTGTTGGATTTTTATCTATGTTTTTATTATGGATATATAATGATTTTTCTTATTTATGGAATTGATTAACCTATCATTGAGAATATGTGATTAGGTTAATTACTTTTATGTATGTCACATTAAGAGTAGTCGATGTTATTTGGAAAAATAATTTAACGTGGAAGACTATGTAATCAAATTCTTCTATGTTTTGAGGTTTAATATTATTGTTGATTTTATTGAAGGATTTTAGGGGCAATTGTATATTGAATGGTATTTATTAAACTTTTGGTGTTGTTGGTTTAATTCTAGAAATTAAGATTAGTATTTTATTCTCTAAAGAATTATCCTTTTTCGATCATCTGATATTGTACTAACAAGTTTGTTTTTGGTTAATATCTAATGACAATAGAAATATATTGTTTATCCTTTGTGGATCATGTGATTCTTTAAAAGCTGATTCTAGCACTTCAGGTGTGACCAAGTCATCTTGAATACTCATTGATTGGAAAAAAGATGATTTAGTGATAGAAATTTATTAAATGATTAAAATTTTCTTAAAAATTAATTATATATTTTTATGTTCTTAGTCAATCTCATAAACAAATTCAGAAAATGTATGAAATGGAATTTAAAAATAATAATTTTCCGTTTACTTTTCCTACTGGGAACCTAATGACCGTTTATCCCATCACAATTTTGTGGTTTTATTATTTTTAACTTTCTTTTGATAAAGTTTTCTATCACTCTCCATAAGAACATGGAACTTATTTTATCTTCCTAAACCTTTTTTTCTTACATTGAATCCTAGTATGGGTTTCCTCGGATAACCTTTGTAATTATCTTTATTTCTTTTAAAGTTATAGTTTAATTGAACATTTTCTTAATGTAGTTATTTAAATGTTGTTCCAAGCCCAATTTTAAAATTACAAGGACACAATTTCCAAAATTGGGGAAGAACGTAACACCCTAAAATTTCATAGTATGTCATTTTCATTAAAGTAAATCAATAGTTTACGCTACACACCACACTGAGTTTGAGCACTCCACGACCAACCAAACTAGTCGTTCAAAAAGAGGTTATGAATATTATTAACTAAAATTTGAATTTTATATACTCCATGTAATTTAGAAATCCATATTATGTGTTTCTTTGACATTATATAAGAACATATTCATTTTTTAGATAAAAAAGTATTTTTCAAAAAATAATATTTTACCACCTTTTAATGGAAAACCCTTTTTAAAACCTATCATTGACACTTTTATAAATTATATTTATTGAAATTTTTTTCTGTTTTAAAATCGCTACATTAAAATTTATTTCGGATAAATTTTTTGCAAGTTTCTGATAACATTAATATTTTGATGAATATTAAAAAATACTTAATTGTAATTGCAAACAACCTTTATAATAAAAATAATTTATAGTGTTAAATTATTCATTTCAATGGTTTTTATGTATAATAACATTATATTTTCATCATTTAATACAATTTAGGTCATTATAAGTAATTTCACATTTAAATTTGACATAAACACATCTCAACCTTTTGATAGATTTTACTTCAAAAAAACACGCTTTTTGGTTTTGAGAATGGAAATTAATTTTAAATTAATTAATGAAACATCATTGTTTTTTATGTGGTAAAATAGAATTCATTTCTGAATTTTTAAAGTAAAAATTATCATATGGTGAATTTTTGGTATTTTTCGGAAAACATTCAATTTTTGATGAATAGTGATGCAATATTGTTTCAAAACCAACTTTTTATTTTAATAATTATTTGGTATATTTATTTAAGTAAATATAGATAAATAATACCTATATTTGATCAATGTGATTCATTGGAGTCATATGTATAATAAAATTAGATGTATAAAATTTTATTGAACTTTTTACCGTCTTTTACCCATTTTCTATGAGCATTTGAAAAATTGCATAAAACATAATTTTATCGCTTCTATGAGTTGAATATAAAAAATATGAGAGACATGGTTGAAATAATTAAGTAAAATTTATTTTAATAAGATGAAAATGATTTATAGTGAATAGTAACTTTTGACTTTTATTTACCAAAGTTAAAGTAAATAGGGTAATTAATGGTTAGAAGTGTATTATAATTACCATAAAACATGTCCTAATTCTACTGGATAGGTATAATTCGACCAAAAACAACCTTATGAATAAAATATTATCCTTTTGGTCGATATGGATTTGATTAGCACATTTATTGTTTTTTATTTAAATAAGAGTAAAAAGCGTTAAATTCAATGTTTAATAACTAAACAATTTTTAATACAGAGTTATACATAAGATAAATTCGACTATAAATATTCATTATAAAACTAAAATAATTTCCAACCTAATGGAACTTTATTTAAAAATTTTAGACATTAAATAATTAAATTTATTTTTCACACAATGATGATGCAGTAATTACCTTATTAATAAATGATTAAAATAATGGATATTATTAATGTTTCAATAAATGGAATTTGAGACATTTGATTAATGAAACTAATTTTATAGGTTAATATGACATGTTACGGTTGAATAAAATAATTTTATCTTCAATGTAATCATGGTGTTATGATTTTCACCAATACCAAATACTAAATTGTGTCAAAATTGACATAAATAAGTGTTTAAAACAAATACTATATTATTAGTTGATATAATATTCCTAAATATATATGGTTCATACAAAGAGTTTAAATAATATTATATATGTCATTAATGAACCACATTAGGACTCTTGGAAGTTTAGAGTATGTTTATTGACCATATAATGTAAGAATAAAAGAAGACACATTAAAATTTAAACTATTTAACAAACTGTTTAATATAAAAGATAATGTTAATATGGTGACCTAAACATGTATAAAACATAATTTTTGATATTATTTCATGACATATCCACATTTCCTTTGAAATAAAAAAATGTTGATCCACTAGAAGCCGAAAATGATTTATAATAAAATAATATTTCAAGGTTTTCCAAAAGTAAACCTAACCACTTATTTAAAAGGATAATTCCCCTTCTCTCAAAATCACACCTCCAAATCCCTTTTACTCTGCCAATCCCACCACAAATATCCTCACAAAATCCCTCAAATATACTTAGGTTCCTTAATTTTATCATAAATGCAACCTAAGGATCCCTTTTGGTCAACTCAAAAGAAAACACCAGAAGAAGAGGTAATAATTTCATCACCCTCTTTCATGTTTTATTCTTCTTCCACTTCCACTTTATTTGTTGATTAGATACCACAATATTATATTCAGTACATCATATATACTATTATGTTAATTGAAATATGGTAAAACCATATTATTTATTCTATCCATCCTATAAAAGACAAAGTCACCATACGTGCGTACATACGGCTTTCTGTCTCCATGTCGTGGGGTAGTTAGTTATTAAAAAATATCACTATTTGGATGGGTATAATAATGATTATAAATGATTTCAATAATAAATATAACATTTTAATGATTATATATATATTATATACCATCTTATTATAAACTATTTCACTATGAAAAGAATGATATTGTCGCTCCTGTGTACGTAAGATTTTATGTCTCCACGAACGTGATGATATTCATTCCCCATCACAATAATTCAAGAATCATTTTTATTTTATGATTAAAAATAATATTTAAGAACTTATTATCATTCTGTATATGAATCAAATTCAACCTATACATAACAAACATGACTTACATATCAAATATTATAAATGAAAATAAATCAGTTAAAAATCAAAACAATGATACTACTGAAATGTCATTAATAAATAAATATTAAAAGATAATTTATGATATCATATTTATGTATTTGGTTCATTTATAATTTAATAATAATGATTTAATAGTTATAAATGAGTTTAACATACCCTATACTAAGGAAACATACAAGGTAAGGGGTTTTCATGCTGTATTTCCACTATTTCCATTTGTGTGATGTTTGTACATCACATGATTGTATTATTTGTGTAATATAATTTAATTTATGGGTATTTAAATATTCATTGTATGATACTTCCTTCATGGGGTGTATGTTTCATAAGTTACCAAATCGGTAAGGGAATTTCAAATTTCAATTTCCACTCATTGCGCATTACATATACAGCATTGATTATTTTTCTCCAAGAATATGTGTGGAATCACTATTTATTATTTAGGTACTAATTTCCACTCCCCTTTCGGTGTATATACATTTGATACACAAAATCACTCCATTGATAAGTTCACATTCCATTGATATAAACTTTATAAGGTAATCTTAACTAAATTTCCATTCATCGAGTTAAATATACAAGTCATTGTTTTTGTTTTTACAAGAATATATGTGAATATAATCTGATTGGTTTACCACGAATATTAAATTAAAATGAGTTTATTTATATTTTTCACACATAATTATTTCATTTATTTATCCTTAATCTAAGGATACGATCTGTGTAAGGTATTTTATCTCAATTTACATTCCATGGATACCTCTTTGTCATTATGCACCAATTCACTTTTATATGGTATATATACTACACTTTGACATCATATATCATTAATCCCTTTATTCAAATGATATTATAATGTTTTGATTAATGTTATTCTTCAATTAATTGTATTCAAGCATCTCTTATTTGGTTAGATACCCTTTAACTAAATTATTGTTTTATATGATTTAAATATTTATTCTTCTTAATCATTCTCATTAATGCCCTTGTTTTAAATTTTTTTTTATGTATTTATTTATATGGAAATAAATGATTTCAAATTAAAATTTCGTTTACATGTTTTAAAGTAGTATGGGAAACTTTTATTTAAAAATGACTTTTGAACAGCTTCATCAATAAATATTGCGACATTTAAATTTTTTCAAGATAAAGGTGATATTTCTCTCAAATAGTTTTATAGTGTATTTTCATCTATGTCAATATCCTTCAGTGTATTTGATTCTTGATAGATGTTGATTTATCATAATACAATCATCCAAATTGTATTTAATGGGTTATGTTTGACTGTAGATGTGCTATTATTATTCCATTCATGGTTTGTGGCGAAAATATTTACATTTTGTAAGCTAGTTTTAATAATAATGTTTAGATTATGTTCCAAAATATTCATATGAGGAATGAATTGGACATATTAAGTGATGGGTGGAGCCCGCTATATCTCCTCGATGTGTTGGTAGGTCTCATTAGACAAACCGGTGTCTTGGCACAAGGCATTGACCAAATATTATTTGTAGTATTGGCATGAGGCCTTGACTATGTGGTTATGATATCCGACATTATTCATTCCATCATTATGAAATTGGAAATTAAAATTACATTTGATTATTTTACTAGTAGAATATTCATGTTAATATGTAAATGACATTATTTTATTTATATTTTCAATATTATACTAAATTTTAAGTTTAAACGGCTTATGATATAGTATTATACATTTCCTTAAATGTTTATTCTTATTTATGATAGTTTTCACTTTATTGTTTACCTTACTAATCATCTGATCTCAGCCCTTTCGTATTATTATTTTTCCCAGGATGAAAAGATGCATATTATGATTAACATGCAGGAATAGGATAAGGGATATAAGAGTGTTCAAAGGGGACACAATGTTTTTTTATTCATGATGTAATGAAAAACTTATGTATGCATCTATTACTCCTAAGGCTACTAAACTGATTGGTCTTTCGGGGAATGATTTCTTGTAATCATGCCAATGTTTTAAAATAATGCACCGACTATATGCTTCTGGGGTCGGGGAGTTACATTGTTAAAAAATTGTTGTAAATACAAATTTACCATTATACTTATAGTATGAAATGTATGTAAAAAAAAGTTATTCTTGGGATTCATGTTTCAATGACTAACTTTTTAATCCTATCATACAATTTTTTCGTGGATGATTATTCTCTCATAAAACCCTTTACTATTTTTTTCTTTCCCAATTTCCTACTGTTAATAGGGTTGATTTTTTTCTAATACCATTCCACTATAAATTACCTATTTCTATATCGTATTATTGAAGGGTGCTGACCAAGACACCAAAAAATTTATTTATGTTAAAAAAATATTCTCTTTACCAAACACAAATTACTCTATATGACATTTTTTGTGATGCTTACATAGAGAAAAATTCGATTAATTGATTTGGGGGAATATTGAGAATATAAATACTTATTATTTCAATAGGAATATATATTTTTTACTATGGAATATTGGATACATATTTTATTGTTTAGTAAATCATTAATATTGTTAATGATTTATAAATAATTAGTTATAGGTGGTTCCCATGATAGCCCCTTGATGGTTTGATAGTTCTCATCAAACTAACTTTCTTCGGTAACATGGTGTGTTCCAGTACATAATTAAATATATTTTAGAAACAAGGTTGTGATGACAAGATCATGTTGAATAAGACCATGTTATCATGTATTATGCAATGAATTACCTATTAGGTTTTATTAATTTTAACATTGTGGGACAATTTATTATAATCCATGATTTTATTTATAGATATTCTAACTGTGGATATATTTTAATTTTAGATTCATCCAATTATTCCATAATATTTTTTATATATTCATATATTATTATTTATTATCATATTAGGATCACTTATAATAATAGGTTGACATCACTTATTTTAATGGTTACATAGAATTTGAGCTCACCTCTAATCACGAACCTACCGTGTTCAGTTTTGATCTAGTCAAACGAGTCGGACCACGACAAGACATGATGGGCATTCTCAATCCCCACGTGCTGGAAACTAGTGTCATTCATCAACAAAAGATGTTTGGGAATAAATTTCACCATAAATAAATTATAGATAAAAAATATAATCTTATTAAAATAAACACTAGATGTGGTAAAAATAGTAATGTTTGATATTTGAACATACCTCCAATATACTTTATGGGTCCGCACAAAACTCATGACCATGTTCTCTACAAGAGTGATCCTATAAGATAAACATGAAATTGAAAGGGATAATGTAGGCATGATCACATAGATTGTTAGTATGAATGAAAAAAATAAACAACATCATATGCCCATAACTTAGAAAACCAAAACACTCTAGTTTGAAAATAATACATAATATAATAATGATTTTCATTATTTTCAAATTCAAGTAACAAATTTTCTTTTTCAATAAAATAATTTTTCTTTTAAAACATTTTTAAAATAGGTTACAAGAACGAATCAACATTTCAAAATGAAAAGAAACGAATTTATATTAAATTTTGGTTCTTCAAAAAATGAGACATCAATTATTAAAAAAATTAAATGAAAATCACATCATAAGAACCATGGTCAATCCATATGAATCTAGTGTTAATTAGGGATCTAGGATTTGTGTAATTTAGATAAAAATGGATTATAAACCATGACCATCAGTATTATCATGGATGATCCACTGGTATGGGACACATCTAAAACCAAGGGGTATACAATCATCATAATCATTTACTTATTGTTGTAATCGTCAATCCTTGTAGATGAAACTAGGATAAACTACTTCGGTATCATCTAGAATACTAGTAATAGATTGTACATCTATGTACCATGGTTACACTAGATCAATATTTCAAATTTTGGAAAGGTTTTATCAAGTAAACACATATGAATAAATCACATTCTTTATCCAAAAAACCATTCAACATCCAACCACAGATATTCCACAATAAGTGCATTCCTATTTTTAAGCTACACAATATTGAACAAGCCACTTCACATAGAAAATATCACAAATCAAACAATAACACTTGAATCACATTTAAAAAACATGGGGTAATTACTCAATAGGGGTTTTTCACCTTTAGAAAACATTTTCACAGTGATAAATGGGCCATCATTAATATTATAAACACATTATCAATTAGAAAACATTATTTATCAACATCTTTATGTTGAAAAATATTCTTAAAAATATAATTGCACAACCAAGGAACCACACATTTAAAATCAATCAAGAAAACATTATAAAAATATTAGAACTTTTAAGAAAGGAAGATTATTAATTAACCTGAAATTTTAAAAACAACCTTGTATTTTTTCAAAATAACAAAATCATCAATTTTCCACATTTTAAAATAATAAAATAACCGAAATTCATTCCAAATAAATATTCACATGTCATGTGAAGACCAAATTTTTTGGAAAATACCCACCACATGCCTAAAATTATTTTAGAAACCAATTTTAAATATATATCATTTAGGACTAATTTAGCATTAGAAACACAATACATATTGCAAAACCAGCTTGAGATTATCTATCAAAAAGAAAACCATTTGTTAAAAATAAAAAAAATTAAAAACAAATGCAGATCCATTTAAAAAAATCACAACCATATCACATAACATATACTTATACTACATAAATATATATCATATTTTTAATATAATAAAGCAATTGTGGAATTAAAATTACTAGGTTAGAAATTGTGATCCTACCTCCAATAGTACACACTTGGATGACGACCACCAGAACCAAGACATCACAATTACATGAACATGAATTTAATCACACACACAAACTTTCACACACACACACACACACAGATATATATATACCCCTACCCTCATTTCACATATTCATCACGCCATGGGGAAATATGTACTATAATGGCATATATATACATGCCTTACTCTATTCATGCACATGTATGCACTATCAACACTTGTAGACCAAAAAATATACACAAGGTCTAATACACTCTATTAACAGTACTGACAACATAAAAATAAAAAAAACCCTAAAATAAAACAAATAAAAAACAAAAGAATAATGCACCTTATCTGAAATTGAAGCGAATCCCACTACCTTGGACAACTTCAGAAGGAACAATAGTCAACTGGGCTAACAAAACATATTCCTCCAGAGTTTACCAAAATAAAAAACCCCTAAATAAATTAGTGTTCAGGAAATATATGTGAACCACAAATAATTGAATAAAAACAACAAAATAGAGGGAGGAAATGTTATAAGAGACTCACTGGAGGTATTCTCACCCAAAATAAAGAGGTGGAGTTGTCACTTAAGGTGGATGGAGTCATGTCAGAGCTGTGTCAGCTTGACGGATCATGTGTGATGTATTAGGGGTTGGGGGTGATGGGTCACAAAACATGGGAATTGATGGAGGATGATGAACATTCAAGGAGGAGTCGCCGATGGGGAGGTGCACCAGATGGTGGGGTGCTGAGAGGAGATGAAAACACACTACTTTGAGAGGGAGAGAGTTTGGTCACCTGAGGGAGAGGGGAAGGGGAAGAAGAAAGAGACCCATTGGATATCTAAAGAACTAACCCTAAAATTTAAAATAATAAAATAATAATAGTAATAATAAACTTAATAATAATAATAATAAACATAATAATAATAGTAATAATCATATGAATGAAAATAAAAATAATAAAAATAATAAAAATATTGTTATTATGATTACTATTACAACATTATTTTAATTTTAATTCTTTTCTTTTTTCTCATTTCATTTTTTTAATATAATATTATTTATTTTTAAAAATAGGCAACTATAGAGTTGGCCCATGGTTTATCAAGTCGTACGCTAAACGTCTGGTTTCAACTAACAAGTCCTTGAAACTCTCACATGGTTACATGATGGCAGGAACATGATTAAGAAAACCATGCTCCAACCCTGCCAAATTGAACAATATCGATGACATACACTCTGGAATGGTTTCTGTATAGTTTATCTTAATCATGTTCAACCCATGAACATGACCCATTTTTAATCTAAAATTTTAAAATTGAACCAAAACTAGCCCAAAATAAATGTGAAGATAAAAATAAAAAAAATAATTAAATTTTTGAGGTAGGGGTGTGACACCACATATTGTGTTTCAATTTCCCCTGGTAATGATGAAATGAATTTCAAATTATACGTCTATATTTATAGCTTGTTGGGGAAAAATATTCAAGATATAAAAGACTTATTTTAGATTGTGTATTTTGTTATATATTGGAAAAAAATCTTATTATTTGAGAAATACATTTTCATTAACAGTATATGATTTTTCATAATTAATTAAATCTATACCACAAAAATGTAATGGTAATATATTATGATGAAATAATTGAATTATGTTAGGTAATTATGGGTTAGATATGCCAATAATGTTCTGTCGGTAATAAAGATAGCTTGTAAAATATTTTTTTTTCAACGCTGGATCTGGGAGTGTGAATATCGGGTACTATGTTTGGTATCAAATTTGGGTTTAAAGGAATTTAGTGGCTATGATGATAGTTGAGGATATCATACATATTTATAAGTTAAGGTTGAAAATAATTTCAATATCACAGATTACATTTAATGTTACTTGAGTTAATATTTATCATTATATATTATTTAAGGATTAGGAAAAGTGAAAAATATTGAAAACACTATTGATAATTCCAATGGATTTGTCTAAGTGTAGAATAAAATATAGATGTTTGGGTATTTTAAATACTATGTGGTTTCCCAAAAATTAAATACCTTTCTTTATAATGGAATTTTGACTCAGTTTTGGTACTACTGTAGGTAGGGGTAATCACCATAAAACATGTATGAGTACTAAATAAAAAATTACAGTACTGAATGATGATGTAGAATAAGACTTCATATATAGATAAAAACTCCAAGGGGATATTCTTTGGTTGATCATGAGCTATTTACGAACCATTATGTTGGATTTAAGTATATTTAGGTTAGATATCTTGATAATAATATTAATATTGAAAAATTAGATTGAAACATTTTGATTCATAAGTTAAGGTAGAAATTAATTGAAACCTTATTCCTTGGAAAACTATTATGCTTTATTTTAATAGAATAGATGTCAATGATTTTTTTTGTTTATAATATATTAATAAAAGTCATGGTAATTTTGGAATACTATTTTGGGTGTTTGGATAAGATATACAAGGGAACACACCACAATGTGACCTAGGTTGAACTAATAAAAATATAGGCTATACTAAGTGAGGTTTATGTTAAATTAGAAGGCATATAGTTAAACATGATGTTAATATAAAGTGATACATCGTGGGGTTAAACCTCCGAATGATTATTTATGATAATTATCTTTTATGTTTTGACACTAATGCTAACTAATTGGGTTTTCGTAATTGATAAAACCTGAATGAATCATGTTAAAAAATTATTAAATAGGAAATGTAGATATTTTACCAACAATAATCAAAATGTAATAATACCTAGTGTGATAAATCCTATTATTATTCCAAAATAACTATCAAAAATCTTGATTAACCACATGAATTTTGTTGGGTTTGCACAAACACAAATGTAGATATTGTATGAGTCTATTGGATCTCCAGTAGACACATATGATGAGAAAAGAAGACTCAATGTCCTATGCCCCCCGATTTTGAGAGGAATCACCTTATTTAATGGAATTATATTTTTTATATGAGATAAAATAAAGGGATTCAAGCTCATGGGTTCATCAAAAAGTAAATTTCAATAAAAATTTAACGTTGTATTTGGAATGAGTTTTGTAAGTATGAAAATAAATTCCCCGATCCAATACTTATTGAGGAAAATAGGAATTTGTTACCTCCGAAGACATGCGAACAACGAAGGGCATATGAAGAGATTACTATTGAGGTTGGAAATGATAATTAATAATTTTAATGTAAATTTATTCTCCATTATAGAATTATGGATATCTATTTTCACAACCTCAACTATTGGATATTAAATTATAAATAATATTTATACTCGTATTACTAGTGGAGCTAGATCATATGAATCTTTTATAAGGATTATGAAAAGATACTTCTACAAGATCTATTTGGTCTTCCCTAAATTGTATGCAGTATTTGGAATAGATTTGATCTCATTTAAAAGGTATCATAATAGTTTTTATATTTGTAATTCTCACTACATGTAATAAAATAACTCATGATCATCCATTGATGTTTACTATGAACATACTTTGGAAATTATATTTATCATATAATTCTTGATAAACAAAATTACTTTAATAAAATATAAAATAAAAAGGATTGAATCTCATTAGAATTTAATCCTTGGATCTTATCTACATTTTAGATTCTCCCAATTAAGCTCCTTAATGTAAAAAACATTAAATATTATGAGGATAAAATTTATTTATGTATGAGAATGTAACACACCTAGATTAAAAATAATATGTTTTATTTACATTAAAACATAATGTGTTTGATAGGATGTAATGCATGCTTCATCGAACCAAAAGGAACCAATGAACATTATATAACTTATAAAATGTATTCATATAATAGGTGAGTAAAAATAAATCCAACAAAATTATGAAATATATTTTTAAATTAAAAATAACAAGTCATTATTAATACTGTTGTGATGAAAACATTCAATTACTATTTCCAAATAACTAATAAGACTAAATCATTATATAAAATTTAACAATGAAAAAAATTATATTTTATGTCGCTTTTTTCGAAAAAAATATTGGTTAAGTGTAATTTTTTTTAATAAAAATATATTAACCTCAACTTCATCGTTAATTGATAAGAAATAAAAAAAACTATAGTTAATATTTTAAAAAGTTACTTTTTATAATGAATCCATTTTGATTATATTATTATGTTTTTTATTTAAAATATAATGTTAAAAAATTTAGAATTTGAATTTTAATAGATGAACATAATTTTTAGGTTTTAAATAAAATCATAAGCTCATGATTAATGTTTTGAACTTTTCTGATGTATTTTATTTTTAGTTGAATATTAAAGACTGATTATTTTATTAATATTTAAATTTTTTTGAATTTATCAGGAAATAAGTATTACTTGATAACATTATATTTTACTAAAAATATGTTTATTTTGTTAAAATGATTCATTTAGAAATACAATTTGTTGTTTTTAAAACACAGTTTTATTGATTTCTAAATACAAGTAAAATTTTAATCTAAAAACTGTTTTTATTTACTTATGTGAAAAGTAGTTTTCACCACATATAGAAAATAAATATAAAAAAAATTATTTCATATTTTATATCAACATTATGATTTCATTTAATATGTTCAATTAAATATTTATCCATAAAAGTATTAATGTTACAGTTAATGTTAATAACCAAGATAAAGGTGAAGGGGTAGATTTAAAAAAACTATTTCTTTAATATTGCATAATTGGTATCAAATAAATTAAATTGATAAATTAAATATAATGACACTTATATGATGTCTAAAATATATATAAATGATATATATTAAATCATTTAAACTAAAATTAATTCTATATATAATTAAGAACACTTAATGGAGAAAAAAAATTAGTTCTACATTTGTTTTTCTATATATTAAATGATTTAATTTTAATGGTATATTTTTCCTATATAGAAATTGAATTTGATTATTTGGATAAAAAATTTGGTTCTAAAACCTCAAAATTAAGTAATAATGTTTATATTTTATTTCCAATGAAATAAAAATTACATGGATTAAAACTAGTTGCACAACGAATAAGTGAAATGAGAAAATGTAAAAAAAACTCATACTAAATGAATTGAACCATCATTAAAACATGTTTTTAAATGAATTTGAGAGGATCTATTGACCTAGAATCACTGAAATATTCATTATTTACTTCTTTTGGATCTATTTCACCATGAATAGTTTCATACCATCATTGGAAATTTTATGGGTATATGAAAAAAGTACCATTTTCATTACTTATAAAATGGGACAACAAAAACCATATTTCACTACCCATTAAAAATTATTCCCCCCAACTCTACCCTAATAACTCATAAACACCCTTCCCATATTCTAGAATCCTCTTTATTCCAAAATACCATGATAAGGATCCTTAATATGTTACCCAATAGAGAACGTCCAAAGGGAGAGGTAACATTCTCAAACAAATTCTATATATTATTTTCTACTTCTGCAATATCTAACCTATTATATCCATGATTTTTTTATAATATTAGTTATAATAATATTATAAAATGTTATTATACTAACTTAATATCAGTTTTATACCTTCCTTCAAACCTATTAAAAAAGGAATACATCACCGAGCGTAATGGCATCCTACTGCCTCCATGAATGATGTTTTCTATGTACCATAATTTCCTAACATTTATAACATTAAAAATATATTTAATGTATAAATTTTTTATGAAGCTTATTTTACACTTTAATTATAACATTGGACCTTATATAATTTATATTTAGAATAAATGGTCATAATAAACATTGACACCTAAAATAACCGTATTGAGGAACATTTTTTTAATTTGAGTCCATTTTTGGAATACTAATGAAAATATATAAATTTTTTATAATATAAAATTAAAATAAATTAAAATAAAAAATTCTGTTGATTAATAATATAATTTATAACTCTTTTGACTTTGATTAATATTCCAAGGAAGTCTCAAAAAATTTGACCAAACCGCCATAATGTAATCACTAGTATCTATTTTCCAATACCTCTTACCCCACTAATGGATGAAAAGTCTATCTGATAAAAATGAATAAATGGTGTGATAATTTAACAATAAAATTCTTAATTAATATAAAATTATATACTATATAAAGATATTTAATGACTCCTTTGACCTTGATTAATGTTTTGAGGCTGTTTGAGGGAAGTCTAACGAACCATCTCAATGTAATCAACATAAGTGAAACCTAGATAATAACTAATTGCAATAAGTCATATAATAGACCATAGATAATGATATATATATATGGAAAATTTTCTTAATAATGTTTTTAATAATCATAATTTTAATAATCGGGATATTTGGTGCACAAGAAAAATGAATTAAGAACCAAGGTAATAGTTTTTGGATCTCAATTTTGCTACATTGTTATCGGATTATTAGTCACCACTTGTTTATTTTTTCTAGTTTATATATTTTTCATTTGTTTCCATTCATAATAATTTTCATGAAATATAGGTTTTTTATATATCTATTTAATTTTCAACTTTCCATGTATTTTCAATTTGAGATATTTTTATGTCAAAAGGTACTTTTTCATATCATAGACTCCCTGAGACATATTTTTTATTATGCAATACATTTTGCGTCATACTAATCATATTAAAAATATTAAATCTATTTTAATCATTTATGTTTCCATAATGTTATTTACAAGACATTTTCATTATCCCACCTTCATATTCAACTTTTATTAAATTTACTGATGTTATGAGAGAGTTTCTTAACTCAATAACCATTCATTGAGTTATAATGCTAATTCTTGAACTTCCATATTCCATGAAATTGTCATTTTACCATAGGATTTTTTCATGTTGATTTCAGTTTCTATTTGTGGATAATGAATTTTTAATTTAAATATTTAACATTGATTAAATTTTTCCTTAAAAAATATTTCATTGTTGGGAATAATTTCCATCATCATTAATTATGATTTTCCCTCCCTCTCCAAATTTTTTATCACAATAAATTTCTCCTACTTTTTTTCAAACCCAATAATGTATTATTTCTTATGGTATTCATATTTATCATTGTCATTTTCTAAAATGTCTTTTTATCGTTAGTTTTATAATTTTGAATTTTAACAAAATTAATATAATATATTAATACAAAATCACCTTCCATGACAAGATTTATCTCATACATCACATGATTCTTTTGGAAAACCCTTACACATTTCTTCGTAACAACTGTTTTATATTATTTTAAAAAGTAAAATTTTCTAATAATTTACTTCATCATTATAAAAACTTCGTTTTAATGGGACTCAAGACCTATTCTATTATGTTATTATTAGAAATATTCTATAAATGATCCTTTAATATTTTATTGATTTTTTTATTTGGGTGTAATATTTCATGGATAACCTATCTCATATTATTTTCTCTTGGGATGATAATGTCATGGAAAATACATTACTTTTTTTCATTCTTAATCATCCCTGGTGTACCTACACATGTTGTCATACAATTCTTGTCCTCTATGAATACAATATTTTTCAATCTCTTAATTGAAGGTATTTCACATCGAAACATATATATTCATATATTGGGATACATAACAAGAATTAACACATACCAATTACTCTATATGGTGTTAGTTTTATGGATTCTTGTATGGAATGATATTTCTTTTTTCTATTGGGGAACTATTAAAAATATATACAATTCTTATTTAAATATATATATATATACTTATATATATTTATTTTTATTAAAGTATGTTGGAAAGGTATTTCATATTTTATTAATTAATTTATATATTCAATTAATTTGAATTAATTTGTGATGTGTGGGGCCTATAATATTTCGTTAATGCATCAATAGGTCTTATAAGGAAAAATGGAATAGCTATTTCAGTGTATGATTAAAAAGAACAAAATATTTCTTATACATAAGGCCTTGATGGAAATTTCATGATATCATGGATCAATACCTGAATTAGTTTTATGAAATTATATATTTCATCTTTGAGGAACCAGTTATTGTTATCCATTCATTTATTTGTTGATATGTCAGACAAAGATAATTCATAATTTCAGTTTTATTTAATTATGATTTTTTAGTTTATATATATATATATATATTCAATTATTGAGTTTTATCTCACCCCTTAATATGATTAAATTTATACATGTTATGAATAAATTCATTGCATATGATATGTATATAAGTATATCTTATTTTGAAATTATTTGAAATATTTTTAATAGAAGTTTTGGATAACAAAATTTATTTTATAGTAGGAAAATGTTCCATAATTTAGAAATACCATGGATTTATTAGTTTATGAATTTTTCTAATTCTATAAATTAATAAATCTAAAATTTAAGGGGAATATATTTTAATGAAAATTGTATTAAGTCATCTAATTTTGGGATTGTTATACATATAATATATATTTTGTATCAAATCTAGTATGGTACTTAGGTGTTATTAGTATTGGATCCCAGAGTACAAGTCATGGGTGGCATAGTTGGAATTAGAGTATGGTTTAGATTACATTAGAGGTTACAAAGTTGGTCATAGATAACAGAAGGTTGGATAAATTCTGGTTGATCATAATTTCAAAGGAATAGATAGCCCTTCAACATGGTTGATATAATATATAATTTTATTTGTTATATAGGGAAAAGGATAACAAAATTTCCCTAAAACCCCTACAGATATGTCTAATAGAGATGTATGTGTATAGAATAAGGTATAAATGTATTTTTGAGGAAGATATTATAGTATTTTCCAAAACATTATTTCTCTATATGGATACTGGAAAGTGGATTCAGCTAGGGAATGGATTTACAAATTAGTAATCACCATAAAAATGAATAGTTGGGTATTAACCCAATATTTACACTAGTTTATGATGATTTGGAATAATATTTCACACCCTAAAAGACAATATCAGAGGATATACTTTGGTTGGTCATATTCACATTAAAAAATATTCTCTAGTTTTTGAATACATTTAGGTTATATAACATAATAATAAAATTAAAATTGATTACATAGATTGAAAAGTATAGATCCATGAGTTAAAGTTTATATTAATTGATATTTTCTTACATTGATGAAGGGTATGTTCAATTTTGTGAGAATATATTTCAAATATTTTCTTGGTAATGTTTAAGAAATTTCATTGTATTATATGATATCTATTTTGGTAATTGAGTTAAGAGACATGAGATAACCAAACACAAAAAAACCTAGTGTGATCTAATAATGATATTGGTTAATATGGGACCCCTAAAAGATGAAATGTGGATGATATTAGTTGAAATATAAAAATTATAGGCTAACATGGTGTTATTATAAAGTGATACTTCATGGGGTTAAATGTTCCTATAGTTATTTATAATAATTATATTATAATTTTCATCACTCATGTTAATTGTTTTGGTGTTCCTAGTTTATTAATCATGATGGAATCATGTTAATAATGGATTTCATGGAAAATGATGATATTCTCCTAATGGACAACCAAATGGGAAAAAACTAAAGTCATAAAACTTTTTATTTTTCACAAAAAACTATTGAGAATCATGACTAAAGACCTCATAATAGTAGAGTTTCAAAACACACCAAATAATATAATTATTGAGTCTCAGGGATGTTCGAGTGACAAAGATAGTGAAGAATGAATATTTTATTTCCTACCTATCTGGAATTTGGGAAGAATAAACATTCGGTTTTATTGAAGGGAATTAGATTTTGTTATAAGTTTGAAAATTGTAGAAATTAACTAGAGGGGTAAAATGGAGAAAGAAGAGTCACAAAAATTTGATACTATAATTTCATCCAGTTTGAGAATTAAGAAAATAAGTTGTTCAATCCATGGCTAAATATAAAAATTAGACATCAAGGTCCTCTAAAACAAAGGGAATTAGAAAATCCTATAAAATGACTAATATTTAGGTGGGAAGTTATAGTGAAGTTGTGTAAGGTACACTTATTCCACTATCCATATTTATAGATACTTTTGTACCACCAAAACTATTATAATTTAAATAAAAATAAAAAACACAATGGTGTGAATATTGAAAGAAAATCCGATGAATAATATACAACATTTTTTGGATGATACTTCTTTGAAATCTATCTTATCATCATATTATACATTGTGATATTATGAATATATTATCTCTATTTATGGGGGGTTCATATCAATTTTTATATTGAAAAATCTCCGTACATGTTTAGAGGAAAATAATGATCATCTATCAATGTTGCCTATAAAATTCAAAAGGAAGTTAATTTTTGTATATTGGTCTTGATAATAAATCATGTCTTTCACAGTGTCTAAATTAGTATGGTAGATGTTGGGAAAAAATACTTCATGGTAACATTGTAGTGTATTGGTATTGATTGTGTTTGTCGAAAAATGAGGTTTCCTTTGTTATTTTTGGAGTTCTGGAGAGATTTATGAAAATGTATAGTGAAAAGGATCCAACATAAATTGGTGATTGTGACTCAAAATGATACCCAAAAGCCAATATACATGATCATCAGATCAAAATATTGAAAAGTAATTTTTTAATTCATTTTTTGAAAGTGCATGAAAGGTAGTTTTGAGCGACAAAAAGAGATAGAGTTGTGCCCAACCCTGAAAGAGAGTTGCATGACGAATATAAATTCAAAACAAGAATTTCCATGCATGGGAATAATTTGTGTTAAAAAAGGGAGACCCAAAATAATTTTCTACACAGGTTTGACTAACTCTATAAATAGGTGGCCACCCACATAATTATTGTAACTCAAAACTTAGATAATATCAAGAGTCTGAATTGTGTTAGAGTTTCATGGAATGATTTAATATAACATAGTATATGAGTTCATAAATGAAAAGAATCAATTTTTTTCCTTACAGAAATGAACATGGGTCTGCGTGACCAAGGCAGGCACACACGATGTATGACATTTTTGTGAAAGCATTATTTCCATGAAAAAGCATAAACCACATGTTCATTTATTTGAACATTCATGCCAGATATCCAATGTTTCCATAAAAGGCAATCTAATGTGAACCAGAAGGGATTTCTTTATGAATCTATGTTATAGATGTAACATGCCAGGTAAGTAATGAATAATAGATATTTTTATCGATGCCTATTAATGAATTATATAGTGTTTTAGAGGCTTAAAATGAAAATAAATCCAATCTTAAGCATGAAATACACTAATATTTTTAAAAGATTGTTTTACTGCCTTTTGATGGAAAACCATTTTTAAATCTATATTTTGACATATTTATAAGCTATTTTTGTCAAAATAAACTTATTATTTATGATTGGGACATCAAAATTTACTTTCTGTGAATTTTTGGTATTATTCTGACAATGTTCATTTTTTTAATGAATAGTGAAAAATACTGCATTTTACATCAAAACTGCGTTTTCATTTAATTTAATTATATGGTTAGATTATATTTTTAATTGGTCCTAAAGTGTAATCTGAATATATTTTTACCATTTAATCCAATGGAGGTCATTAGGATTAATTTCACATTGTAATTGGGCATAGATTAATGCCAAAATTTTCATAGATATTGTATCATAAAAACACTCTATTTGCCATGACAGCGGGAATTAATTATTAAATTAATTAATGCGACTTATATGTTTTGAATTTATTAAAATAGACTTCATTTTTGAATTCGGAATGTCAAATATAGCTTAGGGTGAATTTTTGGTATTTTTCTGAACAACATCAATTTTTGATGAATAGTGAAACCACTAAGTGGTACTTATAAAAACTGATTTTTCGTTTAAATGAAATTTTACCACTTATGTGTTTTGAATTTCAAAAATACGACATAAATGGTTGTCATTAATATGTAAAATGTGGTCCAGTGAGATTAAAATAATTTTTTGGTGAATAGTAACTTTTAAGTTCTTAATCGCGATTAGAGGTAATTAGTGTAGTTTAAGTTAAAAATAATGCTTTAATAAAATGAGATGATCTTGAAACATGTCCTACCCTCATTGGAAGTGTCATGGCCGACCAATAAAATCCATGGGTCAACTTGGGGACCCCATGGAGCCACTTTGGTTGGGAAATGACATAAATAACATTTTATTAAATGTTAAAGTAAAAATGACACAAACATGAGATATTTTACTAAAACAATTTTTACATGGGGTTATAAAAGACTTATTTTTGATTATAAATCGTCATTAGAAAGATAAAAAAATTTCCTAAATCATTGTATTTTATGTATAATTTTTAGACTTTAAATAAATTTAATTATTTATGACATTATGATGATGCAGCGATTACCTCATTAATAAAGGATTTAAATAAAATAAAATGATAACGTAAAATATATGACCTACACATGTCCAAAACCAATTGGATGGATGGATTTAGAACCATTATCACCTTACCCTATAATTATATCTATTTGGGACCTTTTCAATCCGAGACTCTTTTTAAAATAAAGTAACTTATCTTTACTTTCCAAGAGTGCCCCTCCTCTCTTCTTATAAAAGGCCCCCACCTATACCTCCTTACCCACACCCCCAAAGCCTTTGTCTCGGCCAAACCCAGCCCATTTTGTGTCTCCACTTCCCTATATTACTCCATGAAGCCTCAATTTAGGCATAAGTCTTCCCAAGGAAGCCTTTGAGATCAAACCAAAGGAAGTTACCCGATTTTAAGGTAATGTCTTCACTTGAGTCCTTTTGTTTTATTTTTCTTCTCCAACCCCCTTAACACTTTTTATTCATTTATTTTGTAACAACTACAGTATAATCAATATACTAAGATGTTGTTATAAGAAGTATTCGAGCTACACTTACACACACCTATATCTAATGGTTAAAGAACATACTGTTTCTGTGGATGGTGAATTTATGCCTCTCGAAACGATGATTGTTCAACATTCTTTTAACACATTCAAAGGTGGCCATTAAGATGAAACTATATTTATATATGATATATAATATGTTTCTGTTTTTTTTAAGCTTCTGTATTTTTCTTTTTGGGCATACCATTATGGTTTCCATTATGGGTAAACGAGATATCTTCATTTAAGGAAGTGCAGACTACCGCACCCTCAAAGTGATTTGATTCGTTAAATACCATATGTGGGACGTAGAAAAGATGGAGTTATGATATTATATATTATATTACACTTTAATTATAATATACCTTTATATCATTATGATTCCATTCTATAAAATACGAAATAGAAATGAAAGTAGCGTTCATGCGTACGTACGGCTTACCGTCTCCATGAACGGTGCATTTCATTTCATACCTCTAAATGATTATGTAATATTATAAATGCTTGAATGTGATAGATATATATGACATATATGATATCTACATCATGAATACCATTCTTGATATAATGTATACATGAACAACTTGTAATTATAAAGGGCTTATTTTTTACTCAAGTACCAATGATCGTTAAAACGACTGTTATTAAATTAAATAATTACATAGTGTTCATGACATGGTAATAAGTGATATAAAAGGAATAATGAACATGAAAAAGGTTCTTAAACAAGTAGAAATTAACTCAAGTTTATTATTCAGGAGATTAAAGAACGACCGAGTCATGTCGGACCCGAGGTATGGGACTTTGTCTCAATCTCCTTTCATTAAGGCATATTTTGTTTTATACTGAACCTTCTTTTATACGGTGTATAACCCCTTTTACTTTTACGTTTATCCAAAAAGAATCTTTTTTATACGAAGCATTTTACTAAACGACAAAAGGGAATGTTTTGTCATACATATGCGGCGACAATGACTTCTCCGCCGCCATGACCATTATTTGAGTTTCCGTTTCCTCTACAAGCCATACCTTCTTTTTAAAAGAAAAATAAATACCATGTTTTACTTTTCTTTTAATTGGATATTGAAAATGGTTTTCATAATTATTTTATTACATCAATGTGTTGTATTGATATCTCGTGATTGATATGGGGAAATGTTATGTTTCCTTTATGCATGTTTTATGTGATACAATTATGTTGAGGTTCTTGGGAATTATTATGAATTCGGGTGGTTCTGTGATAAACTAAGGGCGGGTGAGCCCGATATAGCTCTCCAATGCATTGGGTAACGCGAAGGAGTGAAATGTTAAGGTTTCTACGAATAGATTTATGGAATATACTATGATGGGTATTCCAAACGTAACAAAGAGGGTTACTCCCTACGTAAGAATGTTATGAATGCCTCAAGTTACCTTTATGTCTTATGATTTCTATGATTTAATCATGATTTGATGAGGTATGTTAAATTTCTTATTTTTTATGGGTAAAGTATGATTTCATTATTATGTATATATGAACTCATGTTTCCTTTCCATATTTTTTTTATATAACCCATACTGAGCTTTTTATAGTCATCCCAAGTCTTTTTTTTAAATTTTTTTCACAGGTCAAGGGAAAGGTACATGATATGATGATAGTGTCAAGGAAGTGTCAAAAAAGAATCCATGTTTTATTTTAAATATGTTTCCATTGATGGGAAAGAAGAATACTATCTTTATGTAACCACTTTGTTTATATGTGGAATGTAATGCATGTTTTATGATCTAATTCTCTACACTCTAAACCTGAAAAGATCTTCAATGTGTAATCTTGTAATAACTCAATATTAAGTAAGGTTTAAGGCCGGTGCCTTATAGTTGGTATCAAAGGTCAGTTTAGATAACTTTAGGAGTTAGAATTCTATTAAATGATTATCCAAAAATATTTTTTTATGGTCAAATTGAAGTGATATAGTATTTGGATATTACCATGTTGCTTCATCTAAGACATGTTTGTTCAGAATGGTTATCCGCAGAGGAAACAGGGAAACAGTGCTAGGAAGGCATGTAGAAGGAAATAACCTTCCGAATCAGCATCCTGAGATGGTCGGAATTAGAACTGAACAGTTTGTTGTAGTAATGGCGCAGTTGACTCAAGCGATAAATGGCGGTGCTATCTATGTACAAGATCAGCCATATCAACTGCAGAGGAACATGACAGTGGTGGAAATTTTCATGAGGCAACATCCCACATCATTCAGAGGATCATCTGACCCTGTGCTAGCTGAAGGGTGGATTAAAGAACTTGAGAATATTTTCGATGTCATGGGGTGTTCAGAAAATCAAAAGGTTAGTCTTACTATTTACCGTTTGGAGGGTGAGGCAGATCAGTGGTGGTCTATGGTTAAAAATATCAGGGACACCGATGAGATTGATGCTCTTGAATGGGATGAATTCAAAGGTATGTTTCTTGAGAAGTATTTTCCTAAGGCTGCTCGAATTAGGATGGAAAATAAATTCTTATAATTGGGGAAAGAGGAAGACTCAGTGGATGCCTATGAATAAAGGTTCACTCGATTGGAAAGGTATGCTCCAAATTTTATCTGAGACATTGATAGTAAAATCAATCATTTTTACTCAGGATTAAAGCCAAAATATCTAAGGGAATTAGCTTCTCGGGAGTTTAAATGTTAGGAAAATCTTGTTCTATGTGCTGAGAAGGTGGAAATGGAGTTTGCCGATGATCAAGTGTTCTATAACAACCAATATAAGAAGAGACCTAGGTGGCAGAAAAAAGGTAAGAATTCTTCAAAAATGACTGATGGTAAGAAAACTAAGTTTCCAGTTTGTGATAAATGTGGCAAAAGGCATGCTGGGGAATGTCTTCTGAATTCTGTAATGTTCTACTGATGTGGTAAGATGGGACATAAGGCTCGTGATTGCACTAGAAAAGATCAAGGTGAAGGTAAGACCAAATTTGATTTACAGTTAGTGAAATGTTTTAAGTAAAATGAGATGGGTCACTATGCAAAAGAGTGTCCGACAAAGAGCTTGAGTGATGGGAAGCAGTTAGACTACAAGTAGAAAGGGGTGGTGAAATCCTTTGCAACTACTTCAGCAGATGTTGGGCTATCAAATGAATTTGTATCAGGTACTTTGTTTTTTTTTCAGATTATGCCAGTGTGTTGTTTGATTCGGGGTCTACACATTCGTTCATCTCTTAAAAATTTTCTAGTAAAATGGGAATACCATCTCAAGAAATGACTCCTGAAATTTTGGTAAAAACACCTGGGGGAAATGTTGAGGCAAAAATAATTTATAAGAACATTTCTATCCTTATTTGTGGAAATAACCTACATGCAAACCTTATTGTTCTACCTCTAGTAGAGTTTGATGTTATCCTGTGTATGGATTGGCTCTCTATTTACCATGCTAAGATTGACTGTAGAGATAAAGAAGTTTCTTTTCAGAAAGACTTTCAGTTTGTGTACAAGAATGAACCCTTACTGTTGATAACTTATCAAGAGGCCATGAAACATTTAAAAGATGGAAATGAATGTTACCTTGCACACATCGTTGAAAATAAAGTAAATGTTTAGATTAATGATGTGCCATTGGTAAATGAGTGTCCTGATGTTTTTCCTGATGAGTTTCCTTGAATAATACCAGATCGGGAAGTTGAGTTTACTGCTGACTTATTTCATGATGCTAAGACAATTTCAAATCCCCCTTATCGAATGGGTCAAATTGAACGTTTAGAGTTGAAGGATCAATTGCAAAATTTATTAGAGAAAGGTTTCATTCGACCTAGCACATCACCATGGGGTGCTCCTGTCTTGTTTATTAAAAAGAAAGATGTCTTAATGAGACTTTGCATTGATTATAGGGCCTTGAATAATATCACTGTTAAGAACAAATATGGCTTTCCTCATATCGATGATTTGTTTGATCAGCTCCAGGGAGCTCAGTATTTTTCAACGATTGACCTGAGATCGGGGTACCATCAGCTGAAGGTAAAGGAAGCAGATGTTCCGAAGACTGTGTTTCATACAAGATATGGCCATTATGAATTTGTAGTAATGACTTTAGGTCTATCCAATGCACTTGTTGTATTCATGGACTTAATGAATATAATTTTCCATGAGTTCATGGATAAGTTTGTGGTGTATTTTGTTGATGATATTTTGGTGTTGTCTAAAAGTAATGAAGAGCATGGAAGACATTTAAGGGTTATTTTTCAAACCTTGGAAGAAAAAAAATTGTATGGGAAATTCAGAAAGTGTGAGTTTTTGTTGCAAAAAATTTCTTTCCTTGGTCACATTGTTTCTAAAGATGGGATAATTGTTGATCCGGCAAAAACAAAGGTTGTTGAAGAATGTAAAAGACCCACAAATGTCACTGAAATTCGTAGCTTCCTTGGTTTGGCAGGCTATTACTGAAGGTTTGTTAAAATTTTTAATGGTTATCTAGTCCAATGACTAAGCTAACTCGGAAGGGTGTTATGTTTATCTAGACAAAAGAATGTGATGATTGTTTTCAGGAATTGAAAATAATATTTGTGAATGATCTAGTTTTGGCACTACCTTCCAGGAATGGTGAGTTTTTTATATAGAGTGATGATTCATTGAAAGGACTTGGTTGCGTCCTAATGCAGAATGATCAGGTAATTGCTTATGCTTCACGACAGTTGAAAACTCATGAGTTAAATTACCCTACACATGATTTGGAATTAGCTGCTGTTGTTTTTGCTTTAAAGATTTGGACCCATCATTTGTATGGAGTAAAGTGTGAAATATATACTGATCACAAAAGTTTAAAGTATATATTCACTCAGAAAGAATTGAACATGAGGTAGAGGAGATGGCTGGAATTAATCGAGGATTATTATTGTACAATTCATTACCATCTGGGAAAAGAAAATAAAGTGGTTGATGCTTTGAGTCGAAAAAGTAATGCTTCATTAACCATGTTGCGTTTGGAACATGATCCTTTGGTTAAGGATTTGATGAAATTTGGCATAGAATTTGTTGGTGCAGGATTTTCTTCTGTTTTGTTTCAGGTATCAGTGAAATCATCTCTATCAGAAAGAATCAAGCAAGCATAGAAGCAAGACAGTGAGTTGCAGAAAAAGGTAGAGCTGGTTCAGAAGGGTAAGTTTCCTGAATTCAACATGGATAGTGATTGTGTTTTGAGATTTGGGAAGAGATTGTGTGTGCATTGTTATTCACAGTTGAAGAGAGAGTTGTTATGTGAAGATCATAGTTCTCCGTTTTCAGTTCATCCTGGAAGTACTAAGATGTACAGAGATCTGTAGGAGAATTACTGGTGGGATGGATTGAAAAGAGATATTGCTGATTTTACTGTGAAGTGTTTGACTTGTCAACAAGTTAAAGCAGAGAGACAGTTATCAAAAGGGATGCTTCAGCCTTTACCAGTGCCAGAGTGGAAATGGGAGAATATATCCATGGACTTCGTTGTGGGATTGCCGAAGACCCCACTAGGTTATAATGCAATCTGGGTTATTGTAGATCGCTTGACTAAATCTGATCATTTCCTTGCTATATGAGATACTTTTTCCCTATATCAACTTTCCCGTTTGTATGTTAAAGAGATAGTCAGGTTACATGGAGTTCCTCTATCCATTGTATCTGATCGTGATCCCAGGTTCACTTCTAACTTTTTAAAAGGCCTTTAGAAGTCGTTGGGTACTAAATTAAATTTTAGTACAACTTTTCATCCTCAATCAGATGGGCAGTCAGAACGAACAATTCAGACATTGGAGGATATGCTACGTTCTTGATCTATGGATTATCAAAGAAGTTGGGACCAACATCATTCTTTGGTTGAATTTTCATATAATAACAGTTTTCATTCCAGTATACAGATGGCACCATTTGAGGCGTTATATGGGAAGCAGTGTCGAACTCCATCTTTCTGGGATGAAGTGGGTGAAAGGAAGTTGATGGGACCAGAATTGGTAGAAGAGATGGCAAAAAATGTTCAGCTGATTCAGAAACATATGAGAATAGGTTAGAGTAGGCAGAAGAGTTATGCAGACCACAGGAGGAAGGATCAATCTTTTGTGGTAGGTGATAATGTTTTTCTCAATGTATCACCATGGAAAAGTGTGATGCGATTTGGTTAGAAAGGAAAGCTGAGTCCAAGGTTCATTGGACCATATGAAAATCTGGAGAGATTTGGATCAGTTGCCTACTGAGTGGCTTTACCTCCAAGTTTATCTCAGGTAAAGAATGTTTTTCATGTTTCGATGTTGAGAAAGTAGATGCCAGATCCATCTCATGTTTTGAGTCCAGAGGTAGTTCAGTTGAAGAGAACCTATCATATGAAGATCAACTGGTCCAAATTCTTGACCATAGGGAGCAAGTGTTACAGAATAAGGTGATTCATCAGGTAAAGTTTTTGTGGAAAAACCACATGATTGAAGAGGCAACATGGGAATCTGAAAATGCAATGAGGGATAAATACCCCCACTTATTCGATAAGTAAATAAATTGCAAGGATGTGATTTTCCAAAGGGGGGAAGGATGTAAAATCCCAAGTAAGTGATGAATAATATATATTTTTATCTATGCCTATTAATTAATTAGATAGTGTTTTAGAGGCTTAAAATGAAAATAAATCCAATCTTAAGCATGAAATACATTAATATTTTTAAAAGATTGTTTTACTGCCTTTTGATGGAAAACCATTTTTAAATCTATATTTTGACAATTTTATAAGCTATTTTTGTCAAAATAAACATATTCTTTATTATTGGGACATCATAATTTACTTTGTGTGAATTGTTTGTATTTTTCTGACAATGTTCATTTTTTAATGAATAGTGAAAAATACTGAATTTTACATCAAAACTGCCTTTTCATTTAATTTAATTATATGGTTAGATTATATTTTTAATTGTTCTTAAAGTGTAATCTGAATATTGTTTTACCGTTTAATCCAATGGAGGTCATTAGGATTAATTTCACTTTGGAATTGGGCATAAACTAATGCCAAACTTTTCATAGATATTGTTTCATAAAAACACGCTATTTGTCATGACAGTGGGAATTAATTATTAAATTAATTAATGTGACTTATATGTTTTGAATTTATTAAAATAGACATCATTTCTGAATTAGTAATTTCAAAAATAGGTTAGGGTTAATTTTTGGTATTTTTCTGAAAACATAAATTTTTGATGAATAGTGAAACCACTAAGTGGTACTTATAAAAACTGATTTTTTGTTTAAATGAAATTTTACCACTTCTGTGTTTTGAATTTCAAAAATCTGACATACATGGTTGTCATTAAGAAGTAAAATATGGTTCAATGAGATTAAAATAATTTTTTGGTGAATAGTAACTTTTAAGTTCTTAATCGCGATTACAGGTAATTAGTGTAGTTTAAGGTAAAAATAATGCTTTAATAAAATGAGCTGAGCTTGAAACATGTCCTACCCTCATTGGAAGTGTCATGGCCGACCAAAACAATCCATGGGTCAACTTGGGGACCCCATGGAGCCACTTTTGTTGGGAATGACATAAATAACGTTTTATTAAATGTTAAAGTAAAAATGACACAAACATGAGATGTTTTACAAAAACAATTTTTACATGGGGTTATACAAGTCAGATTTTTTATTATAAATAGTCATTGGTAAGAGAAAAATATTTCCAACATAATAGTATATTTTTTTTAATTTTTATACTTTAAATAAATTAAATTATTTATGACATCATGATGATGCAGTGATTACCTCATTAATAAAGGATTTAAATAAAATGAAATGATAATGTAAAATCTATGACCTACACATGTCCAAAACCTATTGGATGGGGGGATTTAGAACCCTTATCACCTTACCCTTTAATTAAATCAATGTGGGACCTTTTGTATCCGAAAGTCTTTTTAAAATAAAGTAACATATCTTTACTTCCCAAGAATACCCCTCCTCTCCTCTTATAAAAGGCCCCCACCTCTACCTCCTTACCCACACTCCCAAAGCCTTTGTCTCGGCCAACCCCTTCCCATTTTGTCTGTCCACATCCCTATATTACTCCTTGAAGCATCAATTTGGGCAGAAGTATTCTCAAGGAAGCCTTTGAGCTCAATCCAAAGGGAGTTACCCGATTTTAAGGTAATGTCTTAACTTGAGTCCTTTTGTTTTATTTTGCTTATCCAACCCCCTTAACTCTTTTTATTCATTTATTTTGTAAAAACTCCAGTATCATCAATATACTATGATGTTGTTATAAAAATTATTTGAGCTACACTTACACACACCTACATCTAATGGTTAAAGGACATACTGTTTCTGTGGATGGTGAATTTATGCCTCCCGAAACGATGATTGTTCAAAATTATTTTAACACCTTCAAAGGTGGACATTAAGATGACACTATATTTATATATGAAATATAATATGTTTATGTTTTCCTTAAGATTCTTTATTTTTCTTTTTGGGCATACATTTATGGTATCCATTATGGGTAAACGCGATATCTTCATTTAAGGAAGTGCGGACTACCGCCCCCTCAAAGTGATTTGATTCGTTAAATACCATATGTGTGATGTATAAAGGATGGAGTTATGATATTATATATTATATTACCCTGGAATTATAATATACCTTTATATCATTATGATTCCATTCTATAAAATACGAAATAGAAATGAAAGTAGCGTTCATGCGTACGTACGGCTTACCGTGTCCATGAACGGTGCATTTCATTTCTTACCTCTAAATGATAATGTAATATTATAAATGCATGCATGTACTAGAAATATATGACATATATGATATCTACATCATGAATACCATTCTAGATATAATGGATACATGAACAAATTGTAATTATAAAGGGATTATTTTTTACTCAAGTATCAATGATCGTTAAAATGACCGTTATTAACTTAAATAATTACATAGTGTTCATGACATGGAAATAAGTGATATAAGAGGAATAATGAACTTGAAAAAGGTTCTTAAACAATCAGAAATTAACTCAAGTTTATTATTCAGGAGATTAAAGAACGACCGAGTCAAGTCGGACTCGAGGTATGGGTCTTTGTCTCAATCTCCTTTCATTGATGCATATTTTGTTTTATACTAAACCTTCTTTTATATGGTTTATAAACCCCTTTGACTTTTACATTTATCCAAAAGGAATCTTTTTTATATGAAGCATTTTACTAAAAGACAAAATGGAATGTTTTGTCGTATGTATGCGGCGACAACGACTTCTCCGCCGCCGTGACCATTATTTGAGTTTCGGCTTCCTCTACAAGCCATACATTCTTTTTAAAAGAAAAATAAATACCATGTTTTACTTTTCTTTTATTTTGATATTGAAAATGGTTTTCATAATGCTTTTATTACATCAATGTTATGTATTGATATCTCGTGATTGATATGGGGAAATGTTATGTTTCCTTTATGCATGTTTTAGGCGATACAATATGTTGAGGTTCTTGGGCATTATTATGAAGACAGGTGGATTCGTGATAAACTAAGGGTGGGTGAGCCCGATATAGCTCTCCAATGCATTGGGTAACGCGAAGGAGTGAAATGTTAAGGTTTCTCCGAATAGATTTAGGGAATATACTGTGATTGGTATTCGAAACGTAACCAAGAGGGTTACTCCTTATGTAAGAATGTTATGAATGCCTCAAGTTACCTTTATGTCTTATGATTTCTATGATTTATTCATGATTTGATGAGGTATGTTAAAGTGATTATGTTTTATGGGTAATTTATGATTTCATTCTTAGGTATATATGAACTCGTGTTTCCATTCCATATTTTTTTATATAACCCATACTGAGCTTTTTATGCTTATCCCAAGTCTTTTTTTAAATGTTTTTCACAGGTCAAGGGAAAGGTACTTGAGATGATGATAGTGTCAAGGATGTGTCAAGAAAGAATCCATGTTTTATTATAAATATGTTTCCATTGATGGGAAAGAAGAATACTATCTTTATGTAACCACTTTGTTTATATGTGGAATGTAATGCAAGTTTTATGATCTAATTCTCTAAAACTATAAACCCGAAAAGATCCTCAATGTGTAATCTTGTAATAACTCAAGATTATGTAAGGTTTAAGGCCGGGGCCTTATAGTTGGTATCAAAGGTCGGTTTAGATAACTTTAGGAGTTAGAATTCTATTAAATTATTATCCAAAAATATTTTTTTATGGTCAAATTGAAGTGATACAGTATTTGGAGATTACATTGTTGCTTCATCTAAGACATGTTTATTCAGAATGGTTTTCTGCAGAGGAAACAGGGAAGCAGTGCTAGGAAGGCATGTAGAAGGAAACAACCTTTCGAATCAGCATCCTGAGATGGTCAGAATTGGAACTGAAAAGTTTGTTGCACTAATGGCGCAGTTGACTCAAGAGATAAATGGTGGTGGTATCCATTCACGAGATCAGCCAGATCAACAACAGAGGAATATGTCAGTGGTGGAACATTTCATAAGGCAACATCCCTCATCATTCAGAGGATCATCTAACCCAGTGCTAGCTGGAGGGTGGATTAAAGCACTGGAGATGATTTTTGATGTCATGGGGTGTTCAGACAATCAAAAGGTTACTTTTCTATTTACCGTTTGGAGGGTGAGGCAGATCAGTGGTGGTCTATGGTTAAAAATATCAGGGACGCCGATGAGATTGATGCTCTTGAATGGGATGAATTCAAAGGTATGTCTCTTAAGAAGTATTTTCCTAAGGCTGTTCGAATTAGGATGGAAAATCAATTCTTGGAATTGAGGCAAGAGGAAGACTCAGTGGCTGCCTATGAAGAAAGGTTCACTCGATTGGCAAGGTATGCTCCAAATTTTATCCGAGACCTTGATAGTAAAATCAATCGTTTTTACTCAGGATTAAAGCCAAAATATCGAAGGGCATTAACTTCTCATGAGTTTAAATGTTATGAAAATCTTGTTCGATGTGATGAGAAGGTGGAAATGGAGTTTGCCGATGATCCAGTGTTCTATAAAAACCAACAGAAGAAGAGACTGAGGTGGCAGAAAAAGGTAAGAATTCTTCAAATATGTCTGATGGTAAGAAAACTAAGTTTCCAGTTTGTGATAAATGTGGAAAAAGGCATGTTGGGGAATGTCTTCTGAATTCTGGAAAGTGTTACCGATGTGGTAAGATGGTACATAAGTCTCGTGATTGCACTGAAAAATATCAAGGTGAAGGTAAGACCAAATTTGATTTACAGTTAGGGAAATGTTTTATGTGCAATGAGATGGGACACTATGCATACGAGTGTCCGACAAAGAGCTTGAGTGATGGGAAGCAGTTAGACTACAAGCAGAAAGGGGTGGTGAAATCCTTTGCAACTACTTCAGCAGATGTCGGGCCATCAAATGAAGTTGTATCAGGTACTTTTTTTGTTTTTTCAGATTATGCCAGTGTGTTGTTTGATTCAGGGTCTACACATTCTTTCATCTCTGAAAACATTTCTAGTAAAATGGGAATACCATCTCAAGAAATGACTTCTGAACATTTGGTAAAAACAACTGGGGGAAATATTGAGCTAAAAGAATTTATAATAATCTTCCTATCCTTATTTGTGGAAAGAACCTACTTGCAAACCTTATTGTTCTACCTCTAGTAGAGTTTGATGTTATCCTGGGTATGGATTGGCTCTCTATTTACCATGCTAAGATTGACTGTAGAGCTAAAGAAGTTTCTTTTCAGAAAGACTTTCATTTTTTGTACAAGAATGAACCCTTACTGTTGATAACTTATCAAGAGGCCAAGAAACTTTTAAAAGATGGAAATGAATGTTACCTTGCACACATCGTTGAAAATATAGGAACTGTTCAGATTAATGATGTGTCAGTGGTAAATGAGTATCCTGATGTTTTTCCTGATGAGTTTCCTGGAATAATACCAGATCGGGAAGTTGAGTTTACTGTTGACTTATTTCCGGATGCTAAGCCAATTTCAAAACCCCCTTATCGAATGGCTCAAATTTAACTTTTAGAGTTGAATGAGCAATTTCATGATTTATTAGAGAAAGGTTTCATTCGACCTAGCACATCACCATGGGGTGCTCGTGTATTTTTCATTATAAAGAAAGATGGCTCAATGTGACTTTACATTGATTATAAGGCCTTGAATAATATCACTGTTAAGAACAAATATCCTTTGCCTCATATCGATGATATGTTTTATCAGCTCCAGGGAGCTCAGTATTTTTCAAAGATTGACCTGAGATTGGGGTACCATCAGCTGACGGTAAAGGAAGCATATGTTCCGATGACTGTGTTTTGTACAAGATATGGCCATTATGAATTTTTAGTAATGCCTTTTGGGATAACCAATGAACATTCTGTATTCATGGGCTTATTGAATAGAATTTTCCATGAGTTCTTGGATAAGTTTGTGGTGGTTTTCATTGATGATATTTTGGTGTTTTCTAAAAGTAAAGAAGAGCATGAAAGACATTTAAGGGTTATTTTGCAAACCTTGAAAGAAAAGAAATTGTATGGGAAATTCAGCAAGTGTGGGTTTTGGTTGCATCAAATTTCTTTCCTTGGTCACATTGTTTCTAAAGATGGGATAACCGTTGATCCGGAAAAAACAATGGTTGTTGAAGAATGGCCAAGACCAAATAATATAACTGAGATTCGTAGATTCCATGGTTTCGTAGGATATTACTGAAGGTTTGTTATAAATTTTTCACGGTTATCTAGTCCAATGACTAAGCTAACTCGGAAGGGTGTTAAGTTTATCTGGACAAAAGAATGTGATGATTGTTTTCAGGAATTGAAAAGAAGATTGGTGAATGCTCCAGTTTTGGCACTACCTTCCAGGAATGGTGAGTTTGTTATATACAGTGATGCTTCATTGAAAGGATTTGGTTGCATCCTAATGCAGAATTATCAGTTAATTGCATATGTTTCACGACAGTTGAAAAATCATGAGGTAAATTACCCTACACATGATTTGGAATTAGCTTCTGTTGTTTTTGCTTTAAAAATTTGGAGGCATCATTTGTATGGAGTAAAGTGTGAAATATATACTGATCAGAAAAGTTTAAAAGTATATATTCACTCAGAAAGAAGTGAACATGAGACAGAGGAGATGGCTAGAATTAATCAAGGACTATGATTGTACAATTCATTACCATCTCGGAAAAGCAAATAAAGTGGTTGATGCTTTGAGTCAAAAAAATTAATTCTTCATTAACCTTGTTGTGTTTGGAACATGATCCTCTGGTTAAGGATTTGATGAAATTTGGCATAGATTTTGTTGGTGCAGGATTTTTTTTGGTTTTGTTTCAGGTATAAGTAAAACATTTTCTATTAGACAGAATAAAGCAAGCACAGAAGCAAGATAGTGAGTTGCAGAAAAAGGTAGAGCTGGTTCAGAAGTGTAAGTTGCCTGAATTCAACATTGATAGTGATTGTGTTTTGAGATTTGGGAAGAGATTGTGTGTGCCTTGTGATTCACAGTTGAAGATAGAGTTGTTATGTAAAGCTCATAGTTCTCCGTTTTCAGTTCATCCTGGCAGTACTAAGATGTACAGAGATCTGCGGGAGTATTACTGGTGGGATGGAATAAAAAGAGATATTACTGAATGGGAGAATATATCCATGGACTTCGTTGTGGGATTTCCGAAGACACCTCGAGGTAATAATGCAATCTGGGTTATTGTGGATCGCTTGACTAAATCTGCTCATTTCCTTGCTATACGAGATACTTTCTCCCTAGATCAACTTTCCCGTTTGTATCATAAAGAGATAGTCAGGTTACATGGATTTCCTCTCTCCATTGTATCTTATCGTGATCTCAGGTTCACTTCTAACTTTTGGAAAGGCCTTCAGAAGTTGTTGGGTACTGAATTAAATTTTAGTACAACTTTTCATCCTCAATCAGATTGGCAGTCAGAACGAAAATTTCAGACATTGGAGGATATGCTACATTCTTTCTCTATGGATTATCAGGGATTTTGGGACCAACATCTTTATTTGGTTGAATTCTCATATAATAATAGTTTTTATTCCAGTATACAGATGGCACCATTTGAGGCGTTATATGGGAAGCGGTGTCGAACTCCAGCTTTCTGGGATGAAGTGGGTGAACGGAAGTTGATGGGACCAGAATTGGTAGAAGAGATGGTAGAAAAAGTTCAGCTGATTCCGAAACACATGAGTACAGCTTCGAGTAGGCAGAAGAGATATGCAGACAACAGGAGGAAGGATCTATCTTTTGAGGTAGGTGATCATGTTTTTCTCAAAGTATCACCATGGAAAAGTGTGATCCGATTTTGTAAGAAAGGAAAGCTGAGTCCAAGGATCATTGGACCATATGAAATTCTGGAGAGAGTTGGATCAGTTGCATACCGAGTGGCTTTACCTCCGAGTTTATCTCAGGTACACAATGTTTTTCATGTTTCGATTTTGAGAAAGTAAATGCCAGATCCATCTCATGTTTTGAGTCCAGAGGTAGTTCAGCTGGAAGAGAACCTATCATATGAGGAATAACCGGTCCAGATTCTTTACCATAGGGTGAAAGTGTTACGGAATAAGGTTATTCATCAGGTAAAGGTTTTTTGGAAAAACCACATGATTGAAGAGGCCACATGGGAATCTGAAAATGCAATGAGGGATAAATACCCCAACTTATTCGATAAGTAAATAAATTGCGAGGATGCAATTTTCTAAAGGGGGGAAGGATGTAACATTCCAAGTAAGTAATGAATAATAGATATTTTTGTCTATTCCTATTAATGAATTAGATAGTGTTTTAGAGGCTTAAAATGAAAATAAATTTAATCTTAAGCATGAAATACAATAATATTTTTAAAATATTGTTTTACTGTATTTTGATGGCAAACCATTTTTAAATCTATATTTCGACAATTTTATAAGGAATGTTTTTCAACATAAACTTAATCTTTATGATTGGGACATCAAAATTTACTTTGTGTGAATTTTTGGTATTTTTCTGACAATGTTCATTTTTTAATGAATAATAAAAAATACTGCATTTTACATCAAAACTACTTTTTTCATTTAATTTAATTATATGGTTAGATTATATTTTTAATTGGTCATAAAGTTTAATCTGAATATATTTTTACCATTTAATCCAATAGCGGTCATTAGGATTAATTTCACTTTTGAATTGGGCATAAACTAATGCCAAACTTTTCATAGATATTGTTTCATAAAAACAAGCTATTTGTCATGACATCGAGAATAAATTATTAAATTAATTAATGTGACTTATATGTTTTGAATTTATAAAAATAGACTTCATTTTTGAATTCGGAATATCAAATATAGCTTAGGGTGAATTTTTGGTGTTTTTCTGAAAAACATCAATTTTTGATGAATAGTGAAACCACTAGTGGTACTTATAAAAACTGATTTTTCGTTTAAATGAAATTTTACAACTTCTGTGTTTTAAATTTCAAAAATTCGACATACATGGTTGTCATTAAGAAGTAAAATGTGGTTCAATGAGATTAAAATAATTGTTTGGTGAATAGTAACTTTTAAGTTCTTAATCGCGATTAGAGGTAATTAGTGTAGTTTAAGGTAAAAATAATGCTTTACTAAAATGAGATGAGCTTGACACATGTCCTACCCTCATTGGAAGTGTAATGGCTGACCAAGACAATACATGGGTCAACTTGGAGACCCCATGGAGCCTCTTTTGTTGGGAAATGACATAAATAACGTTTTATTAAATGTTAAAGTAAAAATGACACAAACATGAGATGTTTTACTAAAACAATTTTTACATGGGGTTATACAAGTCAGATTTTTTATTATAAATAGTAATTGGAATGATAAAAATATTTCCTACATCATATTATTATTTGTATAATTTTTATACTTTAAATAAATAAAATTATTTATGACATCATGATGATGCAGCGATTACCTCATTAATAAAGGATTTAAATAAAATGAAATGATAATGTAAAATATATGACCTACACATGTCCAAAATCTATTGGATTGGTGGATTTAGAATCATTATCACATTAACCTCTAATTATATCAATGTGGGACCTTTTGAATCCGAAAATCATTTTAAAATAAAGTAACGTATCTTTACTTTCAAAGAGTGCCCCTCCTCTCCTCTTATAAAAGGCCCCCACCTCTACCTCCTCACCCACACTCCCAAAGCCTTTGTCTTGGCCAACCCCTACCCATGTTGGCTCTCCAATTCCCTATCTTACTCCTTGAAGCCACAATTTGGTCATAAGTCTTCCCAACGAAGCCTTTGAGATCAAACCAAAGGGAGTTTCCCGATTTTAAGGTAATGTCTTCACTTGAGTCCTTTTGTTTTATTTTGTTTCTCCAACCCCCTTAACTCTTTTTATTAATTTTGTTTGTAACAAATCCAGTATTATAAATATACTAGGATGTTTTTATAAGAAGTATTTGAGCTACACTTACACACACCTACATCTAATGGTTAAAGGACATACTGTTTTCGTGGATGGTGAATTTATGCCTCTCGAAACGATGATTGTTCAACATTCTTTTAACACCTTCAAAGGTGGCCATTAAGATGACACTATATTTATATATGATATATAATATGTTTATGTTTTCCTTAAGCTTCTGTATTTTTCTTTTTGGGCATACCTTTATGGTTTCCATTATGTGTAAACGCGTTATCTTCATTTAAGGAAGTGTGGACTACCACCCCCTCAAAGTGATTTGATTCGTTAAATACCATATGTGGGACGTATAAAGGATGGAGTTGTGATATTATATATGATACTACACTGGAAATATAATATATCTTTATATCATTATTATTCCATTCTATAAAATCCGAAATAGAAATGAAAGTGCCGTTAATGCGTACGTACGGCTTAACGTCTCCATGAACAATGCATTTCATTTCTTACCTCTAAATGATTTTGTAATATTATAAATGCATTAATGTACTAGATATATATGAAATATATGATATCTACATCATGAATACCATTCTGGATATAATGGATACATGAACAACTTGTAATTATAAAGGGCTTATTTTTTGACTCAAGTACCAATGATCGTTAAAACGACCGTTATTAACTTAAATAATTACATAGTGTTCATGACTTGGAAATAAGTGATATTAAAGTAATAATGAACTTCAAAAAGGTTCTTAAACAAGTATAAATTAACTCAAGTTTATTATTCAGGAGATTAAAGAACAACCGAGTCAAGTCGGACCCAAGGTATGGGACTTCATCTCAATCTCCTTTCATTGAGGCATATTTTGTTTTATACTGAACCTTCTTTTATACGGTGTATAAACCCCTTTGACATTTACGTTTATCCAAAAGGAATCTTTTTTATACGATTCGTTTTACTAAATGACAAAAGGGAATGTTTTGTCGTATTTATGCGGTGACAACGACTTCTCCGCCGCCATGACCATTATTTGAGTTTCGGATTCCTCTACAAGCCATACCTTCTTTTTAAAAGAAAAATAAATACCATGTTTTACTTTTATTTTATTTTGGTATTGAAAATGGTTTTCATAATGCTTTTATTACATCAATGTGTTGTATTGATATATCGTGATTGATATGGGGAAATGTTATGTTTACTTTATGCATGTTTTATGTGATATGATTATGTTGAGGTTTTTGGGCATTATTATGAATACGGGTGGTTCTGTGATAAACTAAGTGCAGGTGAGCCCGATATAGCTCTCCAATGCATTGGGTAATGCGAAGGAGTGAAACTTTAAGGTTTCTCCGAAGAGATTTAGGGAATATACTGTGATGGGTATTCCAAACGTAACCAAGAGGGTTACTCCCTATGTAAGAATGTTATGAATGACTAAAGTGAACTTTATGTCTTATGATTTCTAGGATTTTTTCATGATTTTATGAGGTATGTTAAAGTTCTTATGTTTTATGGGTAAAGTATGATTTCATTCTTATGTATATATGAACTCATGTTTCCTTTCCATATTTTTTTTATATATCCCATACTGAGATTTTTATGCTCATCCCAAGTCTTTTTTAAAATGTTTTTCACAGGTCAAGGGAAAGGTACATGATATGATGATACTGTCAAGGAAGTGTCAAGAAAGAATCCATGTTTTATTTTAAATATGTTTCCATTGATGGGAAAGAAGAATACTATATTTATGTAACCACTTTGTTTATATGTGGAATGTAATTCAAGTTTTATGATCTAATTCTCTAAAACTCTAAACCCGAAAAGATCCTCAATGTGTAATCTTGTAATAACTCAAGATTAAGTAAGGTTTAAGGCCATGGCCTTATAATAGAGGTATTCTTTAAGTTGATGGAAGTGGAAATTAATGATGCCCTAAAAAATGTGTAAAACATATTATTTCATCTGGTTAAAGAGGATTACTCATAATAAACATTGAATACAATTTATTTGAGATATAAATGAGATTTGAAATTTTGATTGGTTGTAAAATTGGAGGGATTATGAGTCTACATTGAAAATTATAAATGTAGATAGCCTAGAAATAGAAGTGATCATTCCCAAACAACTTTTATGTAGTGATCCTTGGTAGATTTTTTACATCGGTACAATATCATTGTAATATCATTTTATGTATCCAAGTGAGGGTGAACCTTGCAAAATTCTTGTTTCACATGTATGATTTAGTTACAATCCATAAATTGAGATACGAAAGGGAGAGAATACAATTTTGTCTAATGATTAATCATTATGTTAAGGGGAATTTGTTTTATTCTTTCTTGCCTTGATTTCCCTCCGATCTTAGATTATTTAATATATTGGGATTACAATTGATATAAATGCCAAAAGTTGATGGTAAATGGTTCTCTCGTGGTTGAATAAATGGAGGTTATTAAATATAATGGTATTTGATTCCTTAGTAGAACAAATTTTATAATAACGAATAATCAAAATAAAATATATCCTTGATCTTTATGTAGGAATGTTTGTATAACAATGATTCATGGTAAATCAGAAAATGTGGATAGTGTTTCCTTATCAGATGAAAACCAAATTGAATTAGATGCTAAATCTAAAGGATTAAATGTTTTTGGGGGATCCCTAACAAATTAAATATATTTGAAGGTTATTTCATGTAATACATCACACACTTTGTTGAAAAAATTGTTAAATATTTATGAGGGAGACTCAAAAATCTAAGGGGCATGACTTCAAGTTCTATGATACAATTATGAGGATATGAGAATGCACCATAATGATTATATTGATGAATTCAGGGATTGTGTGAATGTTTTTGTTGATAAAATTTATGGTCATGGGGTTTTAATGAATATGTAATGAATTTTAAATGATGTTTAATAAGGCTTTCATATTGAATAAGTCCAAAGGTTTATATATTAAAAGATAAAGATAAAATAAAGATGAAAATGCATAGCATGTACAATACTCATATTTCAAACAAGATGAGAAATTAAAATAATGAATCTGGGGGATAAGGGATGTTCAAATAAGTAGATTTAAAGGATATAAATAATCTCACCATTGATGATATTTTGGAATAAGAGACAGATGCGATGATATCATTTCTATCCTCAAATATTCAAAGATGAAAAATAATCTTAAATTGGAAACCACAACTTGAATGATTATGATGTGGAAAGGTTGGACATCTAGCTGAAAGGACACCCATTAATTTTTAAGATAATGATGGGGATGATGTATAAATTCCTATGAAGTATACATTAGCCCATGTGAAAGGTTTTAAATTTTCTTAGGGAAATTTATTCATAAATTAAAAACTTTTTTCACAAGAAAATGGTAGTTCAGATGAATTTGAGGTTGAAGGTATAGATACATTTATGGATTATGGATAAAATATAGTGGTAGATGTTTTATATAGCTTCTGAAAAAGGGAAGAATGTGATAATGTTGATGAATATGTTGAATGAAAAGTTGATTTACATGTTGAATAAGAAGTAGCTCTTTATGAGATTGAAGTTTGGAGAGAGAAAATAAATAAATTCAACAAAATTTTTCATGATGAAAATCATTATATACAACAATAGTAAGAATTGAAGTATGAGATAGGGGATGAAATTGAAAATCATAATTATTCATTTCTTGAGGACTCAAAAATGATTGTTGAATACAAGATCAATTTTGAAGAATAAGAAATTGTGATCTATGGTTCAGATATATTATGAAAGGAAAAAATCAAAGGTATTAAAGAACTTAATGTTGAATTCTTCAGCCTACAATGAATGACGGAATATTATGGGAGACTCTTGAATCTCAATATAAAATTTGGAAAGAATATTAATCTATGGATACAAAAGATTTAATTGGAGAATATAATTATATCATATCAGAATAAAACTCAAACACAAATCATCAGGATGATTTGGGGCATGATCAGATATACAAAGATGTGTTGATTATTGTTAGTCCAAAGATGACACTACAGGTTTTAGAATTGATTTGGATATAAATCAGAACCAAAATATTCATAGAACCTAAAGGAAAAATTGGATTGTGGTAGTGAAATATAAGAATCCACCCCACATTAGATGTTATTATTACAAAAAGATAGGGCATTCACGAAATTTCCATTACATGTGTAAGATGTACTGAACGGAACATAAACCAAATGGGTAGAAATAGAAATCTCAATAATCCACTATATCATTTGATGGTCACTATTTTAGGTGTGAATGATTTGGACACATGGGAAGATATTTCACATCAACAGTCTAGAGGAATGTGTCGATGTAGAGTAAATGTCGTAATAAGAAGCAGGTCAAGGCATCTTGAAATGAGATGAAAATTAATAATTGATTATAAGATGTGAAAGATGATGATTTTCAATCATACTTGAAGGAAGATCAATATTTTTAATGTATAAAAGGTATTATGTAAAAAACATTGATAAAAAATAAAAAAATTTAGTGATCAGTTATTATTGTGATTTCCATTAAAGAATGAGATTATTGTAGTGTATGGATCCTTAAAAGTGGATGTAAATCCCATATGATATTCAATATTCATATTATTATATTAATAAAATATGAAATGGATTTTGGGGTCAAATTTGGAAATGATAATGTCCTGAAGATTATTGTCTTAAGAAAAGACAATTTTTTGGGGAAATAAATGGGAGCTGTTGATGTCTTAGTTGTTGAGGGTATCCATCACTACATGATTAGTTGCACCCAACTATGAGACTTCGAAAATTCTCTAATAATTATATACAATATGTGTATTTCCAATGGTAGATATGGTGTAGTAGTTCTATAGGGAAATATAATGTTGGTAAATTTCTACATTTTATATGGAGAAAAATATATGAGATTTTAATCTGGTGAAAAAGAATATTTGTTGTGCTATAAATGACCTTGAAATCATTTCCATCCATCCATAGAATATTTTATCAAATTTTATGAATCTATAGTTCTCATTTAGTTATCATGAGATCATACTCATACATGTGATTCTTGTCAACAAGGGATGATTATAAGAGTGACACACATGGAAGTAGAGATAAAGTCAGATAGATTTAATGATTTGGTGCGTGTAGATGTATGTGAAAAAATATCACCAAGATATATATATGGGAACATTTATTTCATTAATTTCATTAATGATTTCAGTAACATGGCATGGGTATTTGTCATCTCCCACATAAAGGAAGTTTTCAGTTTCATATAAAATTATCAGTGGGAATATGAAAGGAAACATGAATAAAAGATTCTAAATATTGATTCTAGTAATGATATATAATTCATAAATAGTCAAGAGGAAGATTTTAACTTGAAAAAAGGAATAAGGAATCAATCTTGAGTGGAATTAAATGCTTAAGAGAATGGAATGTTAAAGAAGAGAAATTAGATTATAAACCACATAGCTAGAACAATTATTATTGAAATAGAAATACCGGAGAAATTCTACATGGAAATAGTCATGACACTTCTCTAAAAATATGAATGTGATCTGATATTTCTGATGGAAGAGAAGAATCCATATTAGACATGTTATGGGAAGAAGACAACATTAAAATAATTTCACGTTTTTGGGGTTTTATGTATTCTTCTCAATAAGAAGAATCATAGGAAATTTTTATCACATGGAGATGTGGGGATATTTCATGGATATTCATGAAACATAAAATAATATGAATCATTTAATGAGAGGTTTATAAAGGTAAATGGATAAAATGATGCCACTATTGTTGAGGATGAATAGAATATTCAACAACATAGTGAATAGTTCCGTGTTGAAGGTGATGTAGAGGTTTTCACCTCTAGCCGAGTTGATGTGGGGAATGATAATTCAAAATAATACAATGATGATCAACATGATTATGTATAATATATATCTGCAAAAAAAACAGAAGATTCTTTATGAAATTGACAGGAAAAATATCATTCATGATCATGAAGCACCAGTTAAAAAATGCAAGATATTTTCCTTATAACAAGCATTCTTTCTATCTCAGGTAGAGTTTAAATGTTGGGATGAAGAATATAGAGAAGATAATTTGGTTTATCCCATTAATGAAAAGCCTAGAAAAAGTGATAATAATTAGACACATAGATTATTTTGAGCCCAATAGATAAGAATTTCCATAGGAACAAATGGGTCTTTTATAAGAAGATCAATGAAAATGGTTTTATGATTCGAGACAAGGCATGACTCATAAGAAAAGAGAAATCCCAGATAGAGTGTATCAATGTTGATGAAACAATATGACATGTTACGAGGATAGATATAATGTGATTATTCATGTTCATAGTAGTGAAAATAAGGTTCAATGTTTTCCAGATGGATGTCAAGTCAGCATTTTTGAATGCGGTTCGGATGAATGAATTTTAAATCGTTCAACAATATTTTTTCTCATTCGTGAATATGAGAACGATTTTTGTAGGATAAGGAAGTAACTATATGGTATGAAGCAAGAGTCAAGATTTTGGTATTCATGTCTTGATCAGTTTTTTAAGAAACAATATTTTTAATATGGTAGAGATGATAATAATCTATATGTGAAAAATGTTAGTAATAAAAGGAACATGGTCTTGGTTTATTTTTATGACACTATTTTTGGTTAATAAGATGAAACGAATTTAATGATATTCATGGTATTCATGAAATATGAGTATAAAATGCCAATTATTGGTGAAGTGGAATGTTTTCTTAGTTTATAGGTTACAAAATGGAGGAATAAAACACTCATTTCTCAATCCAAATATTTAGAGGAGGTTCTCATAAAATTTTGAATGTTTAATTCCAAGGATATTATGACACCGGTGTATATGTGGATGAAACTATCATGATATAATGAATGAAATGTAGATAATGTAATACAAGAAAAAAATCATTGGTTGTCTATTATACTAGACTGTGAAAATACATGATATTTTGTTTCCATATTCCAATAAAAATAATATCAAAATAATCCAAAATAATTCTACATAAATTTAGTTAAAATAATACTTTGGTATATCATGGGCACAAGTGGTTTTTGTTTTTTTTATAAGTAAAATTTTCAAAAGGAGTTACTTGGATATATAGATGAATATTTGACTTAATCAGAAAATTGTTGAAAATAAATGTATGTATGTTCATTTTATCTTTGGAGATTTTGTAAATCATGGATAAGTAAGAAATTGGATTTCATTTCATTGAGAACTATAAAAGTGGAATATATTTTTGGCTACCCAAGATTACATGTAGTTATTGTGGTTGAAGCAGAAACTTGATTATATGGGAGTTGATGTTGTCCCTCTGATTGGATCCCATTAAAATAATTCATGTTCTATAAATGATAAAAAACCATCCTATCACTCAAGGACAAATAAAATGGAATTAAACTATAATTTTAAAAAGTACAATATGTTGTACAGGATATTGAAGTTGGAGTATTTGGCTATAGAACTATTGGTTTTTTACATTCTGATGAAGGGCTTACCCAAGGAATCATTTGAACATAATTGACTAGATCTTCGATTTTAGTTAACTCCAAAAACATAAAAGGTGTTGTTGTGGGACCCCCTCTCCATGAGAAATAATATATTTTTTTCCTAAGGTTTTGATCTATGTTATTTAATGTATTGTATACCATAAATGAGTTCTCTTTAGGTTTTTTGAAAAAGGAGGAGATGATGTTTTTATAATAGGGGAGAAAATTTTTTATTCAAGAGAGTGAGATACGATTAATGGGGGAGCAGGGATGTATGGTTATATTTCTCACACCGAGCATGGATCATGTGAGATCAGAGTGTTTGTTGAGTAAATCATTGATCATTATATGAATAGAATGAAGTGAATTTTGGGATAAGAAAGAATATCATTAAACATGGTATCAAAATGTTATAAATTTTCAACAAATCCAAAGTGTAGTATTGTTGGGAAAAAATATCGCAAATTAATATTGTAGTGTTTTAGTTTTGATTATGTTTGTTGAGAAATAATGATTCCAAGGAAAGTTGTGGGGTTCTAGAGATACTTATTAATGGTTTTTTTACTAAGGATCTAGGTCAAAAGAATGTACCTATGGTACTAAATGATGCATATACAAGGTGGTATGTAATGTTTCACACAAGTCAAGATTCCATATCATTACATAAAAATATAGAAAAATAATGTTTTTTCATGAAAGTTATCAATTTTTTTAAATGTAGTTTTTCATGATAAAAATATATTTATTGGCGTGCAACTATGAAATAGTGTATCATTACCAATATGAGGTCAAAACATAAATTTTCATGGTTAGGAAATTTTTTCATGAACCATGGAATGTACAGAAGGATTTGTGGGCATGGTCAGACGAGTCTATAAATAAGTGGATATAACCTCATTTTAGAAGTTCATCACTTAAAGAATATGAGGGTTTTTCGTAATGTAATATTTGTGTGTAATGAGTAAATGTTTTACACAAGAAGAGTTCCAGGAAGAATTAATTCAAATGTTTATTATGTGCAGGAAAGAACTTGTTTATACAAAAATAAGGGAGGTGTTCCCAATGAATGATAATTTTTTGAATGTCAGTGTTCTGTGAACAAACATGAATGTTGTGTAGAAGATATTAAAGATACAAAAATACAACAAAAGGTTGCATGAAAGGAAATGTTTTGTGAACCAAAAGGAATTTACCAGTGAATCTGCGGTAATGTGGTATTCATCTAGTGGATGAATGTGAAATATAATAACACACTAAAAAATATGTAAAAAATGTTTATTCAGGTGATTGAAGAGTATTTTTATGAAGGATCATTGAGAACACCTAGGTTGAGAGAGCTGTTACCTTTTAAATTGTGATTGGTTATAATGTAGTATGGATATTAAGTCTTCTCCAAACAATGTAAAGGTTGTGATCTTGGGAATATAAGTGATCTAACAGAAACCTCATTTTTAGTGAGTCTTAGTAGATTTAGTATATCATAACATTTTAATTTATGCTCTTTTGACGTAGCCAAGTGATGGTGAAAAATTTAAATTTATTGTTTCTCATGAATTATTTCATTTCAATTCATAAATTACAATGGGAAAGAGGGAAAATGGTGCTCTTATTGACCAAAAAAATTTAAAGGAGTAGTTGTTTTAATGTGTCAAACCTTTATTCACCCACTCTTTGGGTATTTAACCAATTTGGGATAATAATATAAATGTCATTGATATAATCCAAATAATGTAGATAATTTTGTATCTAATCTCATGAAATGAAACGACCTTATTGATATTGGTTGTAAAATTTGGTCTCTTATTTATCAATTTTTAAGGGGTGTTACACACACCCCACATTAAAGAACAACACATTCATAGTGGATGCCATACCTCAAACCCAGGTAGTACCTTGGCACTTCCAACATGGTATAAATTATGATGTCATTTTCCTGCCCAACCTTAGTAGGCCATGAACATGGTCATTTACCCCATGGGTCTACATTAATAACTTAGTTGTAATATGTACACTATAATATATTACATATTGGGTTCATTTAGTAGAATAATGACTATCTCCACATCCTTATTGGACATCACAAGTTATTTTAGTGTGCTTTTTTCTCAATCACACACTCCCAAGGAATCATCAAATATGTTCACCGATCTTGAAACATTTTCAATACATCCACACTTAACTGTGGATTTTTAATCATGTAGGATATCGAAAATGAGATTTTTCCAATGATGACAATAGTAACATTAAGTATTTAATTTATCACTTTTAGATGGGTTTTATAGAACTCCATTTTGTGTTCTTATATAGATATAATACTATGTAGTTGATGATTTATCATCTAATTAAAATGAGGTCCTTATTTACAATTCCCTTTTAGTCGTATTTATTATCTAGAATTATCAATATATTGAATGTTCAAGTCTCATGAGAATCGTGATGGAATATGATATGAATAATCCATTGAGGAATTTGACTTATTGTATTCTTCTTGAGCTTATTCTAGTCAAATTCCATGGTGGCATTGGAGTTGGGAGCCATTCTCTGACTGGGATCAAACATATCATTAACAATAAAGATTTTATGAATTAGAGACTTCCAAATTGAGTAATTCAATGTAGTTAACATGATCGTCCCATACGTATATTATCACTCCACTGAAATTAAATTCAATAAGGATATTTGAGGAAAATATTAAAAAAAAGAATATACCCCTATTCTATAATAGTTTAAATTAGTTTAATAGACTACTAGAAGATCTATAAAGGACTCTTATTGATCAAGATAAGATTAAAATTGTTTAAATGGTTGATATTGGCCAATGATGTTTCACTATCATAGTATGGTGGACCAATTTATGAATTGCAACCTATAATTTTATTGGTTCATGAATTGTATTTCCATATATAGAATATGTATTTTGAAACAACTTGAGTTCATCTAAACTTTTAACACCTCTATAAAAAACATTATAGCTTTTTTTGGATGTCGTTAACACTTTTTCAACTTCCTAGACATGACCATTTACAATAATGGTTTAAAAAATGTATTTGGTAATCATGAATTTTCCTGGCATTGGAGTTTCTCGATTACATGATTCCATTTTTTGTACCAATGGCTATGATACCACTAGTTGTGATTTTGTAATCACATCGAATGTGAATGGAGGAATAAGATTATTAATAAATTATGTTCTTTATTTACTAATAAAAAATACGATTGAAAACTACACCTACACCTCCCTAACATTGTATGGAACTATACCACCTCTATTCAGTATAAAAAACACTATGGCACTGATGATGATGGAACACTCTTTTGGCCCTCCTAAAATTTCAACGCATTGAGTAAGAAAAACCTGAAATTACTCCCAAAAAAACAATAACGTCCATTTATTGTGGAAATATTACAAGGAATTTACAAGAATTGTTCCAACACATACATCATCCATGGTTGAAGTCAACGAGTTAGTGGATTAGATCCCATAGCATTTCATAATCCTGCAGTATGGAAATTGGGTGAATCAATCAACATTTTCTGTTTTGTGGTTGATTATAACAGGATAAATCATATTCTATCATTTATTTTAATATAATTTTAAATTATTATAAAATTAATGAAAATTGTGAAAACTAAATTCATTAAAAAATAATTGATTAAGAAGTCATATTGAAACTAAAATTATAATTTTTATGAGATTATATTTTATTAAAAATAGGTAAAAAATTGGTAAATCAGGGGATCGAGTCTCCCTATATACTTGTAGGAATGGTGAATTTATTTTATTAATTAAACTTTCCATTCCCAGAATTGTTATAATATATATAATAGGTAAATTATACGCATATTTTCATAAATAAGAAATAATTATGTATGTATTGGATGGCAATGTCTAATTAACTGCCGAACATATCATTATTATGGGTCATTAACATTTCATAATCCATCCTACTCATATATGTAAATGAATTAATGGTATTTTATGTTAATTTAGTAATTAGAAGACTCTACTCGAAAACTATTAATGGAGGTGTTAAAAATAAAACAATGAAGGTGGGGAAAAAGAAATGGATTTTCCTAGATAAAAGCAATAGATTATGTTGTCCATCATTTACATAGCCTCAAAGTCAATGATCGCGTTGGTTAGGTATCTAATATTCACAATTACCATACATATGAAATGAGTGACATGGATACCGCATATTCTACTATTCTGAAAACATAAAATATAAAAATATCATTTTACATATAAATCTATTTTTAATACCATTATATGAAAATACAATAACTAAATTCAGTGATCATTTACTCTAACACCATTCATGAAATAATTCTCTTGTGAATAAAATAATCTGGAATTAAATTATGTATTTATTAAATTAAATCACAATCATATAAACCAAAAAATATTGACAATATTCAATATAACAAGAATGATTGTAATTAATGAAATAAATACTTAACAACAAATATAAATTTAGTCCATGAACATAATTCATATTCATATTAGATTAAATAGAGATAACAAGGAAATCTAGAAGCCAAGATGAAATTGATGACGAGACAAAGAAATAGTGGAATAATGAGATATAATATGGTGCATATTCCATTAAATTTTGTATATCATTCCCCCACATATGGGTTTACGTTTAAAGATGGAAGGTTTCCTAATCTGAATGAAAATTTAGTCCTATGATGGGACACATTATTTGTCCACCATTAATCCAGCTGGTTGTGTGACCAGTTTTCAAATCGATATACCTAAGAATTATAAAAATACATTAATAAACTATTTTGTTGTTTTTTCCATGAAATTATACTTGTGGCTTTTGTTTTGTGAAGGAGTGAAATTTACTACATGTAAATTTCTTTACATCCATACACACCACCCATCATGGTGAAAATAATTTTCCAATAACCATAATTATACAATCAATCATCTCTCTCCTCCATGTAATTATTTTTTTCATCACTAATATGTTTTCTCTAACATATTACCATGAATCTCAATAACCATTAACATTCAACAATACACCTATTGTACCCAAATATTTTAATTGAATAAATAGCCAAAGGAAACTTCCTCACTGGAATCTCTCACTGCATACATCACAGGTCACGACATGAAAACCATTACAAATCTAGCTACTGGCCCCTCTAATCAAAACCATTCGTTTTTTAATAAAATTTTAAGTGAATCCCCCCATGAATCCACTCCAATTTATTGTAATTTAAAATTGGTATCAAACACATTTCATTCTCCGTGTAGGTCTTGACACTATAAAAAATGGATATCATTTGTAGTATTTAATTATTATGAAAACCATAATCTTACATGGGCATCATGAAATGTATAGCTTAACAATACTATTTGATTTTTTTATAGTTAATATACCACCAGATTTCGTCCATCATTACAAATGATCTACCATTTAAGACAAATACAATTAGTTAAATATGTCTATAACATGTCTGTTCTATTACTAGTTTGATCTACCTCTAGTAAAGATCTACTACAAGAAAATAACCATTTTCTCAAAATATAATTATTAAAAATTTATTTCTCTAACAAATAGTTTAAGGAATTAAATTCTTTCATTTTGACATAGATTTAGTAAAAAATTTTCCTAAACCACTCCACTGATGTAGTGAAGACAAACTCTTTCCATTCCGAATTTAGTTATTAGTACAAGGATCAATGGATTTTTAATAATTATTAATTAATTAATAACATTACAGAGAGAATTATAAGTTGAGAAGATCATGATTGATCACTTTTGTTGTGGATTGTTGGGTGGAATTTTGCAGAATACAGTAGAGTAAGAATCATCAAATGAATGATCAAATAAAAATCTTAATTAAGCTTTCTAAAAAAAGTCAGCAAACATCTACTGACAAGAAACCTAAATATTTTTTCTGACATTACGATACTTTTATTTCAATTCAGATCAAGCATCATCATATTTTTTTCATCTCTATTAATTTTAACATTTTTACACATTAATTTTGATATATATGTTGTATTTTTGTGTTTATCTTAAAACACTATCTCATGTGCATAAACTGAAGTGTTATTGAAAATCTCTCAACATTTTCCATTTTTATACCCATGAAAACTATGGAAGATGTTGTGCGTGGAATGTATCTTATTTCTAACCAATGTAGAACTGTGGGAGACTCCTTGATCCTAGAATGACTGTTTTTTAGTTTCTAAAACATGATCAATGTTGTGGATCATGGTTACTATTAAATAAAATGTTTTTAGCAAGTGATTTCCACAATGAGGGGATTAAATCGAGGTTTGATTCGGAACCCCATATTTTAATTCTAATTATTGTTTTATTAGTTTTGATTAGAATTGTTATTTGTTTTTCATAAAATCAAAACTTCACGTAATTTAGAACCTATATAAAAAATTTTATTTTTATAGTTAGTATTAATTTTTGCTTATAAATAGCATTTGATATTCAATGTTTATTTCAAAAGATAAGATATTTATAAGATACTTTATCTAATAATTAATCAAACTTTTGAGAAATTATTTGAATGATAAAATTTAAATATTTCTATTACCTTGATTTACTAGGCATTTTATCCATTTATGGGATTTATTTATAAATTGTTTTTAATAGATATTTTTATTAAGAATTAAATTCAAACACCCTCTTGATTTACTCACCCATACCAACATTTTTTATCTTAGGGATTTCCAATATCGTTTTTACTATTATTTTATTATATTTAAATGATCTTAATTTTATATTTATTATATATTTACTTATTTAGGGATAATACTAAGAAAAAAGGATATGCTACAAATATAATTCATTATTTTAATGGACCTAATTATTTTAAATGGAAGGTTTAAATAAAAATACACTTATAGAGTATGAGTTTTGATATTTAGACTATAATTGAGGATAAATATAAAAAACATAAAATAGTTAGAGATAATTATAGTGATTAAATTTATAATACAGTTGATAATAATTTTAATGATATAAATTCATTATACTATGCATTAGGTGAAGATGAATTTAACAGAATATCATACTGTGATACTACTTTGAAAATTTGAGATACACTAGTTGTTTCCCATTGAAGAGCATACAATGTTAAATAAATGATCTTAAACACATACAACATGACATATTATATAGTTAAGATAATTCATTATGAATATTTTCGTGACTTGTATATTAGGATAAATGAGATAGTAAAAATGATGCATGAACCTGGATTGAATATCCGAAACCTAGATCAGCTCATGTGATGTCTCATGTGAATACCAAAAAGATATAAGGGAATATCTATATCAAGAAAAGAATCATGAAACATTACTAAACCAATAGTAAAGGAATTTATTGGAAATCTAACTATTTATGAAGAAGTAATACATGTAAACAAAGATGTCGATTGTAACATCCTACCCATATCATTGGCTTAAGAGGGTGGAGGAATTCTACTAGTCCTTAAGCGATGTTCCTAAGGATCTAAAGGATGAAAATAAATGATGAGGATTTGGGATTAATTGGGGAATGATTTTCCCTTGATATAAACCATCCAACAAACCACACCATTACTAACAAAACTCCATGATGAATGTGCATATAGAAACCCAACACATACTTTAAGAAAGAACCAACAACATTTCCATAACTATTCCCAAAAACCAATAACCCCAAACAAAAATCAGAGTGTCTAGAGGAAGACTACACAAGAGACCAATAGTAAACTAAGACACACTACACCACTCCACGCCAAGATCCATTCTATAAGAACATCAACATCGCCAAGGTAACATAATGAAACACTAGAAAAGTTATTTTCTTTACATTTACCCATGTCTCAGAATATGAAATCTGGAAAAGAACCTAGGTTCCAAAGTAGGGGGTGAGTAATAATACTCAGTATGTTTTCCCTAAATGACTTCCCTACACACACTCAAAATAAAAAATATGACGATATTTCATCCATATCATTTGCCTAAAATTCATATCACTTTTTGATAAAATATAATTTAGTCTCTTATGATCAGTAAACACTATAAATTTATCACCAAATAGATAATGATGTAACATTATTAAAGCATGAACCCCTATCTACAACTCCATATCATCTATTGGGAATTTCTTCCCATGAATCCACAACTACAATGAATCATATGCAACAACATGATCTTATTATAAGAGAAAACACCAGAACACTAATCTTGATGCCTCACAATACATCACATATCATTTCCCTATTTTGGGAAAAACCATGATTTATGTTGATGTTAGGTGACCCATTACCTCTTCAAAACATTTATAACACTACTAATCCCATTGTAATAAGATAATATTCTTTGAAAAAGCTTCCAATGGTGATGAAAATCATGAAAAATCACGAGAAAATTGTCAATAATAGCTATCTGAATCAAGGAATCTCAGTTTTTAAAAAATGATCATTGGTGGTTGTTAGGAGATAACAACCTTTATATTTTATAAATAAACAAAAAACTAATCTCATAAATAACATGGACAAGTAAATGAACCTCTTGTATCATAATATCAGACATTGACAATTTGGAATAAAAATGATGATCCCTCAAGATCCCCAACACTATGTCCAAGTATAACACATTATCTACACTTTTCCTCAAATACACTAGTATATCATCATCCAATACCACAAAAAAATAATCTAGATATATCTGAAATATCAAATTCATCAATGTATTAAACATCACTTGTGCATTCGTTAGACCAAAGGGAATCACCACATTGTCGAAATGGCCATATCTACATCTAAAAGCTATTTTGGGGATATCTTCTTTCCATACTCATAGTGGCCAAATCTATTAGACCTATCATTTCCTTCTTATCCCCTCTATAGAGTTGTTAAATGTCATCCTCCATCTAAATACTATCCATTTTTTCATAGCAATCAATGTGTTCCATAAATATCTCCAACAAATTCATTCCTAGTATTATGTCATAAGAATCCATCTCTAGCATTGAGAAATCCAAAATCAATTCAATGCCATCCCAAACTATGCAACATGCTCTGTAGTGGAATGATCTTCACTCTTTTTTGACCTAGAAGAGTTTTTAGTTTCAAAATAGAAGGCCTCATTTCAATATGTAAACCCACCAATCTAATGGAAAGAGAAGTCATAAAATAATGGGAAGAACCTGTATCAAATAACGATTAAATCAAAGTGGAATCCAAAGTAATTTTACCTTGTCGTGTGGATGGTCTTACATTATCATCCATCACCACATTTTCTTCTCCAAAAAATGATTTCTTTTCATGCTCTACTCATTATTACCCTACTAAGGTGTCATGGTATTTCCAGGATCACCATGACTAACATGACTCTACTGTTGAAGAGTATGCCATTTCCCTTATCCATTCGAGGTATAGGATTCCTGCGACCCCTAGGAAGCATCACGAGCAACTGACCTCAAAGTGTTATTTCAATACCACTGAGGATTCCCCATATTCTTGTTGTAATGACATGCTTGAGGTTGTTCCATACAATCCCACTTGATGTGACCCATACTGCCACATTGAAAACATCCCAACTCACTCTAAGGCTTTAGAGGATGATTCACTGATCCTACCATCAGATTCTGAGTCATACTTTCACGATTGAAATAATGTTCCCTCTTCCACTTGAACCCATAATTTGAGTTACCACTATTCAATGTGGGTACCAACATACATCCCTGGCCATATCCCCCAAAATATCTCATTCAGCCACCCTAGCTATATTCATATTTTATGTGTAATCATTTATACACAACCCCATTATCTTAGAATATATTTCCAAGTACATCCCACCTTCAAAAATTCATGCCTTCAATGACGTACTACACACCACATTAGGGAAAAACCACACTATGTTCATAAAATTAGCTGCATAATCTATTATCAAATGGTTCTTATATCTCAACGGAATGAAATCCATTATACGTTGAATAGTAATTGTATAATGGTATAATTGTTTATTATTAAATTCCTCAAAACACTCCCATGTCACACCTTGGTCCGTACTAGGTTGTACTACTAGTTCCACCCCCTGAAGGGAAATATATTCTAACATGAGCATGGATAACACACTTTGAACTACGTAAGTGTTCCCAAGAAGTCAGATATTCTATTAATTCAATTCATCCAAACATCATCCATATCAGTCTCCAAACCACCCCTAATTATGGGTGTATTCTACTTTTAGAATGAAACCACATGATCCCAATGCATTGGTTCATCCACATTATTTACAATGTCCACAACCGGTATAGATTTCACTATACTCTCCAAAAGCCGCGAGTTCACCTGAGACTAAGGTGTAACCACATTTTTAGTATCGTCCTCAGGTTGGTCTCTACGACTTGTACCATGTACCATTTTTATCAATATAAAAACAACCACAAGTCCCACACCCATAGTATGAAAAGTATTATGATTAAAATTCAATTAGATAACGACTATCAAAACCATGATTTTTACAAATTCCCATTTCCTATGGTAAACTATTCTAAAAAATCCACCATGATTTGAAAATTGACCCTTATTTACAATACCACTAGTTTCCATGTTTCAAATCCATCCATTTGGAAAACCAATTCATATTTTTCAAAATTAAAATATTTATATCACACCATAAATCATTATACTCCAATAAAATATGCATCCTAGTGGGAATTAACTTCTATCATGGATGTAATCCTCATCTGATTGGATACGCCCATGACAATGATATTTAAAATGCCTATAAGTGTCATCAAATATTTATATACCCAACTCCCTGGTACCTTGATGTTCATCATAAAAGGGTTAACTACATCCTTTTTTTGTACATTCCGTGTTCTGACAATCCAATTTCTTACTACCATCCCATCTCCATGAGTAGACCAAGATAAAATGACAATACCAGGACCAAAGATCAATGCCAAAGGAACGAACACCTTATTTCAATTGAAATCAAAAGACCGAACAAAATGATACCACTGGTAACATCCCACCCCATACCACGGGCTGGATAGGGTATAGGAATGATATTATTCCTTAAGAAACGTTCCCTAGGTTCCAAATGGAGGCAATAAATGCTGATGGATTTGAGAATAAATTGGGAAACTATATTCCCATGAGATGAACCATCCAACCAAACACGCAGTTAATAACAAAAATACATGATGCATGAGAACATTGTAACCAATTCCATATATTTCCAATTAAAAGCAAAATATTCCATAATAATTCCAAAAATCCTATACAACAAAACAAAAATCAAACTACCCAGTGTAAGACTACACAAGATATCCATAGAAAACCAAGACACGCTACAAAGATCCATACGAAGCTCTATGCTCCAAGCACCAAAACATTTCCCATGAATTACAAGAAACCACTGGAAAAGTGACATTATATATACTTACCTATTTCTAAGAATGAAACCTCTAGAAAATCACCTATGTTCAAAAGAAAGGGATGATTAATAATACTCAGTAGGTTTTCCCCAAATGATATTCCAACACATGACACTGCGATAAAAATGGTAGCACAATTATATAAAAAAACCAATAGTGAAACAATTAACACATTAGAAACACACCCTTGACAAAACTCCCTTCTAATATCAACACTTGAACACCCATTTTCATCTGGAATAACATGACACAATAGTGCAAACAACAATAGTGGAACTTTTCATCCAAACCTGTTTACTACTTTTCCAAACTAGTAGAACCTCCTAAACACTTATCAATAATGGAGGCCATTTTGTAAAATATACATCACCCCTTTTATAGTGAGACATCCCACACACTTCACACAAAATCCACAAGAGCCGTAAAACGTAATCAAAAGAAAAACATAAAGCACTGAATCCACACAACAGGCACATAACCATTTCAATCACATGCCAATTCACTTCAATAAATCACCCATTTATTGAAGAAACCCTTGTACCATTTCACATGAAAAACCACATGTCAATAAACTACGTTTTTATTGAAATATGTCTTCACATCCTTTCGAATAATCTAAACAAATCAAAAAAATTAGAAATCTTTATTTTAAAATCACAAAACAAAATACCTCTTTCAATAATATAAAGTCTCACCAAAAAATCCGAAAGTCTTCACCAAATGGGTTTCCACCAATATTCAAAAATCATTTTAATAATTATATTCAGGAAAAAAAGTAATTTCAACTAATGAACCTAGTTTTATCCTTGTGTAGTCAAAATTGAAGGGCACATACCTATAAGGTTTAGGCAAAACAGACCCCCAAGCAGCCACATCACAAATTTGGTGAACGCACACCAACACTGATCTAGATCCTCTTCCCTATGATCCAAAGGTCCTAAAGTCATCACATTAGGCTCAAAAAATTCAATATATATGAAAAAAATGTTGATCTAGGAAACCAAGAATGGGAGAAGAGTAGATCTAGATAGAAACCATGAAGAAGTTGAGAGGAGTGGCTTACCCAAGAGGAACCACCTTCAAAAAACCTAGAAACCCCTTCAAATCGCTTCCAAAATGAGAGGGATATCCCCTCAAATCCTTGAGAACTAAAACTCTTGAGTGATACTTGAATGGGATGATGTTTGGAGTGGTATAGGTCAATCTTGAGTGATCCCATTTTTATAAAAAACAACATTCATGGGCCGCACGTTTAGCTCGCACGGTTTGACCAACCATGCGCTAACTATGCCAAAGCTACTATCTCAAAGGAATCACACATAGACTCACTTCATATATAGAAAAACCATGAACAAACAATGTGGGACCTCACTACCTCAATTTACATAGTTTTTCTTGGATTCTCGCATTGTTTTTCCTAACTATGCTCAAACTGTGCGACCTTAAAAAGGCCTCTAAACTCTTCAAAAACACATCATAACTCTCCCTATCTCTTTCAAACACATCATGATTACATTATACACACTAATATAGAATAATAAGAAGGCTACATACCTCAATATAGGTGTGTAAAAAGGATGTTTATCCAAATGAAATTTTATAGCTTTCAAGATTAATGACTGAAAAAAAGAGAAGATAAAAGTTGATAGTTCAAGTTATGATGAATTACCAGCTAACAGTGAAGCGAAAATGGAATAATTTGATATACATTTCAAGATGTCTTAATAAAAAAATTATTCAAGAATCTAAAATAGATAGGGATGTATGATAATATAGGTAATCGATGAAAATATTGTAAGAAGGATGATATGAAAAAATAAATAGTCTATTATGAATTTATGATGAATTTTCATGTCAAAGCTATCTACCATATGATAAAGTATAATAAAAGGTCATTGGAAAATGATAAAATATATAACAATGCTATTAAAGCAACATGGAGTTGTTCTAAGTGTAGTTCATATGATTCAGAATAATGTAGATAAGATAAGAATGATAGAGCTAATATGTTCCTTATGAAACCAATATCATAGATGTATAATATTTTACCTCCATCCCCTGTTCATTGTTTTAATTATTATAAAAATTAAAACAGTGAAGAAAAAATTTCTATTAAAGATATTTTTTATTACAACAATATTATGATGGACCCATTTAATGAAAATAAAAGGTAAATAAATACGTGTTAAGAAATAAAAAGCTTTAAATACCGCTATTTAAAATGGTATTTAAATAATGAATGATTAAAATGCTCAATTATTACAGATAAATATTGAAGATAAATTTTCAAATGATCAATTAAACAAGGATCTATAATGATTTACATATATAAAAAATGCTTTAACCAAAATGCTTAAAAATAAAAATGACCTCAAATATACTACTTGGATAAGATATTAAAAAATAAAACAATAATAGTTGAATATAAAATTGTTCATAGTTCATCTTTTAATGGTTTTTATTTTTATAGACCAAATAATATCTTTATTTATGAATAATTAAATTTTGATTGTAGGAAACCTTTTCAAATATTTTGGATTCCAATATCTCTTATTACTAGCATCATTAGACCTATGAAAATATGGGCACCAAAGTCATTTTTGGTTTAAAAGATTTTTTAGTCAACCTGATTGAAATTTTCTAGCAATCAATTATGGTATCTAGATAGTGGATGCTATAGAAACATGATTGGGGTCTATTAAATAGTCAAAACCCAATAAAAATTGATGGTGGGTATGAAACATTTGTCGACAGTTCCATAGGGTAAATACATATGCTTGGTCAAATTAGTAATTATAATACTATTTTAATTTTCAATTTTTTATTTGTTGATGGATAAATGTATAATCATTTTACCCTCTCACAACTATTTGATGATGGATTTAATGGTAGATTTGAGAATAATTCCTGCAATTATTTTATTTCAAAAAATATTTTAGTTTTTTACCTCATTAAAATGATAATATTTATATTGTTAATTTTGATTTCGCGTCTTCAGAAAAATTTACTATCTCACTATCATTAACAAATAATATTGGCATTAGAATAGGAGATTGGACCAATGCATTATTCAATCACCAATAAATCAAATTATTACGATATTATTTAATGATCCTACTAAACTAGAATATAAAATGAAAAATTTTGTTACCCATTTAAAAAAGGGAATCCACAATAAATAACATTCAAATCAGTGAATAAAGATTCATCTTCTTAACCCATAGAGTTGGATCATATGTATTTTTTGGAATTTCTTGATTTTTTACATTAGAAAGGAAACACTATATTTATGTTCTAGTAGATTCTTTTTCTATATATACATTGTTAATATTTCATTCGCAATAAAGTTAGGCTGCTTCCTTTTTTTATAGGTATGCTAAAATTGTAGAAAATCATAGTGGACATAGGATAAAATGAATAAAAATTGATTATGTATTTTATTTTAAAAAAATATTAATATTTATACTAAACAATATATATATTAATAACATTTCTACTCTTATGAATTCATAAGAGAATGGTTTTGAATAGAGGATAAATATGACCTTTAATGAAATTCCCCATACCATTCTCAATGAATATGTTTTACCTATTTACTTTTCGGAAGATGTTGAGAATAAAACTTGTTACATAATTAATATTGTTTTAATGATAATTATTTTAAATAATTTCAATTATAAATAATGAAATGAAAGAAAAACAAAGGATAATTACATTAGATTTGTTTAAAATAAATTATTCTCAACAAAATGGATAATCAAGAAAAATATACATCCACGATATATGACATAATTTTTCATGTATATTCTACGTCATGTTAATAATACATTATATTTTATAAAATTAATATTTTAATATATGAATATATTCATGTAAAATTTCACGAAACAGATAAAAATGAACCTAAAACTACTCTAAATAACATTCTAGATAATATTTCTAATCTAAATATAGATGATAAGGAAACTGAAAATTCATAAAAATAAGAAAAAAATTTCAATTCTAAAAAAAACCTAAATCAATACCTATATAAAACAATGAGATATTAATCAATTCTATTCAAAGAATTTTTATAACTAATATATACCAATCCATATATGTATTACTAAGATACCTTGATAGAGGAACCCAAACTGGATCTGCTCTTTGAAATCAGGTAGAACATCATGTCTTCATGTCACAGTTTGGACCAAATAACATCAATGATTATATTAATGATGAATTTTGGTTAATTGAAATGAAATATTGTAACACCAGAGTCTTTTATAAGAAATATTTTGTTTTTATTTTATATAAATCATCAAAGGAATCTTTCACTACACACAACACTAGCTTGTCTTTCTTTACACGCAATTGCGACCTTACTTGATAGTTTGCATCGTACGCAATACCGAGTTTCACTAAACAATGATATGCTATTAAAATATTATTAAAACTTGCCACTATGAATAGTAATAACCACTTTTTGAAATTTTGTAAATTTTTTTTTTGAAAATGGGATTCGTTTTTGGATTTGGAATATCAAAATTAGCCTAGGGTGAAATTTTGCTATTTTTCTGGAAACATTCATTTTTTGGTGAATAGTGATAACACTGGGATACTATTTAAAAACCTAATTTTTATTTAAATTGTAGAGACCCAAATCTTGACGTACATGGACATTACATTTCATTTGTGGAATAATTAATACATAACAAAAACAGACAACCAAGGACCGTAATAGTTTATTGTCCTTGAAAACATGGAACGCAATCTTCTAATCGTGGTGAAAGATCTTCAACATCTCCCATAAAGATCATAAACTATTTTTCCTTACCTAAAACCTTTATTTTGATCCTGGGGGAAAATAAAACATAAAAAGGGTGAGCTCAAATTTTCAGTAAGGGTAAGCATGGATAATATAAAACATACCATATACATTTGAACTTAAAAACATGAACATAATGTTTAAACATCAAAATCTTGAGCAACGACATAAAACCTGGAAGTACATAAGGCATAGATCATAATGGAATATAATCCATGATAAAATAGAGTGGGAATAAAACATGTAATTGTGGCATACATTAAGCACATGTAATGATTTCCATAGTGGCCAAGGCATTGCTTCCAAGACCATCTTAGTGGACAAAGTCCCTTTCTGAATCGAGTACACTCCTCGTTCCAGTCCTGTAATACTGAACCAGATTAACATACCATTATATCCATGTCTATATCATGAGATATAAATCTTTACCCAATGCATTGGAGATAGATATAGGTCCCACCCATCTCATAATGAAATCATTCTTTCATGTGCCACAACATAAACATAAATCATTCATCATAACCCAAAGAATAAAATGGGTCTCATAAACATCATCCCATCATAACATAATCCATATAAAACAAATGGATACCATTCCATCATAAGAAAAGTGAAACCATGTAAATCATAGAGACATTATACTTGAAAAATAAACATATGAAATAATGTAATCTTAGATGGAAAAATGGTTTTGATAAAACACTAGAAATGAATTCTTGAGGAAAATATCCTTTTTTCTTGAAAATCAATTTCTTTTCACATAACGTCATGAAATTTAAAAAGAAAGAGATTTTTTTGAAAATATTCATGAAATATTTTGTAGTAATATTCATGAAAATAAGTCATTATAAAACCATGAAAATACTTTCATGCTGTATAAGTTAAAAAAACATTCTTCTGGAACTTTTTCCAGAAAAGTCAAAAAGCACCTCGTAAAAAAAAGATTCCATCCATATGATGTGGTAAAAGTATAAAAGGGTAAAAATGACTTTGAACATACATGGAAGAAAAGTAAACATTTTATGAAAAAAATTTGATAAAATATGGAGATGGATATTAATCATAACCCCAGTAAATACTTACGAATAAACAATCTCAGATAAGAATGAGATGGGAATAATTGTCCCTTACATTAGGTCTGATATGCTTCGTACATATCCGAACCTCCTGTATAATGATTTAAATAATGTAATTTACTTATTAAAGAATCATATTAATTGTTATGATATCATATATGTTTCACTTATGACTTTATATTACCCATTCTTTTGTAAATTCTATGTTAAAGCAGTGTTTTCGGTAAAATCATTTCATTTATTGTATGTGTTTCGACTTGTTATTCTTGATATTTACAATTATATACTGATTTAAATAATTCCAAAATGTAATTAATGATTTATATATAATATATATTCATAATATACATTTAAATATATATATATATTATAGATCGATAAAAGGAATGAAATACATCGTTCATGGAGACGGTAGGTCGTACGTACACATGAACGTTGTTTTCGTTTCATTATTGATTTGAATAAAAACTAAATAGATGAAATACATATATATATACATAAACCCAGTAGCATTCATATATTTCATTATTATTAATTATATAAACTTTATGATCATTCATGAATGGTTAACATGGAGAATGAATCTCATCGCGTCGTGGAGACGGTAGTCCGTACGTATGCAGGAGCGAGGATATCGTTTCCATAATTATTGAATAGAATTGGAGTGGATGGTATAATATGTCCGAATCAGTATGATGTTATAATAACCATATATAGTTATGATTTACACCATTACACCCATCCTTGTAAGGTGTTGGTGGAAAAACAGATTTTACCACTGCGTGGAGACAATATTCCGTACGTACGCACGCGTGGTGATTTCGTTTTTTGTAGGATGGGTAGATGGTAAAATATGGTTGTTTAATACTTATAATAACATATAAGTATATGAGTTATACTGAAGTTATTACTTCATAATGAAACAACTAAATAAGAAGTGGAAGAAGAAATAATGTTGAAAGAATCGGTAACGGACATTACCTCTTCTTTGAAGCGCCTCTTTCAGACCTCCTCTTAGGGCACTAAAATTGGTCTTTGAAGAAGACCAGAACCTATAGGATGTTTCTATGGAAGTGGAGAAGAGAATTTTTCTGGGGTTGGCCGAGCATGATGGCTCAAAGTGGTGTGAGGAAGAGAGGGAGGAGGTGCCCTTTTATAAGGGAGGAGAGGGGCACCTTTGGAAATATAAGAAATATTAGTTTATATTATATCCCAACCCCACATAAATACTCCCAAATGACGGATATACCAAAATTAGATGATATAGGGTTGTAATATCATTAACCAATAATGTTTAGACATGTTAGGAATTTATTTTATACATTATCAACTTGATTTATCCTTATTTAATCATTTTAATTTTATATGTGGTAATAATATTCTATATTATAAATTATAACAAATAATTACTTATTTGTTTTAAATTGTCCATAATTAAAGACATTATAACATTTTGGACCATATAAATTTAAATTTATAATTTTTAAATATTTTTAGGATTTTTAATCAATTTTATAATATGTTATTTTTATAAAATAACAATAGTGTCAATTTTGACACTATTAATTTATTTGAATTTATATTATATACAGAATATATATTTGAACTAAAAGCATTAATAGATTCATAACAGGTCATATGTATCTAGAAAATTAGTGGATCACATTAAATAGTTCATATAATATTTATTTTTTATTTTTAAAACCATTTACTTGGTATATCTCTTAATAAAATAATTACTACAACATTTTTGTATAATTATTTAATATAAATATTTTTTCATAAAAATTAAAACTAAAATCCTATGATGTAGATAAATATATAAGCTTTCACAATAATACTTTTAATCTAATTTATCATCTTAAAATTACAATATTTAAATTGTTATATTTATTAAATTATGAAGGTGACAACTTTGGCATCATTAAAAAATAAAATAATATAACTGTCATAATCATCTTAATAAGGATCCAAATGGTCATCAATTCGGCCAATTGATGATTATGATTTATATATACACTACAAATAAGTTTTGTGCTGATTTTGTCGGATTTTTATATGTATTAATATTTCAATAAAAACTATATTATTGATTTTTCACTAAATAAATAATTTCTGCATCCCTATTATGTCAAAATTAATGATAATTATTTAATACCTAAAAATTTTAAATAAATTTATATGATGTAGATAAGTTCATTAGATTTCTAGAGACTATTCATGTTCGATGTTTCATGATGTGTATCACTAAATTAAAATTAATATACTTATAATATTTAAGAGAGTGACATGTTGTAACTTTCATTGGTTTTAATAACAATTAAGTTATTTTCATTGAAGAAAGTCCATTAAATTATTCTATTCGGATCCTTAGGTGCTATGGGTCATCTTATAGTCATCCAATTAGATTTTGGCAGGTTTTAGGTTCATTTTATAATCTTATATTTACCCTTAATTACCTGATTTACCTTTAACTATGGTAAATAAAATTTACCGTAGTTACTATTCATGAAGCCCAAAATTAATAAGTAGCTTATTAACATAATTTTGACCTACTGATTCCAAATATGGAATCCCTTTTTCCAAATTCAATACAAAAAATTTGCTGAAATTAAATTAAAATTAATCCCGTTGTCGAAAGAAAATGGGTTTTTGTTTAAAATATTGCAAAAGATTGAATTGATTTAACCTACAAATTCAAGGAAAAATCATTTCTAATGACATAAATTATATTAAATGGTAAAAATATATAATATTTGTACTTTAAAACCATTCAATTTTATAATTTAACCACATAAGTTATTACGATGAAAAAATTTGTTTTTAATTAAAATATAGCGTGTTTTCACTATTCATTAAAATATGAAAGTTATCAGAATAATATGAAAAATTTATCCAAGGTAAAATTTTATATCCTGATTCCAAATAATATTTTTATTTTGTAAAATTTATCTTATAAAAATGTCAAAATCTAGATTTAAATTTGGTGCATCATCAAAAGGCGGAAAAAATGCATTTTTTGAAAAATACGTATTTTACCTGAAAAAATTATTTTGTTCTTATACCATGTTCTAGAAAATGTGTAAGATGAATAATAATGTTTTATAATTCAAAATGTAGTTAATACTATTCATAACGGCTAGTTCATAATAATATTATAATAATATATCGTTGTTTAGTAACACCCGGTATTGCGTACAACACACGCTATCGAGGAAGGTCGCGATTGCGTTTAATGCAAGAAAAGTCAGGGTTGAGTGTCATGCAAGACCCTTTTGGTGTACCGTACAACACAAGACATTAATGAAATTAAAAAAAAAATATTTTTCATAAAATCTCAGGGTGTTACATTCTACCCCCCTTAAATTGAATTTCGCCCTCGAAATTCATTGGGGTTATAAATGGTTTACTACTAAAAAGTTTCATTAATAGTAACCCACATCGTAAAAAGCAATACTAAATATTAATTTAAAAAAAGAATGTTAGAAACATAACGGATACCCAAATAAATCATCACTGGGTTTCCACATAGGAGAACATAGGTGAATATATGGATATGGAGGAGAAATTTGACCTTCATGTTCTGATGGAGAGTGGTAGAGAACATGGCTATGAAAAAGCCCTCAATCACAAAGACATATATTTGTGATGATCTAAGGTACCATATGATTCATCATATATAAGGGCACTAGGGAAACATTTTTGGTTTTCAAGATCATTTCCCTAAAGTTGATGAAATTGGAATCAGAAGAAATACTTCCGTGATTTTGGTACAGTCTCACCGTTGTTCGTTCATTGGACAATTTCCACTTAATCTCTTAAAGAAATGAAGTGGAATTTGTCATTAGTGAAGTGTTAGTAGATCATGTGATAGAATGATGGGTCATTCCATCTGTCTCAAACAAAAGGTTGTAAAAGTTATCAAAAATACATAAGTCCATCTATAGTGAGATTAATCATATATGGTTCCTAAAATGGACTTATACTTCATATATCATACTGCTTAATATATTAAAACAAGTTTTTACTAAATAGGGACTTCCTACAGGCTAGTGGTAGGCGATAAATGGCAGTCACACTTCAGTTGTGGGTTCGATTCCCACAGCCTTGTCCGACACGATGGGATGTCGCCTATCCTGCAGGTTGTCCTTTTTCTAAAACTACATTATATAACATCCCATAAAAAATATCGAAAAAAACATCTATCCTTAAACAATACTAACTTATGTTCAATATAATCCATTCCAATCTTTAGGATTATCCATAATACTACAGTCCACTCTCATATTATAGTGAAAATGATTACCAGAGATTTCATATAACAAGCATGTTAATTCCAGCATTGATCCCCATATATCATAAGATATGTCTTGTTGGTCACATTCCAAACATTATAAGGCCTTAATCATGTATTCTCTTGAAAAATGAATACCCATTGAATCTTAGTGAAAACATGAATGCTGTCCAAATTTAACTCTTTCCACATACCAAAATCCAAAAATTCTATATTCTCAAACCATGATATAACATTCTCTTTAAATCAGTCATGAGCTCATTAATACTATAAAACATTTAATTTTATCCTTATCCATTCATTATGCGCATATCATCTACTTTCCAAAAATTTCTGAATAACCTTTCATGGTTACTGGTACCATTCATCATAAATTTCAAAACATAAGGAAAGACAAAATTGTAACAATCGTTATATGTCTCTTTATTCCATAGTACCATGAGATTACTTATACAATATTACACTTGATAAACATGTAATCATTCCACTACCTTCTTAATCCATTGACCGAGCTTCAACAATTCTTTCATATCACATATCATTTGTAGTCTCTTCATCATCATCAATACAAATACTACACATACGACCATACTGATTCTCTTCATGTGACTATTCACTTAGGGAATTGGTTTTCATAATGCTCGTACATTCCACATTTAAAACATTTAACCATTGTTGATGTCGTAGAAATACCATTATCCTCATCCCTGGTGTTAACTGAACCTTTTCCATTGCATTTACTGGCTTTGTGTCCTTCTTTTCCACACCCAAAGCATCTTCTAGTTCCTTTGAAACATTCTCCTAGATTCCTCTTCCCACATGATTTACATATGGGAAATTGAACTTTCTTTCCTCTATGATCATCATGAAACTCCGCCTCTCTCTTATTAGCCGAGTCAGGAAACTTACCAAATTTGAGTTTATTGATCATATTATGAGATTGCTGATTCGGCATAATAATGATGTTTGGACTTCCAAATCCCATTTCATTTGGTTTCTCATGAAGAATATCATTCCATTGTCCATCATATCCTCCATTATCGTGAATCATCTTGTTTCTAGCCATTCTCTAAAACCGAAAAACAATAGTGTGAGAGGCAAAAATCATAATAATGGGGGAGTAACTTCAATATCTATCATCTTAGGTTTAATATAATATTGTTAACATAATTCTAGGACTATAACCTATACTTATACTTAACCTTAGGTACATCCCTTGACATACCTTAGAAATATCTCTAGGGTTCTCACTAAAGTTCTCGCATCCTATTTTCCAAAAGTTTACTAAACATTTCCTCTGATACCAACTATAGAGACCCGAAACTTGACGTACATGGGCATTACATTACTTTTGTGGAATACTTAATAAATAACAAAAACAGAAACACAAGGACCATAATAGTTTAGTGTCTTTGGAAACATGGAATGCAATCTTCTAATCGTGGAGAAAGATCTTCATCTTCTCCCATAATGATCTTCCACTTAATTTTTCCTTACCTAAAACCTTTCTTTTGATCCTGGGGGAAAATATAACATAAAAAGGGTGAGCTCAAATTTTTAGTAATGGTACGCATGGATAAAATAAAACATACCATATACATTTGAACTTAAAAACATGAACATAATGTTTAAACATCAAAATCTTGAGCAACGACATAAAAACTGGAAGTACATAAGGAATAGATCATAATGGAACATAAACCATGATAAAATAGAATGGGAATAAAACATGTAATTGTGGCATCCATTAATCACATGTAATTATTTCCATAGTAGCCAAGGAATTGCTTCCAAGACTATCTTAGTGGAGAAAGTCCCTTTCTGAATCGAGTACACTTCTCATTCCAGTCCTGTAATACTGAACCAGATTAACATACCATTACAGCCATGTCTATATCTTGAGATATAAATCTTTACCCAATGCATTGGAGGGAGATATAGGTCCCACCGATCTCATAATGAAATCATTCATTCATGTGCCACAACATAAATAGAAATCATTCATCATAACCCAAAGAATAAAATGGTCTTATAAATATCATCCCGTCATAACATAATTCATATAAAACAAATGGATATCATTTCATCATAAGAAAAGTGAAACCATGTAAATCATAGAGACATTTTAATTGAAACATAAACATATGAAATAATGTCATCTTAGATGGAAAAATTGTTTTGATAAAACACTAGAAATGAATTCTTGAGGAAAATATCCTTTCTTCTTGAAAATAAATTTTTTTTTCAAAAAATGTCATGTAATTTTAAAAGAAATAGATTTTTTTTTTGAAAATAGTCATGAAATATTTTGGAGGAATCTTCATGAAAATAAGTAATTATAAAACCTTAAAAATCCTTTCATGCCGTATAAGTTAAAAAACATTCTTCTCGTACTTTTTCCAGAAAAGTCAAAAAGTACCTCGTAAAAGAAATATTCCTTCCATACGGTGTGGTAAAATTAGAAAAGGATAAAAATTACATTAAACATACATGGAAGAAAAGTAAATATTTTATGAAAACATTTTGAGAAAATATAGAGATGTATAATAATCATAACCCCAGTAAATACTTACGAATAAACAATCTCGGATAAGAATGAGATTGGAATAATTATCCCTTACCTTAGGTCCGATATGCTTCGTACGTATCTTAACCTCCTGTATAATGATTTAAATAATGTCATTGACTTATTAAAAAATCATATTCATTGTTATTATATCATATATGTTTCAGTTATGACTTTATATTACCCGTTCTTTTGTAAATTCTATGTTAAAGAAGCGTTTTGGGTAAAATCATTTCATTTATCGTATGTGTTTCGACTTGTTATTATTGATATTAATAAATATATCCTGATTTACATAATTCTAGAATTTAAAACATGATTTATATATAATATATATTCATCCTATACATATATATATTATAGATCGATAAAAGGAATGAAATACACCGTTTATGGAGACGGTAGGCCGTACGTATGCATGAACGTCGTTTTCGTTTCCTTATTGAATTGAATGAAACTAAATATGTGACATATATATATATATACATAAATCCAGTATAATTCATATATTTCATTATTATTCATTATATAAACTTTATGATCATTCATGTATGGTTAACATGGAGAATGAATCTCATCGCATCGTGGAGACGGTAGTCCGTACTTACGCACGAGCGATGATATCGTTCTCCTAATTATTGAATAAAATTGGAGTGGATGGTATAATATATCAGAATAATTATGTTGTTATAATAACCATATATAGTAAGTCTTTACACCATTATACCCATCCATGTAAGGTGTCGGTGGAAAAACAGATTTCACCACGGTGTGGAGACGGTATTCCGTACGTACGCACACATGGTGATTTCATTTTCCGTAGGATGGATAGATGGTGAAATAGGGTTGTTTCATACTTATAATAACATATCAGTATATGAGTTATACTGATGTTATTACTTAAAAATGAAACAACTAAATAAGAAGAAGTGGAGGAAGAAATAATGTTGAAAGAATCGGTAACGAACATTACCTCTTCTTTGAAGCGCCTCTTTGAGACCTCCTCTAAGGGCACTAAAACTGGTCTTTGAAGAAGACCAGAACCTATAAGATGTTTCTATGGAACTGGAGAAGAGAATTTGGTAGGGTTTGGCCAAGCATGAAGTCTCAAATTGGTGTGAGGAAGCGAGTGAAGAGGTGCCCTTTTATAAGGGGGGAGAGGGGCAATTCTGGAAATATAAGAAATATTAGTTTATATAAAATCTCATCCCCACATAAAAACTTCCAAAATGACTCATATCCGAAGATTAGATGAGATAGGGTTGTAATATCATCAACTAATAAAATTTATACCTGTTCGGAATTTATTATAAATATTATCAACTTGATTTATCCTTATTTAGTGAATTTAATTTTATATGTGGTAATAATATTCTAAATTTTAAATTATTACAAATAATTAATTATTTGTCATGAATTGTCTATAATTGGATAATTTATAACATGTTAGACCATATAAATTTAAATTTATAATTTTTAAATATTTTTGTGATTTTTAAACAATTATATAATATGTTATTTTTATAAAATAACAATAGTGTCAATTTTGACACTATTCATTTATTTGAATATAAATTATATACACAAGATATATTCGATCTAAAAGCATTAATATATTTATAAAAGGTTATATCTATCTACAAAATTAGTTTATAACATTAAATAGTTCATATAATATTTATTTTATTATTTTTAAAACCATTTATTTGGTTTATCTCTTAATAAAATAATTACTACACCATTTTTGTATAATTATTTAATATACGTATTTGTTGTATAAACACTAAAATTAAAATCCTATGATGAATATAAATCTATTACCTTTCACAATAATACTTTTAATCGAATTTATCATCTAAAATCACAATATTTAAAATGTTATATTTATTAAATTATGAAGGTGACAACTTTGGCATCATTTTAAATAAAATAATATAAGTTTCATAATCTTCATAATAAGGTTCTAAATGGCCCAAAATTCGGCCAATGGATGATTAAGGTTTATATATACACTACTAATAAATTTTTTGTAGATTTTAGAGCCATTTTATATGTATTAATATTTCAATAAAAATTATATTACTGATTTTTCACTAAATAAATAATTTTTTCACCCCTATTGTGTCAAAATTAATGATAATTATTTAATACCTAAAAATTATAAATAAATTTATATTATGTATATAATTTCATTAGAATTCTGGATACTATTCATGTTCGAAGTCTCATGAAGTTTATCACTAAATTAAAATTAATAGAATTATAATATTTAAGAGAGTGACATGTTGTCACTTTCTTTGGTTTAAATAATAATTAAGTTATCTTCATGGACAAAAGTCCACTAAATGATTCTAATCCGACCCTTAGGTGATATGGGTATACTTTTAGTCATCTAATAGGATTTTGGAAGTTTTAAGGTTAATTTTATAATCCTATATTTACCCTTAATTACCCGATTTACCTTTAACTATGGTAAATAAAATTTACTGTAGTTACTATTCATAAAGCTCAAAAATAAAAAGTAGCTTATTAACATAATTCGGACCTACTGATTCCAAATATGGAATACATTTTTCCAAATCCAATAAACAGAAGTTGCAGAAATTAAATTCAAATTAATCCTGTTGTCGAAAGAAAACGGGTTTTTGTTTAAAACGTTGCAAAAGATTGAATTGATTTAACATAGGAATTCAAGGTAAAATCAATGCTAATGACATACATTATATTAAATGGTAAAAATATATTCTATTTATAATTTAAAATTATTCAATATTATAATTTAACCACATATGTTATTACGATGAAAAAAGTATTTTTTAATTAAAATATAGCGTGTTTTTACTATTCATTAAAATATGAAAGTTATCAGAATAATATGAAAAATTTATCCAATGTAACATTTTATATCCTAATTCCAAATAATAATTTTATTTTGTAAAATTGAAATTATAAAAATGTAAAAAACTAGATTTAATGTTGGTTCGCCATCAAAAGGCGGCAAAACTGCATTTTATGAAAAATACTTATTTTACCCGAAAAATTTATTTTGTTATTATACCATGTTCTAGAAAATGTATAAGATGAATAGTAATGTTATAAAGGAATTTAGTTATTAATATTCATAACGGCTAGTTCATAATAATATTATAATAATATGTTGTTTTTTAGTAACACCCGGTATTGCGTAAAACACACACTATCGAAAAAGGCCGCGATTGCGTGTAATGCAAGCCAAGTCAGGGTTGCGTGTTGTGCAAGCTCCTTTTAGTGTAGCGTACAACACAAGACATTAATGAAATTAATAAGAATATTTTTCATAAAATATCAGGGTTTTAGACAAATAATTATTTATTTTATTTAAATTTATTTTACGTCAAAATTGATACATAATACCTATATAAGTTCAATGTAATTTATTGGAGTAATTTTATAATAATTTTAGATATATAAAAATTTTATTGAACTTTTCACCGTGTTTTACCCACCTCCTAGGAGAATTTAAAAATATACATAAAACATAATTTTACTGCTTCTGTGAGTGGAATTTCAAAAATCCGAGAGACACGGTTGATGTTAGTAAGTAAAATGTGGTTAAATGAGATGAAAATATTTTTTTGTGAATAGTAACTTTTTACTTTTATTTACCACGGTTAAAAGTACATAGGGTAATTAACGGTAAAAATGATATTATTATTACCCTAACACATGTACTAATTCTATAGGATAAGTGTAATTCGACCAAAAATAACCTTAGGAATAATATATGAACATTTAGGCCCACATGGATTAGATTATGACATTTATTATTAATTTATTTAAAGAAGGGTTAAAATAGTTAAAATCAAAGTTTAATAAGTAAATAATTTTTAATATAGGGTTATACTTAAGATATATTAATCTATAAATATCAATTATAAAGCTAAAACGATTTCATACATAATGGTAATTTATTTATAATTTTTAGACATTAAATAATTTAATTTATTTATGACACAATGATGAAGCAATAATATCTTATTAATGAAATATTGACATAATTGATGTTATAAATACCCAAATAAATGTAATTTGAGACTTTTTATGAATTACACTAATTTTCAAGATTTATATGACATGTTAGTATTGATTTAAATAATTGTTTTCGAACTAATCATTCTGTTATGATTTTTACATAAATCTTTTACTAAATAGTGTCAAAATTAACATAAAATAGTTTTTAAAACAAATATTATATTATTAATTGTTATTTTCTTCGTAAAAATCCATGTTCTTGCCAAATTAGATAGATAAGGTTATATATATATAATAATAAACAACTTGGGGTCGTTTGGCTTGTTATAGTATGTTTACTAACCTTATAGTGTAAGAACACAAAAAGACACTATAAAAGTAAAATTATCTAACATAAAGTTAAATCTAAATTATAAGCATAAAATATTAAATTAAACTTGTCCAAATTCTATTGGCTGAGAGGATTTCGACCCATCCCCACCATAACTTTAAAATAAATCAATTGTGAGCTATTTAAAACCGAATATGTCTTTATAATAAAATAATATATTTAGTTCTTCCAAAGGTGACCCTCTCCTCCCTTATAAAAGGGAACCTTCTCCCTCTCTTCCTCACACCACATTGAGCCTTCAAGCTCAGCCAACCCCTGACAATTACTCCTCTCCACTTCCCTAGAAACATCCTATAGGTCATGGTCTTCTTCAAAGACCAATTTTAGTGCCCTAAAAGGAGGTCTCAAATAAGCACTTCAAAGAAGTGGTAATGTCCGTTACCGATTCTTTCAACTTTATTTCTTCTTCCAAATATTCTTCTTTAGTTGTTTCATAATGAAGTAATAACATCATTATCACTCATATAATGATATGTTATTATATGTATGAAACAACACTATTTCACCATCTATCCATCCTACAGAAAACAAAATCACCACGCGTGCGTATGTACGGAATATCGTCTCCACGCTGTGGTGTAATCTATTTTCCACCACCACCTTACTTGGATGGGTATAATGGTTTGAAGAATGAATATATATGATTCTTTTGAAGTGATATTGAGTCTGAAATAGTATACATACCCTCAAATAAAATTCCACGATCATGGGAACGATATCATTGCTCGTGCGTACGTATGGAATACCGTCTCCACGATGTGATGCGACTCGTTCTACATGATATTCATTGCATAATGATTACATAAATGAATTGAGTGAATAAATATGATATATATTACACTAATACAATTCTGTAAATGAGGTATCTATAACCTAAAAATAATAATAAGAATTTATTTGACAAAACACGCATAAGAACAAAAAGAAATAAACACCCGAATAACAAGTAGCAATGAAATATTACTAATAATAGCTAAGAATATGACCATATATGATATCAGAACCATGATTATGATTCTGGAATATGTCAAGGACAATATTTAAATCATTATACAAGAGGTTCGAACACTTACGAAGAAAATCAGACCTAAGGTAAGGGAAATATCACAATCTCATTTTTATCCGAGATTGTGTATACTTTGGAATTTACTGGGGTGTATTTTATCATCCACATCCATTTTTCCTCAATATTTAATATTATTTACATCCATCTACAATTGCTTAAATCCAATTTAACCCTTCCGTGAGTTTTTAGTAAAATATATGAAAGGAATCTTTTGTCGTTTTTCGTACAAGGTACTTTTTGACTTTTCCGACAAATGTACGAGAAGAATGTTTTTTTAACATATACAGAATAAATGGATTTTTAAAAAATTATTTCCAAGAATCTTCCTTTACAAGTTTACATGTTTATTTTTAATCAACTTCTATTAGTTTATAATTGAATGACATGTTACGAAAGGAAATGTGTTTTTTGAATTAGAAAGGATATTTTCCTCGAGAATGGAGTTCAAGTGTTTTATCAAAGTTATTTTCCATCTAAGATAATAAAGGGTTCGGTTTCAATCCCTATTATTACATTGATTTGATTATGTTGTGATGGAATTATTTTTATGAATTCCTTTATCTTATATGAATTGTTTTGTGATGTCACGATGTTTAACAATCCCATTTTTATTACATGGGTTATGCTACGATGTATGGTTTATGATTTTGTGGCACACATAATAATGGTATCATTATGAGATTAGTGGGAACTATATCTCCCTCCAATGAATTGGGTAAAGATTTTATATCTCATGAGATATACTAGGCTGGAATGGCAGGTTAAACTGGTTCAGTGAAACATGACTAAAATGGGGAATGAACTCAGTTCAAAATGGTCATTGTCCACTAAGATAGTCTTGGAAATGTGTCTTCACAAATAAGAAATGATTCTCTTTGATTATGTGTGTATGAAACAAATATTCATGTTTTATGTTATGATTATTGTGATTACATTTCACTACCATGATTTATCCCATGTTATAAAATTATGATCTCTTTTTCCGGGTAAGATTTCCAAAATTTTATGTTCTTATGAATATGATGTGATTGATATTTCTTTTTTTTACACATACTGATTATTTGAGCTAACCATTTTTTATGTTTTCTTTCCCCAATTCGAGAAGATGTTTATTAAGTAAGATATGACAAATGGGACTATAGATATGATGAAATAAATGGGAGATAGTGTAGACGCTTTATGAACCAATTGTTTATGTTTCCCAGTTTCTAAATACACTTTACCTATACGGTATTTTCATGGTTTTGTTATATGTTGTAATAAGTGTACTTCAATTTTTAAGTACTAACAATTTTTGTAAAGTATGGTTCACTATAGTTGGTATCAGAGGAAAGGTATAGTCAACCTTTGGAAACTAGGATGTGAAAGCCTTAGTAAGAATCCTAAGGATAAGTCTAATCATAGAACACAATCTTAGTGTTTAAAAAATGGCAATGAATAACCTAGGATAAGACCTTAAGTGTGATATTTTATTCTTTATTATGTGGTTTTGCTATTATAATTAGTGTTGCTCACACTATTCTTATTGGTTGTAGTCAATGGCTGGAACATGAAGGAATCGTGTTAATGCGGAATTTGACGGGCAATGCAATGATTGTCCCCCTGAGCAACCAAACGTTATGGGAGCTGGAATGAAAAATCTTGTATCCATGATCACACAACTTTATCAAGCTATGAATCATGCAAGTCTTCCAAACAAGAATAATAAGGAGCATCAGTCTATTGACTCCTTCATGAGATAGCGTCCACCATCATTCAGTGGGTCTACTTATCCATTAGTTGCTAAACAATGGATCAGTACTACTGAAAAGATATTTTCAGTTCTTCAATGTTCTGAACAAGATAATGTCATATTAGTAGTGTATCTCTTGGAAGGTGATGCTGTTAAATGGTGGAATCATATCAAGAATATGAGGCCAAGAGATGAAATTGAGTCCTTGGAATGGGACGAGTTCAAGAACATATTTTTAAATAAGTATATCCCTCTTATTATCCGAACAAAGATGGAGAAGGAGTTTCTTGAATTAAAGCAAAAGGATGATGAATCTATTGGTACCTATGAAGAAAATTTTACAAGACTTGCAAGGTACGCTTCTGGTATTATTATCCAACCTGTGAGTAAGATCGATCGATTCTTTAGTGGCTTAAAACCAAGTCTTCGAAGGGCGTTAGCCATAAGGGACTTCAATAGCTACGAGGAAATCGTTTTATGTGCTCTCCAAGTTGACATGGAGATTGGAGTAACCCATTAGTCATATGGGTTTCATAAGAAGAGGAAAATTGAATTCAAAAGAAAATATAAAGAGCACAATGAAAAAAAGATGAGTTTTTCCTTATGCTCAAAGTGTGGAATGAAACATGGAGGGAGTTGTCTTAAAGGGATAGGTAAATGTTTCAAATGTGGAAAGGAAGGTCATCGGGCATTTGAATGATGCAACTATGGGAAGAAGATGTCTAGTTATGTGAACAATGAAAAGGATACACCGAGTGAACCTCCTACACTTCAATGTTACAAGTGCAAGGAAATGGGGCATTATGCCAGTCAATGCCCTAATCCAAGGGTTGTTGATGATGACCGAGATCAAAAAACACTTAAGGATAAATACAAAGGAAAATCAATGCAATTTCTATCAGTAATGTAGAGTACGATAATGAAGTGGTGAAAGGTACACTTACCATCCACTCTAAGGTAGAAAATGTTTTATTTTATTCTAGATCCACCCACTCCTTTATTTCTGATGAATTCTCTAAGGGTATCACCGCATTACCTCAACAATTAGATGTTGAGTTATCTGTGACAACCCCTAAGGGCAAAACTGTAATGCCCCGACCCCAGCTACCCAGAGTCGGTGCATTACTTCATAACATTGGCATGATCACAAAAGATCAAGTCTCGAAAGACCGATTAGTTTAGTAGCCTTGGAAACACTAGATACATTCGTAAACGTTACATTACATCATAAAGTGAAAAACTACAATAACAAAGTCTGCATAGTCCACACTCATATCCTCTTCTGACTATCCCTGCAGGTCATTCATAAAATAAATCTTCACATCCTGGAAAATATTAAAACATTGAAAGGGGTGAGCTCAGATGCTCAGTAAGGATAACAATATTGCGGAAGCTTTCATAAATAAACATAAACATTTAAGGCAATGTATAACTAAAACAAAAGCCTTATAAACTTGAACATCAACATAATATGGCAAAAGTAAAATGAGATAATGCCATTTACTTCTTCACATGGATATTCTAATGGTCGAATAATCACATGCAATATCAATAACCACTTTCATAATGAGGGAATGTATAATGCCGGACATTCTGAAACATTTTGTCAAGGCCTCGGCCAAGACGTCTAAAATGATTAAGGCCTCGGCCAAAACCATAAATCAAATTGGGAAAGGGCCTCGGCCAATTCCACGTCTAGTTGTATCATGAGACCTACCGATGCATCGAGGATCTATAGCGGGCTCCACCCGTCACTTATTAAGTCCAATACATTCCTCATATGAATAGGTTTAAACATATCATAAACCATAACATAATCGTATCACATAAAACATGCATAAAGGAAACATAACATTTCCACATTTCAATCACAAGATATCAATACAACACTTTGATATGATAAAAACGCTTTCAAAACCATTTTCAATACCAAAATAAAAGAAAGTTAAAACTTTGTATTTATTTTTCATTAAAAAAAATGATGGCTTGTAGAGGAAGCCGAAACTCAAATAATGGTCACGGCGGTGGAGAAGTCATTGTCGCCGCATAAGTACGGAAAGAAAAACATTCCCTTTTGTCGTTTAGAAAAATGCTTCGTATAAAAAGATTCCTTTTGAATAAACGTAAAAGTCAAAGGGGTTTATACACTGTATAAAAGAAATTTGTGTATAAAACAAAATATGCCTCAATGAAAGGAGATTGAGACGAAGACCTTAAAAAGATCATTTTTAAAATAAAATAGATATATTATGTGTATTCACTATAGGTACACATAAAGAAAGTAAAAATACAAAATAGGACATAATAACATCATGACATAATTTGAAAGTAGGAGATTAACCCAAAGAATGGAAATTGGGTTAATAAGTTCCTTTACCTCGTGTCTGACTTGACTCAACCGTTCTTTAACCTCCTCAAAATCGGGTAACTCTTTTTGATTTGAGCCAAAGGCTTCCTTGGGAAGAGTTCTTCCCAAAGTGAGGCTTATATGAGTAAGAGAGGGATGTTGGGAGAGTATTTGGGCAGTGGTTGGCCGAGCCAAATGGCTTGAAGGTATGAATAAGGTGGGAGTGGTGGGGGCCTTTTATAAGTGGAGAGGAGGGGCACTTTTGGAAAGATTGAAATGTTACGTTATTTCACAATGCTTTTCGGATTCTAAAGGTCCCACACTTATATAATTCTAGGCTAAGGTGATAAGGTTTCGAAATATCTTCATCCAATAGGCTTTGGACAAGTGTAAGCCTTGGATTTTTCATTATCTTCTCATTTTATTTAAATCGTTAAATAATGAGGTCATCGCCACATCATAATTATGTCATAAATAATTTAATTTATTTAATGTCTAAAAATTATAAAACAAATAATATGATGTCGGAAATCTTTTTATCTTTCTAATTAATATTTATAATCAAAATTTGGACTTGTGTAACCCTACATAAAAATTGTTTTAGTAAAACATTTTATGTTTGTGTCATTTTTTTACATTAACATTAAATAAAAGGTGTTTATGTCATTTTCTAACTAAAGTGGCTCCATGGGGTCCCCAAGTTGACCCATGGGTTTTCTTGGTCGGCCATGACTCATCCAATAGGAGTAGGACAAGTGTCAAGCTCATATCATATTATTAAAACATTGTTTTTACCTTAAACTACACTAATTACCTCTAATCGCGATTAAGAACTTAAAAGTTACTATTCACCAAAAATTATTTTAATCTCATTGAACCACATTTTACTTCTTAATGACAACCATGTATGTCGGATTTTTGAAAATCAAATCACAGAAGTGGTAATATTTTATTTAAACGAAAAAATCAGTTATTTAACAACCACTTAGTGGTTTCACTATTCATCAAAAATTGAAGTTTTTCAGAATAAGGCCAAAATTTCACCCTAGGATATAATTGATATTCCGAATTCAAAAATGATGTCTATTTTACAAAATTCCAAACATATATGTTGTATTAATTAATTTTATAATTAATTCCCGCTGTTACAACAAATAGCGTGTTTTTAAGAAACAATTTATATCAAAAGTTTGGCAACTGTTTATGTCCAATTTCAATGTTAAATTAATTCTAATGACCACCGTTGGATAAAATGGTAAAAATATATTCTAATTATACTTTAAAACCACTAAATAGTATAATTTATCATAATAAATTATTTTGATTAAAAAAGTTGTTTTAAGTATTTTTCACTATTCATAAAAAAATTGGAAGTTCTCAGAAAGATACAATAAATTCAACTTAGGATAATTTCGATATTACGAATACAAAAATGAAGTCCATTTTGATATATAAAATTTATATAATTTCAAAAAGTGGGTATTACTATTCATAACGGCTACTTTGATTAGTCGTGGTGTTTTAGAACTCGAAGTTGCGTATAATGCAAGCTATTGCATTTTTGAATGAGAAGCGTATCGTGGAAGCTCGGGGTGTTACATTCTCCCCTCCTTCAATAAATTGCGTCCTCGCAATTTGAAATTCTTCTTTGAAAATAAAAGGTTGAAAAGAGAAAATACCTTTGAGGAAAACCCACATCAGAAATAAGGCAAATAAAATTTAGCTTTAATAAGAGTGAAATGGAAATAAGAAAGTCACCACCAAATCATGATCTCGATAAGGAGAACATTGGTGGAAATTAGAGACATATAATTGGAGGAAAAACGTAAATATTTGTAGGGATTGATTGAGGTCATCAATCACAATCAACTGTCAAATTGAGGGCCTCAAAGCCTTCAATCTATGTTGATTTAAAATATCATCAGTTCAACAAAACATAAGTTATTAGGATAACACATTTTTTTTTGTTTTAATATCCCTTTACTAAAGTTTAAGAATTAATTTATTCATTGAATAAGAGATAGGTATATATATATATATATATTTATGCTTGACAATTAGAGTTTCAACCTTCAACTCATCTTTTACTCAAAAAGGTAATAGAAATCAAAAATATTATACTTATCCTAATTGTATAAGGTTCCAAATGTTAACACATACCATTTAGATTAGTAAAATTATTTTGTAATAACCAGGGACTTCCTGTAGGCTAGTGGTAGGAAATAAAGGCCTGTCGCACTATGATTGTGGGTTCGATTCCTACAGCTTTGTCCTACGCGACGGGTTATGCCCCACCCTGCAGGTTGTCCTTTTCCTAAAACAATAGTATTATAATATTTCAAAAATAATCTTCATAAATGTTTTAACCTTAAACAATACTATCCAAAGTTCATCTTAATCCATTCCAACCTTTATAGTTATCAAAAATACTTCTGTCCAACTCACAGTCCAGATTTTATGAGGAAGGTAAACATAATGAAGCTACTTTTTTTCTGCGTAACAACATGTGAACACCTTCATCATGTATTCTTTTAATACACTGCAACATACTGAATTTCCATAAATCCTTATTGATTACATTCATGATCCCTTATTTCTTATAGAAAACTAGATATACTCCTTCTATCCAAAAATGTATACAAATCATTAATCAGTCTCAAGGATGTTAAGAATATCCAATATAATTTATCCGAATCAATCATCTCTTATTCCAAAATCACTATCTCGGTATCAGAACCATATTATGGTTTATCTTTCTCTCAACCATATATTTTCCAAAAATTTAACCTATTATGGAGTCACTTTTCGTGGTTCCACACAATCTCAAGTCCTAGATAAAATAGTACTGCAGTACAATCCTTATATACTCCATAATTATCATAACCAGTACATCATTGATACAATACTGAAATTACAAAATTCTTTAATAACAACATAAGAACTCTAATCATTCCTCCTCATCTGTGGTAGTATCATAACTTGATTATTATCCAATAACATCATTTGGGGAATACTCTGACGATTTGGACATTGGTTTGCGTAGTGTCCCCAATCCTTGCAGAAGAAGCATTGTACATTTGAAACCATTTTCTTACCCTTGCAGTCACGCGCTTTGTGTCCTTTTTCTCTACACTTATAACAAACTCCCATTCCCTTTAGGCAAGTTCCATGATGTTTCTTCCCACAATTACCACATATTGGAAAATTCTTCTTTCCACTTATCCATTTATCCATCATTCTCTCTTCCATCCCTTTCGTCTCTTGCTTCATTTCAAAGCCATAGGACTCAGAGAATTCTTTACTTATCTTATTAACACATGATACTATTTCTTCATATGTTGAAAACAGATGGGATATTATTTCCCTTCTAAATGTTGGCTTAATACCGTGAAAGATATGATCCTTCTTACGCTTTGGATCATACGTATTGCTGGAGTTCACATTCCTTCCACTGGGCACCATTTCTATACAATGGCATAAAATAGGTTAGTTTATGAATCAAAATACATATTTCCATACTTGTAAAACACTTTACATAAATTGAACTATTTATGGATATAATCCATAATTATAAAAAGAAATGTTTTCTTTGAGGATGTATATACTCATAACCCTTCATAGTGGTTTGTAAATAAAATTAGAATTATCCTAAGCATATCCCCCGGGAGTGTCGTAACCAAGAGTGCAGCAAGGCCCTTTGTCGTGCACCCGTTCCCGTTCGAGTCTAGCTCAAAGCGGTGTTTTCGGGTTTTACCTCTAGGTACATCTGTGTCAGAGCCGCCTCAACCTGCTCGTATCCAGACAGGGATGTATTGCTTGGAAAACTCACAAAATCTCTTATAATAACAAAATTCTAGGAAACTCTTCTATACTAATCCTCAAAGTCTATCTTTGGGCTATGTGCTCTAATCAGAGTTTATCTAAATCTAGCTTCCAAGGTTAGAACTAAACTGCCTCTGATACCAACTGTAACGCCCCGACCCCAGCTACCCAGAGTCGGTGCATTACTTCGTAACATTGGCATGATCACAAAAGATCAAGTCTCGAAAGACCGATTAGTTTAGTAGCCTTGGAAACACTAGATACATTCGTAAACGTTACATTACATCATAAAGTGAAAAACTACAATAACAAAGTCTCCATAGTCCACACTCATATCCTCTTCTGACTATCCCTGCAGGTCATTCATAAAATACCTCTTCACATCCTGGAAAATATTAATACATTGAAAGGGGTGAGCTCAGATTCTCAGTAAGGATAACAATATTGCGGAAGCTTTCATAAATAAACATAAACATTTAAGGCAATGTATAACTAAAACAAAAGCCTTATAAACTTGAACATCAACATAATATGGCAAAAGTAAAATGAGATAATGCCATTTACTTCTTCACATGGATATTCTACTGGTCGAATAATCACATGCAATATCAATAACCACTTTCATAATGAGGGAATGTATAATGCCGGACATTCTGAAACATTTTGTCAAGGCCTCGGCCAAGACGTCTAAAATTATTAAGGCCTCGGCCAAAACCATAAATCAAATTGGGAAAGGGCCTCGGCCAATTCCACGTCTAGTTGTCTCATGAGACCTACCGATGCATCGAGGAGCTATTGCGGGCTCCACCCGTCACTTATTAAGTCCAATACATTCCTCATATGAATAGGTTTAAACATATCATAAACCATAACATAATCGTATCACATAAAACATGCATAAAGGAAACATAACATTTCCACATTTCAATCACAAGATATCAATACAACACTTTGATATGATAAAAACGCTTTCAAAACCATTTTCAAGACCAAAATAAAAGAATGTTAAAGCTTTGTATTTATTTTTCATTAAAAAAAATGATGGCTTGTAGAGGAAGCCGAAACTCAAATAATGGTCACGGCGGCAGAGAAGTCATTGTCGCCGCATAAGTACGGAAAGAAAAACATTCCCTTTTGTCGTTTAGAAAAATGCTTCGTATAAAAATATTCCTTTTGAATAAACGTAAAAGTCAAAGGGGTTTATACACCGTATAAAAGAAATTTGTGTATAAAACAAAATATGCCTCAATGAAAGGAGATTGAGACGAAGACCTTAAAAAGATCATTTTTAAAATAAAATAGATATATTATGTGTATTCACTATAGGTACACATAAAGAAAGTAAAAATACAAAATAGGACATAATAACATCATGACATAATTTGAAAGTAGGAGATTAACCCAAAGAATGGAAATTGGGTTAAGAAGTTCCCTTACCTCGTGTCTGACTTGACTCAACCGTTCTTTAACCTCCTCAAAATCGGGTAACTCTTTTTGATTTGAGCCAAAGGCTTCCTTGTGAAGAGTTCTGCCCAAAGTGAGGCTTATATGAGTAAGAGAGGGATGTTGGGAGAGTATTTGGGCAGAGGTTGGCCGAGCCAAATGGCTTGAAGGTATGAATAAGGTGGGAGTGGTGGGGGCCTTTTATAAGTGGAGAGGAGGGGCTGTTTTGGAAAGATTGAAATGTTACATTATTTCACAATGATTTTCGTATTCTAAAGGTCCCACACTTATATAATTCGAGGCTAAGGTGATAAGGTTTCGAAATATCTTCATCCAATAGGCTTTGGACAAGTGTAAGCCTTGGATTTTTCATTATCTTCTCATTTTATTTAAATCGTTAAATAATGAGGTCATCGCCACATCATAATTATGTCATAAATAATTTAATTTATTTAATGTCTAAAAATTATAAAACAAATACTATGATTTCTGAAATCTTTTTATCTTTCTAATGAATATTTATAATCAAAATTTGGACTTGTGTAACCCTACATAAAAATTGTTTTAGTAAAACATTTTATGTTTGTGTCGTTTTTTTACTTTAACATTAAATAAAAGGTGTTTATGTCATTTTCTAACTAAAGTGGCTCCATGGGGTCCCCAAGTTGACCCATGGGTTGTCTTGGTCGGCCATGACTCATCCAATAGGAGTAGGACAAGTTTCAAGCTCATATCATATTATTAAAACATTGTTTTTACCTTAAACTACACGAATTACCTCTAATCGCGATTAAGAACTTAAAAGTTACTATTCACCAAAAATTATTTTAATCTCATTGAACCACATTTTACTTCTTAATGACAACCATGTATGTCGGATTTTTGAAAATCAAATCACAGAAGTGGTAATATTTTATTTAAACGAAAAAATCAGTTATTTAACAACCACTTAGTGGTTTCACTATTCATCAAAAATTGAAGTTTTTCAGAATAAGGCCAAAATTTCACCCTAAGATATAATTGATATTCCGAATTCAAAAATGATGTCTATTTTACAAACTTCCAAACATATAAGTTGTATTAATTAATTTTATAATTAATTCCTGCAGTTACAACAAATAGCGTGTTTTTAAGAATCAATTTATATCAAAAGTTTGGCAACTGTTTATGTCCAATTTCAATGTTAAATTAATTCTAATGACCACCGTTGGATAAAATGGTAAAAATATATTCTAATTATACTTTAAAACCACTAAATAGTATAATTTATCATAATAAATTATTTTGATTAAAAAAGTTGTTTTAAATATTTTTCACTATTCATAAAAAAATTGGATGTTCTCAGAAAGTTACAATAAATTCAACTTAGGATAATTTCGATATTACGAATACAAAAATGAAGTCCATTTTGATATATAAAATTTATATAATTTCAAAAAGTGGGTATTACTATTCATAACGGCTACTTTGATTAGTCGTGGTGTTTTAGAACTCGAAGTTGCGTACAATGCAAGCTATTGCATTTTTGAATGAGAAGCGTATCGTGGAAGCTCGGGGTGTTACAAAAACAGTCACATCAAAAGTTTATAATTATTCTCTGATTGATGTTTGTGGAAAAGTTCTTCTTGAAAGTATTGTGATCCTCCCTATAGTGGAATTTGATGTGATTATTGGCATGGATGGGCTTTCTCTATATGGAGCTCATATCAATTTCCAAAGAAGGGAAGTCACATTTCATATTCTAGATCAATATTTTATCATCTATCGATGAAAGGATGAACATAAGCTTCCAGTGGAAATTTATTCCATCTTATGGGTCTTGATTCCACTAAATTAAGGCTATTTATCTAAATTGGTTGGTGAGAAACTCACGATTAATAATATGCCCACTGTACGAGAGTTTGATGATGTCTTTCCAAAACAATTGTCGGGTCTTCCACAAAATCGTGAAGTTGAGTTTTCAATAGAACTCATACCAGGTGCTTTACCTATTTAAAATACACCTTATAGAATGGCCCCAATTGAGTTGCATGAATTGAAGAAGAAACTCCAAGAGAATCCTGATAAGGGGTTCATACGCCCTAGTGCGTCACCTTGCGGAGAAACTGTTCTGTTTATTTAGAAGAAATATGGATCAATGAGAATCTGCATTCATTATCGAGAACATAACAAGATCACTATCAAGAAAAAATATCCCCTCCCGCACATTGATGACTTATTTGACCAACTACGCAGAGCTCAATACTTTTCCAAGATTGATCTTCGTTCAAGGTATCATCAATTAAGGGTCTAACGAGTGGATATACCAATGAAGGATTTCCGTACAAGGTATGGACACTATGAATTTATAGTGATTCCATTTCATCTTAATAATGCCCCTGGTATATTCATGGATCTGATGAATAGTGTCTTTAGAGACTATCTTGATCAGTTTGTGGTAGTTTTTATAGATGTTATTCTTGTATATTCATAGATCAAGGAAGAACATTAAGATCACTTGATAATTATATTGAAGACCCTGAGAAATGAGAAGCATTATTCCAAATTTACCAAGTGTGAATTTTGGCTTCAAAAAGTTTCATTTTTGGGTCACATAATCTCAAAAGAGGGGATATCTGTGGATCCAACAAAAATAGAGGTAATCGAAAGATGGTCAAGACCAAAAAAAGTAAATGAGATTCAAAGTTTTCATGGTTTGGCTTCATATTATCGATGTTTTGTGAAATATTATTAATGATTATCTAATCCACTCACCAGGTTGACTTAGAAAGGAGTAATGTTTGTTTGGATGGAGGAATGTGAAGAGAATTTCAATGAGTTGAAAAGAAGGTTATCCAGTGCACCTTTGCTCACACTGCCTTGTAGTGGAGAATGGTTTGTGATCTATAGTGATGAATCCATGAAGTTATTGGGGTGTGTTCTTATGAAAAATGATATGGTGATAGCTTATGCTTCACGATAGTAGAAAATACATGAGCAAAATTACCCAACTCCTGATTTGGAGTTAGCTGCGGTAATCATTGCATTAATGATTTGGAGGCATTATCATTATGGAAAAAGGTGTGACATTTATACTAATCATAAAAGTTTAAATTATATTTTCACACAAAAGGAGCTGAATATGCTTCAAAGAAGATGGTTGGAGCTGATTAAGGATTACTACTTCTCAATTAATTACCACCCTAGGAAACCAAACAAGGAGTAAGATGCATTAAGTCGATAAGACCATGCGAGTTTATCCATGATGAGGATCACAACAGATCCAATATTTATGGATTTACAAAGGATAGATGTTGGAATTATAATGAAAGTGGAAAAATCGTATCTTTATCAAATGAATGTTCAACCATATATACATGTTAAGATTAAAAAGGCGCAGAAAGAATATGTAGAGTTACAAAAGATGGTGAGAAATGTTCCTGAATTCAACATTGATTGTGATGGGATAATAAAGTTTAGGAATCGAGTTTGTGTTCCTCCCATCCCCGAATTAAAGAAGGATCTGCTGGATGAGGCTCATAGTTCTTCATTATCTATTCATCCTGGAATCACGAAGATGTATAGGAACCTGAAAGAGTACTTCTTGTGCGATGGAATGAAAAGGGATGTTGCTGAATATGTCTCTCGATGCTTGGTTTGTCAGCAAGTTAAAGCTGAGAGACAGTAGTCTAAGGGGATGTTACAACCATTACCCATACGCGAATGGAAATTCTAAAACATCACTATGGACTTTGTCATAGGTCTTCCTAAAACATCCAAAGGAAATAATGTTATCTGGGTCATAGATGATCATCTTACAATGTCTCCACACTTCATTGCTATGAGAGAGGATTTCTCTCTGGATCAGCTTGCCAGGATATATTTAAAGGAAGTGGTAAGATTGCATGGAGTACCACTTTCTATTATATCTGATCAGGATCTGAGGTTTAACTCAAAGTTCTAGTCAAGTCTTCAACATACTCTCGATACAGAGTTGAGTTTCAGCACTTCTTATCATCCTCAGACAAACGGTCAGTTTGAGAGGATAATTCAAACTCTAGAAGATATGTTGAGAGATTGCTCTATGGATTTCAAAGGTGGTTCAGATCAACACCTACCTTTGGTGGAATTTTATTATAATAATAGCTTTCACTCTAGTATATAGATGGCTCCTTATGAAGCTCTCTATGGAAAGAAATGCAGGACTGCAACTTGCTGGGATGAAGTTGGGGAAAGAAAGCTATGAGGACCCGATCTTAATGATTAGATGGCAGAAAAGGTCTGATCTATTAAACAACACATAAGAGCAGCTCAGAGTCGACAAAAAAGTTATGCCAACAACCGATGAAAATACATAGAGTTTGAAGTGGGTGATAAATTGTTCTGACGAATATATCCTTGGATGAGAGTAATGATATTTGGAAATTAGGGAAAGTTGAGCCCTAGGTATATCGGTCCTTTCAAAATACTGGATCGTGTTGGGAAGGTAGCTTACCGATTGGTGCTTCCACCAAATCTTTCTCTAGTTCACGATGTGTTCCATGTATCTCTCCTGAGAAAGTACATACCTGATCCTTCACATGTACTCAGCTCAGAAGTTGTACTACTGGAACAATATCTTTCTTATGAAGAACAACCGATATAGATTATTGATCATAGTGAAAAAGTCCTACAGAACAAGACCACTCACTTGGTTATTGTTTTATTGAAGAACCCCCAATTAGAAGAAGCTACATGGGATCTTGAGGATATGATGAGGGAGAGGTATCATGATCTGTTTTTTACAAGTGACGAATTTCGAGGGAGAAATTCATTTTAAGGGCGTAGAATGTAACACCCAAGGCTTTTATAAGAAATATTTTGTTTTTATTTTATATAAATCATCAAAGGAATCATTCACTACACACAACACTAGCTTGGCATTCTTTACACACAATCATGACCTTCCCTGATAGCTTGCGTCGTACGCAATACCGAGTTTCACTAATCAACGATATGCTATTAGAATATTATTAAAACTAGCTGTTATGAATAGAAATAACCACTTTTTGAAATTTTGTAAATTTTATTTTTTCAAAATGGACTTCGTTTTGGGATTCGGAATATCAAAATTAGCCTAGGGTGAAATTTTGGTATTTTTCTAGAAACATTCAATTTTTGATGAATAGTGAAAACACTAGGTTACAATTAAAAAAACTGACTTTTTATTTAAATATTTAAATATTTTATTTAAATTTTGTTTATGTTAAAATTGATACATAATACCTATATAAGTTCAATGTAATTAATTGGAGTAATTTTATAATAATTTTAGATATATAAAAATTTTATTGATCTTTTCACCGTCCTTTACCAACCTCCTCGGAGAATTTGCAAATATACATAAAACATAATTTTACCACTTATGTGAGTGGAATTTCAAAAATCCGAGACACATGGTTGATGTCATAATGTAAAATATGGTTCAATGAGATGAAAATAATTGTTTGTGAATAATAACTTTTTACTTTTATTTACCACGGTTAAATGTAAATAGGATAATGAAGGGTAAAAATGTTATTATTATTACCCTAACACATATCCTAATTCTACTTGATAAGTGTGATTAGACCAAAAAAAACCTTAGGAATAAAATATGACCATTTATGCCCACTTGGATTATATTACAACATTTATTATTATTTTATTTAAAGAAGGGTTAAAATATTTAAAATCAAAGTTTAATAAGTAAATAATTTTTAATATAGGGTTATACATAAGATATATACTAGACTATAAATATTCATTAGAAAGCTAAAAATATTTCCTACATAATGGTATTTTATTTGTAATTTTTAGACATTATATAATTTAAGGTATTTATGACACAATGATGATGTAATAATTATCTTATTAATGAAATATTGAAATAATTGATTTTTATAAATACCCGAATAAATGTAATTTGAGACTTTAATGATTTAAACTAATTTTAAAGGATAATATGACATGTTATTATTGATTTAATTAACTTTCTTCGAACTAATCATTCTGTTATGAGTTTTACAAAAATCAATTACTAAATAGTGTCAAAATTGACATAATATAGTTTTTAAAACAAATATTATATTATTAATTGTTATTTTATTTATAAAAATCTAATGTTCGGACAAATGAATTAGATAAGGTTATATATATTAATAATAAATAACCTGGGGTTCGTTTGGCTTGTTATAATATGTTTATTAACCATATAGTGTAAGAACACAAAAAGACAAGTAAAATTATCTAACATAAAGTTAAATCCAAATGATTAGGTTAAAAAATTAAAGTAAACTTGTCCAAAATATATTTTATGAGAGTATTTATACCCATCCCCACCTTAGCTTCGAAATAAATCAATTTGGAGCTATTTAAAACCGAATATGGCTTTATAATAAAATAATATTTTTAGTTCTTCCAAAGGTGCCCCTCTTCTCCCTTATAAAAGGGAACCTCCTCCCTCTCTTCCTCACACCACATTGAGTCTTCATGCTCGGCCAACCCCTGCCCATTTATTCTCTCCACTTCCCTAGAAACATCCTAGAGGTCCTGGTCTTCTTCAATGACCAAATTTAGTGCCCTAAAAGGAGGTCTCAAAGAAGCGCTTCAAAGAAGAGGTAATGTCTGTTACCGATTCTTTCAACTTTATTTCTTCTTCCAATTATTCTTCTTTAGTTGTTTAATTATGAATTAATTACATCAGTATCACTCATATAATTATATGTTATTATAAGTATTAAACAACCCAATTTCATCATCTATCCATCCTACGGAAAACGAAATCATCGCGCTTGCATACGTACGGAATACCGTCTTCACGCCATGGTGTAATCTATTTTCCACCATCACCTTACTTGGATGGGTATAATGGTGTAAAGAATGAATATATTTGATTATTATAAAGTGATATTTATTCTTAAATAGTATACATACACTCCAATAAATTTCCACGATCATGGGAACGATATCATCGCTCAAGCGTACGTACGGAATACCGTCTCCACGATGTGATGCGACTCATTCTACATGATTTTAATTGAATAATGATTAAATAAATGAATTTAGTTAATAAATATGATATATATTACACTAATTTTATTCTGTAAATGAGTTATCTATAACCTAAAAAGAAGAATAATAATTTATTCGACAAAACATGCATAAGAACAAAAAGTAATAAACACCTGAATAAAAAGTAGAAATGAAATATTACTAATAATAAGCTAAAAATATGACCATATATGATTAAATAATAATTAGTATGATTCTGGAATAATTCAATGACATTATTTAAATAATTATACAGGAGTTTCAGACAATTACGACGCAAATCTGACCTAAGGTAAGGGAAATATCACAATCTCATTTTTATCCGAGACTGTTTATACTTTGGAATTTATTGGGGTGTATTTTATCATCCACATCAATGTTTCCTCAACATGTAATATTATTTAAATCCACCTAAAATTTATTAAATCCAATTTTTCCATTCGGTGTGTTTTTAGTAAATGATATGAAATGAATCTTTTGTCATTTTTCGTACAAGGTACTTTTTGACTTTTATGAAAAAAGTACGAGAAGAATGTTTTTTTAACTTATATGGCATAAATGGAATTTTAAAACATTATTTACAAGAAGCTTCCTTTAAAATTTTTCAAGTTTATTTTTAATCAACTTCTTTTGGTTTATAATTTTATGAAATTTTAAGAAAGGAAATGCGTTTTTGAAGTAGGAATGATATTTTCCTCAAGAATGGAGTTCAAGTGTTTTATCAAAATTATTTTCCATATAAGATTATAAAGGGTTCTGTTTCTATCCCTATTATTGAATTGATTTGATTATGTTGTGATGGAATTATTTTGATGAATTCCTTTATCTTTTATTAATTGTTTTATGAGGTCACGATGTTTAAGAATCCCAATTTTATTACATGGGTTATGCTATGATGTATGGTTTATGATTTTGTGGAAAACATAAGAATGGTATCGTTATGAGATGGGTGGGACCAATATGTCCCTCCAATGCATTGGGTAATGATTTTATATCTCATGAGATAGACATGGCTGGAACGGAAGGTTAAACCGGTTCAGTGAAACAGGACTGAAACGAGGAATGAACTCGGTTCAGAAATGGACGTTATCCACTACGATAGTCTTGGAAAATGAGTAATGACTAATAAGAAATGATTCTCTATGATTATGTATGTATGACACAAAGCTTAATGTTTTAAGTTATGATTATTGTGATTACATTTTACTACCATGATTTATCCCATGTTATGAAATTATAATCTCTTTTGCAGGGTAAGATTTCAAAAATGTTATGTTCTTATGAATAAGATGTGATTGATATTTATTTTGTTTACCCTTACTGAGGATTTGAGCTCACCCTTTTGTATGTTTTCATTGCCCAGCTCAGGAATAAGGTTATTAAATAAGATATGCCAAAAGGGACTATAGATATGATGAAATAAATTGGAGACAATGTAGATGCTTTATGAACCATTTGTTTATGTTTCCCAGTTTCTAAAGACAATATACATATACCGTACTATCATGGTTTTGTTATATGTTTTAATAAGTGTACTTAAATTTTGAATTACTAACAATGTATGTAAAGTATGGGTCGCTATACTTATTATCTCCATCAATATTTAATTAAATAATTATAGTTACTAGTATATAGATCTAAATATGTGTTCACTATTAGAACTATGTTGGTGTTTAGAAACAATGTTTATGATTTAGGTACTATAGTTAAAAATAATTTTAGATTTTTTTCATAAGGATATAGTTAATAAGGTGGTATTGACTATGAGGAAACCTTTTCACCAATATCTAGACAAGAAGCAAGCAGAATGATGTTTACTTATACAACACAATTGGATTTCAAAATATTTCAAATGGATATTAAGAGTACATTTATAATGGATATATAGTTGATTATTTTTCTTACATCACCCAGGTTTTCAAAATCTATATTTTCCAAATAATATTTTCAAAATGGAAAAATATTTACACAATTTAAAATAAGAACTAGAGCATATTAGGATAGGCTTAAGCCATTTTTTATTTCTACTGTTTTTACTAAATTTTTCTTCCATCCTACTATGTTTATAAAACTATTTTCGAACGATATATTAGTGGATCCAATTTATTTTGATCATATAATTCATTGATCTTATATAAGTTATTTTTTCAATAATTTCACAAAATTAATTCAAAATTATTTTAAAATTATTTTAATCGGTGAGTTAAAATTATTTCATGGTTTTCAAATATTTCAAACTAATGATCGAATTATTAAATATAAATTTCTTGAAATTAAATACATTTTAATGATTTCTTGTTTACATTACACAAAAATTAGTAATACTCCAATAAGCATAACCAATAAGTAGGATCTTGAAGAATTTGGGGAATCGGTGGATCACAAAAATTATAGAGATATGATTGGAATCTTTCTATATTTCTCTATTAGTTGACCTGATATTATTTTTTGGGTATATATGTATGTGTACATTCAATAAAATTAAAAAGATTCACATTTACTTGTTGTCAAAATAATTATAAAATACCTTAAATATATAACCAATTGTGAATTGTTTTATCAGTGAGACAATTAGTTGATTTTTTGAGTTTTTCAGATGTGGGTTTTTTTGGTTGTTTGTTTGATAAATAAAACATTTGGAACATGTCACATTTTGGTTAAGTTCCTAATTTCTTGTTTTAGTAAAGAGAAAGAAAATTTAATACATTTTCTACTCATGAGTATGATTATAAATTTTTAGAATGTTGTTGTGATAAAATTATGTCGATGAAACACACTTTTATAGACTATAGATATAAATTTAAACATGTCCCTATATATTTGGACAACTAAAAAGATTTATATATATATAAAAATATATTATATCTTGAAATAAAAATTTTTAATATAAGACATAAATCTTTTTGAGATAATTTTAAACTGGGTTATATAACTACATAGTTCATTTGAACTTAAAATATGTTAGCTGATATATTCCCAAATCCATTTATTTCTGAGATACTATGTCATATCAAGCATGGAATTGGTATGATAAAAATTTGTTTTCCCTCTATATATCGTGTTCCCTTCCATATTCTCTTTGAAATATCCACTATTGGGAAATCCACCATTGGATATCCATCATTGGGTGATCAATAATTGTAGATCCACTGTTGTTTGATCGATCATTGAAGATCCATAGTTGAAAATTCACTATTAGAATATTTCAAATAATCAACTATCAGTTCTATTATCATTAATTATGTTTTTAATTGAACTTTTAATCTATATTTTTTATAATATATATTAATATATATAAAAATTTTAAATCCCAAAATGATAAAAAATGACTTAAAATATGATTTTGAGAACCATATAACATGGGCGTTCTTTTGAACCATTCATCTTATATTATCTCTCGACATTCAACCCTCATAAGTTTCCTATATCCCTTTAATTTAGAGAAATTGTGAGAGTTAATCATGCTACTATCACTTCTCCCAATGAATAATGTCCATCTAAAAATTCAAGAGGAGAAATAGGTTGCGATGCATTGTAAGTTGAACTAAAGAACCTGCTATTTTCATCCTGAGTCATCATTGTAATAAAAGAAATAAATGTTGATGTGTTGATCTCATGAAATAATTTGTATCTAATGATGATCCCAGACTATGTATGTATTGAATGGTTATCAAGTAATTATTGACAATTTGATCCATGGATGCTTCACCAATTCAATAAATTTGCAGAGAATGTTTTTTAGAGTAAAATGATGTCTTGAAATTTCATTTTTATAACCATGTCATATCCATTTATTTAAATAAATGTGAAAATGATCTACATGTTGCTCATAAGAGTATTTTTAATGAATATCAATGCTCTATTAGATGTGATTGTGAACATTTCATTTATGGGTAATCACTACTTGAAATAACTATAAATGACACATTGATAACATATGCAGCTACAAAACATGATGGAGATTATACCTTTATGATAAAGTTCATTAAGAACAATATTTTTCTCAATAAGGGTGACTTTAGCACAATGAGGTATCATGATGATTTTATTCATTTTTATTATAAAAATATGAGACAAAATAAAATGACATAAATATTTAATGCTATATGTGATGGTGATAAGCACGACCTCATCAAGGATAAATTCTATGATCTATAATATGTTTATCTCTAATGTGTTAAAATCCAAATGATTATTGGGTGATGTCAAAGAATTAATTTTCATGTGTTTTGGTATTTGTATGAGATAAGTTTTTTATATGAAGATGAAGGTAAATTTGAACCCATGGGTGAATAATTGTGTGGTTGAGAATGATAAAATTTATGAGAATTTTATTCATGTGGTCCTCCCTACTAGAAATAAAGATACAGTTGATCCTGGATTGGTTTGAGAAGATGTTGTAGGTTATTAAATATAATAGGAAGCTAAGTGAGATGATCATAAATCTTGTGAGGAAGAGTTAGTAGAAATGTCTATTGAGGAAGTTCGTGAATTGATGTTGCCAAGAGCCCCATTACTATCTATGGAGGTGTTTTCCCTACTACCTACCATACTGATAGAGAAATTACTCTTAATGAAGGATAAGAGGAAGAGACTATGCACCCCAGATAAGAAAAACCTAACTTTCTATAGAGAGATAAAGAGATGTAGTTGAATTATTGATGGACATGTTGGAACTGATGGTATTGGTGGATGTGAAGTAGTAGAGAGAGATCATTCACATCACTCAAACCGAGAATTTCATTTATATAGGTTTATTGATAAGGATATAACCACTTCTTCTTATCATTTTTTAGTAATATAGGAAACTACAGAGGGAGATTAATCATTTTCCACTGAAGGATATGTTTTTATAAAACAAAGTGACATACTGGTTTCTTTTGGACTTTAGAATGTTGATATTCATTCTTTTATATCTAAAGAGAGATCACATGCCAAGAGGATGAAGTGCCCAAGAGCTTATCATATTAGAATTAAAAATTCTCAGTCCTCAATCACTATATCTAATAGATCAGTTCATAGGAATGAACTAGTTGTTTCAAACACAACTAATGATAAAGCATCATTCAAATGGGAGCCATATCATGGTTCTAAACTATTGAAAATTACTTATGCTAGTTATGGTGGTGAAAGTAAATGTAATAATGAAGATGATGATCTTGGTAGTATATATGAACGTGGTTCACATTCCATCCAATTTTTTAAAATATTTATCATGGTATCTAATATTTAGATGATTTATAGTTGGTAACATATACTATTGATGTTCCTTCTGTTGAAAATGATCATGGTGAAACTACTCAATCGACCATATGGATGATCAATTCTCTAGTTCCTGAAAATTATGTACCATTAGGGTAAGTTTCAAAAATTGAATTAGGTTATGCTTCAAAATAAGACATGTAAGTTTCCCGAGTAAACATATTTTTAGTTATTTAGGGGTTTCATTGACATGAACCTCCTAGGGAGATCCAGATAGGTGAAATTGATACTATATGGATAATTGAGTTAGTGATTTTTTACATTCCTCCAAATATGATCATTAATATGGAAGAATTAGATTTTGAGAATATGTGGTTATAAATTGATATTGTAGATGTTTTATCAATCATTGAAGAGAAGAGAGGGAGGTTCTCTACATGCCAGGAATCCCTTCCATAGAGGATGGATACCTAACATACAACTGGGATTCTACTTCTACATATACAAATTCAACATTATTTGATGCGAAGATGTTTAGAGTTTTTATATGGGAGGAGATCCATGCGTTCTTGTGTGATCTTATAAACTCTCATTAGGAAGAGCATCAACTAATAAAGGCCCATATTGATCACATATATAAACTTGTTAGAGAGTATCTAAATGATGCTCAATGTGATAGAGAGACTATCATAAAGACCATAAAATAAAACATTGATATAATTTATTCAATGAATGAGCTCAATTCATTGTTTAAATTTCTTATTGGGAAAATAATGATGCCTCCTGTGACTTGGGAATTCAAAGAGGAAGAGAACCAACTCAATGTTTGGACTCCACTTCTCTAACATTTTATGAAATAGAGGTAGAATTTCTTCACATCTATAAAGAGATGTGAGAATATAATTATGGACTTTTTCAACATGAAGAAGTTGTTTTTGTAAGTTTTTGGAACTGTAGTGTTTTAACATAATGAAATTCTCATGTATTCCCTTACTTCTGAACCTTCTTCATCTCCACTCCCACCATAGTTTCTATCATTTAACATGAATCCAAATGAATATGTTTGGAATATAAGTCTAGTATAGATTTTGGAACTTACTACCTCTACCTCTACACCACTATCTTCAACCTCTCTACCTCATGTGTCCAGAAAAGTGATTAATTAATGGACCAATTAATAACATCAAGTTGAGAGTAGTTCAGATTTAGATTAGAATTTGATAGGGGCTGGATTTACCTTAGTTTTTCTTTTTCTAATACATTCCCTGATTTTTCACTATATTGATTAATCTATTTTATTCATTTTTTCTATGTTTTCAAATCTTCCCCTTATTTATTTGTCATTTTTATAATCTGAAAAGGGGAATAAATCAAGAATAGAATTTAAATTTAAGGTATTTTCATCTAAATTTATTATTCATTTATATTTTAATATCAGTTTAGTTTAAAAGTATGATTAAATAAATCCATCACATTACTAATTATGTTTTTAAGAAGAATATTTTTTCATCCCTTTTTATCCCTTTTTATCTTTCATATACATGTATTTTAACTGTTATTATTTTATATAAAAAAGGTTAGATTATTCAAACATCCTTATTATAATGATCATAAATAACCTTTTTTTCATTTATGATATGATTAGTGTTTTAAGCTAATACAATAAATTTGATGAAAATCATGACTAAGTACAGATCAACAATTATTTCATCATATCTATTGGTATTACTACTAATTTTACATTAGTTCACACATATCAACTGGTGGACTATATATACCACAGAGACATAAAAAAATTATACATTGTGCTACCATTAGTTCAGTATATCTAACACTAATAGATATTTCCCAGAAATACCATCCACTGATATATCTACCATCACACACTATCGCTAATCGTTCTACCACTGGACTATCCTACAACCAGCATATTCTACCACTGATCAAATCAATAGGTAAAGGCTTCTACCTTCAGATAAGACATGATGCCGTTAAATACATCAAACATTAGTTTAGATGATCTAACATCTGAGTTAATATAGCAATAGTGTTGATGTTATTTCATAACTAATCTATCACTAGCGACATATACTATTAGTTAAATACATCTACCAATAGTATGTTCTACCATTGTTTTGATCTACTGCTTAGAATGATATGCATCCACCCTTCAACCTTTCTTATCATGTTATTATTTCTAATATTTAATTCCTCGATTAGTTAGTTAAATGAATTTAATGATTTCAGTCACTCATGGATTTAATAGTCATTAATCCTAATCCACTCCATAGATAAATTGATGAAAAGGATAAACTTTTACAAATTTAGTGATCAGTATGAAGATCTAGTATATTTTAATTATTATTCATTAACAGATAATTGATCATGGAGAGTTATAAATTAAGAAGAATACACATGTGTGTGTGTGGTGGATTGTGGGGTGTATTTTTTGGTGGAAGTGCAGAGAATAAAAATGAATGTGAACCATCATATGCTAGATCAAACAAAAATCCAAACAGACATTCATAAAATGTTCAGTGGAAAACTATAGATAGAAAATAGATGTATTTTTCTAGATTCTAAAATACATTATCATCCTACATGTTTTGATGAAACTGTTCAAGATCCTCACTAAATGAATATGAGGACCTTTGGACAAATGACTCTATTATAATAGAGAAGCATCATATTTTATCATCTTAACTAATTTTCACTTTATATTTATTCCTTTATTTTGATAAGTGTGTTGTATTTCTCTGTTTATCTTGACAAATGAACATATATTCTTAAACTGAAGTGTTCATGACAAAATCATTTAGTTATCCTCATTTTTATATTCTTGAAAACTCTAGAATAGGTCACGTGTTATTTTTATCTTATTTATCTCTCACTTATAACTTTGAAAGTGGAATTGATCATGGAAATCTTATGTGTTGTTGTTTTTAAATCCCAGAAAAAATTATGGATCAATTTTATTGTTAAAAAATCCTTTTAGATTTTTCATATTGAGAATTCAATGTGATTAAGTCTGAGGTTGATACAAAAACCCTACTTTGAATTCCGCTATTTGTTTTATAAATTCTTATTAGTTTGGTTTTTTATATTTCATTAGTTCAAAACTACATGACATTAAAACTTTTATCAAAACTTTTACATTATTAGTTACATTATGTTTTATTTGTATAATAAATTTCATTATGTTAATATTAAATGATAATATATCTATAAGATATTTTATTCGAGAATTAATCATTCTTTTGAGAATTAGTTTATTGATAAAATTTATATATTTCCAATATTTTTATCAGTGTATGTTTTATCTAATTTGAGGAATTATTTCTAAAAAAATCAATAGAAATTTTTATTCGGAAATAATTTCACCCCCTGTTGAGTTAATCACCCTAAACAACACTTTTTTCATCATAAACATTCCATTTATAATGATTTTTCCATATAATTTATTGGCCAATGTGTATCCCATATAATATGTTGAGTCATATACATTGAAAATAACATATATATATAATGGTGATTGAGAATCCAATGATTATATTGACATGGATATCACCCATTATTATGATCTTCCTCAAAATTGTATTACCCATAATAGTTTCACAAAATTCATAAACATGATAGTTCAGAAAAAAAATGATGTAGAGTGAAGCAATATAATATTGAAATTTCAACCACCCATTTCAAGCGTTTCCAATATGTGCGATGAAAATTATCTTCTTCAAAATTACAAAAGAAAATAGAATCTTATCATGTTATTATTACATTTGTAACATCATTTTTTGGTTTTTGGTCACTACCTTGGCCCCAATATTATATTATCTTTATATGGTAAATCTTCAAGTGTCCCTATATGCGACAATGGTATGATTTTTATTTTAGCCTCATACCATGTGTGGATCTTACATTGCAGTTAGACTGTCCTCTAATTTATGATCCTCAACCACCACCTTAGTTTTTTCCATGCTCATCAAATATGAGGGCTTTTGTTTGGTTATAAATTGTTCCTTTGCTTCATTAATTCTTATTTAATACTTCTTCCTTTATAATCGTTAAGATAATTTTCTCCTACGGAATGAGTTATTGGGGAGAATACCTCTATAACCAAACTATATATTAGTGCACGTAGTATGTTGTTTCTTAATCATAATAATTCAGAAGCATAATTCCCTCATATTATTGATTTGATGGGATTTATAACCCTTTTGTGTGTTCTCATATGGATATTTAACCTTTTAGTTGATGATTTACCAAATTCATTAATAGAGGGGTCTTTTTTTAATGTATTTAATGTGGTACATATTCTCTGACTAAGGAAGAATTCATATTCTCTAGTCACTTAATTAGTATGGTAAAGGTTTTGATTAATCCTTTGGGTAATTCAACAGATCATGTTCTTTTTTATCTTCTTCCAGTAAAAATATTTAGGGGAATCAAGATTTAAATACTTATTCCCAATGAGATTAAACATATTTTAGATTAATCAAATCTTCCATGGGGTACTTCCAAATATTGAGGATTAACGAATTTAATATGATCATACATATCAAGGATGGTCCTGAAATTAAAAATCAATTCAGTAAAAAATTTCGATTAATATGGGAAAAAAAAGAGTTTATTCATGTTTAGAATAGTTGAAAATAGTTTATTTGTCTCCTAGTTCAACCAAAATGGACACTGATTGATCATGATAAGACCAAAAAATTAACAATTTTTTAGATTGACCAATGAAATCAATAATATGACATGATGGGAAATTTCAGAAATGTCTCTTAAAATATTTTTGGTTCTGGAATAGTTTTGTGTTATATGGAATGGGTTCATTATAACACCTCATGTAGATTTAAACTATTAACACCTTTATAAATCTCATTTTAGCTCCAATTTAAATATCATTTAAGATGTTGGAACATTCTCTACATGAGCATTCAAAATATATCATTAAAGAATGAATTTTTGAATCTTGAATATTCTGTCAATTGAAATGTATTCACTTTTCTTTTCCATTATGATTTCAACATATCTAATATCACTTTCTTTATTCATTTATCACATAGAATGGTGATAGAGGAATAAAAGGATGAATAAAATTAAGGCATTGTCTCTTAATAATGAACATGTATAAAACCCCTCTCTCTCTACACCTCCCTACCACTATGTGAAAATTTACCACCTCTCATGAGTATACAAATATCTCTCCCACATAGATGATGGTGGATGGATCTCACGGAACTATTGAAAGAAAATTTTTTGGAGGATTAGAAATTTTGAATAACTCCAAACTAAACCCAACAAAATATACTTACATTGGACTTATCAAATGGAATTCAATAAAAAATTTCATATACATAAATCATACAAGGGAGAAATCAACGGGTTAGAGGAGTATATACACTAGCCATTGAAAAATATACAACATGGTATCTTGATGAATCCGTGATAATTTTCTTCATGTGGTTGATTATAATATGATAAATCATATTTATGTTGTTTTTTGGAAACCAATTTTTAAATAATAATAAAAGTATAGTATATTGTGAATCATGTTTTCAATAACAATTAATATAATAAAATCATATAAACAATCACATAATAGTATTACATGAAATACCATTTTATTTATATTATATGAAAAATATGGAATATAATGGTATACAATCATTAATAATAAATAATTAGGTATGTTTAAAATGATTGTGTATAAATAACTGAGGACGATATCATCCTTTTCATTCATACCAAGCTTTTAAACCATATCACACACATATATCAATTTATTATAGGTATTTTAAGTTTATTTAGCTCATTGAGAGACTCAAAATGAAAACTAATAATTGATGTGTTGAAAAATAAACAATCAATGTTATGAAAAAATATTTTTTTCCTATGTAATTGAAATGGAATATGTTTTCCATCATTTATAGAGTCTCTAAGTCAATGATCATGTTGTGGTTTTCTTGGAAATTAAGAATTTACTAAAATTTGATGCATGCCATAGATATATTACAAATTTTCATGGTTTGGAAATATAATATTTAATATTTTTACATTGTATAAAAAAATTTCAATACTAGAAAATATAAAACACATTAAAAAAATTAAATAACTATTATCTCAGATACCAAAGAAGAAAAAATTTTAAGTAAATAAAAACAATTTTGGATGAATGTATTGAAAATTTAAAAAAATTAAAAATCTTATAAACCATAAATAGATGATGATAATTACGATAAAAAAATTATTAAAATTAATTAAACATATACTACAAAAATAAATTAAATTAAATCTGTGAGAGTAATTCGTAATAGAGTTTCATTAAGGGTTTATTATAAGGAAAAAAAGAAACTGAGATTTCATGTATAATGGAGAGATGAAAGGGTGAAAAATATTATCTCATCTAATCCATATGACACTAAATTTTCCATATATTTTCAATAAGAGTTGGTTTTTATTTGATGATAGAATATCTCCCTATCAAAATGATCAATATTGTTTTTATTGGGACACTAGAAATTTCAACCAAGAATATATCTGATTGTGTGATCAGTTTTGTAATTGACATAAATGAGCATTGTAAAAAGTCCATTATATAATATTTTAAGGGTGTTTCCATGAAATTATACAAGCAACCCATGTCATATGCATGATGTGAAATTTTCAGAAGTTGCATATATTTTCTTCTATACACTAAACTCATCATGGTGACTGTAATCCTTCAATACCCATAATTCTATCAAGAATTTTTTCCTCTCCTCCATGAAATTTCCTTTTTCCTAAACTATAGGTCCAATTCATCATATGAACATTAATACCAATATACCATGATATTCAACAATTTCCATTTTTCCCCTATATCTAGGCATTGATACAAGGATCACGACAACTTCTTCATTTATATGCTCTCACTATATCCATTTCTTATCCAGTGAAAGGTTCCTTGGATCAAAAAATGGAATGAAAACATGTATTTCCACATAAGTAATCATAAATTCATTATATTACCAATACATTATTGATGAATAATTGTTACTATTTGGTCAAATTATTAAAATTTTAGCAATTCCAATGAAATGATATGTTACACAAAAAAATCATTAAGTACACATTACTATTATATCTGTTGGGATGAAATTATTTTATTATTAATACAATTTGATAAATTGTTTTAATTAATAAATTTCTATACACATAAATTATTACATAATCTCATATAGTCACTGCTAAACCCACTTGAGATTGATACTAAATTTTTTAGTTATTTTATACAGAAAAATATTGAGGCAGTAGAACCTCATTTAATTAAAATAAAGGAATACATAATTATTTTATTATTTAATATATATGTAACTCTACTTGACTTCTTATGGTTGATCTTGTGACTTCATAAGGCTTCCCCTAAGACAATGTACAAAAAATGAAAATGAAGAATCTATTTAGTCAACTAGGTCAAATACCATGGGGTGAATCTGGGTAGTATAGAATAAAATCACTAATACTTTTGGTATTGTTTCATCCTTAAACAAAACAAATATATCTCTTTCTCTAATATCAATGTATTAATTGAAATAAAACCATGGAAATGGCACATCGATTTCACTAGGTTCACCCTCACTGGGAAACATCTAAAGAGCATACGACGATGATGTGCCGATGTACCAAATCCACTAAAGCACACTTCCAATTTCAAGGTTTAGGATATATTAATTATATACATAAGATCACTAACTTTACAATGTTTAGGGTCTTCTCACGACATTCATAAGGGACTCTCCTCATGTATCTTCCTCTGTATCACTAATGAATGGAAAAATCACCGTCATCATCTTCCTTCGCTCACTGCTCATGGAACAGATCTACACAGATTTTTGGACTTGTAGGTCCCTTAATTTTCTTGAAATCATGAATCATCAATTATAGGTAGATGTTATGTTGATGTCTCCTTTTCACCTATTAATGAAATTCACTTTTATGTGTACTGTTGGATTTGTGGAAATAGCTTCTTCGAACCATTTTAGTGCCATTTAATTCTTCTTTAAGTCATCCATGAACCAATATTATTTTTCAGAGAACTACATAGAATGTATGTTTCAAGGATCACCTCTCCTCTATGAATCATCACCCCTATATTTACTTCAATAAACTCCCTGAATCTCCCTCTATTTGCATAATATCATTGTATCCTTGAACTGATTCCCTCATCTATGTACTACCTCCAATTCCACGATCTGACCTCTATCCGTAGACTTCATCTACATCTGCTTCCACAAACCACTTATTATCTATTGAACCAAATCATATTCTTTGAACAGTCCACATTCATCTTACTGATTTTTTCTTCTTCAGTGGACCATTATTTCTTTCTAGGTAACAATGCTCTACAAATACAATTTCACGAACTATTCCACAATCTATTTCACCCTTTTCTAAAATTGCATTCCCACATACCCTTTCGTACATAGATGAATTTTTTTTTGGAGAATATATGTTCTCCAATAAAAATTGACCTCACTTAATGATGGGATTTGTTCTATTTATTTTGAAAAATAAATCAACATGAAATTATAATCAGATGTTTCCATAATCATTAATGTGTAACTACCTTCACCACATACTAAACCTCTTCCACGAACCATTCTTCCCTTCATGGTCCGCGTACCTCCAATCTCCCTTAAAAGGAGTAATAATATTCCATGAACCATCTCCTACTCAGCTCGAAATATAACTAACACTTTGTCTCTAACGATAAGCCATCACTCATAACGTAATCCTCTCGCATTCCATTAGCCTCCCAAGAACCTTATGCCTTTCCCGTGAACATTTTTAGTTCATGGTCTGTCATTTTCCAAAAAAACAATTCTCAATTTCGAGGCCCATAAATTTCTTAAATATTGGAAAACTGGGCCACATTAAAATCTGGAATTCAAAAAACACAAACCATACCCCTTCACGATCATCTAGATTTTCAAAAAACACAAGTACACCCAAATGGTAATGAGAGGACACCTTGAGGTATTATTTCCCAAAAATATCCACCATTGGGCATTTTGACAACACATTCAAAATTTGATACCTCATTAAATATTCTTCAAACATATTCCATCATTCACCTATTGTGATTGAGATAGTGATCAAGGATTTACGTAACACATACTCTAATACCACATTAGTTATTATTCGAATGAAAAACAAGAGTATAATAAAAATTTCATCAATTAATCACTTCATTCAATTCTATTCCAACCCCACTATATTAATTTAATCACGAACCTCAGTTATCATGATATATATCCATTGATTGATCACTTCTATCATCAGCAGATTTAATTCTCCGCCTATCTCACTACCCCACATTTCAACATCTTCAAATGGTTTTACTAAGACATTTTATCCCTTTGTTATCTAAAATTTCCCCCATTTTGTAAATGAACCTGGAGGACACAATTTTGAGGTTTACATTATTGTAAAAAACACATGTCCAAACATAAGGGAAAAACAAAACATACCTTCGCATGTGTGGGATTCAACAACCACACTTTTTTAAGTGTGATGAGTCTATTGGAATCCTAGAACCAATGAATGCCTTTCAAAAGATTCATTGGTTATGTCCTTTGTAATAATATCTATAACCTATTATTCTATATGCACATAATCCATCTTCACAAGACCATGTTTCACATTCCCCATGATAAATTGATAATTTATTTCAATGTGCTTTTTCCTAGAGTGATGGAATTATTTTTGATTATATATACAAAAATTGAATTATCAAAATGAATTCTAATAGGATATTTCACTTTACCTCTAATATATTCAAGTTTTTTCTTTATCCATAATAATTAGATGAACTCTTTAAAACCTACAATATGTTTATCTGATTCAGTGATCAATGAAATGAAATCATATTTATTTCAAAGAAAAAATACAATTACCACCAATTTTCAATTCACCACATGAAGTTGATTTTTTTCATCTACTAAATAGACCCAATTAGCATAGGTAAATCCCAATAACTTTTGGAGAGGTTTTTCTTTATATAGAAAACAAAAATCCACCTTTCCCTTGAAATAATGATGTATTCATTTCATTTACTGTAAGAATATTTAACTGGGATTACATTGGTTATATTATTCTTGACATGTTGAAAAAACAATATATGTTATTGTGGATTCTAAATACAATAAATTTATAATGATATTCATATATTCTATGAAATATACCGCTTTGACTTCATCATCCCATGATAGTTTCATTTGGGTAGCCACTAGAGTTTTCATCACCTTGGAATTATCCCTTAAAAACCATTTTAACACATCCTTGGCATATTTAGACTAAGAATTGAATGTCCCATATTTTCTTTTGTTCCTTATAAACCTATAAATAAATGTAAGTTCACCAATCGGTGTTTTTTCAAAGAATAATTTAATGAATTCAATAAAATTCCATCAAGAAGATTTATATAATCCTCCAATGATAATATCATCACCATAAACTACCTCCACCATCCTTTCTATTCTATCATTGAGGACATAGTGATTATAATCAACCCCACCACATTTAAAACTGAGCATCCTCAAAAACTAATCATCCCTAGAATACCATGATCAAGGTATTTGATTTAAAACATACAATACCTTCTTTAGCCAAAAAACTCTCTTCTCATCTTCATAAATGAGAAAACTATCTTGATACTCAATATAGTACTATTCTTCTAGAACTCCAATTAGAAATGTTGAATTCATGTCCTTTTAGAAAACATCAATCTTTCCTTTCACTACTATGGGAAAATATAATCTGATTCTCTCCAGCCATTCAATGGGTGAAAATGTCTCATCACCGCTAATACACTCTATCTAAGAATATCAATTCTACACTATCGATTCATTATTTCAAAACAAAACACAATTTGCTTTCATTTTTTTTGTGAATGACCAATTTTTTACCAATGACATTACTATGTATTTTTCTTGAAATGATATCTCTTGCCCGATTCATCTAAATTCGATGAATATATTCATTTGTATCTTGAACATAATTTTCATCTCAGTTAGTCTCCCTAAAACATTTAGACTCTTCCTATTTTAATTATGATGCTTTTTGCAGAGTCTTTATCCTACTTATCTACATTGGTGTTGTCTGATCAAAAATTATGTTTTCCCTATATAATTCAGTTATTCTCACTAGTCTCTATAAAAATATTGATTTATCCTTGTCCTTATCTTTTTCTATGTCTTATTTTGAATCATCCTATAGAAATTAATCATCCGCTAATCTTATTATCTCTTCATTACAGTCCTCTTTAGTCTTGTCATTTATTTACTGAATATTATACTGAATCTCAACTATAGTTATGTCATGGAATTCAACTATCATTCCTAGGAAATTATATATGCATTTATATTCCTTTCGTATCATTGAGTAGTCAAGAAATTCCTATAATCCTCATAGTAATAAAACATTATGTGATTCTAATTATTGAGAATGAATCCAATTCTACCAAGAAATCAAAATTGCTTCATTGATGGATTCTTTCCATATTAAATTTCATGTTGAGGCTTCCCTTCTTTTGGAAAAATTAATGATCTATTCGATGTGTAGACTACTATCATCATAGGGGGTTTTCCAAAGAATTTCTTGAAGGTCATTCTCAATGAGCATTGTTCTGGCTATGTTGTTGACAATCTGATTTATTCTCTCAAAAACTCCATTTTATTGGGGAGTTATTATTAGTTAAAATTTATGCCTTATCCCATGTTTCAAGAGAAAATCCTCTACTTGTATATTTGTAAATTCGATTCCATTATTTGATCAGATTAACTGCAATTTATTTCTAAGCATCTTTTTAACTTCCAATCGATATCTTGTAATTAAAATGATCACCACAGACTTGTGGGTGATGATATAAACCCATGCCATTAATAAATAATCATCAATAAAGATAAAATAATATATCCCTCAATCAATAAACCTCGGTGAAATTGGCCTACCCACATCAGTATACACTAACACAAGAAAATTTATAGACCATTGCTCTTTTGCCTTGAATGTATTTAGAGTGATCTTAAATAATTGAAATGAATCTAAAATTTGAGTAAAATAAAGTGATAATCATGCAAGATTTTGATAAAAATCATAATTCACAATATCTTCCAAGGATGATTGGATATTGTGGCAATGAAATTTATTCCAGAACTTTCCTCTTCCACCATGGACAAAAAGAACAGATCTTCATCTCTTCTTATGAGTTATGGATTCCATTTTATACACTTTCCTTATAAAAAAAATTATCTTTTGAATTGACGACACATAATTTCATTTAAATTTTAGTGGAATGTTTTGAGTCACACAGTTTTCTTGATCTTAATATGTTTTGGCTATGAACTTCAAAAAACAAGAAATATTCTCATTTCATGTTTTCTTCTCCAAAATTGGATTTTATTTAACCAATAATTTTTAAGTCCTCATTATTATGGAAAATAATGATTCTATCCTTAAAGTACCTAATTCCAGTCACCTGATCCTTATTTTTCATCGTATGATAAGTCCATACACTATCAATGATCCATATCACATTGTGATAAGATCCCTTAGAAAAAAATTTCTACAACAACTACCTGGTCAGCCCTTTTCTTTTTGAACCAGTTTTTTACATCATACCTTACATGGAATGATATTATTGATCATCCTATATATATTATCAACCGAATTCATCATGGAGAGCTAAAAATCAATTTTTAATTTTTAGATCATTTGATGATACATTTGGTTGTTGCATATGACCATATGTAGTTTTCTTTGGAATATTTTTATGTATAGTTGTTGAGAAATTTCGTTCCATAAGTTCGATTCATCCACACCTGAAAAAATGACCATAAAATGTTGCCTTGTAATATTGTTCTCTGTTTGACAAAATCTATTTGTTTGTTTTGGAACATTCCTATATATAGTTGATGAGAAATATCATTCTATTTTTTCGATTCCTCCACACCTAAAACAATGGCCATCAAATGAGGACCTAGATTATTGTGCTCTGTATGACTACCTCTATTAGAATATTTCAATTCGGGGCCTCTTTTCCGTGGAAAATACATCTTTTTAGTGTCCTATCATCCGACAATAATAGCATCTTATACAGGGTACATTCCTGTATGGATACCCTGTATTACAAGTTATCCCTTGGGTTCTCTAAATATTTTGATTCTGATTCATTCCCCAATAAATCTTCAATCTCATTGTCGGTTATTTTTCTATGACTTGAACCATTACTTATTTATGTTTTCGACCAAGCCCCATACAAACCATATCATTAGGATTTGAATGTTTCTTCTATTATGCTAACCAATATGCTCAAATTTCATGTTCTTAGTTTCTGGAATGTTATGATTTCATAATGTTTTAACCGGAGTATATAGTTTTTCATGATCCTCAACACTTCATCGATGATCCACAAATTCTTATTCATGTTCTTGTATATATTAGATTAGAATTTTTCTATTTTTACTTAAACTAAAACTTCTCTTCTATAATCTTCAATTCTAAACATGTACCCCACCACCTTATCCGAACTCACTAGAATCAAAGGCATCAGGTTTTTAATTTCACAATTCATCTCAGACTTCTTTTCTTCTTACTACTAAATATAGTGTTTGGAATCACACACCAATTTGTTAGATTTAATCATTTTGGCTCTAAAATAATCTATTTAATCAAGATCTTTTTCAAAATATACTTGAAGGTCAACCCTTCCTTCAACTTCAACTTCTCCAGTTTCATTTTCTTATTTTATTATTTAATTTCTATCTACTACAACCAATGCATAAAATTCATGATAGCTACAAATCCTACAATTATTCCACCTCAAATTCTTCTGTATTGTCATCTTCTCTAGAATATAGATTCTTTTTTTTTGATAATTTTCCCCTATATATTTTCTTCCGATTCAAATATTATAAGGATTTCTTCATGGATATTTCAACATCACCCTCTTAATCTTTTGATAACATCTTGGGGATCCTCACTACAATAGTTTCAATCCTTTAACATACAAAGTATTCAAGTTGATGTTCCCTTTGAACATTTCTTTTCACCTATAGATATTTGAAGAAATGAATGACATTACTGTATCTGTTTCATCATCATTATATCCATATTTAATGGTGAGTTTTTTAATTGAATTGAATTCCAATTCATGGTATTTTACCATTCCCAAAACTTATTTATCATCATTTATCATTTCATATGCTACATGGGTACTGTGAATGTATTATAGTGTGAGATCTGACGGATATTTGTATTCTAATACTGAAACATTCGGAATGAATATAGGTGTAAGTTTTCTAATGATATGGTTCACAATATTTATATCATTAATGACTTCTCCAAGAACCCACAAGTCTTCTAAAAAAATATTTACCCTGTCAAATAACGTATCAAAAAACTCATTAGAGAGAATTATAAGATCACCATATTTGTTTCATAGAACCTGAAACATCGATTCTCTTATTTTGGAGTCTTTGACATAGATGTTAAACAACTTTTCCCACATTGTATGTGATAAAATGCATGACATCACCTTTAGATATATGGTATTGGATAGGGAAACCCATCAATCAAACATTCTTTGTCTTCAACATGAATCTTATGATAATGCTCCCATTTATTAACATTGAATGATTTTCCATTCATAGCTGTTATGAATACATCCATCCCTAATGATCAGATGTAGTGTCTAATCTGGTACTAACATAGTTTAATAATATATCCCTTGAATACTGTAATTTATATTTTATTGAACATCTCTATTTATTCAAATCATATATAACCCGTGACTTTCAACCATTCCATCTGATACCAATTGTTAGGACCACTAGATAAAATACCTTGAGAATGGGGGAGGTTAATCATGTTGTTACATATCTAAACTACCCCCCCCCCCCTTCAGATCTTGTTTTTTCATTTATCAAAACACAAGTCTCTATTTATCCTATATAAATGTATGAAAAAAATCATTCATAGAAAAAAATGATTTTACATGGTTCACCCTCACTGGGATAAGTCTTCGGAGCATAATATAGTGAAGTACTGATTTACCAAATCAACAAAAACTCACCACCAATTACAGGGTTCACGATTGGTTACTTCTATTCTCTAACTCATTTCCATAACAATTTTTAGTGTATTTTAAAATCATTCCCAAGGTTTAATCCCTATGTCTCTACATTTGGCTCACTACCAGTGTGAAGGATCATCGTCTTCTTCTTCCTTCAGTCACTGAACTTATAATGGATCTACACATAGTTTATTGACCTGTAGGCCCCTTCATTTTTATGAAAGAACACATCCCAAACTATAGGTATATGTTCTGTTGAAATAAAGTTTTCACTCATAGATTAATTACAATTTTCTATTTACTACTGGGTTCGTGTAAATTTCTTCACTAATAGTTTTTTTTTCAAGCTACCATGAGTCTATTGTGAACCACCTTCTTTAGTGAACTACGTAGAGGGTATAATTTACAGATTTCATTTCCTCCATGAACCATATATCCTCACCATAATATAAAATCCTCTGTGAATAGTTATATACCTCTGGACTATCTTCACTTCTAATAACCACTTCCCTCATCTGTATACATCCTCTACTTCAGCAAAAAAAATTCATTCGTAGTCTACTTCAGCTTCCTCTTTTACAGACCAATTCTTCTCCATTGAACCAACACCACTATAAAGAACCTTCCTCCTTCTTGATTATGGGTTTTTCTTTGGTGGAGAATTCATACTTTGAGGTTCACAATTATCCACAAAAACACTTTCATGAACTATTCCATGAACGTATTCTACCTTTGTAGAAATTTCATCCTGACACAATCTTTTTGACATGGATGAATTTATTCTGGAAGAAAAGGCATTCTCTAATGAAATGTTTTCTCACATAATGATGCGATTTGTGCTCTTTATCTAGGAAAATATATCTTCATAATATAAATATTATAGATTTCTTGAATCGTTGATGCTAAACGACCTTAACAACGTTATGATCCAACCCCACGAATAGTTCACCTATACATAGTCCATATACCACCACTCTCCCATATTAGTGGTCATTATCTTCAAAAAACCAACTCCTAGACAGATCAAAAAATCACCTCCTGATTTTTACCAATGATAAGTCGTAATGTGTACTTCATTCCTTATGTGTACCATTGGCCTAGCGCTAACCGCAGGCCTTTCCCACAAACTGTTTTTTGTTCACAGTCCACGTATCACACTTTGCGGTCCACATAACATCTGTGTACCATCATTCATGGTCCACAAATAGTTCTCTCCATTGAATACATAATTTTTTTTCAAAAACCAAATACCATTTTTGAGGCCCAAAAATTTGGAAAACAATAGGAAACTACGTGACCAAAAAACATCAATTGGACAACCTCCATCAATACACATTCACAGTTATCTGCCTTTGTCAAAAAAACACAATCACACCAAAACATACCACAATGAATCATGAGGGATTATTTCCCAATAATAACATTAAAAGTTTTACCGAAGGGAAAAAAATAATTATCTATGTAATGTTGTATAAGATTCATTTTTTACTTTGTAATAGTCCTTTTAACTTTATAGATTCTATAAATTGGCATAGGGATGACTTCAAAAGGATGATTCTGTACACCTTAATCATGATTTATGAGTTTGATTGGATTGGTTTTTACATCCTAATGATGAATATTATCCATTTAAGGATAATTCATGACTTTGTATGTAATAGTTTTTACATCATCTGGATCATTTAAAACTTCGCAAGGTGGATCCCCTATCTTGGTAAGGATATGTATTATGTGCATAGGGATAACTGAAAACATCAGTGGTTTCATTTCACAGTATATAATAGAATATGATATGAATATTTGCAATTTAATTTCACCTTACCCGAGATTATTTATTGTTCATATAGTTTATAATATTTCTGAATTCTGAAAATCCAAAAATTATATAATTTGAGGAAACTTATTCTATATGACGATTTTATAATATTTGTTGACTAAAAATCATGATTAAACATTATAGTCATGATTTTAGAAAAAATAATCAATGATGGAAGTTGAAATATTCAAATAAGTTTCAATGAATGTTTCCTGATATATAGATAAGGGTTATGATTCGAAGTAGCATGTTAATAATAATAAAAGATGAGGACAATTTTAAATTTGAGTGGCTTTCACGTTTGAAAGAGTTTTTCATTCCATAGTGTTTATTAAAAAATAAATATTTTTTGGGATCTATTCCTCAGGGATGAATGAGTCACAACTATGATGGTGTTTATGCAAGTCATCATAGAGTTTTGAAGGACATTTTACAAGTGGTTTTTTTCAATATGATAGTGGTAATGATAATATTATTACCATGTGAAGGATTTTAAAATTCAGTGTCTCATAGGAATTTAAAAAGAATATAAAAATTATATAAAAATTATATTTCAATTAAAATATAATGTAAAAAATGTTCTTGATTAGATTGTGTGATGGTATGGTAGGATAGTGGGGCTAAGGATAATCGGTCTGGGTTGTGTGATGGTTTAGAGGAGCTGCTATGTGGCTGCAACTACAAAAAATGTAATTCCATATTTATTTGTGAGTTCGTTATGATATGTTACATACAAATGGTGGTATTGATGTCTTTATTGAATGTATTAGAAGGTTTCTTGGGTTTTTAGGTTGAAAAAATAAATACGTAGGTTGAGGATAATGGGGAGGTAATGAATTTTTTAAGAGTGTAGCTTAGATATTCATAGTATTTGGCATCAGCTTAGTCAAGAGTCCACCACAAAGAATCTTCTTCTTATTATCATATTTTATTATCTACATAATTTTATATTGATATCATATTATATCTTGTATCATATTTCTAGTTTTGAAATGAAATTTACAAATATATTTCTCTCCCACTCTATAATTCTTATCAATTTTTTTCTTTCAATGAGTTTTATAGTGATAGAGTTTAAAATGTGGTTCTTGAAAATTATTTATTGTGCTCTATATTCCAAAATAGATGTTTTATTCTTTTTATTTGATTCCATATTAAATATTTTCACCATTTTAGTTCATCATTTTTTTGAATTCTCTCTCTCTTGATCAGTGCTGATTCTCCTAGATGGCAGTGTCGAAAGATGTTTTGAAATCTATTAATACTCATATCAATGGAATGAATTTGGAGAAAAAAAAATCACTGGAAAAAAATCTTGAGTCTCAGAATACATTGAAATGTTTTTTTAGACCAGACAATAGCATAAAAAAGTGATTGACAACTACAAGATATTTTAATTCTAGTTCACTTGTATCATGTGGAATTGGAAATGAAGCTTCATCAAAAAATACACCCAAACTAAATTTTTTAAATAATCATTTCCTGGAATAATTATTTTATCACATGATGTGACTAGATCAACCTAACAATGCTAGTGGAAAATATAGATATAATTTCATTAGAAAATTTCTGATGACTCAATTGACCATTTAGATATCTATGAAAAAATGGATTCAAAATAGCCACCCATGTTTTCACAAACAGGACACATAAACCAGTTCTTCATGACAAATAAATCCACTTTATTAGATTCCTTATTCTGAAGAGGACATGAGTATGAGACAATAATTCATTTAAAAGGGGTGATGAGTGAACATATCCAAACACTAGAGGGCTTGACAAGAATACATGATAGTTCCTTCTATTTTTCTGTGAGTTCTGAAAGTTATATATTATTTCTGTGGAAAATTACACACCATTATAGTTTTGGTTATTGTGATAATGTAACTATGTAACATAGATCTAGATATGTTGTTCATATAGAGTTTGATGAGGGTTTTATTTCAGCATTTAAATCTATGGTAGTTTTTACATAGGAAGAGTGGAATTCAAGTCATGTTCATGGTATGTGGAGTTAATAATTATCTAAGAACTACATCAAAAAAACATTTCGGTTCTGACTAAACTACTATTAATTATTGATGTGTGATTTCCATAGGTGTATCTTTTGGTAATAATGGGGGACTATAGAGAAGGTAGAGGGGAACGTAAACCACATCTCTAAAATGAGTACAACTATGTTCTAGTTTTTTATTATGATGTAGTGGTGGAAATAAATATTTTTTAAGAAATTATAAAAAAAATTTCCCACCTGAATAATTGTATCAACACATATTAGTGCACATGTACAACCTTACATTTACAACATTCCATTATATAGATCATAGTTGTGATAGGTGTCGATCAATGGAAAAAAAATTACAGTTGAATAAAAAGTTATATTGCCTCGCATTATATATCTGTGAAGTAATAAAACTATGATGTTATTTGAAAAATGTGGAAATAATGTCTACATCGTTCTACTATGAACTGAAAATTTATAGGGAATATTAGTCTTATTGAGAATTTATTTTCTGATGAAAAAAATAAAATTTACCACTTTGAAGACTATTATCCATGAAATATATGATTTTTGTTGAGTGGGTTGCCATATGGGACCTATTTTGTGGTCCTTTAATTATTTCATATGGGTTTACAACTCACATAGCACATGTTGAATGAGTATTTGTTTCGTACTCTTGATTGATTTTGTTGGGTTTCATATATTATGTTCTAATAAAATTATTAGAATCTTTATAGAGGATAAAAAGTAGTTTGAATTGTCTTATAAACAAATTAATACATATTTAGTTTTTGGGCTATTACAAGAAATAAACATGTCAATAGGTAATGGATAAAAGTAATATTTTAATATAAAATTGTGGTGGAATTATTCTTCTAAATATATGGTAGTGGAATATTGATTGTATTTAAATTATACCATATAGTTGGTTATTAATATAGAAAAGGAACAACCTACCGTGACATTGAAATCTCATTGGATGGTTGCGAAGGAAAATATTTATGCTCAAGAAGCTATAAATTATACACACAAGTGGTGGGATTGGTTATCTCACCTTAAGGACATGGTTGGGTTTCAAGTTGAGAGAAACGATAGGAATATGTACATTATTTGTAAGACAATGAGGCCAAGGCTGTTAAGAATGGGTCACATGTGGGAATAGTGGATTTGTTGTGTGTCTTATGCTATAGTGTAGGTACTCCGGTAACATTGTTAGTGTAGGTTAGGAATATTAATAAATTATCAAGTTTAGTGGCGTCATTAAGGTACGAATTAGTTGGGGTTTTTGATCTATTATGTTGGGATTATAATCATGTTGGCTCATGGAATTTGTGAGGGGAATATTTACTTACTAGAGTGTAATTAGGCCTCCAAGAGGGTTATACCTCGACTTAGTGGAGGGACCTCCATCAATCTTCTTCTCCTCCTAGTTTTTTATTTTTCCTTATTCTACTAATATCAAATAAATTATTGTACAGAAATACTAGTATTCAATAGAAATCCATAAATATCTATCTCTCCACTATCTATAATTCTTATTATGTATTCCATTAAAATTATTGAACCAAAGTGTTTAAAGAAAATTTGAATATATGAAGATCGTGGGAACAAAACAACGTCGTTTTCAATAATAAATATAAGGAAATGAGTAGGATAATCATGGTGTGGATTTTAATGAATATTTTCTATATTATATATATATATATTATTGTGTATTAGAATATTTGTTAAAACTTGAAGAAAAGTAAAATTTGTTCACTATTTTTGAGAAAAATTTTGGAACCCAATAGTGCCCCTATATAGATGAAGAAAATTCTTGAGTATCAAATATGTAATATATAATTAAAGTTATTAGATAAGTTGGATATAATGAAAAATGAGACAATTGGATGAGATAAAATATGTGAATCATTATCAACATATTAATATGAAATGTGTATGTCTGAAGAGTCATCAGGGATCACTCTTAAAAAAGAAATATTACATGTAATGTCTAAATGTGAGAATGTATGAATGATATAGAGGGAGGTGAATTAGATTTTTTAAATACATTTAAATAAATAGTGTAGAAGATATAAAATGAAATGGGAGTATAAAGAAATGAAAATATAATTTTTTATATAATTTCATATATCAATGATCATTCTGTACAATTCGCCCCTCTCAAGGGTAGAGATATATAAAACCCACTAAAATAGAATATATTAATTTTGAATGTATTAAAACCACTTAACAGCTTCCTTTTTAAATTCTAGAGGAAAAATCCAAATCAAATTTTTTTCACATGGAGTCACAATCCACTACTAAATTTTTCTCACATTGAGTGAGAAACCAATTACCACACCTTTTTTCACACCCAAAGTAACAACACAAAATATTCATTTTTTATGAGGTATTACTACCTAAATCCTATATTTTATGGGTAGTATAGCTGATACATGATTAATAACAGGAAAAATATAATTTAAGAATCATATAAACCTGATGACAATAATGGATTCGAGTGTTGTGGCAGAAAAGATCTCTATAGTAGTAATGGATCAAATTGTTTATTTATAGTTGAGAGAAGTAATTAATTTCCAATGTGAATAAAAAAATACCATGAAAGAATATACTCAACCGTATTTACTTGATTTGGTTCTATTGAAATCAATATATATTGTTATTTCATGAGCATAATATTTAGTTCATGAAGCTCATGGAATTTCATATTTCACAATTAAAAATGAGATTCATATTGTTCTTAGAAGAGGTGATGGTTGAATTGAAATGATGAAGGTAAATTCTCTTTTTCAAAAAATATTTAATGTAAAATTTATTAGTGTTAAATTATTAATAAAATGAATATAATATAACAGGAAGAACATGATATATATTTGTACTGCTTCATTTCAAAGTGATCCTACTCTACTCTTTAGTCCAATAAAACCAAAAAAATGATTGAAACCCACTAATAATCGTATCTCATACATAAAATTTTTTACATATAGAGTCACAATCCAATTAAAACCCCTTTTATCCTGTGACCCCTTAAACCCATGACTGATCTTCCTTTATCTACTGGGAGATACAACTTGAATAGTTATACCTTTTTCCCCGGTAGTTACAACCCAATAAATCCCACCATTTTCCATTAGAGTTACTAACCAAACAGTCCTTCCTTATTCCAATAGAGATAGAACCTTGAGCTAAATATTAAGGTGATTCACAACCAAGATACATGTAAATTTTGTAGGGATGAAATAACAAACACTCCTAATCACAAGAGAAAAATAAAAGAAACTAAATCACCATGTAATGAGTTTGACAATGAAGAAACTAAGTATTGAAGAAATATAGATCACACTAGTATATGATTGAAAAACAATGAAGACCAACTAAGTGTGTTGTAATTTCTGAAATTATTTAAAAAATACTGATTGAATGAATCATCAATCATTATCCTTATACAATATATATAAAAACAATTTAAAGATCTATTTTATGTATAACCATTTTAAAAATTATTTTCCAATGAAGCCTCACTTTTCTATTTTTTAGATAATGATCTAAAAAAGTGTTGTTTGAATTAGTTTTATCTCAATTTAATGTGAATACAAAACGTGTTTATCTGGAATCAATATGAAATGTTTTAAATTTAATATTCTATACAACAAAAGATGTTATAAAATATAATGGGAAACTTAATATCCATAATAATCAACATTTATTACATTTTGAGTATGTCTATAGAGTTCATATTTAAAATTATTATTATATAATTTAATTTTAATTTAAATATATGACCTTCAAAAAAACATGTATGCATGATTATATTTTACTCAGTCTAAATCTAACATAGAAAAATTCCAAATAAATTTCTATAGTATTATATATAATTATTGGGATCATTTTTTAGGATAGAGATCCTAACCGAGTATCTATATAGTACAAATTACATATAAGAGCGGATCGAGATCATAATAGTCTACTTTAGGTAAATGTTAATATTTTATATATTCATCTAATATAAAAATTTCCTTATATAATTAATTAAATAAGATAATTTAAATTAATTTAGGTTTATTATTCATACAGAATTAAATAAATAAAATGATTGGATAAAATTATTTATGTGTGGGGATAAACACAAAGGCCTCTATTAGGGACAAAAATTTAGGTTCACTATAAAAAAAACTATTTACTTAGAAGTAGTATATATATATATTAAATAATATACCTAGAGATGTTTAACAAGCACATGGGTGAATTGTGAGTCACTATACCAAGACTGAGACTAGCTTGAGGGTATTTACTAGTAGTAGAAAATTAGAGGGAGCATGTCAGACTAGTAGTGATGAAAGATGAGAAGAATTTGTCATACATAAAGTTAATTTTTTGGAAACATGAGCAACATAAAGAAGAATTATTAATGATAATATTGGGTAGGGGATCGATGTTGGATTATGTGACATAGGGTGGCATCTCCTTCAGTTGTTGTTCTTTATTCCATTAAAAAGTTAATGAAGAATATGATATGGGGTTGGGATTTAACATATTGAGAGGGAGATATGTTCATGAGGAAGTATATTTGGCTATGGCTCATGGATACTCCATTATTTCTCATGATAACATGACATTCCTTCTAGTATAGAGAAAATGTAGATTCAATAAGGGATCATGGTGACATAGTTAACTGACAGGTTCTTGATATTGTATTGTTATGTTTCCTTAACAATTGATATAATTTTTATGGAATACACAATATTTACACGAGAATATCTGTTATTGATGCAATTTTGGCATCCTTCTATTTATTATTACTCAAACCCTATACATGAATCTTGAAACACATGTAGACTCCATTTATAAGGATCCAAAAAGTGCAATGGGTCCATGTAATATGGATGATATTTATAGCATGGAGTTGGATATTGGATCGTACACACTTTTAGGAGACGTCGTAGTGTTAATTCTTAATTTATAAACATCACATATACACTATTTGGATTCCCACCTTGGGAGATATTTTTTTATTTATTATAAGATATATATTCCATATTAATGTTTCTCCATGATAATTTTTTGATTTTTTATTTGATTATTATTTGTGATATGATAGGATAATGAGGGAATTGTCTCTCCACTGAAGCATTTATACTCTCACTACCAGTCGGTAGCCTCTTGCATATGGGGTGGAGTTTATGAGGTCATGTAGTGCTATAGGTTGAACATGGTTTTTGGTAAGGGTGTTATAGGTTTTGTATGGGTTTCATATGGTCATGTCCCCAAGCCAATTTCCGTTCTTCAGAAATTTATAATCTACCCTGTATAATGGTTCCCCATTTAAATTTTTGTTCAATTTTTAAAATCACTAAATTATTAATAAATTTCAATTAATCAATTCTAGTTTTTATATTTATTGTTATTATTAATTTTTAATTAATTTATAATCACATTCACTAAATCAAATACATATTAAGTGTAAATACATATTTATTATTTAATAATTCATATTAAATGAAATATATTATATCTATATAAATATAACTATATTTGTATTATAAAATATCATATCTAATAGTATATAATATTTTATTTTATGAAGTATTACATTAATCAGATCAAGAAAAAAATTTAGTGTTGATAAATGAGTACTTTTATCATAGTTCAATAAAGCATTGTAAAAGATAAACATTTTATTTAGTGCTTTTTTTGGAATAGAAAATTTTCACCATTATAAACTCTTTTCCATATATATATTTTCAATGTAATCATCACCTTTGTATAGGATGTATTTCTCTTGCAATGTATTTCCCCTTTTAATACACTTTTTTTATTCCTATGATTGATGGTAATAAACCTAAACACACATACGTTGATTCATTTGGTAAAATTGTAAACATAGTTATATATTCATTAATATATATGGTGTAGTTTTGGGGATGATTACATAGAATGAAAATCTATTTATTTATTTGGGAAATATTGAATATTCATATACATTATTTATTAATATTAATGTATCTTGTTTATGAATTAATTTTTGATATATATTCTATAATTTTTTCCTTTATATGATGATATTAATAGGGAATAAATTTTTATGGTTTTTTCCCATTATTTCAAATTGATGCATTGATTTTTATCATTAGAAAAAACAACTTTGGTATTTTGGTGTATGCACGCATGGATAAAAATTTTCTAATATAATATTACTTGATGGTAAGATCATTATGTCTAAGACTAGGAAATCATGAATAATTAAATAAAATTGTCTATATAGTGCTTTTAATTTCATCATTTTGGAACCATATATTATTATCCATGTGTTTATTTATTGATATGTCAACATTGGATATGTTATAAAATCTATTATATTATTTAATTTCATTTTTTATTATATTTTTCCTCCGTATTATTTATTTTCATCTTATTCTCACTTTGGATATTTCTTTTTAATCTATTATATTTATCGTTACAGAGCATTTGAGCTCACTCATTTCGATGTTTCCATTTTCATTGCGTCACAACCCTGAAATTAGTAATTGAGTTCTAATGGTTTATTTTTTACATTAGTATATATAAAATGGGTTCAATAAAAATGGACTGATCAATTTAGTAGTCATGTAGAGACAAAATATTACATGATACCCATTTTAATTTGGTAATACAATACAACACACAATAATAGAAAATATTGTTCATCCATTTACTCATTCTAATTATTATTCTTCGTATCCTAGAGAGAAGAAAAAATAAGGTTGATATCAAATACATTTTAAGGGTTGTATATAGTGGAAGCAATAATGTTTAATTAATTCATTTTAAATATAGTAGGGAAAAAATCCAAAAAACACATGTCATTTAATCAATAACATGAGTGTGATATTTATCCATGAATAAAATAAATGTTGTAATATCATTTATAATAATAATAAATCATTTATACATGATTTAATATCAATTTACGAATTGGTATCAGGTTGGAATTGATAATTGGTGTTTGACATGAAGTGATTCATTGATTAACTTTTCATACTACTCTTGTTTCTCACGCCGAGAATTGCTCATGTGGGATTAGAGTACAAGTTAAGTGAATCCTTGAACGCTATCAGAATCACAAGAGGCTAATGGTGGTAGTGGCTAGAAGAAGACTAATTGAGGTATCAACGTGCAGAAAATCTTTCTGAGAAGAGTTATTCAGAATTGTCAACAAACCGAAAGGGGGAGATTGTTGGATAATAATCCCTCAAGGTACCATTGCAGTATTTTTTGGGTTGACTGTGTTTGTTGACAAAGCGGGTTTCCATGGAGAATTGTCGTGTTCCCGAGAAGTTGTTGACAATCCATGTTGACAAAGAACGATGACAAAGGAATGGATGATTTGGAAGTGGTACAAAAGAGCATTACAAAGTGGCTTCATTTCCTATTGTTTGGTGTGCATCGAAAAAATAGGATATCCTTGAAGATCATATTTTAATATGGAAAAGGCATGGATTTCATGAAGATGTGTTGCATGGATTGGATTTCGCGAAGTCCAGAAAATGGAGGCAGTGATGCATCATGATTACGTTAAAGCTTCGCGAATGGCAGTGTTGAAGCGCATCATGGAAGTGAAGGGATTTTCAAGGGAGCTTCACGGAGAAGGTACGAAGGAATGTTTACGGTGATGATCCGCGATTACGACGAGCTCCACGATCTGAAAATTGCCGAGGTACTTCGCGATTTAGACAGAATTCAGACGGAAACTTCAGAGCATCATGATTTGAGATGACGTGGCGTTGACTTCGCGCGTATGGGTCGAGGTTCAGTTGAATCACTTATAAATACAGGTCGACCCCCTCGAGAGAAGCAGAGAGAGTTTTCAGAGAAAATAGTTTTCTCTCGGTTCACGAAGGAAGTTTGTAAAGGTAGCGTGCTTCGCGAAAGAGGAGCTTCTCGGAGGCTATTCTAGCTCCGCGAAAGTCATGAGCTCTGTGTTGGCTCAGTGATCTTCACAAGGGAAGTTGATCTGCAATGACTTGAGCTTCGTGGTAGTGCTTCATGGTAGTTCTTTGCGAGAGTTAATCAAAAAAATGCAGGAGCTTCGCGAAGGCTTGTTTGAGCTTTGCGAAATTGGTAGCCTAGCGAAGTAGGGTGCTTTGCGAAGGTGTTTCCAAAGTGAATTGCCCAGTAGTTTAGAGGGAAAGTGGTATTCATCAGTAGAAGAATGTTGGACTATAATAGAGCCCCTATCAACAGTTGAGGATGAATTTTTTCATTCAAGTGAAAAGACCTACATGTCTATAAACTGTGAGTGGATCCCTTCCAAGTGTAGTGAGCTTAGAAAGAGGAAAAAGGTGATCCTCTCCACCGGCAGTGATCCAGAGAGAGAGAAATGGGGATTGAACCTTGGGAAATCAGTGAGCTAACCCTAAACCTTGTAAAGGTAGTGAGCCTGGGACAGAGTGACTGTTCCGGAACCATTGTATCCACATCTAGTGAAGAATAGTGGAATTTGGTACGACCGACAACTTGTCAGCGTATGCTCCTTGGACGTAGCCCAGTGAGGGTGAACAAAGTTAAAATCTCTCTTTCTTACATTTTACTTCTCTTCATTGAATTAAAAGCATCATCAATAGATAAATAACTAATGAAGTGATCATAGTTTATACACAAGAGCATACAAAGTGACCCTTGTAATAAAGATGTCAAGATTCAGTGGGGTAGGAAGAACTTTGAAAAATAATATCAATACCCTGATTCACCCCCCCACCTCTCGGGGTATATAGGCCCCTATTGGTCCTAACAATATATATATTTTATTAATATCATTCATCATTAATTCTTGTTAATATTGAGAAAAAAATTTCATTTAAAACAAAAATATTTTTTTTAAAACAAAATACTATTTTATGTATTTATATTAGTTTTATGAAAAATAAATATTTTTCAAATCCAAATTATCTTATCTTATTTTCTATAAAATTAATTGTAATTAAATTGTTCATTATACATATTTTTACTCATTATTTTGAATAAAACAGGGAATATTTAAATATTTTTTATTATTCATTAAATCTTCTTTGAAATGGAAATTTTGAAAAATTCATTCTCGGTTTTTTGGACAAGATAAAAATAAATTCATTTCCTAAAAAATTATACTTTTTTCATGATATACTAAATGTTTAACTGTATTATAGTTTTAAAAACTAAAATAATTTTCACATATTATAATCCAATATTATGTGATAAATTTCCCTTATAAGAAAAAATTAATCCTCAAAATTTTGATGGAAATTACATTATAAAGAAATAGTGGTGGATATTATTCAAAATTTTTAAGGTTCCCACATTTAGTAATATATTTTCTGATTTCTCCAATTTATATTTACCAATCGATTCATCTAATTCCTTAATACATTCCCTCTTTTGTCAACAATCTAAACGTGGTCTTTATTTTATGATAGATCATGTTCCAATTCTATTTCATCATAGTGGAGCACATGAATTGGGTCTGGAATATACTTCCTTAAAAATGATCTATGAAACACATCATGTATATTATAGAGACTTGGTGGCATTTCCAAGAGGAAAAAAATAGTTCCATTTTCATCTAATAATTAAAAGGGTATGATGTACGTGGGGCTCAATTTTATCTTCTTACCAAACCATAGAACATCCTTTCATGGTGAATATTCAAAAAATCATGATCTCTCACTTAAAATTCTAAATCATTCCTTTAGTTATCAACATAAATATTTTTCACTTTTTTGAGATATTTTATATATATATTGAACAATATTTCAATTTTTTTATATCCTCAACATGTATTGGGCCTATAAGTTTTATTTCACCAACTCCATCACAATAATATTGAGTGTAACATATCTTTCCATAAAATGCTTCATATTGTGAAATATTATTAATTTAATGGAAATTAATATTATTGAAAAAAGTAACCATTGTAAATACTTTTCCCACATACGTTCAATGTCATGTGATCATAATCTCATCATGTCATCAAATGTAATAATATCCCTTTCAAAATACATATTAGTTTGATTATATTTGGTAGTGTTCAAATGAATCATAGTATCGAAGGCCATCTGAAGACTTGATTATAATTTCTATTTAAATATTGTATCACGTTAAAAAATCTAAAATAGTTACTCTATAATTTATTGAAAATTAATTAATATAGTGTTTTGGAAGGTGTTCATGAAGAAAGTATTCTATTATAGAAATGAAACATGAAAATGTAGCTAGTAAATCAAAAATAACACATATAACATCATTCTTCTAAGGATTATTTGTTAATACAATGACATATTAAACAAGAATTTCTTCCCATTTTTATCTAGTAATAGTAATATAGTACATTAATCCTCTAGAAGGTTTTCTATTGTCCTTAACCTCTTTAATAACAACTCATTTTGGACTATAATAAATAATTTCCAATATTATATTATTCCATAAAACATGTTCCCTCCAATCCCTATATATCATTCTCTGATAATTTGTTATAGAGATATTTTATCTATGGGAATAACCCAAAAAGTACATATTAAATTAATGTATATATGGAACAAAAATACTCTTTCCTAATTTTAGAATTCAATTTTGAAAAACAATGTTCGACAATTTCTCTTCATTATTAGTGATAATTTTCTTTAGACAATTCACAAGAACATATTAATTTTTTTTATTTTCCCATAAATATTGTTTGGAATTCCTTTTAAAATGGGGATATTTATACACCTCCATAATAATTCCCATATCTATATTTACTATATTAATAGAAAAAATATTCTTTTCAATCATCATTTTGGTAAAAGCATCATGATCATTCCTACTCAATGAATCCATTACTTTATTTTCCTTCCATAGGTGTTAGCGAATTGGGAAATCATACTGCTTGAGTAGCTAAAGCAATTGTATTTTGATGTTACTATTCTCTTTCTATGAACATATCTATTTAAAACTTTTTATGGTCTATTTATATCTCACATCATTCACTATAAAGATAATTTATCCACATCTTTATACAAATTTTTACAACATCAAACTGAAGATAATTTGAAGGATAATTCATTTCATGAATGTTTAACATACTTGATGCATAGGTAATAAGATTATTATCATACATAAGTAAAGAAATCATTTTCTTCTTAAATGATTCAATATATATTATAAATCCATTATTACATTCTAGAAGAATCCAAATTAGAGAATTAACTAGTATCCACTTCAATTATTAAAATCATTCTTCACATTCCATTATCCATGTGGACATAATCCCTTTACATGTATTCTTTCTTTATGAGATATCCAATGAAGAAAATTTTCACATCAACCACTGATACTAATATACCAATCCAATTGAACTACATACTTCATTTACATTCATTGATTTAGGCCATACATTGAATACCTTTTCTTTTATTAATCCACTATGTTTCCATCCTTTGGGATGATATGAAAAAAAAGAAACTTCATATGTCCATAACTCACATGTTCTAAATTTGGGATATTAAAATTTTCTTATAAGTGTATTAAGAATGATAGGAAAGTGATTATATTGATCCTCATAACATTTAGATTACCCCAAGATACCATTAATGAGTGTAATAAAAAAATTGCAATATAATCCTTGAATAATCGACTAATTAGATCTATAAGAACTTATGGTGCATTGGTAAATCCAACATTCATTACTATAAACTTATAATTATCATACTCAATTTTTAATTTTGTTTTAGTAATATCGTCCTTATTTAATCAAAGCAAGTGATATCTAGAATGAGGTCCGATCATTTAATTTTTTTATCTTTTTTAATATGAAAAAATAATTCATAAATATGATTTTTAGGGTACTCATATTCTATTATAATATTATTTATTGACATATAATCAATGATAAAACTCGTAGATCCATATTTATTCTTAATAAAAATAACATGGCCTCCCTAAAGTGAAAAACTAGGTTATAAGAATACCTTATCACACAAGTCCTCTATAATTTTCATCAAATCCACAAATTCCATAGTGTCCAATCTATAGAGAGTATTTTATATATGTATTTAAATGGGGAATAAATCTTTAGAAAACATGAATTCACACTCTGGGGATATCTAGGTATTTCTATAGGAAGTACATCAATGTATTCCTATAATATAGGTGAATCCTCAGACTGAAGATTACTTTTCCCATACTAGATGGTTTTTTTCTCTACTTCCCCCAAAATATCAATTCAACTAGTTACTAAAAGTGGTTCTAGAGATGAATTTGGGGTTTAGGTGTCTTATCTAAAGATAAGGAATTCCATATCTACGTCATGAATATTTATTTCCTTATCTTGGAAATAATTTTTTTTCATCATATTTTTACAACAAATCCATAAAACTGATTATATTAAATATTACCATATGTATAATAATAAAGTCATAAATATAACATATTTAATTGTCATAATGCTAACTTCTTGAAACATCCTTATCACAATGAAACTTCCACTAAATTCTTTTTAACTCAACTACCTTCCTAATGTTCTAGGAAAATATATAATTTTCTAACAAAGTTTAATGATATAAAAGTGTGATTGGATCCAAAATAAAACGAATTATTAACCAAATTACATTATTTTATTAAAGTACCTACAAAAACATTTTTAGAAACTTCAACCTAAAAAGTAGTTTTCACATAATATGGTCATTCTCCCCATAGAATCTTTTATGGTAGATTCCATTAATGCTTGGGGAATTGGTGTACATAAATCACAATTTATCTATATTTGTATCAATAAAATTAGACTTTTGTTTATTTACATTGCATTAAATAAACATATATCCCTTAATAATTAACATTTAATGAACTCCCATGACCATTAAACATTTTATAGGATTTTTTATCCATCATTTTTCACATGATGGAAATACATTCATTTTCTTCTTCATTGATAAAATCGATTTTTCATGTTGTAAATTCAAACTCATCTTATATTGATTCCCCTTGAAGGAATAGAATATATATAATTATTTTTCTATTTTTATGGTGATAAAATTACCTCATAATATGGTTAAAATGTTTGAAAAAAATGAAATTCTAAGACATGGTTTAATTCCATAAATGAGATGGTAAATCATGAATTACATATTTCATATATAATACATAGTGTACCCAGACACTCTTGTAAAGGTATCCTCTTGTCCCGCAAGACATTATCTTTCCTTTTACTTTACTATAATGAACATTATCTTTATTTCAGATCATTTCTGAGGATGAAATAATTTTTTGATAATTGTTTCTTAAAAATATCTCTATTACATGTGTTATATTTCATATCCATTCATAGTATTCTTGGTTAATGGACTCCAATAATCAGTTTCACCCTTAATATGGTATACTTCTCGAATATCATTTTTCCTTTTCCAAGATTCCCAAGTAAAAAAATATATTTTCTAGGGATTTAATCAATTTCTCATCTACCGATGGATTTTGGTCCCACAAAATGAAGGTGGATTATTTCACTTGAATCGATCCAATATTTGAGAATATAGTTATAAAACATTAGGGTTCTCCATTTAGGGAAGGTTCATCATTAAATCATAATTAATATAACTTAATACTTCCATTATCCACTCGATTAAAATATTGGATCTACTGACTTGCTCAGTAAGAAAATTTCTTCATTGACCATGAGATTTGATACCATTATTTCTTATAGACACCATTCCAATGTAATTTCATATATATGATTAGATAATGAAATTATGAATTTTAAATAATAATATGTACTTCTTAATATTGTGTAACATATAAAATAAATCAATAAAATTATGTATTATTAATATCATAATAATAAACATGGGTTCTATAGGAATATAATAAAATTAAAAAGAATATTTTAATTCATCATAATTTTTTGTAAAGAAAATGTGAATATTCAAAAGAATATCTACCAGGAGTGTCAAACCTACTATTTTATAAGGACAATTTTGGTATAGTAGGTGAGGATCAATCAAGGACCAATGTTCCCTTTTTGTAGTTTTACCATTGTATACAACTATTCCAAAACCATAACCCCTTATAGTATCTAGATATTTTTTTATTTCCTTAATAACCAAAATTATATATTCCTTACTAAAACATTATGATATTATTATATACTAATCTTCAATTTATATCATAGGGTTATGTTCTCTAATATATATTTTCTTAAATTTAATTATTAAGGTTTCTACTGGACTTCCATTAATACCTAAATCAATTACCCCTACTCTAGTATCCCAAAGATGTTTGTTACTTTATTAAATTGGAATTTATACAATGGGTTTAATCCAATAGAAAATAATTAGTTTAGTGGTATTAAATAGCTAAATAAAAATACAATACATATTTTATTACGGAAATGTAATAAAAAACATAGTGATAGAAAACATTTTCTATCTTTGAACTCATTCAAATAATTCTACTTCATATCCAATGGAATGGGAACAAAAAAGAGTGATCTCAAATACTCAGTATGGTTTATTTAATTTTGACTATTTCTTAATCAAATAAATAATAATCAATATATAACGTTATATAATTGAAAATGCATTAAATTTTATCAGTAATGTGAACATTAAATGCATCCATACATAATATAAATGCATAAATCTCTTGAATAATATAATAAATTAAGTCTCAATGATTGAAATTATAAATATTGGATGTATTAATATCAGACATATTTATTTCAATACCAAATTTTTTTTGAATAGATTGTTTTAAACTTGGGATAAAATTCATTTAACTTGGAAAAATAATTTATCTTAGATACATACTAATTTATGAAGGGGATATATTGTTTATGTCCCCACAAGTTACTCTATATTAAAAATATTCATCACATGTCGAATGAGTGATTTAATTCATCAACAATATTCCATAATAGTAAATCATTTTATTGAATAATGAATAGTGAATATAAATATTTTCCTAGTGATTTTAATAACATTAAATGTAATAAAATATATGCACAAATGAAATTTTATTTTAGAAGTAAGTATATCAATGATAATGAATTTGGATATTTAAGAGATATCTAATGTCTAGTGATTGTAATAATGTGAATCTTTTATGAGAAGATATATGATACAAAAATAATAATAGATAATAAATATTTATAGGTCCACTGAGAATACAGGTTTGGTAATAAAATCCCACCCATTTGATTTATAAATATAATGTAACAAAAATATTAAAAAAAGTTCCAATAAATTCTGTTATTTTCAAATCCATTAATAACATGTATATGAATCTAAATTTCATAAAATGATTACGATGATGGGGAACTCAATTATCATTCTTTCCATTTAAAATATATATTTTTTTGATTTCTATTAAAATCATATTTTTCAGAAAACATATAAAATATTCTTTTTAGACCTTTTAAAAATAATGAATCACATAAAATATCATTAATGACCATTTATGTTTCAAAAATATCTTCTCCAAAACAATTATGAATAAATGTAGATTTAAGAAAGATATAACTGATTATGAAAGAAGTAAAATTTATTTTTATTTTGAACATTTATTTACTTGATCAAAATAATAAAAGTTGAAGGTTTGGGTGAACATATAGACTCTCCATAAATAACCATATTATAATAAAAAACTAATGTTATAATGTATTCATTTTAATATTCCTTCAAAAAAAATAAACATTCCTAAAACAATAGAGATTGTGAAATAAATTATTAACCCTATGGAAACATTGGAATTGTAACATATTATAAAATAATAAAAGTGAATTGAATCATTACTCAACATGAATAAATTGGTATTCTAATTAACTAAATCAATGGAGCCACATATTCAACACTTAAACATGGATATGTTTATAATAAAAAATATGTATCAATGAAATGTAAATTGAGATAAAATCACCTAGCCCAGGATTTAATTTAGTTAAACAAGATTTAACATACGTTATTATGGGTTTAAACATGTTATTAATTAATAAAAGAACTACATTCATATTAATAATATAATATATGATACATTTATAATATTATATCACCTCTTTGTTAATAAAAATTCATTATTTCCACTGTTTCAGGTGTTTACTTGTTTTCTCATGCATGTTTTGTCAAAAAAGATCTATTTATTAATAATTTTATTTAGTTTCATCATGTCTATAATTATATTATTGTTTTTAATATTTTTTATCCTTATTACATTCATTTTTTCTGGTATTATTGTTATTTGGAAATGGAAAATGAATCAAATTTATTTGTGGAGACTGTAGGTCATACTTATGTATGATTGGTTATATCAATTTCATAATAGGTTAATGGTTAAAGAAGTTCATAATATATAAATATTATATAATAAAATCAATTTTATAGTTATTATATATTTTAATTAATTCATCCATTATGACTATCCATGTGAGTTGGTAATGGAATACAAAAATCATGGGTTCATGAGTTGATAGTTTACCATACACTTGAGCGATGGTTTTGTTTCCCATTTACTGAAGAAGGATATGGATAACTATTATTTCATAATTATAATAAAATATCAGTATATTAGATATAATTTTTTTATTATATATAAATTTTTAAATCATAATAGATGGTGATAAAATAGGAAATAAAAATATTGAAATATTTGAAGACGAATACCTTTACATAGAAGAACCTCCTTTGGATATCTTATTACCATCCCTTGGGATGGAATTTTTGGATGAACAACCCATATATAAATTTTATAGAGATGTTTGGATTATAGTTTTTCTAGATTTGTTGATCCAAATTCCTTGATATGTGAGAAAAAGTGAGGGGAGGATTTTCCGTATTATAATTTAGGTGAGTGTCAAACTTGTAATTTTTCAAAATTATTCACTAATTTTATTTCACTTTCTAGTACATATGGATTGAAAATTTTTCATATTATAAGGGAATAATTATCAATTAAATAAATACCAAATAATTATTTTTTTGAGTGGTTTTACTCCATTTTACCATTTATCCTTTTAGATTCACCCCTTGGTAAACTAGTTTTTACATTAACCATAATAATTAATTTTTAATTTTTTTTCAAATCATTTCAATTAAAAATTAAGTAAAAAATATTTAATAGTTAATGTAATTATAAATATGGAATATGTTTTATAAAAATCAATTTATATATGATGCAAAATTTAATTTAAAATTAAACTTGAAAATTGTCTCAAAAAAGGGTTTTCAAGAAATGAGTTTTTCAGGCATAAAATGGTCTTACATTAAATATATCACTAGTAGTCACCATTATAAATAGTTGAACTCATAATTTTAGAAACATAATATCGAAATTACATTTATGACATTAATCATAAAATATTTTTTAATTCGATCGACATTATTCTCTTTTAAATATGAATAATTTAATGATAATAATTTGTTTCCTAAAAACAATTTTGAAAAAACAATTTTCTAAAAGACAAAAATGTATACATAGAGAAATAATATTTATTTACATAAAATATGTATTCAATAAAATTATAATTATAAATATAATTAAAATTTTTTATGAATAAAAGGTATAATAGTTATATATTTCCTTTTTAGTAATTCACAAAACATTATTTCTAAGAGAATATTCCAAAAATAAATTCACGTAATATTTTGACCAAGTATGTTAAAAAATATCCATCTAATAAAATTATAATCCTTTTACAATAAAATATTATTTTGTGAATGGTATTATCATTTTATTAAAAATTAATAGTCAACTAATTTAATTGAAGAACAAGGATACATCCCAGAAATGATGAAAACTATTACACAAAATATGTAGAAATTTATATATTTTCTAGAGAATTTTAGAGGTGTTTAAGAATTATTTTGGATTACATATATTCATATACATTGGGATAAATTTCTCACTATGTGAAAAAGAAATGGTGTTATTAGTTTTTGGGTTTTCCGAATTTTTTTAATCGGTAACCATATAAGATAATGGGAATGTATCACACCATAATATTTTCATTATATCATGTGATTTTCAGATAATTAAATATATAATATATAGTTGGTATCAATACCAGTTTATAAAAAATGTATTTTCCACACAATATTCTTGGGTCTTGAAAAATCCACAATGGAGAATGATGATCCCCTTTAACACAAGGGAGATTCTGCCCAATTTCCCCTCAAAAGGATTGGGAAAATGTGGACAATACTCAAGGATGGAGAAGGAGGAACCGGTCCATGGACGGGTCTAATATTAAGCACGCACAACCGGTTCCGTGAAGTGTCCCTCCTTCAAGGACTGTTGCCGTTCATGAGATGGAGGCGAAGATCCACTGCGGTCGCGAGGCCGGATGGGCGCTAACCCAGTTCACCTTTCCGGACCACCCCAGCCACGAGCTGCGTCAGCCAGCCTGAATCGCTTCCGCTGTCGTTCATGAAATGGTGGTAAAACCCTCCACGGCCGCAAATCACTCTCTGATTTTGGTTCATGGAGGAGTGTTTATTACCTCATGAATTACAGAATGACCAAGTCATCCATGAACCGGGTTTTCATTCATGGGCCTCCACAAAAGGTGTTGCGTGACCACAGATACATCTATTTCCCCACTCTATAAAAGGATACCGAGGTGGGAAGGAAAAAAATTTGGATTTAGAGGATGATGATTCAAAGGAGATTGATCATATTCGGGAGGAAGGATTTCGAAGGAAGGCTTAGTATTTCGCAAATAGCGATGGTCCAGTTCGCGAACCAGAGCAGGTATAAACATTGGAACAAACTAATAAAGAACTGAAAACGATTAATAATTTTGTGAACCACGAACTTAAAATAACATTAAAATTGAACACTGTGAACCATAGCGCCTCCGCGGATGCACTCCCCGCAAACTAGGGTGTTTATGCCTCTTTTCCGATCTGCCCCACCGCGTAGCACCCTCCAACGTGGGCGAAGCCCTGACCGACAAACCCCCAACCGTTTCCAACCATGGTCACCGCTGCTCCCGTGGAACCATCCGCGTACCAGCCATGTACGCGGGCCGAACCTGAAGTCGTGAACCCTCCTAGTTCACGGGACGACAACCAGTATGCGGCCCTCCTGGTTCACGGACGGCCTCTCAGTCCGCGGACAACCCTAGTTCGTGGATGACTTCTCCAATGGCGTAGCACTTCCCTACGCAAAGGGCGCCACTACCCATACCCCTATGTGGCTAGCCAAATCCTTTGGAGTTCCCATTCCATGAGCTAGATAAAATCCTTCAAATCTGGCCTAATCCTCCGTGACTCACTAATTGGCCCATTCATCGGCCCCGAGCCGAGGCCTCCACTGAAGCCACCGGATCCATGTGTTGTAATCCTCAGGTGCACCAGTGTGCAATTTTTAGTTCACATACCCATAGTAAGTAGAGGCGAAAGGGGTTTCCACGACCCTTGAGCTGATTCCCGAAGCATTCTTGAGTTCACATTCCCACGGTAACGTGGAGTCTGAGCTCGGGAGTCCCCTTTCTGTCCCTCTACTTGTTAAGGGAATCTCGGGGGTATTATAATACCCATCAGAAGGAAGACCTCATGCACTAAAAGAGAGGAGATGGGAACAAGAGTACCCCCTTTCCCTCCTCCGCTGCGCTTTGTCGCCATGGGAATCCATCCCGGAGTAAGCCCTGACTTTGTGGGCCGCCCTCATGAGTAATCCCCACTCCACTTCTCACGGATGCACCTTTCGCAACGTGATCCTCTATTCCCTGTTGCCTCTTGATTCTCACACAGAGCATGAATCATGTGGGATTCGAGTATGCATCGAATATGACATCCTCTTATGGGCCTCCTCAGAGTATAAGCCCCAATCCATCATTCTAGGATACCTCAGAGCATAAATCCCAGGCCAATGCAAACTACTAGGACTATGATTACCTACCTCTGGGATACGTAGAAATCCTCCACGAGGTTCAATCCCGATCACCAAAAGACCCCCGGGTCCACCTTCACGTCGGTTCTCCAACACTCCCCTTTCTAACTACATGGAATTTGATCCCTGTCCTCTAGGAAGGGTACGTAGGAAGCCTCCATGAGGGTCAAGCCCAACAACTGGTCAATCCAACTATCTTCGCATCGGTTCACCGTGCCACTCCTAGTGCCGCCTCAATGAGTTCTGACTCCTCGGTGTCATTAATCCAACGAGGTATGGTAAACCTCGGGCATAAATGATTCTGAACCCCTGTGTTCAGCTGACCATTCCCAACGAAAATAAATATGTGGATACTATGCTTGGGTATAAACCAAATAATCGCGAACATATGAATATGTCTTAAATCTATAAGAGATTCCCAGAACATGCAATAATTCCCCCAAAAAGGGTGCAATGAGCGCAAATTCTCATCATGTCAACCAATGTTAGTTCTTAAGAATTGCTCGTCAGACCATCCGGAGAACTCCTGCCTTTGGAAAGCAGGTCCATGCTTCATCGGATATGGAACTGTTGGGCATTTAGAGACCAACCCAAAACATAAATGGTGAACCCGACATGAATCTTTAACCAAGTATGACAGATAAAACCAAATTCAAATTTGTGCCCCCTTTTAATCACTAGTAGAGCCAAGAAAGAGCTCCCTTCTATCCAATGGCATCACAAAGGAACTCGAAAGCACGCGCTTGCAACAACGTAATGACTGGACGTCCTCAGCTACGGAGGACCCCGTCACCCATCCATCATCTTCAATGTTGGGTCTGGGACGCGCTGATCCGAGAGTACCACGTGAATGGTACTATACCAACGGTGGAGGCGGCCATGAAGGCCCTCCAATTAGTCATGATTCATCGGTCGCCTGCCCAGCAGCGGCCGCAGAGGCAGATCCAGACAGCCCCTATTGCGGTCCCCAACCGTTTAGGGATTCTATCCCCATAATGGGATAATGCGTACATCCCTTATGTTTGGGACGTGGATGAGGTCGATGTTGAGGACTTCATCCCCACTGAACGGGGGATCCTTTCTAAGGCCCCCGTTGGAAGGCGTCATCGCGGTCACGCCGTGACCCAACATCCTCGTGCCGAGGATGATGTCTCTCTGAGGATTCTGGCCCATGATCCTGGAGCTCCGGCCCCTGGGACCGCCAGATGGGGGTGGAAAACGTACAATCATGGACCAGTCATCACCCTGGTACCTGAAGAGGACCGTTGTGGCCTAGTCACAGAGACGTACCATGAACAGGAACCTACACCTGTTCGCTCCTCCCAAGCTCGTCATCGAGACATGGTGGCATCATACAAGCCGGAACGCATCCCTGCCGATCTCCATCAAGCCCGTCACTCACACTGGACTGAACATACTAGGAAGAAATATCTCCCTACCCAGGGTCATGAAGACCATCCTCTTGACATGGTGGCAAACCGGCACCTACAGGACCAGCTCCTAGCAGATGCTTCTGACGTCCTACATCATGATATGGTGGAGATCAACAATTCCCGCCACCCAGATGTGGCGGAAAATAATAGGTGGGCATGGATCCCCACCATCAAAGGCCACCGACTCGATATAGTGGGAAACCAATATATGCAGGGCCAGCTCCCTATGTATGCAAGTAAAGTATGCCATCCAGATGTGTCGGCCAACAAAGAAATAAACCTGCATATCCCAGTACAGGGGAAGATTCGTTAACCTTCCCCGAAATAGGAGAATTGTCAGTACCCACTAACCAACAGAGGATCAGAGTAGGATATTCCTACTCCGATACTGAAATGGGCCTTCATACCCATTTCAGCTGAAGATGCCTCTCTACATATCCTGGAAACGATGGAGGAGCATGTATCGATCCCAGATCATATCTTGTAGACTTTCCAGAATGTAACTTAATCAGCGGAAATAGTAAGGACTCGTGCCCATGAGCCCATCTCCCCAATTGAGGCGACTCATCAAAGAGACATGATAGCTGCCTCAGAGTAGATCTACATCCCCGCTTCTGCCCAGGAGGTTCATCGGCCAAATTCCGCAACGCAAGGGTAACAGGATCGAGCAGCTTCACTCGTTCCGACTGGGGGACACCCATCCATCACAGTGGATGCTCCAGAGAATGAATATATCCCTGATAAAAGTCAAGATGTTCGTCGGCATATCCCAGCAGCATCATGGGTGCCAATTAGATAAGGACCCAAAGGTGAAGGCTATTGTCAAATGCACACGGTCCCCACTTCCTGCAAAATCGCACCTCGAACGCACCCAAGGCAGTCGGAAAATAAAGAGGGAGTTCATGACTCCTCTCGTTTGGAAGCGGGGGTTCCCAACGCCACTAAGCATACATAAAAGTCTCAAAAACCTGCCCACCCATTACCATATTATGGGAGTTCCAGTAGAAGTTGCGAAGGTCCTCCCCGCAATGTTGCCACCATCAGCTCTGATGGTCCTCCCCAGAGCACCCGTGGGGGCTTCCCCTGCGGGCATATAACGATCGATCATGAGAGATCCTCTTTTGGTGCGAGTCACAGAAACACTCCACATGACCAGATGATCGAGAAACATGACGGTCCTCCACTTGCTTCGGTCCACCCTGAAGGTCCTCCTCGGGGTATACACTGCAAGCACTCTCTATGTAGTGGGACCATAGATAATGATAGTAGTCCTCACTATCATAGTCTCAACTGTAGAGGCCCTCCCCGCAGTGATGTCTCATCACGACAAGAACGTCCTCCCCATGTTATATCCTGCTCTGAAGGTCCTCCCCAGGGGTTACGCTGCACCGGAACTCCACGCATCCAGGAATCAGATCACAGTGGTAGTCCTCTCCACTATGATAACGGAGGTCCTCCCCATATAGACGTCAAGAAATGAGAAGGCCCTCCCCTCGTTGGAGTACATTATGGAGGCCCCCCCAGGATGTATCCCACAGATATTCTCCTTACGGTAGTAGTAATGGTAGTCCTCGACATTCCCGCTGCTGTGATAGTAGTCCTTACCACCACGAGTGCCATTGTGAAGGTCCTCCTCACATTGGCCCTATGCAACAAGAAGGTCCTCCCCTTGTCGCAGTGTGTCCTGAAGGTCATCCCCAGGATGCACATCAAATGTTAATCCATGATGTTCATCCTCACCATGATGACACTTGTTGCGGAGGCCCTCCCCATAATTGTGCTACGCAGCCAGAAGATCCTCTCCTTGCTGCGACATGCCTTGGAGGACCTCCCTAGGGTATGCGCTGTAAAAGTCCTCTATTCAGTGAATCATCAAGCAGTGATGGTAGTCCTCTCCATTACGGCCTCCATTGAGGAGGTCCTCCCCAAGATGACATATCATATTGATAGGAAGGTCCTGATCCTGCCGAATCAAGCACAAAAATGCCCTCATATATCAAGGCACTCAGAAGGACGGGATAAAGCATTTCAGATTCACAGTTGGTCGCCAATGACACCCTTCTTCGATTAAGAAACGTTCCGAGGCCACATTCATCTTCTGAACCACCACAGAATCTACCATATGGTAATTCAACACCTACCGGTCCCACTACCTATGACTAAACTGACAGTGAGAATCTCAGTTGGGCTGACCAGGTAGAGGAATCACTAGAGAAGGAGTATGCTGATATGCTGCACCTAAGGAAACGACTGGCCATGGATGATATACCAGTTATGTTTTGGCCTACGGACACCTCTCAGTTCGACATTCCTATAGAGTTGTCGAAAGAAAGCGTGCACGACATCCGCCATAATATATGGACAACCCTCCGCCAACTGAAATCAAGCTTCCTTCCCTACGACAGGTATGTAGACCACGTCAAGACAATAGGGGACCTCTTGCGTCACATCAACCTAGAAGATATTATTTCAGCATGGAAATAGCGACCCGAGAGGCGTAAAGGAAACATGGGGATAACCTGCCTCTGTGCGCTGCACCAGCTACGCCGCCTCATCGGTGACGCTCTGACGGGAGTCCATATCAGAGGATGGGGAGAACATGGAGCTCTTAATTTCACTCTTATCCCTGCCTAGAAGAACCCGTTCGGTGTGGTGTCTTCCAACGCCATCACGTCAAGACATCAATCGAGTGGTCTATCTATCCAAGAAAGTAAACACACCAAGAAGAGTAAGGCCTTGAGTAAGTCCCAGAAGAGTCAGGCCCGATGGGAACAAGAAATTCAAGATCTCTTCAATCAAGCCACTGAAAGCATACAACAAGACTCTCTCCTATTATAGGCCAATCAGTGTTCTTTGCCTGCCTCCCCAGATGGGACTGATCCACAGGTGAATTCGGTACTAAATCCATTTCACCCTCGAATGGGGGCAGACATGATCAGGCATGTAGCGATAGCCGCAGCCACTGCCGCAATCCAGGTTCTACCCCAGCCTGCAGGTTTGGGGGAATTTTTAACAAAAAATGCCCCCGTAAGACCAATAAAATCAGGAAGAGACTTGATGTCCATGGAACGAATCCAACCCCAGCCCTCAGGGTTGGGGGCATTATTACCCCCTCAACAACAAACTCCCCCATGAGAGTCAGTATTCTCTCATATAGAGTGGAAAATAAGAAGAGGAGGTTCCCATCCTATCCCATCGTTTGAATCATCATCCCCTCCGAGAAGAAGGAACACCATAAGGTCGCACCAAAGAACACTTCGGGTCACCCTTCAACAAGAAGTCTGAAGGCAATCCCATGTCACGAAAGAAAGCCCAGTAGAAGACGCGGGAGATCCTATTCCCATTTTGAATATTACATCTTCTCCACCACACGATATGAATCTATAAATGTCAAAAAGGGTAACCTCGTGAGTGACACCAGAGATACTGAAAATCAGGGGGGATCGGGAGACGATAGTTCCGGTCATGCTGTGACTCACAAAAAACCACTAGGTGTGCACATCCAGATCCAGAGGGCCGCCATAAATTTGACCATCCTTCTAGACAACCCTCCTCCTCCTACACTGTGACCTTCCAACAAGGATAAGAAGAAAGGGATGGTTACCCTTAACCTGAACCATCTCTCGACAAAGATGATCCACTCACACTCGAAGATAGATTCACTCGACAGAAAGATGAGATGAAATAATTGAGGTGGGTTAACGCTGAGAAACTCTAGAGGAACCGCCTTAGTGAAAGTGCATCCCAGGAGGAGCCACATCATTCAATCCCAACAAGTGCACCTCAAAGACTAAGGTTTTCCCCCAAAAATGAAAAACGGTCAGGCATACCGTCCAATAAGGCGCTCGGCCCGTCCAACAACCTAAACATTGATTCGGATGTATACCAAGAATTCTCTCCACTCAGGAATAAACCAGTGCGAGTATGCCTGATCCTCCCAATGGTGCCACAAATGTCACATGCACCCCTGGTGCCGGCCAACCCAGGTCCTCAGGTAATGTCTCGGGCGACGCCTGCCCAGGACCGGGCCAAACAAGATTTAAACCAGGGTCTCACCAACCCCATTGAGGCACTAACAATTCAATTGGAAGAAATGGAAGGACGACGCGCTCCGATACACCCAGAGCAGAAAACCTACTCAGATTGGATGAGGAACACACCACCTCCACCCAATTTTGGGAGGCCTTTATTCCCTATCTTCGATATATCATGCGTTCCGGAATAGCATTTGATGCACTACACATCCTATTGCGACATTATGATGGGAACTCTGGAGAAACAAGAAGCAGTAAAACATATATGCTTTGTACGGACCATGCAATGATCTACCTTTGTCTGGTATACGAACCTGCCAGCCCGGTCCATAAAGATCTGGGAAGACCTTCGACCTCAGTTTCTGTTCTACTTCAGCTCTACATTGCCTAAAAAATGGTCAGTGTCCTCATGAAATACAAGTAGAGGGGGAACTAGAGGGTCTTAGATTTCATTTTTGGATGTAAAGCTCTGACCTATTCCCTGAACAGGACAATTACTCAAGATGAGTTGCTAGCCATATGCATTGATAATTTTCTAGATGAGCTGCAGACACCGCTCATACCAGTGGAGTGCACCACTGGCTTCCACCATCTCTCGACCATTTCCAAGAGAATTGAGGACTCCATGCAGCATACTAATTCAAATTCCCAAACATACTCACAGGATCCTACAAAAGAACCCCTAGAGCTGAAGAGTCCTCCGTCACACTCATGCCGGACCCTGTGCCCTCTCCATCTCTAAGGCCTCCACCAAATCGTCAAGGGCCACCTACATATCAGCGGCCACATCTACCTAAATGGTACGATCATCGAGGACCGATGCAGAACCAGTTTGAGGAATGAAAACAAAAAGTATACTCGTTCCGAGACGATCATGACCACGGCTACTTCATTTCCTCCATGAACGGCAACTTGCTCCGCCTCCTAGAGCCGAGGAAACATGAAGAGGTCGGCCGCGATGAAAGACCAGATTAATACCCCTACCATTGGATGATGGGGAACAATATCCGAGAATGCTTTTTATTCAATGTCCTCTAGCAGAGGATGGTAGAGTCCGGACAGGTCGAGCTGGGACCATCCCTAGCACATGTGGCATGTATCTCTACCACCGACTCTAACAAAGATGAGGGGTGGCAGAAAGTCACTAGAACGCAGGGGTAGAAATTTGACAACTGGATGACTCGGAAGACTATCCACCGAGCATAGGTCATACACAAAGCTCTACTATAGTAGTCGGTGTTGCCACTAGCAGCCCCTGAAGCCGCAGATCCAACAATATCGACCTCACAACCCTCCACGAGCTGGTCATCCGAGCATATTCGAAGAAGGAGGAAACAATCGCAATAGGAGTAGTCCGCGATGAGGCCAACTTTAGTACCGACCATAGTAGATTAAATTCCCTCTAATTTGGCGCCACGGGCACTGACCCACCAAACGGCACTATCAGGGACTACCGACCTGGTTGACCTGTCAGAGGATGAAGAGCCAATATTTGGTTCTATTAACGTCATCCATCTTATGGAATCATTACTTGACATAGGGTATGGTTAAGAACCCGAGTTCCATGCACGAGGAGCCTGGAGAAGGAATCGCAGAGGTAGGGGACACCAAGGGATGCACAGTCGCGGCCGAAACCAACCATATGGTTGGACCCCGGCCAAAACCGTTAGTATTGTGGATACCCGTGGGAGAGCCGTCCAACAAACTCAACATGAGAAAGAATGTCCCTCCACCTCCACTAGAAACCACTCTGTTCCTATTGTTCTGTGATACCCACCAGAGGAGGAACAAGTGTCTGGCCACCTAATGCACACAAACAGACCACCCAGGCCAAGTCCTCAAAACGCGGGAATGCCATCGATATCCGACCCCGCGGCCGGTCCCTCCTCGTAAAATGTTCCATACATTAAAGCACACGCTAAGACTCTCCCACCAATGAAGAATAATCATCCATTGGAGTAGAAATACGATATCCTTAAGCAGCTGGCATCGGTACTAGCCAAACTGTCAATCCTCGATGCCCTAAGTCTGTCAGCAGACCTCAGGGAGGTGCTTATAGAAGCTTTGATTAGCCCCCGGAGTTTCAAGACGAGGTATCTGCTATCGAATTTTACTATACGGAGACTGACCCGACTGAATGCAATTCAGTGTTTTCCTTCACCGATTAGGATAAAGATTCAATCATGCAAGGACACATCGGACCACTATATGTGTCTGACACACTGAATGGTATTGTGATCCAGAAATTCTTTATAGACAATGGTTCTGGAGTTAACCTCCTTCCCCTAGGAACACACCATAAGTTGGGCTACAGTGAGGATGAACTAATTCCCTCGGCCAGAACTCTGTTGGGTTACAACAAGAGTGAGCAGAAACCAATGGGAAAAATTAAGCTAAATACCCATTTTGGTGACCTGGTTGCCTACACGGAATTCCTGGTGGTCCGGTAGAGCCCAACATTCAATGCCTTGCTGGGAAGGATGTGTCACCATAAGCACATGGTCATTCCTTCATCCTACCACCAGTGTGTCATGTACTTCTTTAATGGACAATATGGAACATTGTTCACCGACAAGGCCCATTTCGAGCTCTCTGAGTCACATTACATTGATGTCGGGTTCTATGTGAAAAAGAAAAAGAAGCCTTTGGTCGATGGTTTCAACTTGATCCCCACTCCAAATGGCCTGGAAATGGTTCATGATGAACCCCTCAGGTGGATTGGCGGAGTTTATGTCCTGCCCATCAACCACGTTGACAGTAAGAGTTCAAGTACAGACACACACTCGGATGTCTACATGAATTCATCCACGATGGCCAAGTACGACAATGTTGGGAACATCCACCAACCCTTGATCTGAGGACGAATACTTGAGTAAGTACGCCCATGACACCTCACCTCCAATCTCCAAAGAGCCCGTGTCAGGAGCTCTCTTATCTTCAGATCAATAAAATGAGGACTTGGGAGAAGAAGAGGGGGATGATCTCAGGGATGCACCTACATCATTTGAGGAGGGTATCTCCACCACGGTGGACGAGCTCAAGGAAATAAACCTGGGTACTGAGGAAGATCTAAGGCTTACTATCATTAGTTTATCCATTTCCCCTGAGGAGCATGAGTTATATACCTGTTTCCTGAGGCAACATCTGGATGATTTTTCTTGGAATTAAACAGAAATGCCGGGACTCAATACCGAAGTGGCGACGCATCACCTGGGTTTTCCAGAATACCAACAAGGCTATAAATAGACTACCAGAAGGACGCATCCTTCACATGCCGCCAAAATAGAGGTTGAAGTAGATAATCACATTAATGCAGGCAATATTCGGGAGGTCCAGTACCCCATTTGGTTGGACAAGAAAGTCTTTATCAAGAAAAGGAACTGACAAATCTACGTCTGCATTGACTTCAGAGATCTAAATCTGTATTGTCCGAAATATGATTTCCATGTCCCGATTACCAAATTATTGATTGATGTGACACCCAGGTACGAGGCTCTATCCTTCATGGATGGCTATTTTGGATATAATCAAATCAGGATGGCCCGAGAAGATGAAGAAGCCAATTCTTCTAGGGCCCATCATGGGGTATTCTATTACAGGGTCATGCCCTTTGGTCTCAAGAACTCTGGCGCCACATATCAGCGTGCCATGCATCGGATCTTTAAACCGTTCCTGGGGAAATTAGTTGTATGTTACATGGATGACCTTTTGGTCATGTCTAGACAGCACTCGAATCACCTGTCAGAACTTGAGGCCATCTTCATCAAACTTCGACATCATAGCTTGAAGATTAACCCATTGAAATGAGACTTTGGGGTTACCTTAGGTAAATTCCTTGGATTTATCGTATTCCATTGTGGCATCGAAGTCGACCATGATAAGACAAGGGACATCATTAGATTACCACCTCCCCGAAATCTCACCGAGTTGAGGGGATTCCAAGGAAACCTAGCCTATATCAAGCAGTATAGATCCATCCTGGTAGGAAAATGTTTTCCCTTCACCTTGTTAATGAAGAAGGGGGTCACGTAACAATGGGAATATGACTATCAAGAGGCGTTCGACAATTTGAAGAAGTTATTTTTATGTCCAATGGTGATCATTCCCCCAGTTGAAGGAAGACCACTCATCTTGTACATGACATCCTTAGAGCGGTCACTGGGAGCCTTCCTCACACAAAAGAATGACACGGGCAGTGAAAACAGTCTCTGTTACCTCAATCGAACAATGATTGATGCTGAGACTCGATACTCAAACATTGAGAAGAGTTTTTTTATCCATGTTTTTCGTGGTTCAAAAGTTGCAAAATTATCTGAAGCATCATAAAGTCCAATTATGCTCATGGAGTAACCTGCTCAAGTACATCCTCATCCACCCGATGCTAACCGGACACCTACTCCGATGGTAGGTCATCCTACAACAATTTGACATCCAGTTTGTGCCCTAGAAAGCCATCAAGGGTCAGACATTAGAAGACATTCTTGCAGAGCACCCTTTGACAGGGAGCACTGCACCAGACGCCGACCTACCTGATGAAGAAATCTTCTCGGTTCGACAGGAGTTCCCAGCATGGGAAATGTACTTCGACGGCACATCCCGAAGCCCAACCAGGAAGATGATGGAGGATCCTGGATTCTACAATGTGGATTTGGGAATAAAACCCCTGTCCCCAGAAAAGGATTATTACCATATTCCTTCTTCATATAAGAAGGATGTACGAACAATGAAGCGGAATATCAAGCTCTCATTGTAGTCATTGAACTCGCACTCTAGGCACAAGTACAACACTTTAAGGTAAAAGGTGACTCGGAACTGGTCATCAAGAAAGTCAATGGTGACTATGCTATTAAAAATAATGAGCTGATCCCCCTATTTGATCATGTTTGAGGGTTAATCGAAGAATTATCCACATAACCAACATTGACCTATATTCCCCAGTCTTAGAATGCTCAGGCTTATGAATTAGGCAATGTGGCCACAACCCTAGCTGACCCAGGCCGGGATGAAACAGTTATCGGTATTGCTCACCATCGAATGTTATTTCTATTTGTTTAGACCTAGACTAAAGAAATCCATGAAGTCAGTCCTGTCCCTGATCTATATCCTCCTGCCACCGGCTAGATGACCCCCATTGAAAACTACCTTCAAATGGGAGAACTTCCACTAGATAGGTCTGAATGAGAGAAAATACATAGAAGGGAAATCAAGATTTTCCTCTATGGCGACGCGAGTCAAAAAGAGGTCCTATACAAATTAGGCCTAGATGGAGTGCTCCTCAGATGCATTAATGGAGAATAAACCACTTTCAAAATGAATGAAGTACATGTCGGAGCATGTGGAGCACATCAACCTGGGACCAAGCATTCCCATCAGGTTCAAAGGCATGGGCACAACTAGAAAATAGTGGCACGAGACTGCGAGTGTTTTACGGAAAAATACCACTCATTACATATTCCTGAAAAATTCATACACCAACCCCCAGAGTTAATTCATCAAGCCAAATACTCCGGGCCATTTTCCATTTGGGGGTTAGACATCGTGGGACCATATCCTCCCGCCACGGACAAATAGCTAAAGTATATCCTCACGACAACCAACTTCTTTACCAAATGGGCATAAGACATACCCCTCATGGAAGTCAGGGCAAGAATTATTGTCATCTTTCTGAATTCCAAGATCATCACCAGATTTGGTGTCCCTCATACCATACTGAGGGGCACCGAAACTAACTTCTGCTTTGCTGAATTGGAGAAACTCTACTGCGAGTATGGTATCAAGGCTAACCACTCATCTCAGTAAAATGCAGCAGCCAACAGAAAGATAGAGGCTTTCAACAAGACCCTATATGACATTATCCAGAAGATGATGGACAAAGAAAAAAATTCATGGCCGGATAATCTCCTCCATTCATTGTGGGCATATCGAACCACAATCTGCACCGCTACTCGGGTTACCCAGTACTCATTGGTGTACGACACAAAGGCGGTCATTCCCATTGAACTCAATCTTCCTTCACTCCGTGTTGACATTTGTGACCAATTATATGATTATGAGTGGTTAGAAAATATGCTAGGTAAATTGGAACAACTAGACGAGAAGAGGTTGCACACTTTTCAACATCTGGAGGTATACCAGAACCGGATCGCATGAGTCTTCAACAAAAATGTTCGTCTTCGGGCTTTCATGGAAGGAGAATTAGTGTTGGTTTTCTGGACCCTAATGATACCCAACAAGAAGCCTCCACTGCTGGAGCCCAAATGGTAGGGACCATACATTGTACAAAAGGTCTACTCTAATAGAGAATATACCCTGATCTCCATGAATGGGCAAGTCACCATTGCTCCTACCAATGTGAGATTCCTAATGAAGTATTACGCAAAGAAACCGAAAATGGAGTACTTCCTCACCGCATGACGTTAATAGGCATGGAGTACATCTTCCCCGCATGACGTTAAAATGAATGGAGTACGTCCTCACTGTATGACATTAAATTGAATGGAGTACGTCCTCGCTGCATGATGCTAAACTACATGGTGTACGTCCTCACCGTATGACATTAAACTTCATGGATTACTTCCTCACCGCATGATGTTAAAATGCATGGAGTACGTCTTCACCACATGACGTTAAACTGCATGGATTTCGTCCTTACCGCACGACGTTAAACTACACAGAATCTAATAATACCCCTCATTCTAACTACATGAAGATAAACTGTATGACTTTCGTCCTTACCGCATGACATTATACTACACAGATAATAAAAGTTAAAAATTCCTTCTTCCCCTGTGCACCAACCAGACCTGCAAGGGGTGTATTCCTCATCCTCACCGCATGACGTTAAACTGCACGGAATTCATAGATCTATGTACGACTTGATTTCAGCCCTCACAGGATATGTAGTGACGCCAGGATCACCTATCCTGGCCCATCCACTCCCAAATAAAAATTAAAAATTCCTTCTTACCACCCATTTACAGACCAGACCTGCACATGGTGTATCCCTCGTCCTCAACGCACGATGTTAAACTGCACAGACATGAAGTTTTAACAATGCTCCTCTCCCCTCATGTATGGACCAGACCTGCACGGGGTGTACTTATTTCTGAGAACTACATATGGATTGATTCCTGCCCTCGCAGGATAAGTAGTGACACCAGGGTTCCCCATCCTAGTCCAACCACCTCTAAATGAAATAAAAGAAAAGTTATACAATGTCCCCTCCCCCAGTGTACGGACCAACCCTGCATGGGGTGTACGTCTTCCAGATAACTACATGTAGCTTGATTACTTCCCTCACAGGATACGTAGTGACGCCAGGGTTCCCCGTCCTGGCCCATCCCCCTGAATAAAAGATAAAAATTACCTTTCCCCCATGTATGGACTAGAACGACATAGGGTTTACTCCTCGTCCTTACCACACAACGTAAACCTGCACGAATAGAAAGATTAAAAAATGCTCCATTTTCCTCATGTATGGGGTAGTCCTATATGGGGTGTATTTTTTATCCATTCTTCACAACATTAAACTGCATGGACAATAATGTAAAAAATGCCCCATTCCCCTGTGTACGGACAAGACCTATATGGGGTGTATACCTCATCATTACCGCTTGACGTTAAACTGTAGGGACCTCATCCTCACCGCATGACGTTAAACTGCACAGACATCATCACGACCCACCCATGTCACATGGAGATTCGATATGGAGATACTCATTGCACATTTGGATGCATCCTCTCCAGATATCAGACTCCACGACCTGGATAATTATGGATCTTCATAACCACTAATGGCCATTAGAAGTGGAAATTCATCGAGATGTGGGCACCTTTTTACTACTATGCATACCATTCCCTCATCAGCTAGGCATATTGATAGCCCCTCACCCGTCTACCAAAGGAATGATTTCCTCGGGCGAGACTCTTCCTTGCTCCGTATGCCTACCGGCCTCAGAGCCCCCATATCACATCTCCCGATCCAAAAATATATAGAGAAGAGGTTTACATGTTCATTCCATCTTTTCACATTCAAATTTTTCTAGGGACTCCCTATCTGGCTAGCCTATGTTTCTTCTGGTGGTTCACTTAGAGACCTGCATCAACGAACATCAAGCCAGGACTAGGCTACTTTGACTCAACAGACAATTGTAGGGAAGTTGTTTCTTGTATACTCGGACACCATTATCCCCACGTGCCAAACCCTACACTGTGAGCAATCACAGATTCTCGTAATCATTCTTGTCCATCAGAAGTGGAAATTCATCGACCCGAGGAAACCTTTGTACGATTATTCATACCATTCCCTTGGCGGCTCTACATAATGATAACCCCTGGCTCATCCATTAAAGTCAATATTTCCTTGGGAGGTACTCTTCCTAGCTCTGTACGCATACCGGCCTCAGATCCCCCACGCCACACCTCCGGATCCGGGAAAACTAAAAGTTGCAGTTTACAACTTTCATCCCCACCTTGTTCCAAGTATATCGGAACATTTTGACCCAGTTATCCTTCGAGTGACTGCAGTAATAGTCACCCAATGGTACAAGCTCTATGACCACTAAAATAGGATTACATCTTCCTTACCGCACAATGTTAATTTGCATGGAGTAATGGTACACCCCCACGTGCAAAATAATACAGCACAGGGAGATCTCTAAACTTTAATAGAAACCAGGGCCGAGTATGCACAACATGTTCATAAATTGCTTTCCCCGATGACAGAAATCGTGGCCCGGATAATTGCGGATCTTCATAAACATTCACGACCATCAGAATTGGAAATCCATCGACCTGGGGACACCTCCTCATGACTATTCATACCATTCCCTCAGCGGCTCTGCATATTGATAGCCCCTGGGCCGTCTACCAAAGGCATGATTTCCCCATGCGATACTCTTCCAAGCTCTGTACACTTACTGGCCCCAGAGCCCTCATATCATCTCTCCTGATCCAAGAAGCCCCGAAAGCATGATTTACATTATCAAACCCCCTCCACGTCTTGGACATGCCAGGATACTAGGGGCCAGTTACATTCTAATCAAGAGTAGCCTTTTTTAACTATGTCCTTGCTGCATGACGTCAAACGGCATAGAACACATCTTGGACACTTGGCGTAAGGCTGAAAAGACCAAGCATTAAACGTCCAGGGGACTGCCTCTAAGAATAGCATTATCACTGGTTTAATAATTCTCCTTATTCTTACCACACGACGTTAAACTGCATGGTCAATCATCCTTTCTACACGACGTTAAACTACACAGCATTGGCAAAGGAAAGAAAAATACCCCTCGTCCTCGCTGCATGACGTTAAACTACACAAAATACTTTAATAAAGCTCTTTTTCTTTACCGCTTGACGCTAAATAGCACGGTAAAACCTGCCACAGGTTCTGTAAGGAACAACGGATTTTCTCTGTCCTTCAGTGAACAGGTCAGACCAGCACAAGACACCATCTCCCACCCGTGTGAGAAGGGATTACTTCACCCATTCTCGGGAAGTTCAGTCTAGATGTTTCCCCCGTATCTAGGAACCCTCTCATCATAAACCACGCTCTATATTTCAAAAAATCCGGACTTTCATAAGCCACCCCTTGTGGTCCCAAATCTCAAATTCCCTAAAGTTGCATGGCTATCGAGGGAATACAATCATTCACCTAAGGACACCTTTTCATGACTATACATACCATGCCCTCAGCGGCTCGGCATATTGGTCTCCCCTGACCCGTCTACCAATGGCATGATTTCTATAGGCAATGATTTTCTCCGTACGCCTCTTGGCCTCTGAGCCCCCATGTCTATCCCAGGATTCGGAAACCCTCTAAGTTACAGTTTACCAACCTCTTTCACAACCCTTCCTGAATATGGGGGAATGTCTCTGAAAAGATTATCGAGGTCCAAGAGAAGCCCTACCATTCTAGATGTTGTCTCAGGTGCATGACTCTAAAATGAGCCATTCCCCAACTGTCCTTTTATACTAGATAAATGCGTAGGATAGGAACCTTGCTTCCACACTACTAATTGATACAGATGTTCTAAAAACCATTCATACGTCACATAACCTTTCTGAGCCACACCCGGTGGTTTTCAGAATTTTCTAAGCCACCCATGGTGGTTTCCATAAGCTGGACATTCATGAAGACATATGGCCACCAGAAATAGAGAGTCATTGACTTAAGGACACCTTTGCACGACTATGCATACCATGCCCTCAGCGGATCTGCATATTGATCGCCCATGGCCTGTCTACCAAAGAATAATTTCCTTAGGCAATGCTCTTCCCACCACTGCACGCCGACACGGCCCCCATGCCTTGAGACATGCTCTCCATGTCGTTCTAATTTAAACAGACTCCCTCCAAATGAGTCTGAAGGACATCGAGACATCTTTTAATCAACCAAACCCCATTGGGACCCTTTCCCCACCATATTTGGTCAAAGATGTATGACCTAAAACCTCAGTAATGATAGTCTTGATGGGAGGACATTAAACCACCCAAGAAAAGAGGCACAATGCCTGTTAGGCCGAAAATCGGGAAAGGGCGACCTAAGAAAAAGTCAGGACACACCCGTTGGGTTCACACTAAATGAGCCCAAGAAAAATAAGGGCATTAAAAGAAACGACAAAAAAAATTTAGGGTTTTTTACAAAACCATAGCAATAGTCGAACTATGCTCGCTGGCCCCCATGGTCTAGGAAAAAGCTAGAGTTTGTTTTCCTGAGTTATGATTAAATCAGATTTAGTTATTTGGTTTTAATGCAAAAATTGATCTAGTAATAATCAAATTTTACAGCGACAAGGGATTGTCAAAGACTGTATTTCGTTCGAGAAAAAAGGGAGGACGTCCACAAGCTAGGGTCTCTCCCTTAAAAAAATGTGGATAGGGGTATGTAAAACAGAGAGTACAATAGTGGATCTGATAGTCATAAAGGATCCTAACTCGCTCTCTCCACCCGATCAGCGATTGTGCGGTGGAGGTCGTTGTAAGAATGTTCCAAGATGGCCTTCACCCTGGATTCAACCTAAGCCACCAGACAAGTACGCTCCACTATTTTTTGTATATCGCTGATCCCTTTTCTGGTGGTTTCAAGACAATCTGTAAAATTTGACAACGGATTCCTCGACATCACTTCCCGTTATTCACATTCATGCAACTCGTAGGATAGGATGGCCACCAGATCTCGAGATATCACCTCTTGTGCTATCAACTGATGGTGTTGTATTGTGGCTTCCTCCAGGGCTCGGGTCCCGAAATGAGTGGCAGCAAATTGAGAAAGTTTTCGTTCACTACTGGCAGCTTCCTCACTGGACATGACAACTTGGAAAGCAAGAGAATGGATGTTCCAATAGTCAAAGCCACCAGACCCCAAACCCAGGATGATCTGTCGAAGAGCTTTGTTCTTAGTTGACATCTCAGATAGAGGAGTTTCGAAAACGATCTTGCAAATATGAGGCCAGGCCCACCTGTGCACCCGCCGGTGGTCCGCCATGAAACAAGGATATTTGGTATCCTCACCGGATAGCACAGAAACAAAATGTTTTCATTGCAACCAGCGCATGCATGTGCTCGCTAGAAGTTGGTTCCAAAGCTGGAATGTCAAGAGCTTCTAATCCCGGTTCAGGCTTGGGAATCTAGTTGCTACGCCCGGTATCAACGGGAAAAACATCTGGGATTGTCTCACTAGGACCCGGAACCACATGGCCATCCGCATCCACGTCCAAGAAGGATGAACCCGTCTAAAATTCGGCCATTGCAGGGCTGGGAGAAGAAATTACCCTGATTCACTTTGATCGATGAGCCATCAGTCGATCCTCCCTTAAAGCTGATGAGTAAGATGTGGTTGACACAAAAGCTGCAGTACCTCCAGATTTGGGAACCTTTAGGATGTCCATCCATAGGATCCCATCAGGATAGTGTTTTGCCCATGCTTTTGCATACTCCATGGAATGGCTGGCGGCCGCCCCCACAACAGGTAGGGGAATGCTTGTTTCAGATCCCTCATGTGTCAACATCTGCCACCATTGACGAACTATGGCCAGGTGCTGTCCTTGAGGCTGAGAAGGGATAATGGGAAAATGGACTTGCATCCACCCAAACAGGTGATAAAAACGATACGATACATACATCTCTCTTAGATAAACCCCGTCGATCCGTGCAGACAGAACTCCATCCCACAGTGAGATCATGTAAGAAAACTCATCCAGGCTCCCCCGGCGGTTTTCAACTAAGATGCCAGAAGGGGTGGGGTAGGGAGTGAAAGTAAACAGGTAGAAGTCACTCATGAAGCTCGAGGACTTTACTAGAGCTGAGGGATTTCAGGAAAACTCCAGCTATATCAAGAAGGGTAGGATGAAAAGTAGGAAGCATGATGACCGTGTTTTGACAATACTCATAACAGCGTCAATGATCTGCTACCCTTCCATACAAAATTAAAATGGCCCACTCAGACGGAAGGGTGATCCTCTCTTCTGTATGTTATCTAGATGTTCACAAATATGAGCCAATGTGAGCATGGCCAAATTCACCAGGAGGCCCTCTTCCAGCTCAACTACCATCATTAGGGTGCAAGCCCTGTTGCCGTGATTAATATCCCGAGAAGGGAATAGCCACCCGCTCAGGAACATAGTAAACAAACCTGCCAGCCGGAGCATTGGCGGAACACCGGGGCGCACCTCGTAACCCCATGAATGGTACTCGCCCGCCTCCAAAACCGCACAGTAGGAACCAGGGGAGGGTCGTGATTTTTGAGAAGGATGAGTCCTGGGGTGATTGATATTCAGCATAGGACTAGTGGTGTTCAAAAATAACCCTATCCAGGTACTATAGGGAATACTAGAGCAGGCACGCAAGGCCTGACCCAGTGATTTCTCTTCCATAACCAGCAGATCCCTTGCCAACAATGGCACTTTTTTTGACGTCGTCCCACGCTTCAGGGATGGTTATAAACTCGTCACACATCACACCAATGATTGGAAGCCCTCACAAATGTTGGATATCCCACAGACTAATTCCATCTTCACCATGGGCATGGTGAAAAGTATTAGTCCTTGAACACCAGCGACTGGGTAAGTCTGGCAGGACCAAGGATGGTGGCTAAATTGAAAATTGGGAATCCCACACTGTGGAGTATAAATTGGCTTCTTCCAGTGATTTGGGAGACTCCCGGTTGTGATGACAGACCCATAAAGCCCAGCCAAGTCATTTGGGAAGAGCCCACCACACCGAAGATCCCACCTAGGAATCCACCCTGCATCAGGATCTACTTGAGTAAGGTTGATAATATAAGGGTAAATCTTGAAGACAGCTTCCTGAGAAATGTTTCGGGTGTGCTGATCACTTTGGGTCCAAACAGAGCCTCTCAAAATGAAGGAGTCAATCTGGTCAGATTCAGAAACCATCTCCCCCGATTCGGTAAGATTCCCCTGAATACACATGGACGACGCTTCCAAGAAAGGAGATGGAAGACCTAGTAAAGTGGGGGGAATAGGGACATCGTCTTGAAGATCGAAACCATTAAGAGGAAGCCGATTAGATAGTAGATAATCCAGAATCTTAGGAGGGAGCATTTCTTTCAAGACACTATTGTCAGGAATGATGGACTAACTAAGGTCTTCTTGGATGTTCTCCGCTCTACGAATCATAGATAGACGTCTTCTTGATCCTATTGAGAGAGGCTCTATAGCAGGCCTCGATGTAGAACGAGGGGGAACCATATTTTATCCCTCTACAACGAGATCCGGAAAGAAGTTATTCCAGAATAAAAAATTCTTTCGGACATAAAAACACCAAATATATGTGGCTAAGGATCAATTGAGGAGCCTTCATAGAAAAGTATGTGAGGATCCCTCAAAGGAGGGTTCGCGATGACAGAATCCAGCGAACTATCCCTTCGTGAATGTAGTATGCAAAACCCTGGCCCGTGGAGCATTGGCCAGAAAAACATGAACCAGGTTGATCAATGGAATTTCAATCTCGAATTTAAGTGGTTATGTTTGGAAGACATATAATCATTTAAATTTCAAAAGATTTTAGTCTGTGGAGCATCGAAACCGCAGAGAACCAAAACCGCAAAGTGAGTTCCTACATGGCCCGTCGTGACATACATTATAATTAATTAAAAGTGTTAGTTCGTAGATGGGACGTTGAGATGGGGATGAAGAATGGCGCAAACGATAAATGCTTCGTGGAAGTAGTAGCCAGTTCGCGAACGAAGCGTTTCGCGAAGGAACAAGCATGCACACGCAAAAAAGCTCTGTTTTCATGAATAATCCTGTAAAGGACAAATTAAGAGACCCCCCCTATTTATAGGCATGGTCCCCTACCGGGTCCACTTCCCTACCGCAACCCATCCGAGTTTCAGGACCACTCTACATCGGAATGGCCTCCTCTTCGTTCCGATCAGACCCCATTCCGATGGGGGGCATTTGTATTGTCATGAAAAATCTGTAATATAGAATGATGATCCAATTTAACTCAAGGTAGATTCTTCCCAATTGCCAATCAAAAGTATTTGGAATATGTGGAAAATACTCAAGGATGGCGAAGGAGGAACCGGTCCGTGGATCGGTATAATGTTAACGACGCAAAGCCAGTTCGGCAAAGCGTCCATCCTCTGTGAACAGTCGTTGTTCGCAAGATGGAGGCGAAGATCCTCTGCGGTCACGAGGCTGGATAGGCGCCAACCCATTTCACCATTCCGGACCACCCCAGCCGTGAGCACCGTCAGCCAGCCCGAACCGCCTCTGCTGTCATTCGCGAAATGGAGGCAGAACCCTTCATGGCCAAGAAGCACTCCCCGAGTTTGGTTCGCGAAGGAGTGTTTATTACTGCGCGAATTACGGATTGACCAAGTCAACAATGAACCGGGTTTTCAATCATGGTCCTCCACAAAATGTGCCACGTGAACACAAATATATCTCTTTCCCCACTCTATAAAAGGATACCAAGGGGGGAAGAAAAAATAGGAATTGGATGAAGATGATTCAGTGGAGATCGATCAGATTCGGGTTGAAGGATTTCGAAGGAAGGGTTAGGATTTCGCAAATAGCGAACTTCCAGTTCACGAACTAGAGCAGGTATAAACCTTGGAATGAAATAATAAGGAAGCAAAAATGCATAATAATTTTTTGAACATTGACCTTAAAATAACTTAAAAAGAAAATGTCTCAACCCATAGCCCCTCTGCGGATGCACTCCCTGCGGACTAGGGTGTTTATGCCTCTTTTCCGATCCACCACACCACGTAGCACCCTCCTACGTGGGCGAAGCTTCGACTGACAAACCCCCGACCGGCACTAACCTTGGCTGCCGCTGCTCGCGTGGAACCCTCCAAAAACACACCATGTACGTGGGATGAACCCGAAGCTGCGAACCCTCCTAGTTCACGGGATGCCAACCAATCCGTGAACCCTACTGGTTCGCAGAAGGCCTCTCAGTTCATGGACCACCGTGGTTCGCAAATGGTTTCTTCAACTGCATAGCACCTCCCTACGCGAAGGGAACCACTACCCATACAACTATGTGGCTTTCCAAATCATTTGGAGATCCCATTCCACGAGCCAGATAAAATCCTTCCAATCTGGCCTAATCCTCCGTGACTCCCTCATTGGCCCATTCATCTGCCATGAGCCTAGGCGTCCACTGGAGCCACCAGATCCTTGTGGTGTAATCCTCAAGTGCACCATCACGCCATTTTGAGTTCACATACCCACAGTATGTAGAGTCGAAGGGGTTTCCCTGACCCTTGAGAAGATTTCCAAAGCATGCATGGGATCACATTCCCACGATAATGTGGAGTCTGAGCTCAAGAGTCCCCTTTCTTCCCCTCCACCTGTTAAGGACTTCACAGGGGCAGTAAAATACCCATCAGAAGGAAGCCCTCATGCACTCCAAGAGAGGAGATAGGCACATGAGAACCCCCTTTCCCTCTCCCGCTGCACTTTTTCGCCATGGGCATCCATCTCTGAGTAAGCCCCAACATTATGGGACACCCTCATGCATAAGCCCCACTCCACTTCTCACGGACGCGCCATTCGCGACATGATCCTCTGGTCTATTATACATCTTGTTTCTCACACCGAGCATGACTCACGTGGGATTAGAGTAAGCATCGACTATGACATCCTATTATATCCCTCCTCAGAGTGTAAGCCCCAATCCATCATTCTGAGCTTCCTCAGATCATAAGTCCCAAGACAATGCGAACTACAAGGACATTGATTCCCCACCACAGGGATATGTAGGAAGCCTCCATGAGTTTCATGCCTGATCACCAACGGACCCCCGGGTCCCCCTTCACATTAGTTCTTCGACTCTCCCCTTTCGAACTACGTGCACTTTGATCTATGTCCCCTAGGAAGGGTACGTAGGAAGCCTCCATGTGGTAAAAGCCCAAAAACCGGTCGATCCGACTATCTTCACATCAGTTCACCGCACCACTGCTAGAGTCGCCTCAATGAGTTCCGACTCCTCGGGGTCATTAATACAATGAGGGATGGTAAACCTTAGGCATAAATGATTTTGAACCCCTACTTTCAGCTGAGAATTTCCAACTAGGAGAAATCCTTGGATACTATGATTGGGTATAAACCAAAGATTCGCGAACATATGAATACGTCTTAAATCTATAATAGAGTCTCAAAACATGCAATAAATTCACCCAAAAGGGTGAAATGAGCCGGAATTCCAATCCTCTCGACCAATGTGAGTTCTTAAGCATCACCGGTCAGACTATCCAGTGAACGCGCCTTTGGAAAGCAGGTCCACGCATCATCAGTTACGGAACCGTTGGGCGTTTCGAGACCGACTTAAAACAATGATCTATAAGCGGGAGGCTGGGTTACTATAGATGGTATAAGATATTTCTTTTGATAACTTTAGTGGTTAGTATTTTAGTTTTGAATAAATATAGGGTTGATATGTTAAGGTTAATCCTAACTTTGACAGTATAGATAACCCATTATGTTATTTGTGTTAATATAAAACCATGTTATGGTATTTTGATAAATGTAATGACTGTGTGGTTTCTTAGAAGTGAAATCCTTGTATAGATATAGTCAAGGTAATGTGTCTATAACATAGATTCACTTAAGGGTAATCACCCTAAAAAGATTTATTGGTTGTTAACCCAATCCTCCCACAGCTTCATGAGGAGTGGACTTAAGTGTGCAGACATGAATAAATACATGGAGGGGATATGTTTTGGTTGATCATATTTTCTTTTCAATAAATTATATAAGATCTGAATGTATTATGGATAGATAATTAAATAGTAAAATACCATAAATATCATATATTGAAATATAGTGATTATTCAGTAATGGTAAATATTAATTTTGATGTTATACCTTGTATAAAGGGTCTATCTGATTTTAAGAGCATAGTTTTCAATAATTTACTTGTTTAAAATATTTTTAAAAAAATCTTTTTAATATGGGACATGTAACACCCCGAGCTTCCACGATACGCTTCTCATTCAATAATTCAATAGCTTGCATTGTACGCAACTTCGAGTTCTAAAACACCGCGACAAATCAATGTATCCATTATGAATAGTAATAACCACTTTTTAAAATTATAGAAATTTTATATTTCAAAATGGACTTCATTTTTGGATACGGAATATCGAAATTAGCCTACGTTGAATTTTTGGTATTTTTCTGAGAACTTCTGATTTTTTTATGAATAGCGAAAAATACTTAAAAACAACTTTTTTAATCAAAATAATTTATTGTGATAAATTATACTATTTAGTGGTTTTAAAGTATAATTAGAATATATTTTTACCATTTTATCAAATGGTGGTCATTCGAATTAATTTCACATTGAAATTGGACATAAACAATTGTCAATCTTTTGATATAAATTGTTTCTTAAAAACACGCTATTTGTTGTGACAGCGGGAATTAATTATAAAATTAATTAATTCAAATTTTATGTATGTAATTTTGTAAAATAGACATCATTTTTGAAATCGGAATATCATATATAGCTTAGGGTAAAATTTTGGCATTGTTCTGAAAAATGTCAATTTTTGATGAATAGTGAAACCACTATGTGGTAGTTAAATAACTGATTTTTCGTTTAAATGAAATATTACCACTTCTGTGATTTAATTTTTAAAAATCCGACCTACATGGTTGTCATTAGGATGTAAAATTTGGTCCAATGGGATTAAAATAATTTTTGGTGAATAGTAACTTTTAAGTTTAATTAATCGCCATTAAAGGTAATTAGTGAAATATAAGGTATAAATGATATTATAAAAATATGAAAATACCCTTACACTTGTCCTAACACTATTGGATGAGTAATGTACGACCAATACAATCCATGGGTATACTTGGGGACCCCATGGAGCCACTTTGGTGGGAAAATGAAATTAAAATCATTTTATTTAATGTTAAAATAAAAATGTCACAAACATGAGTTATTTTAATAAAACAATTTTTAAATGGGGTTATACAAGTCATATTTTTTACCATAAAAATTCATTGGAAATATAAAAATATTTCCTACATTATGGTTACTTTTTTAGAATTTTTAGACACTAAATAAATTAAATATTTTATGACACAATGATGATGAAGCATTTACCTCATTAATTAACGATTTAAATAAAATGAAAAGATAATGTAATATCTAAGGCTTAAACTTGTCAAAAACCTATTGTATGAGAATATTTCGAACCCTTACCACCTTATCCTAGAAATATATCATTTTGGGTCCTTTTGAATCCGAAAAGCATTTCAAATTAATGTAACATTTCAATCTTTCCAAAAGAGCCCCTCCTCTCCTCTTATAAAAGGCCCCCATCTCTACTACATTATTCACACTTAAAACCTTTTGGTTCGGCCAAACTCTGCCCAAATACTCTCCCAACTTCTCTCCCTTAATCCTAGAATCTTTACTTTAGTCATAAATCCATCATAAGGAGTCCTTTTGATCAAATCAAAAGGAAGAACCCGAAGAAGAGGTAACGTTTTCATCACCCTCTTTGAAGTTTCTTTCTTCTTCCACTCCCTCTTTTTTTATTATTTCAATTCTAAAATTATAACTCCAGTATCTTCTATATACTGTGATGTTATTATAAATATGGAACAACCATATTCAGTATTCTACCCATCATTTGAATGACATGTCACCATACGTGCGTACGTACGGCTTACCGTCTCCACGTCGTGGTGTAATTGTTTTTCAATATATTATTATTTAGATGGGTATAATAATGATATGTAATTCATGTAAATAATAAATATAACATGATAATGATTCTGTATATATGATATACTATCCAATTATATATTATTTTAATATCAAAATAATGATCTTGTCGCTCGTGCGTACGTACGGACTACCGTCTCCACGAACGCGATGAGATTCATTCTCCGTCGTATCCATTCAAGTATAATTATCATTTGATGATTTAAAAACAATTTTTAGGGACATGATATAATTCTGGATATGAATAAGATAAAACCTATCCATGAAAAACACGACTTATGTAACAAAACATATAAAAGAAAACGAGTAAGTTAACACCCGGAACAACGATAAGTCTAAAATATTATTAACAAAGCAATGTTAAAAGATCATATATGATATCATATGAATGTATATGATTCTTGTATAATTTAATAACAATTATTTCACCATTATACATGAGGTTAACCTACCCTAACCAAGGAAAAGTACAAGGTAAGGGTTTACTTCACAACCTCTTCATTATCCAAGGTTGTTTATACATAATTATCTACTGGGACCTCGTTATCATCCACATCCATGATTCTTAAAAATGTCTTTCAAAACATTTTTACTATTAAATGGTAAATGGGTTAAGGTAATTTATACCCTTATATGTTTTTTAAAGGAATCTTACCGTCATTTTCCAAACAATGTACTTTTGACCTTTTTGACAAATATAAGGTAAGAATGTTTTTTTAACTTATACGGCGGGTGCGGCTATTTTCCGCCATTATAACTTCGTAGAAGCTTCCCTTACAATCTTATAAGAATATTTTCAATGTAAATGTATTATTTTATAATTATGGGACTTTTAAATGATTTAAAAAAAAGAGATATTTCTCTCAAATAACTTGTATTTCATCTATTTCAACATCCTTTGATGGGTTTTAAGTTTAATTGAAATTGATTTATGATACAAAACTTCCATTGAACATTTTGTGATATATTTGACTGTGGATGTGTTATTTTTATACCATCCAAAGTATATGGAGAAATTGTTGACATTTCATATGCTAGTTTTAAAACAAATATTTATGTTATGTTTAAACCTCTTCATATGAGGAATGTATTGGACTTAATAAGTGACGGGTGGAGCCCGCTATAGCTTCTCGATGTATCGGTAGGTCTAATGAGACAACTAGACGTGGAATTGTCCTAGGCCCTTTCCGAATTTGATTTATGGTTTTGGACGATGCCTTAATCATTTTAGACGTCTTGGCCGAGACCTTGACAAAATGTTTCAGAATGTCCGGCATTATACATTCCCTCATTATGAAAGTGGTTATTGATATTTCATGTGTTTATTCGTCTAGTAGAATATCCATGTGAGTAAGTAAGTGGCATTATTTGATTTTACTTTTGCCATATTATGCTGAAGTTAATGTTTAATAAGGCTTTTGTTTAGTTATACATTGCCTTAATTGTTAATTTTTATTTATGAAAGCTTCCGCAATATTGTTATCCTTACTGAGCATCTGAGCTCACCCCTTTCAATGTTTTAATGTTTTACAGGATGTGAAGAAGTATATTATGAATGACCTGCAAGGATAATGTGAGGGGATATAAAGACAATATGTTGTTGTATTTTTGTTTTACTTTATGATGTAATGAAAGACTTATGAATGTATCTAGTGTTTCCAAGGCTACTAAACTAATCGGTCTTTCGAGACTTGATCTTCCTTTTGATCATGCCAATGTTATGTAGTAATGCACCGACTCTAGGTAACTCAGGTCGGGGCGTTACAGTTGGTATCAGAGGAAGTTTAGTACAAACCTTGGAAGCTATATTTAGACAAACTCTGATTAGATCACGTAGACCTTAGATGAACTTCGAGGATTAGTATGGAAGAACATCCTAAAATTTTGGTGTTGTAGAGATTTTGTGAGTTTTCCGAGCAATACATCCCTGTCTGGATACGAGCAGGTAGAGGCAGCTCTGGCATAGATGTACCTAGGGGTAAAACTTGAAAACACCGCTTTGAGCTAGACTCGAACGGGAACTGGTGCACGACAACGGGCCTTGCTGCACTCTTGGTTACGACACTCCCGGGGGATTTGCTTAGGATAATTCCCATTTTCTTTACAAACCACTATGAAGGGTTACGAGTTTATACTTCCTCAAAGAAAACATTTATAAGATTATGGATTATATCCATAATTAGTTCAATTTATGTTAAGTGTTTTACAAGTATGGAATTATGTATTTTGATTCATAAACTAATCTAGTTTATGCCATCATTTAGAAATGGCTCCTAGTGGAAGGAATGGAAACCGTATCAATGCACGCACTCCGTGTATGGATTTCTCTCCTGCTCAAGATAATTATGTTGGAGATAATGATACAACTAGTGCTGATCCACTTCTCACCGTATTGGGACAACTCACGCAGGTTATGAATAATAACCTTACTCGTATGGAGCACCCTGATCCGCAACGTGGAGGATCCATGCTAGACCGTTTCATGAGGCAACAACCACCAACATTTAATGGGGGTACAAATCCATTAGTATCTGAGAAATGGATAAACTCCGTAGAGAAAATATTCCATTCCTTGGGGAGTAGCGAAAGGGAGAAGGTTGTCATGGCAGTTTACCGCCTCACTGGAGATGCCGATCAGTGGTTGTCGCTGATTCAAAACACAAAGGAAGATGATGACGTATCGAATATGGAATGGAGGGAGTTAAAAGAGCTTTTCCTAGAAAAATACTATCCTCGTGACCATCGAGCAGATATGGAAAGACAATTTTTGAGTCTGAGACAAAAGGAGGATGAGAATGTCGCAAAGTATGAGGATAACTTTACAAGGTTAGCGAGGCATGCAGCAGATTATATACGTAACCCAATAAGTAAGATTGATCGCTTTTTTGATGGGTTAAAACCATTTCTCCGTAGAGATTTAGTATCAAAATCCTTATCATCGTATGAAGATATTGTCTCGTGTGCTATCAAGACAGAAAAGGAATTCTCTAAGTCTTATGACAACAATGTAAAGCAAGAGAAGAAGAGAATGGTGGAACAAGAGATAGAAAATGGGAAAAAGGGAAATAAGGACTTTCCATTATGTGATAATTGTGGGAAGAATCACCCCATTACTAGCCTAAAAGGAATGGGAGTTTGTTATAAATGTGGAGAAAAATGTCACCAGGCTCGTGATTGCAAGGGAAAGAAAGAGGCTATCAATGTTGAATGCTACAATTGTAGGGAAATGGGGAATTATGCAAATGAATGTCCTAAGCATCCGTGAAACATATCTCAGAAAAGTCCAAGGGATCAAGGACAATCTTATGTTGTTACTACAGTTGAAGCAGAATAACTAATGTATTGGTGCTTTTGGACTCATGGATTATATTCTGGTTATTAGAATAATGTGATAAATATATATAAGGATTGTACTGCAGTACTTGTTGATTTCAGTAAGGTTTTAATATGATGAAGGTAATTATATTTTTAGTATGTGACAATAAGAGAAACTTTATTTTGTTTGGGGAATCTGATGTTACAATTGATTTTGGAATTTAGAGACCTTTTAGAGAAAGTTTGGACAGAGGTATTTTGGATAACTATAAAGGATGGAATGGATTAAGTTGAACTCTGGATAGTATTGTTTAAGGTTAAAACATTTCTGAAGATTATTTTTCGAATATTATAATAATATAGTTTTAGTAAAAGGACAACCTGCAGGGTGGGGCATAACCCGTCGCATCGGAAAAAGCTGCAGGAATCAAACCCACAACCATAGTGCGACAGGCCTTTATTTCCTACCACTAGCCTACAAGAAGTCCCTGGTTATTACAAAATAGTTTTTCCTATCTAAATGGTATGTGTTAAAATTTGGAACCTTATACAATTAGGATAAGTATAATATTTTTGAGTTCTATTATCTTTTTGAGTGAAAGATGAGTTTCTGGTACAAATTAGTTGAAGGTTGAAACTCTACTTGTCAAGCATAAATATATATATACCTATCTCTTATTCTATGAATAAATTAATTCTTAAACTATAATAAAGGGATATTAAAAACAAAAAAATGTGTTATCCTAATACCTTAATTCTTGTTGAACTATAAATATTTTAAATCAATATAGATTGAAGGCTCTGAGGCCCTCAATTGAACACTTGTTTGTGATTGATGACCTCAATCACTCCCTACAAATATTTACATTTTTCCTCCAATTATATGTCTCTAGTTTCCACCAATGTTCTCCTTATAGAGATCATAATTTGGGTGGTGACTTTTTCATTTCCCTTTCCCTCTTATTAAGGCTAAATTTTATTAATCTTATTTTCGATGTGGGTTTTCCGCAAAGGTATTTTCTCTTTTCAACCTTTTATTTTCAAAGAAAAAAATTTCAAATTGCGAGGACGCAATTTATTGAAGGAGGGGAGAATGTAACACCCCGAGCTTCCACGATACGCTTCTAATTTAATAATTCAATTGCTTGCATTGTACGCAACCTCGAGTTCTAAAACACCGCGACTAATCAAGGTAGCTGTTATGAATAGTAATAACCACTTTTTAAAATTATAGAAATTTTATATTTCAAAATGGACTTCATTTTTGGATACGGAATATCGAAATTAGCCTACGTTGAATTTTTGGTATTTTTCTGAGAACTTCTGATTTTTTATGAATAGTGAAAAATACTTAAAAACAACTTTTTTAATCAAAATAATTTATAGTGATAAATTATACTATTTAGTGGTTTTAAAGTATAATTATAATATATTTTTACCATTTTATCCAATGGTGGTCATTATAATTAATTTCACATTGAAATTGGACATAAACAATTGCCAATCTTTTGATATAAATTGTTTTTAAAAACTCGCTATTTGTTGTGACAGCGGGAAGTAATTATAAAATTAATTAATTCAACTTATATGTTTGGAATTTTTTAAAATAGACATAATTTTTGAAATCTGAATATCATATATAGCTTAGGGTGAATTTTTGGCATTGTTCTGAAAAATGTCAATTTTTGATGAATAGTGAAACCACTAAGTGGTAGTTAAATAACTGATTTTTCGTTTAAATGAACTATTATCATTTCTGTGATTTGATTTTAAAAAATCCGACATATATGGTTGTCATTAGGATTTAAAATGTGGTCCAATGGGATTAAAATAATTTTTTGTGAATAGTAACTATTAAGTTTAATTAATCGCGATTAAAGGTAATTAGTGAAATTTAAGGTATACATGATATTATAAAAATATGAAAATACCCTTACACTTGTCCTACCCCTATTGGATGAGTAATGGACGACCAATACAATCCATGTGTCAACTTGGGGACCCCATGGAGCCACTTTGGTGGGAAAATGTCATTAAAAACATTTTATTTAATGTTAAAATAAAAATGTCACAAACATGAGTTATTTTAATAAAACAATTTTTAAATGGGGTTATACAAGTCATATTTTTGACCATAAATATTCATTTTAATTATAAAAAGATTTCCTACATTATTGTTATTTGTTTAGAATTTTTAGACACTAAATAAATTAAATATTTTATGACACAATGATGATGCAGCATTTACCTCATTAATTAACGATTTAAATAAAATGAAAAGATAATGTAATATATAAGGCCTACACTTGTCTAAAACCTATTGGATGAGCATATTTCGAACCCTTATCACCTTATCCTAGAAATATATCATTGTGGGTCCTTTTGAATCCGAAAATCATTTCAAAATAATGTAACATTTCAATCTTTCCAAAAGAGCCCCTCCTCTCCTCTTATAAAAGGCCCCCACCTCTACCACCTTATTCACACTTTCAAGCCTATTGGTTCGGCCAAACTCTTCCCAAATACTCTCCCAACATCTCCCCCTTCATCCTAGAAGCTTTACTTTAGTCAGAAAGCCATCCTATGGAGTCCTTTTGATCAAATCAAAAGGAAGAACCCGAAGAAGAGGTAATGTTTTCATCACCCTCTTTCAAGTTTCTTTATTCTTCCACTCCCTCTTTGTTTATTATTTCAATTCTAAAATTATAACTCCAGTATATTCTATATACTATGATGTTATTATAAATATGGAACAACCATATTCTGTATTCTGCCCATCATTTGAATGACATGTCACCATACGTGCGTACGTACGGCTTACCGTCTCCACGTCGTGGTGTAATTGTTGTTCAATATATTATTATTTAGATGGGTATAATAATGATATGTAATTCAAGTAAATAATAAATATAACATGATAATGATTCTTTATATACGATATACTATCCAATTATATATTATTTTAATATCATAATAATGATATTGTCGCTCGTGCGTACGTACGGACTACCGTCTCCACGAACGCGATGAGATTCATTCTCCGTCGTATCCATCCAAGTATAATTATCATTTTATGATTTAAAAACAATGTTTAAGGACATGATATAATTATGTATATGAATAAGATACAACCTATCCATGAAAAACACGACTTACGTAACAAAACATATAAAAGAAAACGAGTAAGTTAACACCCGAAACAACGATAAGTCTAAAATATTATTAACAAAGCAATGTTAAAAGATCATATATGATATCATATGAATGTATATGATTCTTGTATAATTTAATAACAATTATTTCACCATTATACAGGATTTTAACCTACCCCAACCAAGGAAAAGTACAAGGTAGGGGTTTACTTCACAACCTCTTCATTATCCAAGGTTGTTTATACATAATTATCTACTGGGACCTCGTTATCATCCACATCCATGTTTCTTAAAAATGTCTTTCAAAACATTATTACTAATAAATGGTAAATGGGTTAAAGTCATTTATACCCTTATACGTTTTTCAAAGGAATCTTACAGTCGTTTTCAAAACCATGTACTTTTGACCTTTTTGACAAATTTAAGGTAAGAAAGTTTTTTTAACTTACACGGCGGGTGCGGCAATTTTCTGCCATTATAACTTTGTCGAAGCTTCCCTTACAAGCATATAAGAATATTTTCAAAGTAAATGTATTATTTTATAATTATGGTACTTTTAAAAGATTTAAAAAAAAGAGATATTTCTCTCAAATAGCTTTGATTTCACCTTTGTCAACATCCATTGATGGGTTTTATGTTTAATTGAAATTGATTTATGATACAAAACATCCATTGAACTTTTTGTGATATATTTGACTGTGGATATGTTATTTTTATACCATCCATAGTTTATGGAGATATTTTTGAAATTTCGTATGCTAGTTTTAATACGAATATTTATGTTATGTTTAAACCTATTCATATGGGGAATGTATTGGACTTAATAAGTGACGGGTGGAGCCCGCTATAGCTCCTCGATGCATCGGTAGGTCTCATGAGACAACTAGACGTGGAATTGGCCGAGGCCCTTTCCCAATTTGATTTATGGTTTTGGCCGATGGCTTAATCATTTTAGACGTCTTGTCCGAGGCCTTGAAAAAATGTTTCAGAATGTCCGGCATTATACATTCCCTCATTATGAAAGTGGTTATTGATATTTCATGTGTTTATTCATCTAGTAAAATATCCATGTGAGTAAGTAAGTGGAATTATTTGATTTTATGTTTTCCATATTATACTGAAGTTCAAGTTTAATAAGGCTTTTGTTTAGTTATACATTGCCTTAATTGTTAATTTTTATATATGAAAGCTTCTGCAATATTTTTATCCTTACTGAGCATCTGAGCTCACACCTTTAAATGTTTTAATGTTTTCAAGGATGTGAAGATGTATATTATGAATGACCTGCAGGGATAGTGTGAGGGGATATGAAGACAATATGTTGTTGTAGTTTTGTTTTACTTTATGATGTAATGAAATACTTATAAATGTATCTAGTGTTTCCAAGGCTACTAAACTAATCGGTCTTTCGAGACTTGATCTTCCTTTTGATCATGCCAATGTTATGTAGTAATGCACCGACTCTAGGTAACTCGGGTCGGGGCATTACATGACATATATATTTGGTACAAGGATAATTAGTGTCATAGAACACATCTCAAAGTAATATATGACCAACCAATAATGATGAAGGATAATATGAGAGTGATATAGGATAAATATAGTTTGATATAATTTGAACTAAAATAACTATAAGCTAACATTATAGTATATCAATGCGAGACGTCATGGGGTTAAATAACCATATGGTTATTTTAGATAATTATCTTTTCCTTATTTTCACTCATGATAAAAATATTTTTTAGTAATGTTTGAATGCTAATGAATCATTTTAACAATTAATTAAATTTTTAATGAAAAAATTTTCCATAATGGAAACAAAAATGGATCAAAACTAAAATGAGAAACCTAATGACTATTTCAAACCAGTTATTAAGAATAATTATTAATAATGTGAACACACTTCTGTTTTCATTGACACTGAATAAGATAATGAAGGAGTCTCCTGGAAGTTATGCTAATAAAAATTATGATGGAAGGAAGATTCAATTTCTGATGTCTCAATAATTATGGAAGAAACACCTTGGTTCATTATATAAAGGAATTTGGATTTTCTATTTGTGTGAAAAATCAAGTCCATCAAGCTCAAGGGTTCAATCTACAGTGAAGTGACAAAAATATTATCCCCTTCCAAGGAATGGAGTATGAGATTATGAAAATAAATTCCTTAATCTATGTGTTTAAATGTAAAATACTAATCAATTACATCCAAATGTAGTGGAATATGGATGAGTAAATGTAATGACTACTTTTGAGGTGGGTGGTACTATGTATGTAGTGAAAGGTACATTTATTCCCCAATCCAAGTTTATGGATGTCTGTTTTCACAACCTCAAATAATGGAAAGTAAACTTTAAATAAAAGAACTAGAGGTATGACTATTGTAAGTAATTCCTAGGAAAATTCTTCATATGTTATGGGAAGTTACTTCTCACAAAAATATCTATTATTCCCTTAATTTTTCATAGTATTAAATTAGATTGGTTCCCTCTAGAAAGGACTCACATTAATTTTCATATTGGTAAATCATACTACTTGTCTTAAAACAACCCAATATCATTTATTAATGTTTATAACGAAATTCCTCTGGAAATTACATTTATCATAGATTTCTTAATAACCAATGATGATTTTAATATTATTTTAAATAGAAAGGTTCGAATCTCATTAGAAATTAACATGAAGATATTATATATCTGAATGATAAACTCAACTATTCTACTTATATAAAATGAATTAAAATTATTGGTAATCAATTTATTATGGGGTGAGAAAATATAAGACAACAAGAATAATAGTATATATTTTATTTCCTTTAAAACAAAATGTGTTAAATAGATTGCGGTGCATACATCATTAAAAACCCATAAACAATAATATAACAATTAATATCTAATAATATAGTCTGAGGGTAAACATTTATCTAACATTATTATGAAATATTTTTAGGATTTATAATAAAAGGTCATTATTAATACAAAACCATTTTGAATATTTAATTAGCGTGTCTACATAAATAATAGTAATTCTTTAGGATTTTAAAAAGAAACATTCAAAAAAATTTCCTTCTTCTGTTATTTAATTTATGATACCATGTATATTATGAATAAAATATAATGTTATTAACAATAACATTTTAACAAAAATTTTATTATTAATTTATAGGAAATAAGAAGAATAATTTTATATATTTGAAAGAGTTACGTTCCTAGGAAAAATGTTTACATTATATTATTATGTTATTATTTGACCAAAAGTTTCTCAAATTATAGGAATATAATTTAACAAAATAAAATTAATTTTTGGATGAAACATAACAATATATTCATAAGATGAAATTTTGGTAATCTTCCAAAGTATATTATTTTTCGATGAACTGTAAAAAATAATTCTTTTACTAATACTAAAATAATTATTAAGTTATCAAAAATCTATGATTAAATAAAAAAATATATACATTTTTATTAGACCAATAATATATTTAGGTGTTAATATAATTCATTTTAGATTAATTTGTTGAATTTACAAAACCCATAAATAATGTATTGGAAATTAAAGAAATATTTTATTGGATTTTTTTATATATATAAAATTCGTTTACATCAATTATAGAAATTATATCTAAAGAAAATATATTTAACATTGTTGATAAATAATTATATTTTATTTGTTATTTTAAATTATAATTTTAACCACTAAATTGTGATTACTATGAGTATATTTAAACATCTTGAGAATGGTGAAATGGTTATTTTTCTATGAATTATTTTATTAACAATTTTCAATTTTTATCAAATAAATTAAATTTATAAAATGTATATAACTAATTTTATTTTATTTTTAAAAATATATATGACAATATATTATCTCCCATTTAACTTAAAATTAATATTATATAATATCAATATAACTTAATTGTGGAAAAATATTTTTTCATAAAAAAATATTTTCTAAAAATTTATAATATTCATTTAAATGTATTTATTACTTTATATTGAAATTAAATTATTTTAGATTAATCATGTATTTGGGTTCATAAAATCTAAATTTTAAAATAAGTGTTACCTTATATTTTTACTAAAATATAATTTTCTTGTTAAAAATTAGTTAGATATTTAATGAAAATGGTAAAATATAGGATTTTATTAGTAAAAACATGAATAATGATTTTCATTAATGGAAGATCCTTATTAGACTATATTAAACTCAAAAAATTATTAATTCCCACAGTTTATTCCACTAAACAATGAATATTGTAATTTCATCATTAAAAATGCAACATGTATTTATAAAAGTGAAATATTCATCACTTATAAAAGGGTATCATTTCCACTAAATTTATTTATCTATTCAAAAGAATTAGACCTAAAAAACACTACAATATTATATTCTCAAAACTTTACACATTTCATAGAATCCAAGGTACTTTTAAAATATCATTCTATGTATCCCTAGTGTATTATCCAAGGGAGAACATCTCAATGGAGTGGAAATGTTCTCAACAGAACTCTTTCAATTCCCTTATTCTTCTACCATATAAATACGATTATATATAATAATGTATGATAAAATAATTAATAAAAATATTATAAAATGATATCATACTAATGTATTTCCTTATTTGTTTCCCTTCTTAAAAACCTTTCAAAAAAATAATATGTCATGGGGCATACATTTGGACTATTGCCTCTATGAATGATGTGTTCTATTATCCTTTACCGTATTACATTAAAATGTTATAAAATGTCCTTAATGTATAAAAAATAAATTTATTACACTATTACTATTATTTTATGAAAATATTTGACTTTATAAAATCAATATTTAAAATTAATGGTCATAGTAATCATAACTTCCCTAAATAAACATATTGAGAAAACATTCTTAATTTCAGTCAATCTTATGAATACCAATAAAAATGAATAGAATTTCATTAAAGAGAATATTAAAATACTTAAACCACTGAAATTATAGATAATATTTAATCTTTGGACTATGGTTAACATACCAAGGACGTTTCTAGTAATACCAAAAAACTCCCTAAAATAGTTGACATAAAAAACTATTTTATTAATAAGTATAAAAAGAAAATAAATTATCCTAAAAATATTAAATATAAATGGGAAAGTTTCATAAGATTATTTTAATTAATATTTATTTTATTATTTATGAATTTTGTAATACAATCGGAATGAATTAGGTCATGAGATAAGAGTTTATGGATTATAATTTTGTTTCATTGAGATATGATTTGAATTCACCACTTGTTTGTTTTTGGGGGGTTTAATGAATTTGTCATGAATTCAATAGTTTCAACATTTACAAAAAAATTAATATATTTAAAAATAAATCATATATTCTAAATTTATTCTATTATAAATTTAAATGATTATAGTGTTATTAGGTTTTTTTCTCAACTAAAACTCCTTGAAACATATTTAATAATGTAAAACACATTTTATTTTATAGTGTAGTTAATTTGAATTTGTCATAGTATATAATAATATTATATTCATTAATAATATTAACTATAATATTTTATTCCCCTACCATATTATTATTTTAATTGAATATTTACTAAAGTACTATAACATTTCATTAATGTAATACCATGTATTTGACTTATAATGATTATTGTTAAACATCATTCTTCAATTCCTTTTTTAATACCCTATAAGATATTATTTCATTGTGGTGTATGCTCCTTTGTAGGAAATATTAATTTTTAATTCAAGGATTTTACCTTAATTAGTTTCTTCCGAAAAAATTATATCATTACTTATAATAATTCATGTCCTCTTGAAGGATAATTTCCTATCATTGTCCATATTTTCTCATACCACTGATTTTAACATTATTATTTGGAATCCAAATTATGTATTGTATCATTTGATCATAATATTAATAATTTTCACTTTTTGAAAAAGAAAAATCATATTTTATACGGTTTCAGTTTCTAACATATTTATTTGAAAGTAGTAAGGGTGTTTCTCCTTCCATGATTAGTTTTTATCATCAACCCCATGCTTCCTAAGGAAAATTGTTATTCTTTTTTCAAGTATATACTATTTAGTATTGTTTATAGAAGTAAGTATTTTCAATTTTTTCTTCTGTTTTAAGGAAATTACTAGTTAATGGGACTCATAACTTCATAATTATTTAATTATATAAATAGTTTGGTAAAAAAAATTATACTTTCAAATCCATTATCCAATTTATGTTAAATTTATTTTGTATATAAAATTTATTATTCAGGGATTACTTTTTAAATACAATCATAAAATTTTATTTTGTTGGGTTATACTCACATAAAACACATTACGGTTTTTTCTTGCCTAATCGCTAACTTTGTATAGGCATAATTATTCATGTAATGTCATTCCTCTATGAATACCATACATTTGTATACTTTTATTTAATGGAATTGACCTAAACACCCATAAATTGATTTATTTTTGTAAATTTTTTTACTTAACCATAAAACCATTAATCTATAAAATGTGTTTTTGGATGATGGTTTTATATAATGAAATTCCATTAAAGGATTTGGGTAATACAGATAATCGGTATAATTATAATTTTAATATTGATGATTATTTCTTACTAATGCATTTTGGATATGTATTGTATAGCTTATTCATTCCTTTATATTATGAATTCATTAGACTTATTTAGTGATTGTTGGGACCCATGATAGCCCCTAGACTAGTATATATATATCATTAATCAAAAAAGATTTGGAATTTTGGTGTATTGCTATACAAGAATAAATTATTTCTTTGACATATGGTTGTAATGAAGAGGCCATGATTTATAATACAATTATATAATATCATGGGAAAATAATTACCTCTATAGTTTTATGTATTTTATCATTGAGGAACTGGTTATTATAATCCATGAGTTAAATTATTGATATTTTAACCACAGATAAATTTTAATTTTAGTTTCATACTATTATTTATTCATTTTATGATATATATTACCATTATATTATTTATATTCATTTTATTCACACTTATGATTAATTATTAGTATCACGTATTTTTATTATTAATTATAATTTAATCTCACCCATCCTTTTGTTGTTTTTTCCAATGTTATAAAGAAATCTATTACACATGATATGTCTATAGGTATAGATTGTGTGGAAAATTTGTGGGTGTTGTATAATCCTTAATTTTTTATTGAGTAGATTCTTATATATTGGTAAAAAATTCAAAATAGTTGAGAATGAAATTTACATTATTAGTTTATTTTCTTCTTGATTCAATGTATTAATAAACATTAAAGGTCATGGTAATATATTGTGATGAAATAGTTTATTAAATTCTTATAATAATGGGATAGATATATATATGATTTACAGTTGGTATCAAATACAAAATGAATTGTATGCTTTTCAACATTGGATCTTGGAGTCTAAATCTGGGGTACTATAATAGGTATCAGATATGGGTTTAGATAAAATTATTTTTTATGATGTCAGTTGAGGATAACATAAGGATTGATAAGATAATGATGATAATAATTTCAAAGGAATAGTTGACCCATTATGTTATTTGAGCTAATATTGAATATTTTATAGTGTTTAGGGATTAGGAAACTAGATCTTCAGAGAAAAAGGAATGGATAATCTTAATGTATATATTTATTTATAAACTAAAATTTTGAGGATTTTTTAAACTATATATATTGTGGTTTCCATGAAATTAAATACATTTCTTTATACTATCATGATGACATAGTTGTGTCATAGATACACCTAGGGGTAATCATTCTGAAAAAATGGATGTGTATTAACCTAATATTCACACAAGAGAATGATTATTAAGGATTAGACAATATATCTACATATATTCTACTAATTGATATTCTATGGATGATCAAAATATTTTTACGATCCATTATGTTTGTTTTAAGGTTATATATCCTAAAAATAAAAAAATAAACATAGATAATTTTGAACGAAACATAAGGATTAGTATGATAAGGTTCCTATTAATTGAAATATTCATACATGGTTAAATCGTATTTTGGATTTTATGATTAGTTATTTCAAGGATTTAGGTGTAATGAATATTTTATTAAAGTTCAAGGTAATCTGTGACATCTATTTTTTGGATTTGGAAATGTTATATGAGAGAGACCAATAGAAAGTATCCTAGGATGAACTAATAGTTAGATAGGTTAAACTGGGTGTGATATCAGTTAAACTGGAATGACTATTGTATGACATGATATTATTACAATGTGAGACATCATGGAGTTAAACATCACATTATTTATTTATAATAATTTTCTTTTTGTTTTTGAAAACTATTTTTGATTAATTAATGGATAAAGCGAGATGTAATTGAGTTAATAAAGGATTCCATGGATAATGTGGATATTTTCTCAATGATAAACCCAATGTAAAAATAATTGAATTGTGGAACCATATTATTATTCCCATACAAAAAAAATAATTTATGATTAACAAAATGGACTTAGTTCAGTTTCAACAACACAAAATGAGACAATGATGGATTTTCATGGTTATTCAAGTGAAAAATATTTTTAAGGAAATATCATTACAATATATATTCATCATGAATTTGAGAATAAACACCTCAGAGATTTTATGATAGGAAATTAGTTTTAATATATGAGTGAAAATTAATTCGATCAACCTCATAATAGGAAGGGAAATAGAATTTAAAAAATTAATAATTTCTGTTGTAATTATATAATGTTTTTTAATTATGAAAATCAATGCATTGAACCAAGGGGTAGTGAAAAAAATAGGAAAACATGGCCTCTAAAATCATGGTATATATAAGGACTTATTGAATTACTATTATTGAGTTTGGAATTTAAAATTATGTAACAAATGGAAAAATTATTACCCAATATTGAGTTGATGGATGACTATTTTCACCTGCACAGCTATTGGAAATTGAATTACAAATAAAATTTCAAGATGTATGAATATTGAAATAATATAAAATTAATATTCATTAAGGATTGTGAGAAGTTACTTGTCATAGATCTATCTCTCTTCTTAAATTATTTATCATATTAAGAATAGATTAGACCTCATCATGATGGGATCAAATCAATTTTCAAATTACTATAAATGTTTTAAAAAAAACATTCGAGCTTCTGTCGTTGATTTTATGAACATTATATAGAAATTACGTTTATCATATTCGTATTGGTAACCAAAAATGAGTTTCACTGTATTAAAATCGTAAGGCAGATATCTTGTTTGGAAATAATTGTTGGATTTTATCTATCTTGTGGATACACTCCAATTTTTCCTTAAAGACAACGAATTAAAATTTATTTGGAACAAATTTATTTATATTGGAGAAAGTAACACCCCAAGTATAAAAATTATATTTTTTACATTAAAAATAAATTTGTATGCTATCTTATAGTGCACACAACACCTCGCCCGAATGAACCACAATACATTATATAATAGTTCAAATGAATTCATTGAATTTGTGAGTAAAAATAATGGTAAATAAACTGTAACATATATGTAGAAATAAAAAATATTAGTTCATTGTTATTACTAATTCACTAATAGCAATAAATTTGTGTAGCTAAATAATTAATAAGGTATAATTTTTTAAAAATATATTTTTTATCCAAATTATTTCTTGGAGTGATTCATTTAAATATAAAAAATTTATATATTATAAAATATATTTTTAATATTAATAATATATTAACATTAAAATTATAGTTAATTTATAATAAAAAATAATAATAATAGTTAATATTTCTAAAATTCACTTTCTTATTTAGGATGTTTTAAGTATATTTCTATGTTTTTTTAAATATTAAAGTGAAAAATTTTAGATTTTTTATATCAATAAATGAAATTCATTTTTAGTTTCCTAATAAAAAAATATAATCTCATTATAATTATTTGTAACATTTCAAAATTAGTATATTTTTAGTTGAATAGTCAAAATATTGTTTTCATTAATACTATAATTTATATAAAATTATCAGGACTTATGTATTAAATGAAAACATATATAAATATAATTATAAAAAATATATATTTAGTTATTAAATTGATTAATTTTAAAATACATTTCTTAGTTTCTAAAAACCATATTTATTGTTTTAGAAATATACATAATAAATCAATCTAAAAACCGTTTTAATTCACATTAAATACCAGTTTTAATAATTTATAATAATTAAATATAAAAAAGTATTTAGTTTTTTTATCAAAATTATCATTTTATTAAATATATTAAAATTATTTATTAATCATAAAAGTATTATTTCTAATATTAATGTTAATGAGCATGAAAAATGGTGAGGGGTTTTTTTCGAAGAATTGTTTTGTTAATATTGCGTAATTTTTGTCTAATAAATGAAATTGTTAATTTTTTTATAATGAAGTTGTTGTTATGATTAATAAATAGTATATAAATTTATTATCAATAAATTTTATGTTAATTAATTTTTTCTAAGATTAATAATACGTAATGGTGAAAACAAAATTATTTCCACAAAACTGTTTTTCTATACATTAAATGATTTTATTTAAATGATTATTTTATCTTATACATACATTGAATATGATAATATAGATCATAAATTTTGGTTTAAAACATCAATATTTTGTAATTAGTGTTAGCATATATTTAAAATAAAACATAAATTTCATGGATAAAAACTAGTTGCACAACTTAAAATAAAAATAGTAAAATGAAAACCGTTTTCCTAAAAGACTGGAAACATTGTTAAAAAATTTCTTTAAGTGAATTTGGGATGATTTAAAAACGTATATATAGAAAAAAACTTCATTGTTTACCTCTATTAGGTTCATTGAACCTTTAATAGTGTCATTCCATCATTGAAAATATAATGTGTGTTTAAAAAACATCAATTTTATTTACTTATAAAATGGGATCAATTGAACAATTTTTACCCACCCATTCCATAGAATTATCTCCTCTAAAAATACCATAATTAATCATGAAACCTCTCCCCATATTTTAGAAACCATCTTATTTCAAAAATACCAGGCTATGTATCCTTAAGTTGTTACCCAATGGAGAACGTCTAAAGGGGGAGGTAGAGTTATCAAATGCACTCTTTCCGTTCTATTCATCATATACCAGATCAATCATATTAAATAAATGAAATTATGACTAAATAAGTATTAATAATTTGATAAAATTTTATGGTAATAATTTAATATTACTTTTCCACCATTCATTAAAACCATTCGATAATCGAAGGCATCATCATGTGTACGATCAGACTATATCCCCCATAAACAACATGTTCTATTATCCATTACCACCTAACATAAATAAAATAAAAAATGTATTTATTCAATAAAATAAATATTTATTAAACTATTCATATCCTTTAAATATAATATTTGACCTTATAAAAGCAATATTAAAAATAAATTATTTTATTAAACATAGCCACTGAAAATTATCATATTTAGGAACCTATCATAGTTTGAATACATTTTAGGAATACCTATGAAAATTAATAAATATTGTGAAAATGGAATAATAAAATAAGTACAACTCGAAAATTATGTATATTATGAAGCTATTTAAAAACTTTTTTTACCATTAATAATATTACATTGAAGTTTCAAATAAATTGACCGAACCACAACAAAGTAATCACTAAAATATATTTTTTAATACTTCTGATCCCACATATGCATGAAATTGTCTCCTGTGATATTTTTAAATTAATTAATAACTATATAATAATATAAATAAAAACATAATAATATATATTTAATATTATTTTTCTATCCTTCCCCATATTAGACAATGATTTTTATTTTGTGGATGTTTTAGGGAAATCTACGAAACCACCTCACCACATCAACAGAAGTGAAAACTATATAATAAATAAATAACAAAATAATATAAAAAATAATATATAATGAGATATAAATGAATAATTTTTTTATAATGGTTTTAATAAACTTAATATTATCATTCTCGTCATTAGGATCACACACAGAATGAATCAGGACAAAAGGTAATGGTTTTTTATCACAATTTTGTTTCGTTGAGATATGATTCCAAATGAACACTTTTTTATTTCATCTAATAATCATGATTTTAATGTTATAATAATTTTCATGAATTATATGTTTTTTAGAAAAACATTTTATTTTATTCCCTCCATGTATTTCCAATTTTATAAATTTTTACATCGCAAAGGTACTTTGTCTCAACATAGAGTCCTTGAGAAATATTTATTATGAGACACCTGATTTTATTTTATTATGTACATATTGGAATACTAAACTATCTTATCATAATTAATTTTCTATTAATGGAATTTAATGATCATTTTAATTTTTCTAGTTTCATATTTATCTTAATCATAATTAACTAATGTCATAAGGATGTTTCTTAACTCAATACAATTTCAATGAATTATATTTATTGTTGTTAGATATATTTATTCCAATAGTTTTTTCATCCTCCCTACGAGTTTTTAATGGTAATTTATCATTACATTTTATGATAATTAAATTTTAATTCAAATATTTTTCATTTATGATGTTATTTTTAAAAAGTATGTCACTTTTTTGGAATAATTCTCATCCTCTTTATTGATTATTTCCATCTGAATCCCTATTTTCTATCCCAATATTATTCTAATTATTTTTTTAAACCTAATTATGTATAATTTCATATATTCTTTATATATATCATTATCATTTTTAAATAATTGTTTGTTTTCATTTTTTTAGTATTTCAGCCTTCAACAAATGTATTTTAATACATTAAACAAATACCACCTTCCATGAATATTTATTTTATCATCCACCCAATGATTCCTTTGGAAAAATATAATATACTTTTAAATTATTTATCAATTATTATTCATTATAAAAGTTAATATTTTCCCAAAATATTCTTTATCTATATTGAAAACACTTTTCAATGTGACTCAGAACATCCAATTTTATTATATTTTTAAAAATGTTTTATAGGAACATTTTTATAGTTTCGTGATATGTTTTAATTACTGGGTTGGGTGTTATATTTTATGGATAACCATTTTATTCAATTTTCTCCTTGTGATATTATATCATGGAAACCCCATTTCAACTTTTTCTTCTTTCAGAAACATCCCCTTTCTATATGAATGATTTTTCTTCAAATTCACATCCTATAAGAATACACTTATTTTCATTCCATTGATTGAATGGAATTTCCCTAGACACCTATAAATTGATATATTGAGATATATAAATGTCAAAAACATTTATCTATTACTCTATATACTGATATTTTGAGGGATTATTGGATGGAAAGATATTCCATTTATTTATTTGGGAATTATTGACAGTCTACATACTAGTAATATCAATATGGATTTTTATTGCTGATCAAAGAATTATTGATACTTATTGTATATTTTATTCGTTCATTTATTTTATTAAATCATTGGAATTAATTATTGATTTATGGGGACTAAAATATCAAATATATGCATTGATTAGTCCATGAGACAATATAGATAAGTTTTTTTTGAGTATGATTATAAAAAATAGAATATTTTTATGGCCGAAGGCCTTGGTGAAATTATGACGATAATATGGATTAGAAAATTTTTTAGTTGAATAAAATAGTGTGTTTAATCTCGGAAGAAATTATTATTATTAACCACGTATTTATTTATTGATATTTCAAACATTGAAAAATAATATTTTTGGTTTAATTTTATTATTGATGGTTTTTGGTTTTATAATCTATTATAGTATTTGACATCACCCCTTATTATGTTTAAATTTTAACTTTTAATAAAAATATGTATTACACATGATATGTTTATAAGTATATCATATTTAGATAATTTCTAGGATATTTTTAACACATATTATAGATTAATTAATTTACTGTATATTGGAAAAAATGTCCATTAGTTGAGAAAGTAATTGGATTGTTTAGTTAATGGTTTTTTGAAAATCTATATATCTCTAAACATGAATGGTAAAAGGAATATATTGAAATGAAATATTTCAATTATGTAATGTAATTTTGAGATTAATATATATGAAATATATAGTTGGTATCAAAGCTGATATGTATCTGATTTGTTTTCATCACTAGATCATGGTGTGTAAGTATGGGGTGAAACATTTGGCATCAGAGTAGGGATTAGCTAACATTAGAGTTTACAATGTTTCTTGGGGATAACATAAGTTTTGATAATTTATCGTTGATCATAATTTCAAAGGTATATATAACCCTTAAATTTTGTTTAGGTAATATTTTTTTTTCTATTTTATAGGGATGAGGATTAGATAATTTCCATGAAAACCATACATATAAGTTTAAGGGACATGTCTATGTTTAGAATAATCTATGTATATTTTGGTAATGAATATATTTTTTGGGTTCCAAGAAAATAAATATATTTCTTGATACTGGAAAGGAGATGAGGTTGTTTCATTGATTCACCAAGTACTAATCATCCTAATAATGGCTAGTTGGGTATTAGTGAAATAATTACTCTTATGTATGATGAGTGGGCCTAATAATGGACACATTTATATACACTATTATGGTGCTAATATGATCCTTAAAAACTACTATGTGGGATTTTTAATAAATTTACGTCATATAACCTAATTATAAAATGAACATTGTTAACTTAGATTGAGACATATTGATTCATTAGTTAATTTATATATTAAATGACATGTTCTTCCCTAGATAAAGGGTATAATCTATTTTTAGAGCCTACATTTCAATGATTTTTGGGTCTGGTATATTTTAAAATAATTCATTGTATTTTATGACATCTATATTGGGAATTGTATAAGATATATGTGAGAACCCAACTCAATGTAACCTAGTTTGAACCAATAAGTATAATGGTTAAACTGAGAGATATAAAGGTTGAACTGAAAATGATATAAGTTTAATCAGAATAATTATAGGCTAACATTATAGTTCTATAAAGAGAGGCATAGTGTAAAATATACCTATAGTTTTTTATAATAATTCTATTATAATGTTTGTCCCTCATGTTAGTTATTCTAGTTTTAGTAACATAATATTCATGATGGAATCAAGTTAATAATGGATATCATAGACAATGTAAAGACTTTACTAAGAGAAAAACTAATGGGAAATAAGTAATTTTTGTATCCGTATTATTATTTCCATCCAATTATCATGAACCATGATTAACAAACCAAACATAGTTGAATTTCCAAACATTAAAAGAACTGAATTAAGGAGTCTCATTGAAGATTAAGTAACAATGATAATGAAGGAAATAAGATATAATTTCCTACTTCTCAAGAATTTTGGGTGAAACACCATAGGGGTTTCTTGAGGATATTTTAATTCTCTATAAATTTAAAAATTAAATCTATAAACCACACAGGTGCAATGGAATGATAAGATCTAGAAAAAAAATTCAACTTCAATTTCATGTAGATTGAGGATTTTGAGAATTATTTGTTTTATCCAAGGGTTATTGAGGACAATTCGAATCAAATACCTACAAAATCAATGTAATAAATGAATAAACTATCCAATGACAACTATTGAGTTGGGTATAAATCATTATGTTGTGTCAAGTACACTTATTCCCCAATCTAGATTTATAGAGGTCACTATTTACCACCTCAACTACTTGAAATTAAATTAAAAATAAAATAACTAGTAGTATGACTATTACAACCTTATAAAATGAATATTTTTCATGTTTTGTGGGTTGATACTTATTGAAAATCTATATTATATTCACTTAATTCATTATGGTTTTAAAAATAGATTGGATTTATTTATAAAGGGATCATTTTAATTTTAATAATGGGAAATCTCATTACATGTCCTAAAATAAATATTGATCATTTTTAAATGTTGGATATGAACATTATATATATTTTAATCTTATCATATAAGTCAAAATATATTGTAATAAATTTCAAAAAATCTAAATTAATATGTTAGATGTTGGAAAAACATCCATTAAAGAAACATTGTGTTGTTCTTGGATTAATTGTGTTTTTTTACAATGTAGGTTGCCAAGGTTAGTTGTGGAGTTTGAGAGGGATTATTTACAAGGTATATTAACAATGATCCAAGAAAAAAAGAATTGATTCTGTCATTGTGGTATAGAATTATTTGTATATAATATGTAGTAATTTCCTAGTGTCTAAAAATATTTTGGGTCTAAAATCTAGATGGAAAATGGTAGTTTAGGAAAAGGGTGTATTTTTGTGTACATGTAAAAAAGTTGTGCGCAAGGGCGATGGTGATTTAAAATTTTTCTTAATGGTTAATACTTGAGATCATAACATAAAAATTAAAATAAAGTAAATTTTTTCACACATGTTCTAAAAGTGTGCGTAATTTAGTTTTTCACGACACAAAGAGATATAATATCTCATTCACTCAAAAGAAGGGTACAATCCTAATAGGACATCAAATCATTATGTACCACACTCGGCAAGATGCTGAATGTATAGAAAAGGGAGAACAATGATTTTTTAATAGGGTTATCTATTTATTTAATAATGGGGACCCCCGTATTTTACTATGTCATCCTTGAGATTGAATCAAGTCATTGAATCAATCATGATTTGCATAAAATCTGTAAACATTGTGGGCAAGACGAGTTTTGTGAAGATAAAATTCAATTTTTTAGTTCTTTATAGAAAATAAAATGTCTCTACATGTCCTAGGGAGGTGTGAAAAAAGAATAAATGTTGCATGATTTTTTTTACATGAAAAAACAAAAATTTTGAATTCAATATTTTAGTGTTGTGTGCAAGACATCCATAGTTTTCATGGAAGAAAATATTATGTGATCCTAAAGGTATTTCCTATTGAATATGTGTTAATGTGATATTCATTACGTTAATGAAATTAGAACATAATGATGTAGTAACTAAGGTGTTAACAAGAAGCCGAGAGCACACATGGGGCTCCTGAACATTAAATATTTTCATGCCCGTATTTAAAATGTAATATGTATTTCCAAAAGTTCAATTTTTTCTCTTATAAAAGTGGGTAATTAGAAAAAAATTCATTCATACATTATGATGAATTATATAGAAAAACCTTGACACTATTATATCCTCATCCCTTTCCCCATGTCATGGAATCCATGGTCTTACCCTTATACCATTCTATCGATCCTTAGGGTGTTAACCAAGGTTAAACATCCAAAGGAAAAGGTAATGCTATCAAACGATTTCATTCAATTATTTTCTTTTTATACCTTATCAATCCTATTATTTACATGAAATAAAAAAATATAAGATAAAATGTAATTATACTAATTTAATGATACATGTTTTCATTCTTATAGAACCATTCAAGTAAGGAAGATGACATCGGGCGTACTAGATGACGAAAACCACCATTAAGGACGTGTTATATTTTCCCTTACACCATTAAATAAAAATGTTTTAAAATGTATTTCATGTATAAAAATGTTATTTATGAAACTATTAACAATAATTAAAGATAATTTTGTACATTATATAATTGATATTATATATAAATGTTCACAGTAAACATAACTGCCTAAAATAAACATATCAAGGAACCTTTCAAATTTTTTTCATTTTGTTAATAACTATGAGACTCAATATATTTTATGTTAATGTAATACTAAAATATGTAATACTCTATAATTTTGGATAATTTGAATATATTTTATGTCATGTTTGAACATGTTAAATATACCATGGAGGATTCAATAAAATCGACTGTTCCACATCATTATTATCACAATAAATGAACATAATTTTATAAATAAAAAAACTGGTAATAAATTTTCCATAAAAAATAAAATTTATTTGGAAAATCTTATTAATAAATTTTTTATCATTTTAATTGGATTCATCAAGATGTTAGGAACACACTTCGAATGAGTCAGGACTCGAGATAAGGTTGTTTTAATCATAATTTTTTTCATTGTGATATTATTCATATTTACTACCTGTTTATTTTTTAGGGGTTTATGTATTGGTAATGGATATATTTTTTAATAATTTTAATTAAATTTATGATATATAAATATCCACCACATGTTCCACATTCCATGTATTTCAGATTTAAAATATTCTGGTGTTATAAGGTTTCTTTATGTCAACTTACACACACTGAAACATATTTATCAAAATGATCAAAATTTTATTTTATAGTGTATTTCCTGCCACATTGAAATTGATTATAATCATTTATGTTTCATTAATATTATTTAAAATTCTATTTAATTTTTAGACCTTCGTATAATTTTGATTCAACAATTACCTTAGTCATAGGATTTTTTCTTAACATAATACCATTTATTTATCTTATAATGATTTCTATTAAACTTATTTCATCCATATTTGGTTTCTTCCCCAATAAAATTTAATTTTCGGAATGTTTTTCATGCTCTTTGGAGAAAAATAATTTTTTAAATCAAGGATTTTACCTTGATGATTTTATTCCCCAAAAAGTAAACCATTTTGATAATAATTCATTTCCACTTTATTCATGGCTCCCCTCATCCGTTGTTTTCCATCCCACAATTGATTACCTTCTTATTAGAAATGTCAATTATGTATTTTTTTTATTTTGTCTTAATATTTATATATATCTGTTTTTTAAAAGATTTTTTCCCATCATTTTTAGAACGTCAGTTTTCAATAGGGTTATTTTAATGTATTAATAATGTTTCCCCTTCTATGGTAATTTTCTTCACCATCCACAAAATAATTCATATAGATACCCATTATGTATTTTTAAAGGTTATATTATTCAATATTATTTTAAAAGTAAATAATTTAAAAAAGAATTCTTGCCCACTATTAAAATGACTTTTGAAAGTGACTTGTAAATGTATCTTTTAAAAAATTATTACAAATATTTTGTAAAAACACTTGAACAATTTCACTTCTATTATCAAAATTTTGAATAAAATTAATTTTCATTATTGGGTGTTATGTTTCATGGATTAACTTTTGAAACCTATTGGGGGATTATGATGACACAAAACAAATTAGTATTTTTTATTTCTTAAGAATCTATAATGTGTAGGAAGGATTTTGTTTCCGATATATTTCCTATATTAAGCCATATTATATATAATTTTAAGGATGTTAGTTAACCTAGACTCCCATACATTGATTGATTTGAGAAAATAATTAACATAACCATACACCCATTACATTATATGATGATAGTTTTAGAGATTATTATATAGAAAGATATTCCATTTATTGATTCAAGGAATATTATAATCTTTATACCTATGATTTCAATATGGATGATTATTTTTTACTAGTTAATATTGGTTATATATATTTTATATATTATTCATTTATTTATATTATTAATTAATTGGTCATTAGTAGTGATAATTTTGGCCCATGATAGCCCCTAGATGTGTTATTATTTATCATTAAACAAACTACTATGTGTATTTTGTTGTATGCTCATATATAATAAAATATTTCCCTAGAATTTGGTATTAATGAATATATAATGATGTATAAGACCATGATATCATGTCTTAAGAATGGAATTACCTATCATGTTTGTTGAATTTTATCACTAAAGAACTATTCATTGTATTTCATGAGTTTATTTATTGATATTCAGACATGTTTTTATTTTAATTTTTGTTTGTTTCTATTATTCTATCATTTTTAGTTATATATTACTATGATATTATTATGTAAATCTTATGAAAACATATGATTTTTGGTTACTGGATGTTATTTTTATCCTTACTATGAATTTTAGCTCACCTTTTATTATGTTTTTATTTCAAAAGGTTATGATGAAATATATTAGACATGATATGTATAAAAGTATTGATTATGTGGATACTTTTATAGAGATGTAGAAGACTTATTCATGATTTAGTACTTTATTATATATTGGAAAACATTCCTATTATTTCAGAATGAAATTTTCATTATTAGTGTATGATTTTTCATAATATTATAAATATCTAAAATTAAAGTATTAAGGTAATATATTGTGCTGTAAAAATCGATTTATGTTTTGTAATAATGGGATAGAAATTTTTAGAATCTATTTTTGGTATCAAATCTTGTATATAAATTATTCTACCACAACATTGTATCTGATAGTGAAAAATTGTGGTATTATAGATTTTATCAATATTGGAATTAGATAACATTAGTGTTTAGGATGATATATGATGATAACATAAGTATTTGTATGTTATGATTGATAATAATTTATAATTCATAGATATTTATTTTAGTTATTTGAAGTCCTATTTAATATTTTAAATTGTATATGTGGTAGGAAAAGAGAACATCAATAAAAATATGAGGGATAAATCTAAGGGATATATCTAAGTATAGAATAATATCATGATGTTTCAGTATGTAGATACAATCGGGATTCTAGGAAATTACTTGGTTTTCATTATTTTTTATGTGGAATAAGTTGTGAGACAGCTGCACCTAGGGGTAATCACACTGAAAAAAATGTATGGGTATTAAAAAACTATTCACATCGATGACTAATGAGTAAGAATAAGACATCATATCTAGATAGAATTTTCTTGGGGGATATTATTTGGTCAATCATATTCTCTTTATAAAACATTATTATGGATTTAAATATATTTAGGTAAGATAAATTTGTAAGAAAATGGACATAGAAAATTTATAATGAAGCATATTGATTAATTTTTTAAGAAGAATATTAATGGAAATTTAGTTCCTTGGACAAATTGTTTGCTGTATTTTAAATGCACAAATTTCAATGACCTATGTGTTTATAATATTTTACGAATATTCATGGTAATTTGTTACACATATATTAGTGATTAGTATAAGATATATGAGAGAAACCAACAAAATGTATCCTAATATGAACTTATTATAATATAGAATAAAATAAGTTTGATATAGGTTTAACTGGAAGAAATATAGGAGAAAATGATATTATTATAAACATATACATCCTGGGGATGAACTTTCTATTGATTATTTATGATAATTATTTTTTAATTATTTTCACTAATGTAAACTATTTTGGTCTTGGTAATGGATGAATCCCAAAGGAATCCAGATTAGATTTCATTCCATGGACAATGTGGGTATTTTCATAATAATAAACCAAATATAATAAGAACTGATGTGAGAATCCCCATTATTTTATAAAAAAACTATCAATAATCATTATTAACAACATTATCTTTGTTGGGATTCCAAAAACAGAAAAGAATTTAATGTTGGAGTCTCATGTATGTTCAAATGAAAAATATGATGAAGGAAAGATGATTCAATTTCATATTTATCATGAATTTGGGAGGAAACACCTAGGTGTGTCTTTGAAAGGAATTGTATTTTGAAATATGAGGACAAAATGAAGGCCTTCAATCTCACAGGTGATGGGTAAATGAAATTTCCATAAAAATTAATTGTTGTAATTACAAATAATTTGGTAATGATGCAAATAAATTCATATGTAAAGTTTTTGTGGTCTGTGAGAAGTTACACCTTAAAGATCAATCTCTCCTTCATTAGATTATATGATTTATTAATAATAAATGTTATCACATTTAAAATGGATCATACCAATTATCTTATTGATAATTATTAATATATGTCATAATGTATACCATGATCATCTATATTGGTTTAATAGTTTCCTTATAATGTTTTCACTCCTTTATTTTTTGGAAATCACAAACACATTTTTTATTAATGATAATTTCATTATTTAATAAACCATATGTTTGTTAGAATTATACACATATATGACTTGTTTATTCCATCTAAATAATACTAACATAGTATTAATTAAGATGATTAGATTATGTATTTCATAAAAATTTGATACTTACACTTATAAACCGGACTTGTTGTTTCTTACATTTAGAATCCCATATTTGTATGAATTAAAATGAAACCATTTTTTAATTATGAGTAAATGTGTTTATTATATTAAAAATATGATAAATTGATTCCAAATTTGAAAATTTCATAGATTCCAAATCAACCATAAAATCGATTTTCAATCAGTTCATTTCTTAAAATCTAAATCAATCAAAATTTTGGATCTAATATGTTTAATAATTTCCAAAAAACTACATTTTTAAGATTATGAATCAATAAAATTTTTACATCTTCTATGTTTCCTAAATTCCAAAACACTATATTTATTTGATATTTAATTGTTCAAAATTTTATATCGGATTCACATTCTCATTTCTAATTTTCTGTGTTTATAGAATTATGAATTCCATAATAAATCAAAGGATTATTTCAAGTAATCATAGGAATCATATATTCAATTTTTTTAAAGTTATTATGATTTCATTATGGATCTAATTTTATATATTTATTATAGTTACTATATTTCCTTAAAATAATTTTTCTTACATCTGATTCATACATATTATTTCAATGATAATGTAACCTATGACAATATTTTTGTTATCTAAATGGTTTTGTTTTTTCAGTTACTATATAACTGTTAAGAATTCCACATGTTAATTTTACTCTATGATATTAGGGAAAATACGATCGTTGGATGAAATTGTAAAAAATGAAGATCTCACCTATAAATAATCAATCATTCAGGCGAGATCATAACTTTTGGATTTTTTTACACAAGAGAGCTCTACTGAAAATCTATTTTGTGAGAATTCATTGAAACAAATATGTTTTGAATAGCATGTTAAACTTATTTAGGATCTTCAAAATGATTTTTTCTTCTTAGTGATATTACTATTGTTTCTAATTACGATGGAGGGAATTTAAGTCATGGAAGATAGAGGTTCGAATTAACTGCATAATTGATGGCTTCCATGTTGTAGTAAGACAATGGTTCCATTCACTTTATATGTCGATGGCTAGTAGGGATATTAGAATAGATATTGATCTTCGTATCGAGGGATTTCCCTTGTAAGGATAAAATGGAATTTCTTGATCATATAATTTAATAGTACCTTATCAATTTTTGTTTTATACCCTTCAATTTGGGTTAAAAGAATTTTATTCTTTACATGTACTTTTATTTTTTCTATATTTTTTTATAAAAATAATGAATTACTTTCATACAATTTCATTTTTAATATAACTCTGATTTAAGAGTCTATATGTTTTATGGAAGAATATTACTTAAGTATAACTATGTGGTTTTATCATTATAACTAGACCAAGGTCCATTCCAATATCTTTTTTATTGAAAAATAATGGTGTGTTTAATTGTTTTCTTTAATATTGTTAAAAAAATATTACATTAGGTTAAAAACAAATGATTTTAAAATTTGTATTCACCTCTCTATTGTATTTGAACTTCTAAATCTAATATTTCGGTCCTAAAATTGATTTCGTAGGTTAGATTTTTTAATATTGATACCTACATACAGATTCAGATGTTGGTTTCTGAGATATTCATACATACATGTATTATCTTAAGGAAAATTATCATTGATCCATTTATTAAAACTACATTACTTTTTCATGTTATTTATATTTTCCCTTATATAATATTTCTTTATAAACAAATGCAACACTAAACTATAGAGTGGAATTTTTTTAATTTTGAAATATGGTTGGAATACATTTCATATCCACAAATAATATGAACCCTACTATTTCAACTATCTGTTATGGGAATGATTATAAAAATTGGAGAGATAAAATTAATCCTTTTATTCTAAATACTGGTTTAGGTAGTTTTTTATTCTTATTAAAGATTATATGATACTTGAAAAAGAAATAAAACCATTTACCTATCATGAAAATCAAGAATATCAAATAAACAATAAGCTATGAAATACTTTTTTATGTTCTATGACCATGAATATATATATCCGAATATCTTCTCATGAATCAGCTAACAACATATGAAAAAAACATAAAGATAAAAATTTGGGAATATATAATGTTATTGATTCATGATACATTCATATAGAAAGTTATAATGGGTTTTTCATTATGGAGAAACCATAGTTATTGATCAATAAGGATTAAAGAACCTTGTGTAAAGTCAATAGTCAATGAGAGAAAAGGAATAGATGATGATATTGTTGTAGAAAATATTATCGAAATCATTACTAATGAATGAGAATATAAGACAACCACTATTTATGAGTCAAGAAATGATACAATAGTTTCTCATGATGAGTTATTTCGGAGTCTCTTACAACTTTATAAAGATTAATGAGAGACGCCGAGAATATAAAGAAGACAAATTGGAGTTTTTATTTTACTACCACATAGAATCAAATAAATTTCAAGACTCATAAGAATTTTGTTATGTCAATAATGAGAAAATAAATTATTTATTTAGTTAGGCTCATGTGAATGTAAACTGTCAAAAAATGAGCTAGCCAATCATACCTGAAGGATGAACAAGATTGATGGTAAGAAGAAATTTTTATACAGATATAAGAAAAGGATAAGAAAGAAAAGAAAAATCCTGAGGACATATGTTATGAATATAATAAATAAATATATATTAGACCTTATTTTTATAATTTAAATATAAACGGCGGGAAATATATACAATCTAAGAGGATTCAAAAAAGATATTTTAATACTAAAGGAAATAATGTCTTGAAGGAAAATGATTCTTAGAGTGTACATGGTGGAGACTCGACTGACGAATCATTATATGATGAATATTATTAATAGAAGAATAATGTCCTTATTTCATGAATTCCTATAAAAAAACCATGTTTCAAAGCTATGGTACACACTGTGGAATATTTTAACAATATGTTGTTAAATTCTAACTTTCCCAATAATGATGGATATATTTCATCGGATGAAGAATCTTCTATAGAAGAAGATACCTTACCTTCTTTTGAATAAGTATCAATGTTTTCCATGTTTCATTAAAATGATAATAGTAACAATAATAAGAAACTCGACATAGAGAAATCTAGAATCAATATTTTTGAAAATAGAATAATCAGATCATTCTAAAGATCTTAATGAAAAATATTTTGAAATATTTTTTATTTTAAAAAACATATATGAAGATAATTATAAAATTGAAAAATATTATATTTATATTAAAGAAGTTATTTCCATGAAAAATGTTTTAGAGACTAATATCAATACTAAGACAAATCATTATGAGGATAAGATTTTATTTGTTAGACTAAAATACAAAAAAAAATCCTTAATGAAACGTTTTTCAAATAATAATCTGTGTTAGGATGTTTTTGATAAAATTTATTCTCAAATACAACCTATAATAAATAGTTTTTGAATTATATATTCTCATTCGAAACTAGTTTTTAGTCACAACATTTTGTTCTTAAAAGTACCCCACTCGGCACTAAGTGTCAAATGGTAGACACTGGGTGCAAAGTTGTTCTTAAAAGAAAATCCAATCATAAGGTTTTCATAAATATCACTTTTAGCGGAAAATTCTGATTCTTAGGATTTTACATTCTAAAATTTCAATATTCAAGAATGTTTGGATTCCAAATACGTAACTATTTTATTTTCTAGAAAACAATGGTTTAACAAATAGCCACATATGGTACATGGATTGTCGATTTTATCAACACATGACTGGTAACTAAAAAAAAATTGAAAAATATTATTAATATGAATGGTGGAAGTGTCACAGACAATGATAATGCTTAATGGAAAATTATTTTTATATGTAACAATATTCTTCTTTTAAAAGATTTGATTTCAAATGTTTAATTTGTTAAAGGTTTTAATAACATCATTATAAGCATAATCCGATTATGTGATGAAAGCTACATTGTGAATTTTATGAAATATAATTTCTTAGTTCATAATTACAAGGATAATCTCACAACCCATCAGCATGAGAACATGTATAAACTTATCATAGAAGACCATAGGCTCCAAGAACTACCATTACAATGTGTAATGGAAGACCAATATTAGTTATGTAATATAATTATATATTATTGTATCATAATGAATTTCTGTAAAATATATATGCAAGTACTTTCTAGGGATCTAAATGATCATATATTTGATTCATCAAAAGTATGTGACCCTTGTCAATATAGAAAGTGACATAATTCAAGCATTAAATCTATATGTGAAGTATCAACTTCAGATGCATTATAGCTATTGCAAATTGATCTCTTCTATCTTATAGAAACAAGAGGTATTGGCGGAAAATACTATGTATTTTTTTTAGTTTTTGATTACACCATATTTAGATGGGTTTATTTTATATAAAAAATATGAGGAATTTTTATTCTTTAAATCTGTTAGAGTAAAATAAAAAAATTAGAAAAACTAGCATTGATAAATATTTTTAGTGATCATGGTAGATAATTAGAAAATTTAGATTTCAAATATTTTGTTAGTAAATTATGTATAACAAGAAAATTATTTTCCCCAAGAACTTGTCAGGAAAATGGTGTTGTCAAAAGAAGAAATCAAATTCTACAAGACATAATAAGAACAAATTTGAGTGAATAATTTATTTCATATCAATTTTGGGTTGAATCTATAAGTACTATTTTCTAAACTATAAATCAAGTTTTAAGAAGCACAATTCTCAATAAAACACTTTATGTGTTATGGATAGGATGAAAAAATAAAATTTTAGTCATCATAGTAGTTGGATAAAAAGTATTCATTATGAATAAAAAAGTAAATTTACAATAATAAACTCCCAAATCCGATGAAGATATTTAAATAGGCTATTCCATTACCTCTAATGGTTATATAGTTTTCAACCACAATTATAGTTTTGTTGATGAAAAAATAAATGATAAATTTCATTAAACTAAACCATTTTTTATTAAATAATTTCAACCTATATCATCATATGTGTATTAAAAAACTGAAAACTATCCCTAATATAAGACACGTAGAATCAGTAGAATAATCAGGAAAATAATTCTGAATTATTCACCTAAGAAGGATTACTGCCATATGTTGATGACTACGTTTTAAATAACCCATGCCAATTGTTTCTAAGGAATCATCCTACCAATAATATCATTGTTGATATTAATCAACCCATTAGGACTAGAAGTTATTTGAGAATTTTAGTATATGATATATCATCTAATCCCCAATTGGAAACTAAAATTACAAATAAATATTTATGTGATAAAGATTTCATTAGAGTAATAAATGATGACCTAAATTAATTTGAAAGGAACAAATTCTAGGCGATGGTTGAAATCTATAAGGAAACACCTGTAATTGAAATATTGTGGGTCTTCAGAAAAAAATGTGATGAAAATGAAATCATAGGAAGAAATAAAGGAAGATTAGTTTCTAAAGGCTATAATAAACATGAATGAATAGACTATTAAGAATCCTATTCCCTAGTTTACTGACTTTAATATATTCAAATTCTTCTAGACTTTGTATAATTCATTAACTAAATACTTTTTTAAAGTCATTTGATGTTTTCTTTCATTAATGGATAATTTCATGAAGAATATTATTTTTAACAACCTCCTAGTTTTGAAGAAATAAAACATCCATAACATGTTTTAAAACTTACCAATGCTTTGAATAGTTTTAAAAAATTCCCTATAGCGTGGTACAATAGGCTTTCATGATTTTTTTAGATAATAATTATCTTAGGGGAAATTCTTATAAAACTATTTTTATAAATATATATAATTAAAATATTTTAATTATTCAAATTTATGTTGATGGAATTATATTCAAGTCCACTCAGTAATCCTTAACAGATTCAAATGTAAATCATATGAAATCTGATTTTGAAATGTGTATGATCGGTGAGTTAGCATTTTCCCTTTGATTTAAAAATTTTTAAAAACAAGAAATAACTTATATATCTAAAAAAATTATGTTAATGATCTTCTTAAAAAGTGTGGATATGACAGTACTAAATGTATAAGCACTTAAATCAGTACATAGAATTTTTTTGATCTTGATAAAGCCGGGAAACCAGTAGATTTACAATATTTTAGAGGTATGGTATCATTTTTACTATACATAACAACTACTCATACAGAAATAATGTTTTCTATATGTTTATGTGAAAGATATCAATGTAATAAAAAATAATTACATTTAATAGTAGTGAAAATATATTTTTTCTATTTAACGTGTGCTATAGATTAATGACAATTCAATAATTCTCGATGTGATTTTGTTTTTAAATGTTATTGGGATGATGAATTTGGTGGTTGTAAAATTAATAGTAAAAGTACATCTATAACATGTAATTTCATAAGAGATTAATTAGTTTCTTGTTTATGTATGAAGCAACACTTGGTATCACTTTACACAACTGAGGAATTATATGTTGTAGTTGGATGTTGTTGTAATCTAGTGTTGTGGTTGAAAAACACACTCACTGATTATGTCATGAGTTTTCATAAAACTCATGTAATGTGTCAAAAAAGTAGTTCAATTGCCATAATAAAAAACCTTACAAATTAGTCCCGTGAAAAACATATATATATTAGGCATCACATTAATAGGGATCAAACACTTAATAGTGTTATTGTTTAATTGTTTATAGGAATTCCAGATCAACATGATGATATTATTACAAAATCATTACCTTCAGATAGATTTGAAAACCTCAAACTAGTGTTTGGAATGATAACTCTAAGTTAATAATTTATATTAACTTTTATTTCAAATTTTCTACTCATAATAAGAAAATATTTTTCATAGGGGGTACATTTTTTTCCTCAAAGAATTGTTTTTTTTATTCTAAAAATCTTTTTACCCCAATAATGGTTTTTAGATCCTTTAAAAATGTTTTTGGAAATTAATGATACTTTTAGGAACTTACGATATCTTTGAATGCTCTTATCTAATGCAAACAATTCTTCTAAAAAGTAAAAAAGGTACATCTTATTATGTACCACATTTTTATCATTCATTTCAATATATTGGTATTTTAATATTTTTTTAATGAAAAATTTTAATCAGATTCATATTTTCTTAAATCTGGTTAGTTTCTATAAAACATCAAAAGATCGGAACCTATAAAACTTCATCAGTTTAGAATCAAAAGTTATATCATATTTTTTTGTTTACAACAATTGGATTAATCTTGGAAGACCCACCATATCCACAACACCTATATAAAGGAGGGACCGCTATATATCCCACATTAGTTTCCACAGATTTTATCTACGAAGTGCTATCACCCTTCACGCCCCCATTCTGATTTCCTTCATATTCATTAATGTTTTTAATGTCTCTAATGATATCATCTCAATCCTAAATGTTTGTGCATTATGTCATTAGTGATTGGTTGATATTTAGAGAGATGATTTTTTATTAGGATTTAATTATAAAATATGATTCTTTGATGTGAAAATAATTAATTTTCATGGATAGGAGAATAATTTCATTGAAAAAAATAAGGGAGAGAAAGACCTTGTATATGCATATCTGATGATCTAATTTTATCATTTAGTTGAGATCTTTATTAAATATGGTAAGGAAAAAGTATAATGTATTATGGGAAGAATTAGTAATTGTTTTATAAGAATGATTCTGATATCATTTCGATACTATATGATGGAAAATCATATTACCCTTCCCATATGATGCTTACTTTTGATGGATTCTTTCATAGATTTAAGAAAATTGAATCCTCATTACATAAGGGAGTTAATACCCCCAAACATTCTAATCATTAATCTAACATCTTGATTGTCTACTTTTGGTTACAAGGAATATTGATACCACGGAATAGAGATAAGGACACATTTAAAATCACTGATATCTTAATTTTCTAATTTCTTGTTACTCTATGAAAAATTAAAATTTTCATGATTATCCTTATTAAAATCAGCATAATAAATGGTTAATCCATCAGGTCTCAAATTATTGTATTTATAGAATCATTTTCTATGTTTATAGTATGTTGATCTAACCTATATAATGTCCCTTTTATATTGAATCCACAGAAGTTTAAGATATTATTTTATGTGAAAACACACTTAAATGAATGAAATATACTTTTACTATTAAGTAAAATGATTTTTTTATCTTGTCAGCAAGGTATGACAATTTGGTTAATGTTACACATTGAAACATAAGACAAGTAATTTTTAGGAACCAGAACCATACCCAGCATCAGAACCTATAAAATCCAAGAAACAAATGAATTTTTTCATGAAGTTGTATCAAGATGAAGGAAACTCAAGTAACAATGAAATAATGTAGATCTGGTGTTTGATATAGATCCAACTAAATCTAAGGCTCTCAAAGTTCAAGCTATTGAAAATTTGGAGAATCCAACCAAAGTAATGAAGCTTATGAAAATTAATTCTAATGAAGAAAGAATTTTTGAATTTTTGAAACATATGGAAAGTGCTTAAAAATAGATTCACCTTCTGGATTGATTTCTACCAAAACAAGAACATAATCAAATTTCTCAAATAATGGAAATATAAGTAACCCCTTCAACTAAGGGAAGGGAAGATGTTCACGGTTCGGCTATATCTATTCAAGAACAATAAGAAGACAAAGAATAAGAATAATAAGAAAGTGATGATTATGAAAGAGAAGACAATATTTGATAGAATGAATAAAATCAAAAAAAAAATCCATTAGATAAGATTTCAATAAGAACCTGACATGCCTCATCATTTAATTTGAATTAGAAGGAAAATCCATTCAAAAATATATTCATCAAGAAAATAATGTTGTTCAAATCGATGTAAACTAAATTCCATCAAATTATGATGATATAAATAATGATTATTATTTTAGTGAAGATTATGCTGGTAGTAAGGATGTCGATGATGATGATTATACTAAGAGGATTGTTCAGGTTACTGATCAATGGATAGATGTTCAGATGATTAAAAAGTAATACTCTATAAAAGATAATGAGAATAAAAGAGATGATCTACATCTAAGAAGAATGTTTTAGAAAAAGAAATATCTAACTCTTTTTTAGGATAATATTCTTTTTGTATAGTCCATTAGTAAATTAGTTGAATCTATTCCTTACATCCAGAACATTGAGTCGAGATGTCATCTTATTCAAGATTCAGTTAACCAGAAATAAAAATAAATATATCATTATATGGAGAAGATGATAAATCTTGAAGGATAAATAAAATATTTTTTATCAATTATGAAAATCATAAAAAATAATGCAATGATATACAGAAGTGTTTAAATGAAGAAAAAGTGATATTGATGTTTCTAATGGCAGCATCACATCAGTGAATGGAAATATCATAGAATTTTACGATCGGGTCCAAAATCAATCAAATAGTTTTTCATATAAAATGAAAGAAGAACATGGAATCCAAATTAAAGAAGGTAAAGACAGGAATGGAAAACTGAAATTCATGGGTGTTGAAATAAAAAATTAAAATAAATTCATAGATGATTTTGTGAAGAAACTCCACTCTGAGGAAAAATTCATTTTGTCTTAGGATGATAATATTAAAAGTCGGCAACAGATGATTGAGAGTATTGGGATGAATAATCTGAAGTAATAAGTTATTCTATTGAAATTACATGAAGAAAATAAGGTGTAAATTATGTTAAAATACATATTCAAGAATCTTGAAAAAAATATGAACTACTTTTTCTTTTTTAATTCTGATCTTTTGTAGTAATAAATCTTTTGAATAAATTTTTTTTTTCATATTTTGTATTGCATGTCTCCTAACATCTTCTGGTACATTATACTTGCCTCATTTCCATTTTTAAAAATCACCAAGGGGGATAATAGAGTATATGTTGTAAAAATCATATAAATATAAGGAATATAATGTCTAAGTAAGGAGTTGATTACTCAAAGAATACATCCTTATAAAATCGGCAGTTTTTTCCTTAAGAAAATATGAAAATTTTATAAAGACAAGTATAATAACCTTAGGTATTTCATGTCCTAATGGAGAGTTATTCATACTCAATGAATGTTATAAACATATTTAGTGATAAGTATTTCATTTAGGTTCTTATGTAATGACATTCAGTATAATTTTTATTTTTCAAAAAAAGATGTTTATGGTTTCCAAAAAAGCGGGAAATTGTTGAATCAATAGTTTCATTATCACATTTTCACTCCTTTTTTTGAATAGAAAAATTATATTTTTATTAATGATAACTTCATACCTTAAGAAAAAATATTTTTGTTAGACTTAAATTCATATAACAATTTTTTTTCATTCTGTCTAAGACTAATTTAGTTTTCATTAATATTGATTAGATTCTATATTTTAGGAAAATATAATAGTTACAATTTTAAATTACAATTGATGTTTATTAAATTATAAATATAATATTTAATATATTCCAAATAATTCTACTTTGTTTTATTCAGAATTATCTTGTTTCATATATTCTGAATCATTCAGAAAAATGATTCTTAAAAGGCACATTTCATGGATTTTGAATCACTCAAAATATTATATTTGATGTGTTTCATAAAATCTAAAACACTTAATTTCATGGATTATATATCACTAAAAATTTTGTATCTTCTCTATTTCTTAAAATATGAATCACTATATTTCATAGATACTGAATCATTAAAAATTTTGTATTCATTTCACATTCTCAATTCATATATTTAATGTTTCTTGAAGTTTGAATTGTTCAAAATATCAAATGATTTTTTCCATGTTTCTTTGGAATCCCATTTTCAACTTTCTTAATGTTATTATATTTTCATTAATGAACTAATTTTATATATTTTGTAATGTTATTCTATTTCCTCAATGTAATGTTTCATACATTCAAACTCTTACATATAATTACAAAACATATGTTACTTGTGAAAATATTTTTTTATCTAAAATATTTCATTGTTTCAGTTAAAATATGACCATGACGAATTCCACCTATCAATATCCCTCTATGATTTTGGAAAAAATATAAATGTTTGAGGGAAATGTGAATGTTTTAGATGTAACCTCTAAATACCAGGTCATTTGGAAGAGCTCATAACATTCGTGTTTTGAGACAAATGATATCTTTTCCAAAAATAATTTTTTTTTAAAATTATTTGAAAAAATTATGTTTTGAACAACTTGTTCACCATACTTAAGATCTTAAACACGTTTTTTTCTACTTAGCATGATTGCGATTATTAATGATTACGATCAATGAATTATGAGGAAAATATGATAGAGGTGTCGATTACCTTCTCAATAGAGGTCTTCCAAGTTGAGAGAAGATATAGTTTTAGATCACCTTACAGATCGAGGTCTTGCGGGGATTTAAAGATATATACCAATATTCATATTGAGGGATTAACCTAGTGTCCGTATGATAGACTTTCTAGAAATTATTTTTCAAAGGCCCCTTATCCATGGTTGTTGGATAACCTTCTCTTTGGGTTAAAACTATTTTATTATTTACCTGAAATTTTATTTCTGCTTAATTTTGTTAAAAAGAGAATGTGTAACATTCATAAACTTTCTCTTCTGTTTGAACTATGATATAAGATTATATACATTTTAAGGTAGAATATTAATTAAGTATACCCACACACTTATATATTTATAATCATCCCAATATCCATTCTGATATCATTGTTAAAGATAATTAACGGTGTTAGAATGTAGTTTGTTTAGCATTGTTAAAAAAAGATTCCATAATGTTAAAATAAAACATTTTTAAAAATAAAATTCACTTCTCCTTTGGTAATTGAACATATAAAACTTATATTTCTATCATAGATTTTTTTTTATGTTTACTATGAACTGACTATGAAAATTTCAGTTATCATGTAGGTCTTGATAACAAATAATGAGTTTCATTGTATTTACGCTAACATAGTTGACATCTCATTACAATTTAAACATTGGATCATAAATATATTATTGATAGACCCAATTTAATTCTTTAAATAAAGATAATTAAAAATTATAAGGATAAAATTAATTTATGTGGGATAATGTAACACCCCAAGATAAAAAAAATTATGTTTTATTTTAATTAAAAACTATTTTTATTGATATCTTGTAATGCATATAACAACATAAAAAAACAAAAAATAGAACATTATATAAATTAAAAAATGTATTCACAGAATTATTGAGGAAAGATTAATTTAACTAAATTATTAAATATATGTAGAAATAAAAAATTAAATTTCATTATTTATACTAAGGCATTGATAATATTCAATTACTATTGAGAAAAAACATGTAAGACTAAATTACTATTTAAAAGTTAACTTTTATAAAAAATAGTTTTATTTCATTATTTTTAGGTAAATAAATATTATTAAAATATTTTTTTACATAAATAATATACTATCATCAGCATCACTGGTAATTGATAAAAAATAGTATATGTATATATATTATTAGAAAAAGTTTATTTCCTATAAAAGATACACTCACTATACGTTTATATTATTTTTAATGTTAAATTATAAATTTTTAGAACATGGAATTCACTAAAGGATCATCATTTTTTGGTTTAGAATAAAAATGTATGCTCGTGATGAGGTTTTTGAAATTTTATGAAATAATTGTTATTTATTTGAATAATAATGAAATAATACTTTTATTAATACTATAATTTTTATAAATTTATCATGAAGTATGTATAAAATGAAATTATATATAAAATTTTATTTTAGAAAAAATATATTTAGTTTTTAAATTGATTCAATAAAAAATACAATGTATAGTTTCTTAAACCCATGATTATTGTTTTATAAATATATATAATAGCTTAATCTAAAAAATATTTTTATTCTATTATTTTATAATTAATTTTAATCACGAATAAAAATTAAATCAAGAAATTGCTTTCCATATTTTATATCAACATGTTAATTTTATTTAATATTAAAAATTTAATTTTTATTAAAAAATGTGTGATTACCATGATTAAAGTTAATGATATGATAACGGTGAAGGGGTTGTTTCCAAAGATTCAATTTATTAATATTTCATATTTATTATCTAATAAATTAAATTTATTAATTTTAAATAATAAAATTGATATGATGAATAAAAATATATATTAAAATAAAATATCAGACATTAAATGGGTAATTAATTTTATATAATATTATGAGCACATAATGGTGAAAACCACATTATTTCAACAAAATGTTTTTTCTATATATTAATTGATTTAGTACAAAGGATAATTTTATGTTATATAGAAATGGAAATTGTTTATATTGATCATATATTTGGGTTTATAAATTCAAAAGAAAATTATAATGGCAACCATATATTTGAAAAAAAATACAAATTACTTTGAAAAAATAATTTCACAACTAAAAAGGAAATTGATAAATTTTAAAGAAAATAGTTCTAAAAGTTTTGAAATGTTGTTGAAAAATTATTTAAAAGATTTTTTGGACATATAGACTTAAATTCACTACATTACTCATTATTTTAATCTTTTTAGCCATTGAACATTTAATATTGGCATGGAATCATTGAAAATAGATTGGGTAATTGTAAAAAAGTACCATTATATTTACGTATAAAATGGGATAACCAAAACCATATTTCTCCACCAATTAAAAAGAATTAGATCAAATAAAACACTACCATAATCAGTAATAATCCCTATCCTTATATTCGAGAAACCTTTTTCTATCCAAAAGTCCACACTAATGATCATTAAGTTGTTACCCAATGGAAAACGTCTTATGGGAGAGGTAGTATTCTCAAACAAACTTATAAAATATTTTATACTTTAACCATATCAATCCTTTTATATTATTAAATTATCATAATATTGTTATTAATAATATTCTAAAATTATATTATTCTATTTTAATATCAATTTTCTACCTCCCTACAAAAACCATTCAAAACAGGATGACATTGTCATGCGAACAAGCAAACTGCCACCTCCATGAATAAAGTTTTTTATTTTCCATTACCGCCTATCAGGGATAAACATAAAACTATATTTGATGTAGAAAAAGAATACAAATATAACTATCAATATCTATAAAATATAGTATTATAAATTGTATATGTGATATTAATAATAAATGAACAATGTAAACCTGGACACCTAAAATAGTCCCATTGAGAAACCCTCACTAATTTGAGTCTATTTTGGTAATACATATGAAAATGAATAAATATTATGTTAATGGAATATTATAAGACGTAAAAATATAAAATTATGTATATTATACAGATATTTTATAATACATTGGATCACGATTAATATTCATTGTTGTTTCAAGGAAATATAGCGACCAATAACAAAGTAACAACTAAAAGTTATTTTGCTATATATTTGACCCCACATTTGCATGAAAACATGTTCCTATCAAAATATTAGATTTTTTTGGTAATTGAATAATATAATAAATAAAAATATATAATTTTATATATTATGAAACTACTTTTCGACAATTTTGACAATTATTAATATTTTGAGGTTGTTATAGGGAAATGTACAAAAAAACTTCAAAGTACTCAAGGGAAGTGAAAAATACAAAATATATAAATTATATTAGATAATAAATAGACAGTATAATAGAAATATATATGGAATGTTTTTTAATAAAATTATTGACAATATAAATTTAAATACACAGGACATTAGCTTCTCATAAAGAACAAATCCGGATTCATGGTAAGTGTTTTTTTATATCAATTTTATTTTAATGAGATGAGATTCTTATTCACCACATGTTTATTTTTGGGCCTAATTTTTTTGGACAAAAATTAAATATTTAAATAATATTCATGAAATATAGGATATGTATATATCCATTTCATATTATACCTTCCATTTATTTTCAATTGTATATATTTTGACATTATAAAGGTATATTGTCTCGACATATACTCATTGAGTCATTTATTATTATGCATAAATTATTTTTAAGGTGTAATTATTGAATCATTGAATTATATTATGACCACTAATGTTTCAATAATTTTGTTTACAATTCAATTTCATTATTCCACCATCAAATTCATGATTTTAAAAATTTATTAAGGATTTATGGGTGATTCTTATATCAATACATTTTCATTGAGTTATAATTATTTTCTTGAATTTCATTCTAATAATAATTGTTTCTTCCATCATATGATTTTATTTCATGGTAAGTTTAATTTTTCTTTAGGGATAATATCATTTTAATTTAGAGGTTTTTCATTTATGTATTACTTCATTAAAAAGAATATTGATGTTGATAATAATTAGTATCCACTACAATGATGGTTTCTCCAACATGTCCTTATTTATCCATCATGCAAATGTTATCCTAGTTTTTTTTGAAACCAACTGATGTATTATTTCCAATGTTCGTATTATTTATCTTTTTATCTTTTTAAAATTATTTTTGTCATTATTTTTTGGATGTGGGTCTTTAGCAATGCTATTTTAAAGTAATAAAAAATCACCTTATTTGACAATATGTTTTATATTACACCGCAAGATTCCTTTACCAAACCTTTTATGTATTATCAAGGATCTAATATTGATGATTATTTCTAAATGTTAATATTCTAAAATAAAATAAATTAATTTTATTTAAAAAAAATTAATTCGACTCTTAACTTCTACTTTTATGATATTGTTAAAAACATAATAAAAAACATATAGTATTTTATGAAAATATTTTTAGCCTATTTTTAATTATATTTCTTCTATAACCCCTATAATTAAATTTTATCTTAAGGGGATAATATCATAGAAAATAAATTATTGATTTTATTTTTGGAATGTTTCAATGGGTATGGGTATGATTTTTCTTTCAATTTCTATCCTCAATGAATACTCAAATGTTTATTCATTTTATTAAAGGGAATTCACATAGTAATTTATATAGTGAAACATTAAGATAAAGAAAAGGAGAATTAATTTACCCATTAATCTATATGGTGTTAGTTTTAGGGATGCATGAATGGAAAATTATCTCCTTTATTGAAGGGTAAATATTGAAAATAAATAAAATTATTATTTAAATATGGATTTTTAATATTTACTAAGTCATGTTCGATATGTATTGTATATTTTCCTCATACAATTATATGATGAATACATTGGAGATAATTTGGGGTGTGTGGGGCCTACAATATCTCCTCAATTCATTGATAGGCCTCATTAGGGAAACATACTTTTGTAATTTGGTGTATTCTTACATAGAGGAAAATATTTTCTAGACACAATGTGTGTATGGTAATATAATGGTGTAATGGAATAGGGCATGATTTAGTTATTGAAAGTAGGCTTTTCATATATGAGGAAATAATTACTATTATCCATGATTTAATTTATTGATATTTCAAACATGGATAAATTATAATTTCTTTTTCACTTTTGAAGTAATTTCTTTATGTAAATATTCAATTATGAAATTTGTTCTCACCCCTAATTGCGATTCATTTTCTCCATGTTATAAAGTAAGGTATTAGAAATTATATTTCTAGAAGTATATCCTATGTGGATAATAATTGGGATCTGTTTAACACTTATTTTGGATTATGTAATTTATAATATAGTGGAAAATATGTCCATTAGTTGAGAAAGGCTTGGGATTTTTTAGTTTATGATTTATCCAAATTCACTAAATATATAAACCTATAATGTAATGGGACAATATTTTAATGAAATGTTTTTATTATGTCATGTAATTTTGGGATATATATAAATATATGAAATCTATAGTTATTATTAGAGCTAGTATGTAACTTTTGTGTTTTCAGCACCCGATATGGTAGTGAAATCTGAGGTGATATTGTTTCAATCAGAGTAGGTATAAGTGACATTTTGGGGTTAAAATGTTGGTTGGGAATAACTTAAGGTCTGATAAGTTGTGGTTGAAAATAATTTCAAAGGTATAGTTAAACCATCATGTTTCCGGGTGTAATATGGAATATTATTTGTTGTATAGGGATTATGATAATAAACTTTTCTTGAAAAACCTATAGAAAAGTCTAATGGAATGAATAATTATAGAATAATGTCATCATATGATGGTAATGTACATATTTTCTTGTTTCAATGAAATTAATCATTGTCTTGATAGTAGAAAGTGGATACGGTTGTGGCATGGATTACCCAAGAAATAATCACCCTGAAAATAAATAGTATAATATTAACCCAATATTTGTTCTGGTGTATGGTGATTGGGTGTAATACTTCCTACCAATATGGACACACTCATTGGATATAAATTGGATGAATATATTATATTTAAAACAAATTATGTGCGATTTGAATACAAATACCTTAAATAACCTAATTAAAAAAGGAAAATTGTTGATAAGATTAAAAACTACAGATTTAAGATTTATGGTATATATTAAATGATTTTTTACTCCCATGATAACTGGAATGTTGTATTTTGAGATCATATATTTATGTGATTTTTGGGCACAGAAAATTTTTGGAATGTTGATGGTATTTTAGGACAGCTATTATGGGCGTTGGCTTAAGATATATGAGAGAACCAAATCAAATTAACCTAGGTTTAACCAATAATGATATTGGTTCAACTTAGAGTGATAAAGGTTGAACTGCGGATTACATAAGTTGAAATAGAATAATTATAGGCTAACATGATAGTGTTATAATGTGAGACATCATGAAGTTATATTTCACATTTGTTATTTTTAGAAATTCACTTATATTGTTCATCACTCATGAATACTATTTTAGTTTATGCAACATATTAAGCCTAAATGAATCAATTCAATAATGGATGACATGGACATTGTGGATATTTTTTTAACAAACAAAACTGATGAGAAATAACTAAATTTATATACATTGTGATTATTAATAACAAACAATAAAAAATCATGATTAACAACCTAAAACTAATTGAGTTTCCAAACACACCATACTAGAGAAAGATGAAGTCTTATGGATGTTCTTGTGACAATGATAGCGAAGGAAAAAAGATACAATTACCAACCTATCATGAAATTTTGAAGGAACACCTTTGTTTTTCTTAAAGGTAATGATTATTATCTATAGGTTGGAATGTTATGTATATTAACATTACAGGCTCAATAGAAAAAAAAGATCCACAAAGATTTGCTAGTTAAATTTCATGTTGTTTTTGAATTATGCAAATTAGTTGCTTGATCCATGGAATATTGAATAAAATAATAATCAATGACCTTTAAAAATGGATCAGGGAAGATTCAATGCATTGAAAACTATTGAAGTGGGAATTTCTAGTTATTTAGTATAAGATATTCTTATTCCACAATCCATATTTATAGATTTATGGTCTTTTATTGTCAAATTATAGATGAAAAATTAAAAATAAAATATTTAGTGGTATGCCTATTTCATCCAAATAAAATTAATATTATTCTAGGCATGTGGGAAGAAATATATAACACATCAATCTCACCATAAAATAATTCATTGGGGTATTAGTTGTATGTTATCTATATTTATAAATGGATCATTCCAATTTTATTATTGGGAAATCTCATTACATATCCTGAAACAATTTGTGATCATCAATCAATTTTGGTTCTGAAAGTCATAAGTAAGTTGAATTTATAATATATTTCTTGATTACTAATAATTTATTTCATAGTATCTAAATTTGTGAGATAGATTTTTGGGAAAAAATCCCTCATGGTAAGATAGAAATGTTTTTGGGTTGATTGTCTGAGGAAAATATCAGTTTATAAGGTCAGCAGGGATGTTCCTGAGAGATTTTTGATAGGGTTGTTAAACAATATCCATTAGAAAGTTTTGATGCTCTGGCATAGGTAAAAAAACATACATATACACTTTCTAGTGTGAAAAAAAATTATATTAGTATAAAATAAAAAAGTAATGCATAGATATGATGGTTATTTATAATGTTTCTCGTAATTCAACATTCATTATAATCACATAACAATATTAGAATGAAATGATTTAAAAATAAGTTTTGAATGTTTATGAAAGGTTGTTTTGAACATCACAAAGAGATATATTTGTGTGTTCCCACAAATTAGGGTTAAACATGAAATAGGATGCCATAACATGACTTTGTTTGCAAAGAACATGTTTCATGCACAAATGAATGAGAGAAAAAAAAATTCATCAGCTTTTATAAGTATATAAATAGGCTCCAACCACATAATTTTAGTATCTTAACCATTAGATAATATTAAGGATATGAATCATGTAATATTTGTGTGCAAGGAGTAAATGTCTCATGGAAGACGTGTTTTGGAAGGAAATAAATATAATGTTTGTTTCATGAAAAAAGAAGAAGTTATTCCTACTGGAAAAAGGGATGTGAATTAAATGTATTAATATTGTATACATGTCACGAGATTTTTTTAAAAGATTCACACAAGACATCCAAAATTTTTGTGAAAGAAAAATGTTATGCGAACTATATTGGAATTCTTATTGAATATATTATAATGTTGTTTTCATAATTTGGATGAATGTGGATCTTGATGATGAACTAAATGAGGTGTAAAAATTATTTATTCATGTGATGATAACTGAATCTTCTGACAGAGGAGTAAACACAATTTAGTTGAGAGATTATTGAGATACTGAATTGTTATTGGTTCTAAACAAGGAGGGACAATGTGCCTTCTCAAAATATTACAATGGCAGAGTTCCTGGGCATATAATAGATCCAACCTAATTTTTATAAGTAGTGATACAAAGTAAATTTGATACTTTGGAACATTGTCATTTTATGCACCTTGGACTTATCCCTGTGAGGGACAACCAAGTAAAATTGGTCTGTCTTGTGAATGCTTTAATTTCAGTTCATAAATTTTTATGGGAAATGGATAGAATATTGTTTTGTTTAAAGAAGAAACAAGATCCTAATGGTTTGTTTTCTAATATAACATGACATTATTCACCCCACAAATCTTAGGTAATTTAACCTTGTTAGGGTTATAATTGGTATCAGAGCTCAAGGTTGAATGTCTTAGGTTTTCATACAGTAGAAGAAATGGAGGACGTAAATCATAAATTGATTATGATCATCGATAGAAACTATAATATGTTATGGAGGAATTGGGTGAAATTTTTTTAACATTACATATGAATGTTTATACATTATAGATTCATGATATTTTGGATATTTTGGGCAGTGGGGCTAAAAAAAATTCGGACCACAGGGAATTAGATGCTGACTTAAAAGTAATAAATTCTTAAGGGGGTACGTATCTAATTAAATCTTTATGAAGGTGATTTCATGTTTGAAATCACAAAATATATATGAAAAGTTTCTAAATTTTTATGTTCATGAAAAATAATTAAGATAGTAAAATCCTCAAGTTCTATGGAATATTTCAGTGGATCGGACAATTCACACCAATGAGTCGATTTATGAATTCTTTGATCGGAAGAATATTTTTGTGGAAGACATGATGGTTCTGGGAAAAAATAAAAAGATGAAATGATTTTTATGTCCATATTAAGAATAAATTCACCTCAGCTTAATCTTAATGTGTGTATAATAGAATAAAATGATCCATTGGTGTAGACATCGGATAGCCTCAATAGTACTCTTGTTTCATATGTGATGAGAAATGAATATAATTTATCTATCGAAAAAGGAAGTCCATATAAGTTCCATTAAAAAAATGAAGAAGATTCATTTTGAATATGGTTGGAAAAAATAAGATAGGTAATATATTATAATGACATAGATTTATCTAGATTTTTATTTATAAATTAATTGGAAAAATTTATAGACTGAGAGTTGAGATGGGGTGGGATTTTGAAGCCCGATGTGCCTGGATAAATTTGTTGAAATTGATCGATTTTTAATAATGTTCCGCAGAAGTTATTATACGATATTTTAAATAACTCTTAAATAGTTTTCTCGATTAGAAATCTGAAGGAACCATTGCATTCAGAACAAGGAATTTTATTTAAGCAGGACATAACCATGATCGACACAGGATGACTATGATAATTAATTTTTGGATATTTAATGAAATAAAATAAATGATGTTTTATTCTATTTAATGTTACACATAAACACAGTATCTATTTTAGTTTACATAATCACTGTCAAAGAATTTTGGATTATAATCATAACCTAGAAATTATATTGAAAGGTAGAGAAGGAACTCTCTCAGATGAGCAGTGATGAACCAAAGAACAAATCAATGTTCATCAGTCCAATTATGTTGGGATATCTCATCAACAATGACAACATATCATTCTTCTCCAACGAAAGATCCAATATTTTGGAAGGTTATAGTTTTTTTTGTGATATTTCCCATTTTCTAAATTCAACAATGAACGAGGACTAACCAATGAATAGGTTAATACTCAGTTCAATCACGTGTAGGATGGTTGTTATGTTCTGGGGACTTAATGGGAGACAGATTTGTTTGATTGTTTTGTCCCTATTTATTCCTTATAAAATGTATGAATCGAGGCTTACATGAACAAAGTAGATGATCTTTTCTTCATGCATTAATTTAAATTTTATCATTCCCTGTCCGTAGTGTTCATTATCATTGGAACCTCATGGTAGTGGAAGGACGTACCGGGAAGCTCAGATTGTTATTAGACCCCTGAATTAGAGGAAAATCGAACGCAGAGACCACAATAGTTTTGATTTGGACCCAATAAAACAAGATCAATGAACTCGTAATATTCCAGTCATTAGAGGAGCTCTATTGGCCCACATAAGGGTCCACCTGAGCACCGTCGTTGTTGAGGGTATTCAATGATGACCAATTGAGGGTTTGATAGAAGTTGATGGGGCCGTTAATGGGGACAGTGGGTCACGTGGTGGAAGGTAGCGATGACGGGACAACATGGGATGTAGGGAGATGTGAGGACCAGGGAGAAGAAGGTAGTCAAGGTGGACCGTATGAACTAGGGAAGCATGGGGTCAGGGTGGACCGCGTGGACCAGGTGGGATGCAACCGAGGTGGTATGCGTCTATCACAATAGGTTGTCCCACAGTGAGGGCTGGACAAGGGAACTAGGACACGAGCCAGTAAGCCCAAGTTCTGGGTCTGGTAGGTACTGTAATAGAGTGGGATGGGTAGTGCCAGCAGGACCAGGAGGGAATGATCGGTGGGTCAGGTAGAGTCTGGCGTCTTCGATTGAACATGCACCAAACCCAGTTCAGAATGTTTTATGAAAAAAAACTATAACATTCATACCATGTTCTCTTATGATGAGTTGTTTGTATCATTAGTACCCTTGAGACGAGATTTTCATTTTGAGATATTTTAAATGTGTTTTCTGGAGATAGAATACATCCTAATGTCTTGAGTAGTAGGTTCTCCTAGAATTAGCATAGTATATGATGGATCTTGTGGCTGGTTGTGACCTTGAGACTATGTGTCTTACCAAGACGGTGTGTATTATTGTGACTATGAGACTTATAAGGACTATTTGTCGTATAGATATTGTGTGTATTATTGAGAATTGGTGTCTGATTGAGACTATAAATCTTGTGAATCATGGTTGATAATCATATTATTCTTACAATAGACATAAACATATGTGAGATGACATTACTATTACATGGTGGTATACGTAGAATATTTATATATTGTACACTTTGTTTATTTCTTTTTTATATACTTCATGAATTTATTTTTTTGTGTACTTCATGTATTTTATAGTGGTATTCCATTGTGGTTTTGAGGTGTCCTACTTAGAAATTTTTTACTCACCCCAGCATGGGATTTTCCAACACTTTCAATGTCCTATACAGATGATCATCACTTGGATGGATTCATAGTTGGACTAGGACCAGGAGGTGCTTAAAGAGACAATGCAGTCAGTTTTTGCACCTATAGCTTCAAACTATTGTACAGTACCTAGCCATTTATGTGGTATATTCAAGAGTGTTTTAGGAACATTTAAATTCACTTTTACAGACTCTTTGTTTTTTTGGTCCTATATTTTTCCCTAATTTACTTTTTAATTTTTTTATTATCATACTATATGGTTTGTATCTTATTATATGCATGAATTATTTGATTATTGTTTCCAAATATCAGTATTATTGTCTTGGATATGTGTGACTGTGTGTAGGTAATTATATATATGCCTCCCATTTGTGGGATATTCCTACTCAGTTCTAGTCAGCATCCCATGGCCTATCAGTGGCGAGAATGGGGTAATCAAGGCATGGGTCCCTCTCAGATTGGTAATTAGATAGGGGTATCAACGGGGGCCAGTTATACTTAAGGAAAAAATGCTTGTGATCTTGGTTTTGGGTAATAGTTTTAAGTGATCCATGTTTCTTTTCCAGTCTATGGAATCCATTGTTGGTTTGGTATCCTATATATTCCCACATCTCTACTCTGCAAACCAGAATTTGACTTGGTAATTAAAGTACTGGTTAAAGGGGAAACAATGGTGCATGCATCATATAAAATTTCAGTGTGTTCTCATGTACCTTTTGAGTTATCTCACTAGAAGTACACTATTATGTTTAGTAAATCTTTTTCAATTTTTGGAAGCACCATGCATGTAACACCCCAAGTAAATAAAGAATATAAAATTTTCATATTTATCCATATTTTTGAATAAAATATTAATATTACTATAAAGGGGACGTTATGCTCGATGGCGTACCAAATACGCAACAACGAGTTTCTTGGGAATCTTACATTGCTCTCTAATAATAAAATAATAATATTTTAAATGGTTGTTAAGGCCTAGACATTGTAATGGTGGGAATGAACATAAAAATCTACAAAATTATTATATATGTTTGCAAATATTTTTACTTTTTAAAATAAATGTTAAAATGTGAATGAATTCAATTTTAAGCGTAAATATTCTGATATTCATTAAAAGGTCGATTAACCGCCTTTTGATGGAGAACCCCACTTAAATCCATTTTTTGACAAATTTATATGTTATATTTGACAAAATATAATTTATTTTGGAATCGGGACATCAGAATTTACATTGTATAAATTTTTGGTATTTTTCCGATAAAGTTCATTATTTAACGAATAGTGTAAAATGTTGTATTTTAATTAAAAACCTCCTTTTAATATACTTTATTTACATGATCAGGTTATCTTTTGAATATGTTTTAATGTTCATTCAGATTGTATTTTTACCATTTAATCCAATGGTGGTCATTTGAATTAATTTCACTTTGAAATTGGACATAGATTAGTGTCAATCTTTTAATTTATACTATTTCTTAAAAATACGCTATAGGTTTTGAAAGAGGGAATTAAATATTAAATTAATTAATGAAATTTATATTTTTGGAATTTTGTAAAATAGACATCATTTTTGAATTTGGAATATAAAAAATATCTTAGGGTGAATTTTTGGGATTTTTTCCGAAAAACATAAATTTTTGATGAATAGTGAAACCACTAAGTAGTGGTTAATAAACAGATTTTTCGTTTAAATGAATCTTTACCACTTCTGTGATTTGAATTTCAAAAATCTGACATACATGGTTCTCATTAGGAAGTAAAATGTGGTTCAATTAGATTAAAATAATTTGTTGGTGAATAGTAACTTTTATGTTTTATTAATTGCGGTTAAAGGTAATTAGTGTAATTTAAGGTAAAGATAATGTTATAATAATATGAAATGACCTTGACACATGACCTACCCTTATGGGATGAGTCATGGATGACCACGAAAATGCATAGGTCAACTTGGGGACCCCATGGTGCCACTTTGGTAGGAAAATGACATTAATAACTTTTTATTTAAAGTTCAAAAAATGTCACAAACATGTATTGTTTTAATAAAACAATTTTGAAATGGGGTTATATAAGTCATATTTTTGACTATAAATATTCCTTAGAAAGATAAAATGATTTACCACATCATGATATTTTTTTATAATTTTTAGAAACGAAATAAATTAAATTATTTATGAAACCATGATGAAGCAGTGATTTCGTCATTATTTAACGATTTAAATAAAATGAAATGATAATGTAAAATATATGACCTAAACTTGTAAAAAACATATTTTATGGGTGGATTTAGAAATCTGTTCACCTTATCCTTGGAGGATATCCTTTTGGGACCTTTAAAATCAGAAAATCATTTTATAATAACGTAATATTTTATAACTTTCCAAGAGTGCCACTCCCATTCTCTTATAAAAGGCCCCCACATCTACCTCCTTACCCACAACTCTCAAGCCATTGGCTCGGCCACCTTATGATCATTTTGTCTCTCCACATCCCTCTCATACTCCTAGAAGCCTCACATTGGGCATAATGTTTTCCAAGGAAGCTTTTGAGCTCTAATAAAAAAGAGTTACCCGATTAAACGGTAATGTCTTCCCAAGTGTTCTTTGGTTTTATTTTGCTTCTCCAACACCCTATACTTTTTTTATTCATTTATTTTGTAACAAAACCAGTATCTTAAATATACTTGGTTATTTTTATAAGAAGTATTTGTGCTACACTAACACACACCTTCGTCTAATGGTAAAAGAACATACTGTTTCTGTGGATGGAGAATTACTACCTCACGAAACGATGATTGTTCAATATTCTTGTAACACCTTAAAAGGTAGACATTAAGATATCACTATATTTATATATGATATATTATATTTTTATGTTTTCCTTAATATTTTGTATTTTTCAGTTATGGCATACCTTTATGGTTTTCATTATGGGTAAACTCGATATCTTCATTTTAGGAAGTGCGGACTATCACCCCCTCAAAGTGATTTGATTCGTTAATGCCATATGTTGGACATATAAAGGATGTAATTAATGGTATTACATATGATATACTACTGAAATTATAATATACCTTTATATAATTATTATTTCATTCTATTGAATACAAAAAAATGAATGTAGCGTTCATGCGTACGTACGGATTACCGTCTCCATGAACGGTACATTTCATTTCTTATCTCCTAATGTTATGTACTATTATAAGTACATATATATAATGGATATATATATGTCATATATTACATATATATTATGGATATCATTCAGGAATTATAATATATATATCTCTCACTTAGTTTTAATTCCATTAATATGACAAAATAAATTAAAGTAGCTTTCATGCGTACGTACGGCCTACCATCTCCATGAATTGTGCATTTCATTTTTATTATCTAAAAATGTTATGTAATAGTATAAAATGAATATATAATGGATATATATGATATTTAAATCATTAATACTATTCTGGAGATGATGTACTTATAACTACATGGAAAATTATTTTCCAACAAGTTCAATTTTTACTCACGTACCGAACATCGACAAAAACGTTTGATATGAACTCACATTATTAACCAATTATAATAACACTATAATATGTGAAATTAACTGAATAATAATCTTTAAAGGAGTTTCTTAAGAAATTATAAATTGACCAAATTTTATTATTCAATAATATAATGAAACGAATAAGGCAAGTCAGACTTGAGGTAAGGGATCCTACCCCTCTCTTTCTTTTTAAGTACACTCTTTTATGTCATTACTTTTAAGCTCATATTTCTTATGATTGGGATGTTATTTTATATTACTATTACTGTAATTTTTATTTTCATATGATGAGAGACCCTATTTTCTCTCATCAATCCATTTTGTAAGTTTTGAGTGGCGCCATTAGGATGCCGAATTTTCATAAGGGATCCTACCTCTTTCTTTCTTTTTAAATACTATCATTTATGTCATTTATTTTAAGCTCATCTTTATTATGTTTGGGGATGTTCTTTAATATTCCTCGTACTGTAATTTTTATGTTCATATTATGATATACCCAATTTTATCTCATAAATCCATTTTTGGATGTTTTATGTTGCGTCGTTAGGCTACCGGGTTTTTGTAAGGGAATTTTCATCTCACTTTTATTCCTGTGAGATTTATGCTACATTTTCCACCATTTCCTTTGAGTGGTGTTTGTAAAATACATTATTCTAAATTTTGTGTAATATACTCTCGTTTATGAGCATTTACATCAATGTTGTATGACCCTTCTTTCATGTGGTGTACGTTTCGAAAGTTTCCCAAATCAGTAAGGGAACCGTTCACAGTCCTCTTTTTAAAAGAATTATTTTGTTATGTATTTTAATTTACATATTTTTTTGTTGGGATATGTTCTTCTATATTCTTATTGATGTAAATTTTATTTTCAAGTGATTAGATACGAATTTCTCTCTCATCAATTATTTTTATGAATTTTAATGTGACGCTATTAGGCTGTCGAATTTTACCAAGGGAACTTCTTAACCCAATTTCGATTTCTTTGGGATCCATATGTAGTTATTGAATATGTCATACTTTAAATATTTGTTAATGACCTTTTATTGTTTTATACTTAATATTCACTTATATTTTTTGTATTTATATTTGTCACACATAATTATGAGATTGATTTATCGTTAATTTAAGGATACCTTCTTTATAAAAGATTCCATCTCATTTTACATTTTTATTGAGATATCATTGTTGTTATGCACCAATTCGCTCCTATATGGTGTATATAATGTCATTTGGAATATTATATCATGAATCCTTCTATTCTCATGATATTATAAAGTTCTGATTAAATTTTATTCCTAAATTATTGTATTCAAGTGTCTCTCATTTTGTTAAAAACCATTTAACTAAAATAACTTTTTAAATGATGAAATGATTTATTCTTATAAATATTTCTCATTAATATACATTTTTTTTTAAAATGTTTTTAAGGATTAATTTATATGGATATTAATGTTTTAAATGTTAAAATCTTTAAAGTGGTGTGGGACACTTTGATTAAAAAATATTTTTATTAAATGTTTTAAATTGTTTTGAAAATGGTTTTTAAAATGGATTCATTATTTCAATATCTTAAAATGTTATATTGTTATTGAAATGTGGGAATTTTATCGTTACATTATGCTTAATGTATGTGCTATGATTATGTTATGGTTCTTGGGAATTGTTTAAAAAGACAGGTGGTTCCGTGATAAACTAAGGGCGGGTGAGCCAGATATAGCTCTCCAATGCATTAGGTAATGCGAAGGAGTTAAACACTTAGGTTTCTCCTAAGAGATTTAGGGAATATACAATGATGTGAATTCCAAACGTAACCACGAGGGTTACTCCATACGCAATAATGTTATGAATGCTTCAAGGTACCTTTATGTCTTATGATTTCTATGAGTTATTTTTAAATCTTCTGATTTCATGAGGTATGTTAAATTGCTTATGTTTTACGAGTAAAGTATGATTTCATTGATTCTTATGTATACATGGAGTAATGTTCTCATTATGTCTTTTTAGAACCCTTTACCGAGCCTTTTATGCTCATCCGAAGTTTTTTTGAAATGTTTTTCACAGGACATAAAGATGAATAGGGTCAAGGATGGGATCAAGGAAATGTCATGCTGTCTAAAACAAGGAACTAGACATGACTCTTGTGTTCAAGAGTTTTAATTTTGTGAAAAAATGGAAGCTGAGTAGATGTGCCTACATTGTAATCTTTGAGATGTAATAGTTATGTCCTAATTCTCTAAAACACTAAACCGCAAACGATCCTCAATCTGAATTATTCATTTAATTCAATATTATGTAAGGTTTAAGGTCAGGGCATTAATATTGGTATCAGAGGTCGGTTTAGATAACTTTAGAGGATAGGGTATTCTTTAAGAAAATGTGACATTACGATAATGGCTAGGATTTCATAAAAATTCATAGTTTTTAGATAAAGTGAATGAGTACTTATATCTTAGTGTTTATCTTCCTCATTAGTACATGATGATTTTGTTGATATACTCACACTGATATTTTTGGTTTTAGTAAATGGATTGATCTAGCAGGTACCAAAGTGACAATGGGTTTGAAGGAAACTGTGGTGGTTCTCTGATTAAGAGACTGGATGAAATGGGGGATTCAATGAGAAATCTCGTGGTTATTCTAAAGCAACTATAAGGAGTCATGATAAACCACTTGAACCTTGGTATGTTCTCTAATGCATCATGTACGAGATGACCAACTCGATGTGGAAGTTTATGTAATAATTATAAAGGTAACCATTAGGGTTTATATGATCCTTACTTTTGAGGTAATAATGGGATACTATATGTTATGATGAAAAACGAAAGGCATGTGATAAACATGAGGTTAAAATGTGTTATGATTATTTTTGAATATTTTATCTCTTTTTGGGGAATGTTTTTAGAATTATATAGTTTTGGAAAAAGGAAAACACGCAGACCGTTTGACAACCCGTTGCGTCAGACAAAGCTGTGGGAATTGAACCCACAACCAAAGTGAGACTAGAATTTATCGTCAACCATTGGACAACGTGAAGTCCCTGGTTATTTAGACTAATTATTTTTAGTTAGATAATCTTATGAATCTAGAATAATATGATTTTGGGTCAGCTATGGAAATTATTAACCTATCATAGAGGATATGTGATTAAGTTAATTAATTTTCAATATTAGACTTTAAGAGCAAGTAATGTTATTTGGAGATAAATGTTAATTTGTACCTTGGAAGACTATGTGATTAAATCCTTCAAATAATTGGGTTTAAATCTTAGTTTGGTTTACTTTAAAGAATTATATGGATAGATGTTTATTAAATGGTCTTTGTTGACCTTTGGGTATTGTTTGACAACTTTTGGAGATTAAGAATTGATTTTTTATAAAGGATTATCCTTTTTGGGTATTATCTGATCTCATACTAACCTTTTTGGTTTTAGTTTTGGTTATGGTCTAAAGGCATGGGAAGTATATAGTTCTATTTTTTGGATAATGTGATTCTCTAGAAGTTGATTATATCTCTCTAAATGTGAACAAGTCATTGTAAATACTCATCTTTTGGAGAAAATATGAGTTCGTATAAGAAATATAGTAAAAGTTGAATGTAAACAGGATAAGTAATTCTGTTTCCTTATGTTTTGTTTAAGAACATAAATAAATTCCTCAATGAATAGAATCTTAAAATAATAAATTTTTCTGTTAATTTTTCCTACTTGGGAATAAAATACCGTTTAACCCATCACAAGTTTGTGATCTTCTTATGGTTAACTTTTTCCTAAACATTTTTTCCATCACTCTCCATCAGAACATGACCCATTGTGTTTTTCCTCAATATCCATGTTTTCCTACATGGAATCCTATAATGGGTTAACTCAGGTGACCTTTGTACATCTCTTTCTTTATTTAAAAGTGATATTTTACTGACTCTTGTTCAGATGTGGGATTTTCAATGATGTTTCCATGCCCAATTTTAAAATAGTGAGGACGCAATTCCCAAAAGGGGGGAAGGATGTAACACCCCAGGTAAATAAAGAATATGAAATTTTCAAATTTATCTAAATTTGGGAATAAAATATTAATATTACTATAAAGGGGACACTATGCTCGATGTCGTACCCAATACGCAACACTGAGTTTCTTGGGAATCTTACGTTTCACTCTAATAATAAAATAATATTATTTTAAATGGTAGTTAATTCCTAGCCATTGTAATGGCAGGAACGAACAGAACTAACTACAAAATGATTATATATGTTTGTCAAATATTTTTACTTTTTAAAATAAATGTTAAAATGTGAATGAATCCAATTTTAAGCGTAAATATTCTAATATTCTTTAAAAGGTCGATTAACCTCTTTTTGATGGAGAACCCCACTTAAATCCATTTTTTTTTAAAATTTTATATGTTATAATTGACAAAATAAAATTCTTTTTAGAATCGGGACATCAAAATTTACTTTTTATAAATGTTTAGTATTTTTCCGATAAAGTTCATTTTTTTAATGAATAGTGTAAAATGTTGTATTTTAATTCAAAACCTATTTTTAATATAATTTATTTATATGATTCGATTATCAATTTAATTTTTTTAATGTCCAATTAGATAATATTTTTACCATTTAATCCAATGTTGGTCATTTAATTAATTTCACTTTAAAATTGGACTTAAACTAGTGTCAATCTTTTAAAATATATTGTTTCTTAAAAACACGCTATTTGTTTTGACAGCGGGAATTAAATAGTAAATAAATTAATGCAACATATATGATTTGAATTTTGTAATATAGACATCATTTTTGAATTAGGAATATCCAAAATAACTTATGGTGAATTTTTGGTATTTTTCTGAAAATCATCAATTTTTGATGAATAGTGAAACCACTAAGTGGTGGTTAATAAACTGATTTTTCATTTAAATAAAACATTACCACTTCTGTGATTTGAATTTAAAAAATCTGATATACATGGTTGTCATTAGGAAGTAAAATGTGGTTCAATTAGATTAGAATAATTTTTTCATGAATAGTAACTTTAAAGTTTTATTAATCGCGGTTAAAGGTAATTATTGTAATTTAAGGTAAAGATAATGTTATAATAATATGAAATGACCTTGACACATGTCCTAAGCTTATTTGATTAGTCATGTCCGACTAATAAAATCCATGGGTCAACTTGGGGACCCCATGGAGCGACTTCGGTTGGAAAATGACATTAACAATATTTTATTTAAAGTTAAAATAAAAATGTCACAAACATGTATTGTTTTACTAAAACCATTTTTACATGGGGTTATAAAAGTCATATTTTTTACTATAAATATTCATTAGAAGTCTAAAAAGCCTTCCTACATCATTATATTTTTATAAAAAAATTTAGACACTATATAAATTAAATTATTTATGACCCCACAATGATGCAGCAATAACCTCATTATTTTACGACCTAAATAAAATGAAAAGATAAAGTACAATATAAGACCTACACATGTAAAAAACCTAATGGATTGGTGGATTTCGAACTCCTATCACCATAGCCTCGAAATATATCCTTTTGGGACCATTAAAATCGGAAAATCATTTTATAATAAAGTAATAGTTTATAACATTCCAAGAGTGCCCCTCCTATTCTCTTATAAAAGGGCCCCACCTCTACATCCTTACCCACACCTATAAAGCTATTGGCTCGGCCATCCTCTGATAATTTTGTCTCTCCAAATCCCTATCTTACTCCTAGAATCCTCACTTTGGGCAGAATCATTTCCATGGAATCCTTTGATCTCAAATAAGAAATAGTAACGCAATTTAAAGGTAATGTCTTCCCTAGTTTTCTTTTGATTTATTTTTCTTCTCCAACCCCCTAAACTTTTATTATTCCTTTATTTTGTAACAACACCAGTATCTTTAATATAATTTTATGTGGTTATATGATGTATTCAAGCTAAACTAACACACACCTCCGTCTAATGGTTAAAGAACATACTGTTTCTGTGGTGGCGAATTACTGCCTCACGAAACGATGATTGGTAAATATTCTTTTAACACCTTAAAAGGTGGACATTAAGATGTCAGTATCTTTATATATGATATATTATATGTTTATGTTTTCCTTAAACTTCTGTATTTTTCATTTATTTCATACCTTTATGGTTTCCATTATGGGTAAACTCGATATCTTAATTTTAGGAAGTGCAGACTACTGCCCCCTCAAAATGATTTGATTCGTTAATGCCATATGTGGGACATATAAAGGATGTAATTAATGGTATTACATATGATATCTTACTGGAATTTTAATATACCTTTATATCATTATTATTTCATTCCATTGAATAAAAAAATGAAGGTAGCATTCATGCGTACGTATGGCTTACCGTCTCCATGAACGGTACATTTTATTTCTTATCTCCAAATGTTATGTACTGTTATAAGTACATATATATAATGGATATATATGTCATATATTACATCTATATGATTGATAAAATTCTTTAATTATAATATATATATCTTTTATTTATATTTAATTCCATTAATATGACAAAAAAATGAAAGTAGCGGCCATGCCTAAGTACGGCCTACCATCTCCATGAACGGTGAATTTCATTTTTATTATCTAAAAATGTTATGTAATAGTATTAAATGAATATATACTAGATATATATGATATTTAAATCATTAATAATATCTTGGAGATGATGTACTTATAACTACATGTAAAATTCTTTTCCAACAAGTTCAATATTTACTCACGTACCGAACATCGACAAAAATGTTTGATATGAACTCACATTATTAACCAATTATTATAAAAATATAATATGTCATATGAACTGAATAATAATCTTTAAAGGAGGTTCTTATGAAATTAAAAATTGACCAAAGTTTATTATTCAGGAATATAACGAAACGAACAAGGCAAGTCGGACTTGAGGTAAGGGATCATACCCCTCTCTTTCTTTTTAAGTACACTCTTTTATGTCATTCCTTTTAAGTTCACATTTCTTATGATTTAGATGTTCTTTAATATTACTATTACTTTAAGTTTTATGTTCATATGATGAGAGAACCTATTTTCTCTCATCAATCCATTTTGGATGTTTTGAGTGGCACCGTTATGCTGCCGAATTTTCGTAAGGGATCATACCTCTCTCTTTCTTTTTAAGTACTCTCTTTTATGTAATTTCTTTTAATCTCATATTTATTATGTTTGGGGATGTTATTTAATATTTCCCATAGTTTAATTTTTATGTTCATATTATTAGAGACCCTATTTTATCTCATAAATCCATTTTTTTAAGTTTTAAGTGGCGCCATTAGGCTGCCGAGTTTTCGTAAGGGATTTTTCATCTCACTTTTATTCCCATTAGATTTATGCTACATTTTCCAACATTTCCTTTTAATTGTGTATGTAAAATACATTATTCTACTCTTTGTGTAATATACTCTCGTTTATGAGTATTTACATCAATGTTGTATGACCCTTCTTTCATGGGGTGTACGTTTCAAAAGTTGCCAAAATCGATAAGGGAACCTTTCACAGTCCTCTTTTTAAAAGACTTATTTTGTTATGACTTTTAATTTACATATTTTTATGTTGGGATATGTTCTTCTATATCTTTATTGATGTAAATTTTATGTCCAAGTTATGATATACATTTTCTCTCTCATCAGCTAATATTATTAATTTTAAAGTGACGTTGTTAGGCTCTCGAATTTTACCAAGGGAACTTCTTAACCCAATTTCAATTTCTTTGGGTTCCACATGTAGTTATTGAATATGTCATCCTTTGAATATTTTTTAATGACCTTTTATTGTTTTACACTTAATATCCACTTATATTTGGAGTATTTATATTTGTCACACATAATTATGAGATTTATTTATCCTTAAATTAAGGATACCTTTTTTATAAATGATTTCATCTCATTTTACATCTCTATTCAGACATCATTGTTGTTATGCACTGATTCACTCTTATATGGTGTATATACTATCCTTTAGAATATTATATGATGAATCCTTCTATTCTCATGATATTATAATGTTCTGATTAAATGTTATTCCTCAATTATTGTATTCAAGTGTCTCTCATTTTGTTAAAAACCTATTAACTAAAATATCATTTTAAATGTTTAAATGATTTATTATTATAAATATTTCCCATTAATATCTATATTTTCAAATGATTTTAAGGATTTATTTATATGGATATTAATGCTTTAAATTTGAAAATCTTCAACGTGGTGTGGGACACTTTGATTAAAAAATATTTTTATTAAATGTTTAAAATGGATTGAAAATTGTTTTTAGAATGGATTCATTATTTCAATATCTTAAAATGTTATATTGTTATTGAAATTTGTGAATTTTATCTTTACATTATGATTAAGTTATGTTCTATGATTATGTTAGGGTTCTTGGAAATTGTTTATAAAGACGGGTGGTTCCGTGATAAACTAAGGGCAGGTGAGCCCGATAATGCTCTCCAATTCTTTGGGTAATGAAAAAGAGTTAAACACTAAGGTTTATCCGAAGAGATTTAGGGAATATACTGTGATGGGTATTCCAAACGTAACCATGAGGGTTAATCCCTACGTAATAATGTTATGAATTCATCAAGTTACCTTTATGTCTTATGATTTCTATAAGTTATTTGTAAATCTTATGATTTCATGAAGTATGTTAAATTGATTATGTTTTATGAATAAAGTATGATTTCATTGATTCTTATGTATACATGGACTAATGTTCTCTTTCTGTATTGTTATATCCCTTACTGAGCCTTTTATGCTCATCCCATGTTTTTTTGAAATTTTTTCACAGGGCATAAAGATGAATAGGGTCAAGGATGGGATCAAGGAAATGTCATTCTATATAAAACAAGGAACTATACATGACTCTTGTGTTCATGAGTTTTAATTTTGTGAAAAAAATGGAAGCTGAGTAGATGTGTCTACTTTGTAATCTTTGAGATGTAATAGTTATGTCCTAATTCTCTAAAACACTAAACCTCAAAAGATCCTCAATGTGAATTATTTATTTAATTCAATATTTTGTATGGTTTAAGGCCGGGGCCTTATAGTTTGTATCAAAGGTCAGTTTAGATAACAATAGAGGTTAGGGTATTCTTTAAGAAAAAGTGACATTACCATAATGGCTAGGATTTCAGAAAAAGTCATAGTTTTTAGATAAAGTGAATGAGTACGTATATCTTATTGTTTATCTTCCTCATTATTACATGATGATTTTGATGATATACTCACACTGACATTTTTGGTTTTAGTAAATGGATGGATCTAGCAGGCACCATAGTGACAATGGGTTTCAAGGAAACTGTGGTGGTTCACTGAATAAGAGACTGGATGAAATGGGGGATTCAATGAGAAATCTCATGGTTATTTTAAAACAACTATCAGGAGTCATGATAAACCACTTGAACCTTGGTATGTTCTCTAATGCATCATGTACGAGATGACCAACTCGATGTGGATGTTCAGGTAATAATTATAAAGGTAACCATTAGGGTTTATATGATCCTTACTTTTGAGGTAATTATAGGTTACTATATGTTATGATGGAAAATTAATGGTATGAGATGAACTTGAGGTTAAAATGTGTTATGATTATTTTTGAATATTTTATATCGTTTTGGGGAATGTTTTAAGAATTATATAGTTTTTGAAAAAGGACAACACGCAGACCGTGTGACAACCCGTCGCGTCGGACAAAGCTGTGGGAATCGAACCCACAACCAAAGTGCGACTTGTATTTATCGCCTACCACTGGACTACGTGAAGTCCCTGGTTAGTATGACTAATGATATTTAGTTAGATGATCTTATGAATCTAGAATAAGTTGATTTTGGGTTATCTATGGAAATTATTAACCTATCATGGAGGATATGTGATTAAGTTAATTACTTTTCAATATGAGACTTCAAGAGAAACTAATGTTATTTGGAGATAAATTTTAATTTGTACCTTGGAAGACTATGTGATTAAATCCTTCAAATATTTGGGTTTCAATCTTAGTTTGGTTTACATTGAAGATTTTTTTGGATAGATTTTTATTGAATGGTCTTTGTTGAACTTTGGGTATTGTTTGACAACTTTTGGAGATTAAGAATAGATTTATTATAAAGAATTATCCTTTTTGGGTATTATCTGATCTCATACTAACCTTTTTTTGTTTTAGTTTTGGTTATGGTCTAAATACATGGGAAGTATATAGTTCTATTTTTTGGATTAGGTGATTCTCTAGAAGTTGATTATAGCTCTCTTAATGTGAACAAGTCATCCTAAATACTCGTCTTTTGGGGAAAATATGAGTTAGTGTAAGAAATCTAGTAAAAGATGAATGTAAAAATGACAAGTAAGTATGTTTCTTTATGTTTTAGTTAAGCTCTTAAATAAATTCCTCAATGAAAAGCAACTTAAAACAAAAAAAATTCTGTTAATTTTTCCTACTGGCGAATCTAATACCGTTTAACCCATCACAAGTTTGTGATTTTATTATGGTTAACTTTCTCCTAAACATTTTTTCTATCACTCTCCATCAAAACATGACCCTTTGTTTTTTTCCTCCATATCCATGTTTTCCTACATATAATCCTAGTATGGGTTAAATCAGGTGACCTTTGTACTTCTCTTTCATTATTTTAAAGAGATAGTTTTACTGACTCCTGTTCTAATGTGGGATTTTCAATGAAGTTTCCATGCCCAATTTTAAAATTGCAAGGACACAATTTCCAAAAGGGGTGATGGATGTCACACCCTAGGTAAATAAAGAATATGTCATTTTCATATTTATCCATATTTGTGAATTAAATATTAATATTACTATAAAGGGGATGCTATGCTCGATGGCGTACCCAATACGCAACAACGAGTTTTTTGGAAATCTTACGTTGCACTCTAATAATAAAATAATATTATTTTAAATGGTAGTTAACGCCTAGCCATTGTAATGTCAGGAATGAATAAAACTATCTACAAAATGATTATATATGTTTGTCAAATATTTTTACTTTTTAATATAAATGTTAAAATGTGAATGAATCCAATTTTAAGCGTAAATATTATAATATTCTTTAAAAGGTCGATTAATCGCCTTTTGATAGAGAATCCCTCTTAAATCCATTTTATTGACAATTTTTTATGTTATATTTGACAAGATAAAATTATTTCTATAATCGGGACATCAAAATTTACTTTGTATAAATTTTTGGTATTTTTCCGATTAAGTTCATTTTTTAATGAATAGTGTAAAATGTGGTATTTTAATTCAAAACCTCTTTTTAATCTAATTTATTTATATTATTATATTATATATTTAATTTGTTTTAATGTGAAATTAGATTATATTTTTACCTTTTATTCCAATGGTTGTCATTTAATTAATTTCACTTTGAAATTGGACCTAAACTAGTGTCAATCTTTTAAAAGATATTGTTTATTAAAAACACTCTATTTGTTTTGAAAGCGAGAATTAATTATTAAATTAATTAAACCAACATAAATGTTTATAATTTTGTAAAATAGACATCAATATTGAATTCGGAATATCAAAAATAGCATATGGTGAATTTTTGGTATTTTTCTGAAAAACATCAGTTCTTTATGAATAGTGAAACAACTAAGTGGTGGTTAATAAACTGATTTTTCATTTAAATGAAACTTTACCACTTATGTGATTTGTATTTCAGTAATACGACATACATGGTTTTCATTAAGAAGTATAATGTGGTTCAATAAGATTAAAATAATTTTTTCATGAATAGTAACTTTTATGTTTTATTAATCACGATTAAAGCTAATTAGGGTAATTTAAGGTAAACATAATGTTATAATAATATGAAATGACATTGACACATCTCATACACATATTGGATGAGTCATGTCCGACCAAGAAAATCCATCAGTCAACTTTGGGACCCCATGAAGCCACATTGGTTGGAAAATGACATTAAAAACATTTTATTTAAAGTAAAAATAAAAATGTCACAAAAAAGTATTTTTTTTACTAAAACAATCTTTAAATGGGGTAATAGAAGTCATATTTTTTACTATAAATATTCATTAAAAATCTAAAAATCTTTACTACATCATGATATATTTTTTATAATTTTTAGACACTATATAAATTAAATTATTTATGACACCATGATGATGCAGTGATTACCTTATTATTTAACGACATAAATAAAATGAAAAGATAATGTAAAATCTAAGACCTAAACTTTTAAAAAACCTATAGGATGTGTGGATATCGAACTCCTTTGACCTTATCCTAGACATATATCCTTTTGGGACCTTTAAAATCTGAAAATAATTTTATAATAAAGTAATTGTTTATAACTATCCAAGAGTGCCCCTCCTATTCTCTTATAAAAGGCCCCCACCTCTACCTCCTTACCCACACTTCTCAAGCCATTGGCCCAGCCAACCTCTGATAATTTTTCCTCTACTCATCATTCTCTTACTCCTAGAAGCCTCACTTTGGGCAGAATCATTTCCAAGGAAGCCTTTGATCTCAAATAAGAAAGAGTTCCCCGATTTAAAGATAATGTCTTCCCTGGTGTTCTTTTATTTTATTTTGCTTCTCCAACCCCCTAAATATTTTTTATTCCTTTATTTTGTAACAACACCAGTATCTTCAATATACTTGGATGTTTTTATAAGATGGATTCAAGCTACACTAACACACACCTCCGTCTAATGGTTATAGAACATACTGTTTCTGTGGTTGGTGAATTACTGCCTCACGAAACGATGATTGTTCAATATTATTTTATCACCTTAAAAGGTGGATATTAAGATGTTAGTATATTTATATATGATTTATAATATATTTATTTTTCCCTTAAGCTTCTGTATTTTTAATTTATGGCATACCTTTATGGTTTCCATTATAGTTAAACTCGATATCTTCATTTTAGGAAGTGCGGACTACCGCCCCCTCAAAGTGATTTGATTCGTTAATGCCATATGTGGGAAATATAAATGATATAATTAATGGTAATACATATTATATATTACTGTAATTATAATATACATTTATATCACTATTATTTCATTCCATTTAATACAAAAAAAATGAAGGTAGCGTTCATTCGTACGTACGGCTTACCGTCTCCATGAACGGTACATTTCATTTCTTATTTCGAAATGTTATGTACTATTATAAGTACATATATATAATGGATATATATGTCATATATTACATCTATATTATGGATATAATTATGGAATTATAATATATATAAATCTCTCATTTAGATTTAATTACATTAATAAGACAAAAAAATGAAAGTAGCGTTCATGCCTATATACGGTCTACCGTCTCCATGAACGGTGCATTTCATTTTTAATATCTCCAAATGTTCTGTAATAGTATAAAATGAATATATACTGGATATATATTATATTTAAATCATTAATACTATTCTTGATATTATGTACTTATAACTACATGGAAAATACTTTTCCAACAAGTTTAATATTTACTCACGTACCGAACATCGACAAAAACGTTTGATATGAACTCACATTATTAAACAATTATTATAACACTATAATATGTGATATTAACTGAATAATAATATTTAAAGTAGTATCTTATGAAATTATGAATTGACCAATGTTTATTATTCAGGAATATAAAGAAAAGAACAAGGCAAGTCGGACTTGAGGTAAGGGATCCTACCCCTCACTTTCTTTTTAAGTACACACTTTTATGTCATTCCATTTAAGCTCATATTTCTAATGAATGGTACGTTATTTTATATTAATATTATTTTACCTTTTATTTTCATATGATGAGAGACCCTATTTTATCTCATCAATCCATTTTGGATGTTTTGAGTGGAGCCACTACGATGCCGAATTTCTGTAAGGGATCCTACCTCTCTCTTTCATTTGAAGTACTCTCTTTTATGTCATTTCTTTTAAGATCGACTTTCTTATGTTTGGGGATGTTATTTTATATTCATCATACTGTAATTTTTATTTTCATATTTTGAGAGACCCTATTTTATCTCATAAAACCATTTTTGGATGTTTTATGTGGCGCTATTAGGCTACCGAGTTTTCATAAGGGATTTTTCATCTTACTTTTATTCCCGTTAGATTTATGCCATGTTATTCCACCATTTCCTTTGAGTTGTGTCTGTACAATCCATTATTCTACTCTTTGTGTAATATAATATCGTTTATGAGTATTTACATCAATGTTGTATGACCCTTCTTTCATGGGGTGTACGTTTCGAAAGTTGCCCAAATCGGTAAGGGAACCTTTCACATTCCTCTTTTTAAAAGACATATTTTGTTATGTCTTATAATTTACATCTTTTTATGTTGGGATATGTTCTTCTATATCATTATTGATGTAAATGTTATGTCCAAGTGACGAGATACCATTTTCTCTCTCATCAGATAATTTTATGAATTTTAAAGTGACGCTCTTAGGCTCTCGAATTTTACCATGGGAACTTCTTAACCCAATTTAGATTTCTTTGGGTTCCACATGTAGTTATTGAATATGTCATCCTTTAAATATTTGTGAATGACCTTTGATTGTTTTACACTTAATATCCACTTATATTTGGTGTATTAATATTTGTCACGCATAATTATGAGATTGATTTATCCTTAATTTAAGTATACATTCTTTATAAAAGATTTCATCTCATTTTACATTTCTATTGAGACATCATTATTGTTATGCACCGATTCACTCTTATATGGTGTATATACTATCCTTTAGAATATTATATCATGAATCCTTCTATTCTCATGATATTATAATGTTCTGATTAAATTTTATTCCTCAATTATTGTATTCAAGTGTCTCTCATTTTGTTAAAAACCCTTTAACTAAAATATCGTTTTAAATGTTTAAATGATTTATTCTTATAAATATTTCTCATTAATATAATTTTTTTCAAAATGGTTTTAATGATTTATTTATATGGATATTAATGATTTAAATGTTAAAATATTCAAAGTTGTGTGGGACACTTTGATTAAAAAATCTTTTGATTAAATATTTTAAATGGTTTTGAAAATGGTTTTTAGAATGGATTCATTATTTCAATATCTTAAAATGTTATATTATTATTTAAATGTGGGAATTTTATCTTTACATTATTCTTAAGTTATGTTCTATGATTATGTTATGGTTCTTGGGAAGTTTTTATAAAGACGGGTGGTTCCGTGATAAACTAAGGGCAGGTGAGCCCGATATGGCTCTCCAATGCATTGGGTAATGCGATGGAGTTAAACGCTAAGGTTTCTATAAAGGGATTTAGGGAATATACTGTGATGGGTATTCCAAACGTAATAATGAGGGTTACTACCTACGTAATAATGTTATGAATTATTCAAGTTACCTTTATGTCTTATGATTTCTACGAGTTAATCTTAAATCATATGATTTCATGAGGTATGTTAAATTGCTTATGTTTTACGAGAAAAGTATTATTTCATTGATTCTTATGTATACATGGACTAATGTTCTCTTTCCGTATTGTTATAACCTTTAGTGAGCCTTTTATGCTCATCCCAAGTTTTTTTGAAATGTTTTTCACAGGACATAAAGATGAATAGGGTCAAGGATGGGATGAAAGAAATTTCATGCTGTCTAAAACAAGGAACTAGACCCGACTCTTGTGTTCAAGAGTTTTAATTTTGTGAAAAAATGGAAACTGAGTAGATGTGTCTACTTTGTAATCATTGAGATGTAATAGTTATATCCTAATTATCTATAACATGAAACCTCAAAATATCCTCAATGTAAATTATTCATTTAATTCAATATTATGTAATTTTTAAGGTCGGGGCCTTAAAGTTGGCACCAGAGGTCGGTTCAGATTACATTAGAGGTAAGGGTATTCTTTAAGAAAAAGTGACATTACCATAATGGCTAGGATTTCAGAAAAATTAATAGTATTTAGATAAAGTGAGTGATTACATATATCTTAGAGTTTATCTTCCTCATTATTACATGATGATTTTTTTGATATACTCACACTGACATTTTTGGTTTTAGTAAATGGATGGATCTAGCAGCCACCAATAGGACAATGGGTTTGAAGGAATCTATGATGGTTCTCTGATTAAGAGACTGGATGAAATGGGGGATTCAATGAGAAATCTTGTGGTTATTCTAAACCAACTATCAGGAGTCATGATAAACCACTTGAACCTTGGTATGTTCTCTAATGCATCATGTACGAGATGACCAACTCGATGTGGAAGTTCAGGTAATAATTATAAATGTAACCATTAGGGTTTATATGATCCTTACTTTTGAAGTAAATATTGGTTAATATATGTTATAATTGAAAATTAAAGGCATGAGATATAGTTGAGTTAAAAATGTGTTATGATTATTTTTGAAGATTTTATCTCGTTTTGGGGAATGTTTTAAGAATTATATAGTTTTGGAAAAAGGACAACATGCAGACCATGTGACAACCCATCGCATCGGACAAATCTGTGGGAATCGAACCCACAAGCAAAGTGCGACTGGTATTTATCGTCTACCACTAGACTAAATGAAGTCATTGGTTAGTTTGACTAATTATTTTTAGTTAGATGATCTTATGAATCTAGAATAAGTAGATTTTGGGTTATCTATGGAAATTATTAACCTATCATGGAGGATATGTGATTATGTTAATTACTTTTCAATATGAGACTTTAAGATAAACTAATGTTATTTGGAGATAAATGTTAATTTGTACCTTGGAAGACTATTTGATTAAATCCATAAAATATTTGGGTTTCAATCTTACATTGGTTTACCTTGAATAATTTTATGGATAGATGTTTATTGAATGGTCTTTATTGAACTTTGGGTATTTTTTGACAACTATTGGATATTAAGAATAGATTTTTTATAAAGGATTATCCTTTTTGGGTATTATCTGATCTCATACTAACCTTTTTGGTTTTAGTTTTGGTTATGGTATAAAGACATGGGAATTTTATAGTTCTATTTTTTGGATTAGGTGATCCTCTAGAATTTTATTATATATCTCTTAATGTGAACAAGTCATCCTAAATACTCGTCTTTTGGAGAAAATATGAGTTCAAGTAAGTAATATAGTAAAATTTGAAAGTAAACATGACAAGTAAGTATGTTTCCATATGTTTTAGTTAGGCTCTTAAATAAATTACTCAATGAAAAGAAACATAAAACAAAAAAAATTATGTTAATTTTTCCTAGTGGCGAATCAAATACTGTTTAACCCATCACAAGTTTGTGATTTTCTAATGGTTAAATATCTCCTATTCATTTTTTCTATCACTCTACATCAGAACATGACCGTTTGTTTTTTTCCTCCATATCCATGTTTTCCTACATGGATTCCTAGTATGGGATAACTCAGGTGACCTATGTACTTCTCTTTCTTTATTTTATATTGATAGTTTTACTGACTCTTGTTCTGATGTGGGATTTTTAATGATGTTTCCATGCCCAATATTAAAATTGCGATGACGCAATTACCAAAAGGGGGGAAGAATGTAACACCCTAGTTAAATAAAGAATATGACATTTTCATATTTATCTATATTTGTGAATAAAATATTAATATTACTATAAAGGGGACGCTATGCTCGATGGCGTACCCAATACACAAGAACGAGTTTTTTGGGATTCTTACGTTGCACTCTAATAATAATATAATATTATTTTAAATGATAGTTAACGCCTATCCATTTTAAGGGTGGGAATGAACAGAACTAACTACAAAATTATTATATATGTTTTTCAAATATTTTTACTTTTGAAAATAAATGTTAAAATGTGAGTGAATCCAATTTTAAGTGTAAATATTCTAATATTCTTTAAAAGGTTGATTAACCACCTTTTGATGGAGAACCCCTCTTAAATCGTTTTTGTTTTGAAATTTTATATGTTATATTTGACAAAATAAAATTATTTTTAGAAACGGGTGATCAAAATTTTCTTTGAATAATTTTTTGGTATTTTCCTGATAAAGGTCATTTTTTTAATGAATAGTGTAAATGTTGTATTTTAATTCAAAACCACTTTTTAATTTAATTTATTAAATGATTAGATTATATTTTTAATTTTTTTTAATTTGAAATTAGATTATATTTTTACCATTTAATCCAATGGTGGTCATTTAATTAATTTCACTTTGAAATTGGACTTAAACTAGTGTCAATCTTTTAAAATATATTGTTTCATAAAAACACGCTATTTGTTTTGACAGCTGGAATTAAATATTAAATTAATTAATTCAAAATATATGTTTGTAATGTTGAAAAATAGACATCATTTTTGAATTTGTAATACCAAAAATAGCTTACGGTGAATTTTTGGTATTTTTCTAAAAAACATCAATTTTTAATAAATAGTGAAACCACTAAGTGGTGGTTAATAAACTGATTTTTCATTTAAATAAAACTTTACCACTTCTGATATTTGAATTTCAAAAATCCGACATACATGGTTGTAATTAGGAAGTAAAATGTGGTTTAATGAGATTTAAATAATTTTTTTGTGAATAGTAACTTTTAAGTTTTATTAATCGCGATTAAAGGTAATTACTGTAATTTAAGGTAAAGATAATGCTATAATAATATGAAATGACCTTGAAACATGTCCTACCCTTATTTTATGAGTCATGGCCGACCAAGAAAATCCATGGGTCAACTTGGGGACCCCATGGAGCCACTTTGGTTGGAAAATGACATTAATTACATTTTATTTAAAGTTAAAATAAAAATGTCACTAACATGTATTGTTTTAATAAAACAATTTTTACGTGGGGTTATAAAAATAATATTTTTTACTATAAATAATAATAATAAATCTAAAAATCATTCCTACATCATGATATTTATTTTATAATTTTTATACATTTTATAAATTAAATTATTTATGACACCGTGATGATGTAGCGATTACCTCATTATTTAACGACTTAAATAAAATGAAAATATAATGTAAAATCTAAGACCTATACTTTTAAAAAACCTATTTTATGGGTGTATTTAGAACTCCTATCACCTTATCCACTAAATATATCCTTTTGGTACCTTTAAAATCCGAAAATCATTTTATAATAAAGTAATAGTTTATAACATTCCAAGAATGCCCCTCCTATTCTCTTATAAAAGGCCCCCACCTCTACCTCCTTACCCACACCTCTCAAGCCATTGGCTCAGCCAAACTCTAATAATTGTGTCTCTCCCCATCCCTATCTTACTCCTATAAGCCTCACATTGGGAAGAATCATTTCCAAGGAAGCCTTTGATCTCAAATAAGAAAGAGTTGCCCGATTTAAAGGTAATGTCTTCCCTAGTGTTCTTTTGTTTTATTTTGCTTCTCCAACCCACTAAACTTTTTTATTCCTTAATTTTGTAAAAACAACAGTATATTAAATATACTTGGATGTTTTTATAATAAGGATTCACGCTACACTAACACACACCTTCGTCTAATGGTTAAAGAACATATTGTTTCTGTGGATGGCAAATTACTGTCTCACGAAATGTTGATTGTTCAATATTCTTTTAACACCTTCAATGGTGGCCCTTAAGATGTCAGTATATTAATATATGATATATAATATGTTTATGTTTTCCTTATGCTTTTGTATTTTTCATTTATGGCATACCTTTATGGTTTCCATTATGGGTAAAATCGATATCTTCATTTTAGGAAGTGCGGACTACCGCCCCCTCAAAGTGATTTGATTTGTTAATGCCATATGTGGGACATATAAAGGATGTAATTAATGGTATTACATATGATATCTTAATTTATTTATAATGTACCATTATATCATTATTATTTAATTTCAATGAATACCAAAAAATTAAGGTAGCGTTCATGCGTACGTACGGCTTATTGTCTCCATGAACAGTACATTTCATTTCTTATATTCAAATGTTATTTAATATTATAAGTACATATATATAATGGATATATATTTAATATATCAGATATATATATTTTGGATATAATTCTGGAATTATACTATATATATCTCTCATTTAGATTTAATTCCATTAATATGACAAAAAATGAAAGAAGCGTTCATGCCTACGTACGGCCTACCGTCTCCATGAACGGTGTATTTCATTTTTATTATTTAAAAATGTTATGTAATAGTATAAAATGAATATATACTGGATATATATGATATTTAAATCATTAACACTATTCTGGAGATGATGTACTTGTAACTAAAAGGAAAATTCTTTTCCAACAATTTCAAAATTTAATCACGTACCGAACATTGACAAAAATATTTGATATGAACTCACATTATTAACCAATTATTTTAACACTATAATATATGATATTAACTGAATAATAATATTTAAATGTGGTTATTATGAAATTATAAATTGACCAATGTTTATTATTTAGTAATATAATGAAACAAACAAGGCAAATCGGACTTGAGGTAAGGGATCATACCCCACTCTGTATTTTTAAGTACACTCTTTTATGTCATTCCTTTTAAGCTCATCAACCTTATTATTTTGATGTTATTTTATATTAATATTACTGTAATTTTTATGTTCATATGATTAGAGACCCTATTTTCTCTTATCAATCCATTTTGGGAGTTTTGAGTGGCGCCGTTACGCTGCCGAATTTTCGTAAGGGATCCTACCTCTCTTTTTTTTAAGTACTCTCTTTTCTGTCATATCTTTTAAGCTCAGATTTATTATGTTTGGGGATGTTCTTTTATATTCCTCATAATTTTATTTTTATGTTCATATTATGAGAGACCCTATTTTATCTCATAAATCCATTTTTGGAAGTTTTAAGTGGCGCCATTAGGCTGCCGAGTTTTCGTAATGGATTTTTCATCTCACTTTTATTCATGTTAGATTTATGCTACATTTTCCACCATTGTTTTTTATTTCTGTTTGTACAATCCATTATTCTACTCATTTTGTAATATAATATCGTTTATTAGTATTTACATGAATGCTTTATGACTCTTCTTTCATGGGGTGTACATTATGAAAGTTTCCCAAATCAGTAAGGGAACCTTTCACAGTCCTCTTTTTAAAAGACTTATTTTGTTATGTCTTTTAATTTACATCTTTTTATGTTGGGATATGTTCTTATATATCCTTATTGATTTAAATTTTATGTCCAAGTGATGAGATACAATTTTCTCTCTCATCAGGTAATTTTATGAATTTTAAAGTGACGCCGTTTGGCTCTCGAATTTTACCTAGGGAACATCATAACCCAATTTCGATTTCTTTGGGTTCCACATGTAGTTATTGAATATGTTATCCTTTACATATGTGTAAATGAACATTGATTGGTTTACACTTAATATCCACTTATATTTGGTATATTTATATTTTTCACACATAATTATGTGATTGATTTATCCTTAATTTAAGGATATCTTCTTTATAAAAGATTTCATCTCATTTTACATTTCTATTGAGACATTATTGTTGTTATGCAATGATTCACACCTATATGGTGTATATACTGTCCTTTGGTGTATTATATCATGAATCCATTTATTCTCATGATATTATAATGTTCTGATTAAATTTTATTCCTCAATTATTGTATTCAAGTGTCTCTCATTTTGTTAAAAACCCTTTAACTAAAATATCGTTTTAAATGTTTAATTGATTTATTCATATAAATATTTCTCATTAATATATATGGTTTCAAAATGGTTTTAAGGATTTATTTATATGGATATTAATGTTTTAAATGTTAAAATCTTCAAAGTGGTGTGGGGCACTTTGTTTAAAAAATCTCCTTATTAAATGTTTTAAATGGTTTTGAAAATGTTTTTTAGAATTGATTCATTATTTCTGTATCTTAAAATGTTATATTGTTATTGCAATGTGGGAATTTTATCTTTACATTATGCTTAAGTTATGTGCTATGATTATGTTATGGTTCTTGGGAAATGTTTATGAAGACGGGTGGTTCCGTGATAAACTAGGGGCGGGTGAGCCTGATATAGCTCTCCAATGCATTGGGTAACACAAAGGAGTTAAATTCTATGGTTTCTCCGAAGAGATTTAGGGAATGTACTATGATGGGTATTCCAAACGTAACCATGAGGTTTACTCCCTACGTAAGAATGTTATGAATGCTTCACAATACATTTTTGTCTTATGATTTCTATTAGTTATTCGTAAATATTATGATTTCATGAGGTATGTTAAATTGCTTATGTTTTATGAGTAAAGTATGATTTCATTGATTCGTATGTATACATGGACTAATGTTCTCTTTCCGAATTGTTATAACCCTTACTGAGCCTTTTATGCTTATCCCATATTTTTTTGAAATGTTTTTCAAAGGACATAAAGATGAATAGGTTCATGGATGGGATCATGGAAATGTCAGGCTGTCTAAAACAAGGAACTAGAAATGACTGTTGTGTTCAAGAGTTTTAATTTTGGTAAAAAATGTAAGATGTGTAGATGTGTCTACTTTTTAATCTTTGAGATGTAATAGTTATGTTCTAATTCCTTAAAACTCTATACTTGAAAAGATCCTCAATGTGAATTATTCATTTAATTCAATATTAAGTAAGGTTTAAGGCTGGGGCCTTATAATGCAGATAGCCATCAAGGATTATATTACATGATCATAAGGATGATACACCTAGTGATGATGTGTCAGTGCAAGTTCTTGTACTTGCGATAGAACCTCTGAGTGGTTTACCAGTTATACCACAACTAGTAAATAAGTAGTTACTACCAGTGCTACTAGATGATTATGCATACATGCTGAGTGCATGGAATGAGTTCTATAGGTAGTGACATCCTTGGTTTTCAAGTGAGATAGACCCCCAGGTGGCTGAGGATTGGCTTGAGTAAGATACATGTGTCTTTATCCTCGAGAATATTCCTTCTAACAAGATGGCTTTCCAAGACTCGAGTATTCTTCCAGGATTAGTGGGGCGATGGTGGAGTTTAGTGACCATGATAAATGATGTGGCGACTCACTCTTGTAAAAATATTGAGCATATCCTTAGTGAGATGTTTCTTTCTTCTAAGTTGTCATTAGTGTGTATAATGGAGCTCATGCATCTGTATTATAGTAGGTAGACTATGGCGGAGTACGCGTTGAGTTTTACTGATCATTCATTCTACTCTACATATACAGTGTGAGAATAATTATTCTAGACTCAAACCATTGATCAGGGCATAAGATGACAGAATAGGGAAACCTCGATATCCCTAATCAATCTTTCATATAGTATTGAACTAGAGAGATATTTTCTAGTTGATAGCTTTCTAGCGGAGTAGACACCTGTATTAGGAGCTACCCGTAGGAACTTGGTAGTTGAGACATCAGTGGTCGGTAGCTGACATCAATCATAGGGACCCAACTTGGTCAAAAACTATAGGGGAAGACCCCAAGTCATAGGATTAGTGGTGTGTTGATCCCAAGGTAGGGCAATTCATCTAAAGTATAAGTTTTGTTACTCGTTCAATGATCAAGGAAATTTGTAATAGGATTGTTGAACCAACATATGGAGGATTAGGATACAGTATACTAGGTACCAATGTAGTGGTGTTGGTGAGAGTATGGTTGTATTTATGGTGGAAGATGAGGTATTATTAGGCGGTTGGAGCTTCAACATACTACAAACACCACACAAGGAGGTCCACTACAGTCTTATAGAGCTGGTGGACATGGGAAAGGATAGCTTAAAGGGATGGAGTCTTATAACCCTATGACTAAAAAGTTTATTTGAGGTACCATATCATTCTTACCCACCCAATATGCATTTTTCATAGACCAAGGTTCCATTCATTCCAATATTTCCATAGAATTATTTTAAGGCATGAGTATTCTAGTTGAAATTTTGACTCAACAGTTGTTATTATTTACTCTTATATGAGGGGATTAGATGACCACACACAGGTTCTATTAATGAGACCATACTCTTGGAGATTAGAGTTTCGGTTGGAATTTCTTGGCAGCAGCGTCTTGACCATAGGACATCATTCATGGTATGGACCAGATTTTCCATAGTTGAAGCTTAGTTTAATTGTTTTAGGAACATAATGAATTTTTCCATGTTGATGGGACTATTTTTTAAATAGTTGGTGAAAGCTAAATGAATGATTCACTGAATGTACATATTCATATGAGGGAACATCCAATTACAAATCAGTGTTCTAGCCTCACACTCAGTGAAATGGATGATAGGAGTCCTTAGTTTACTATAGTGGTGGAAGAGTTTGGGAATGTATTTCATGAGGATGTTCCATGATTACCTCCCTAAAAGGAGGTAGACTTATTCAATGATCTATACCTTGAGATGACATTGATATCTAAACCTGCATTTTGGATAGATCCCATAAGGCTTCATGAGTTGAGGATCCAGTTGGAAGCATTATAGTGAAATGGCATTATGATTCCTACTGTTTCACCGTTGTTATCCCGGGTTTTGTTTACCATGAAGGTATATGAGATATTGATGTTTTGTGTGGTCTTCTGATGCCTGAACCAGGTGACCATTACAAAACACTATTTATTACAATGATATGTGACCTCTTTGATCATTTTAAAGGGTCACAATGGTTCTTGAAGATAGAAAACAGATCAGGCTATCACCAGATACGGGTAGGAGATTAGGATGTACCGAAAGTGGCATTAAAATGTTGATATGGACACTATGAGTAATTGGTGATGTTATTTGGTGTGAAAAATTCCCATGCAATTTTCATGGTACTCATGAAATGGATCTTTTTTCCTTACATAAACTGGTTCGTGGTGGTCTTCATTAATGACATCATTGTGTACTCGGTGTCCATGGATGAGCACATGAGCCACATGGGAATGATCTTGGACACACTCCAAGAGAATAATCTCTATAATAATTTGTCGAATGATCATTTTGGGATATGAAAATTACATTTTCTAGAGAAATCATTTTGGTGGATGGAGTTATAGTGCATATAGCGTAGTTTGAGGAGGTGCTTGGTATGGATCCACCTAAGAGTGTTACCAAGGTGAAATGCTTCATTGGTTTGGATGGGTACTATCAAAGGTTCTTACCTAAATTTATAAATTAGCAGTACCATTTATGGATTTTAAACAGAATGGGAAGCCTTTTTTTATGAAAGAGATGTCCCTCTAGTGCATTATGAAGTTGCGGTGGAGGTTGAAGAGATCTCCCATCTTGAAGTGACTAGAGGAGGGCGCCATGTATATGGTGGTCTATGATGCATCAGGGACTATGAATAGTTATAACTATATGTATGGTAGATTGGTTATTTCCTATGATTCACACCTGTTGAGATAGTATGAGAATAACTATGTGACCCATGAACTTGAGCTAGCGGTGGTTGTCCACACAATAACTATGTCGCGACCCTACCTAATAGGTGAGCGGTTTTCTATCTACAATGATCAAAATATTATTAATTATATCATATCTTAGAAGGATTTGGACTTCAGATAGGGTTGATGGCTAGAGTTACACCAGTATTATGACTTTGAGATTGTATCTACTCTTGGGAAGGGGTACATGGTGGAACATGATCTTATTATGAGTTCTATCATGAAGTTTTTGAGCGATGTGTCAGAGAAGTTGGACTTGTAATATATATCATTTTTATATGGAGATGTAGGTTATTTCCTACAGATTATGGTCGTCACCTCTCCACACTAATATTGAGTTGGGGAGGAATATCTTAAGGATATCGACAATAATACCCTATGTGCTCAGTTGTCCATGGGTCATGCCCTTGATGGGTATTCGAAAGGTGGGGAGAACGTCATCCTTTTGAGAGGGTGCGTAATTTCATAGGTTACATTTTGGGGTGAGGTTCTGAGGTATTTCTATAATTCCCCTTTGGAGGTATATCTAGGTTTGGCAATGATGTACCCGAACTCCGTTGAAAATTTTTGTGGCTGGGGATGAAGAAGGTAGTGTTATATTATTTTGGTCTCGATGCCTTACATGTCAGTAAGGGAAGGTTGAGCGCCAGGTTCCAACGGGCTTGAACAAACCACTTGAAGATCTATATGAAAAGTTATATGGGATAATGATGGAAATGGTAATGGGTTTACCATGAGATTATAGATAACACAATTATATATGGCTGTTCATTGACTAATTCACCTTGTGGGACAACTTCCTACCTATATGGGAGCTGAATTTGTTATAGATTTTGTGATGCCACTATGTGTAGAATATTGTTTACATTCACAAAGTGGAATAAAAAATATTTTCATATTGTGATTCTTGTTTCCCATCATGGTTGTGGAATGGATTTCATCAGTAATCAGGGAATCAGTTGCGCTTGAGCGCGATGTTTCATCCCTAGACAGATTCCCTAAAATAAATGAGACTTCAGGTTATAGAGTATATATTGTGGGCCTACATCGTGACATTGGTAATAGTTGGGAGGATCAAATGACACTAGTGAAGTTTGAATTCAAAATCCACTTCCACTCCAACATTAGTATGGAAACATTCTAGGGACTGTATGATAGACCATTCAGGTCACCACTTTGTAGGAGAAACCTAGTTGAGTCAACACTCATGGGCCCAGAGTTGGTGCGGCCTAATCCGGACAAGGTACACACATCTAGGAGTGGATGAGGACTATACAAAAATAATGGATGAAGTATTCTGGTAGGAGAAGATGGAACCTATAATTCATGTAAGGAGACTATGCGGTCCATCGACTCTCAACTCAACGCGGGTTTCAATGATTTGGAAGGGGCGAAATGTTGTCTCTGAGGTACATCGTACCCTTTCACATTATATGTAGAGTTGTGGAGGAGGCATACCACCTAGAAAAACCCCTAAAGTTGCATTTGATACATGATTCAATCAATGTGTTGAAGATGAGGAGGTATTCACATGATCCATAATACATCATCGAATCATGTGATCTAAACATTGACGACATGGTTACTCTTACAAATTACATTGTGGAGATCGAGGATTGATGAGAGATAATCCTTTGTGGGTGGTCAATTCCTATGGTGCACATTTTTGGACATCAAGGGAATCTACAGGAGAGCACATGGGAGTGGGAGGCTCATGTTTTTTATCATTAACCTAATATATTTTTTTGAGTAGACTATTTTTCATTTCAGGAATGTATATCCCTAAATTAGAGAGACTCTAATGACTTAGATATTTCTGGATTTATTTTTTAAATTATTTGGGGAAATTTTGAGATGAGGTGTTGAGATGGAATTTGATTCTGATTCCCGTTGATTCCATAATATTCTTTTTTGAAAAATGATGCGTTTAAAATAAATAACATGGGTGGAGTTTCTTTAAAAATAGAATAACTCTTAAGTGGTTTCTATATTTTAAATACAAGTTCACTGTTGTGTTTAGAGAACTGACTTTACCTTAGGTAGGGCATAACCTGGACCGGCGTGGGTCAACGGTGAAATGTAATTTTTTCACATTTAATGAAATAATATAATTAATGTGTTATTTTATTTAATGTTACATAGTGACATAGAAACCATTTTCTTTTAAATAAATATTTATATAGAATTTATTTTTCCCTCTATAACCAAGGAATTCCTCAGATATGTTGATAAACTACTCTCTCTGATGAATGATTATGAACTTGAGAATGGATATAAGATCATCACACCAACAAAGTTGAAAGATATCATTAATGATGAAAACAATCCATTCATATTTAATTATGATCTAAACTCTTGGTGGGTGTAGTTTTTCTGTAATCTTCCCCATTTTTGAGTTTAAGGACAAACACAGACCATCCCACTAAAATGTTGATCCATGGTTTGATAACATTCTTGATGTGTGTTATGATTACATGGATTTAATGGATATAGATCATTATTATGTTTAATTATTCATTAATCATGCTAATAAAGAAAAGTCATGGCTGACATGAAAAAATGAAATTATCCATACTTCATGAATTATTTGTGACTTTTTCTTCCCTTGTTCTTTGAGTTATTCTCCTTTGGACCTTCATGGATGCGGTTCGACATGTCAGGTGGCTCCGAATGAGATCAGAGGAAAATCAACCACAGACATAGAAGTGGTGTAGATCAGGACTCGATGAGGCAAGATCTATGAGCACATATTTTTTGGGCATCTGATGAGCGCTGGTGGTCTGTGGAAGACACATCCTGTGTGTCAGGACCGATCACTAATGATGTTGGTGGCACATGGTGGCAGCCCATTATGGGCACATTATCAAATAGTGGGGAAACTAGCGGTGACAGTGGGCTTCAAGGTGACTGGTGGTGAAGTTGGGACTACATGAGATGAATAATGACATGCAGACCAGGGAGAGGTACACTGTTAGGGAAGACCACATGGATTATGGTGGAATGTAGTTAGGGCAGACCACCTGAACTAGGTTAGATGGGCCTAGGGTAGGCCATGTCTAGAACACATTTCCAACCCAAAGAAAAGGATGAACCTAGGTGGTCGGGCTTCTCCAGGTGTCCCCACATGTTGGATCATGCGAAATAGCATTTCAGGAATGTTCGGGCCAAACTAGATCAGGTCTGGTTGGGTCGATCGGCCAATGTTGGGTTGTGTCGGCCGGACCGGGAAATGTCAGCTAGCAGGTCTGGCTAGGTCTGGTAGGTCAGATCAGACCCATACAAGACCAGGGTCTTACCTTTTTTTTGAAAATAACCGTAGCAATAAAACTATGTGCCTATATTATAAGTCGTTGGATTTGATGGGGCCATTTCATTGAGGAATTTCATTTTCATATACTCAAAGTGAGTTTTTGGGGATTTTGGAATATGACCTAATGGCTTGATGTGTAGGTTCCCCCTGAACTAGTGCACTCTGATTTGAATCATGTGGCTCATGGTGACCTTGAGACTATTTTTTCATACAGAGAGTATGTGTCTAACCAATGATATGTGTTTATGAAAGATTATGTTATATATGTATAATTTTTTTATTATCGATATTGGGTGTCCCATTGAGACTATGTATCTTTTGAATCGTGACTGATAATGATATTCATCATACTATAGACTTATACTTATGTGAGTTGAATATACTATTCCTTTTTGGTATACATCGTATATTTTGTTCAAGGTATAGTTCATGTATTTATTTTTGGTATACAATGTGTACTTCATTGTTCTCTACATCATTAATTTTATAGTTTTATTTTACCGTGGTTTCAGGGTGTCTTACTTAGTATTGTTTTACTCACCCTTACACGGTATTTTCCCGTACGTGTCATATATTGTGTAGATGATCGACACATTAACAAAGTCATTGGAGGAAAAGGACCAGGTGGTTATTAATGAAAACATAAAATCATTATGTTCTACTATGACATCTGAGACTTGTCTAGTTCCTTTCCCTTCATGTGGGGTTTTCTACAAATGTGTTTCAGAAACTTGTGTATTCAATTTTATAGACTTTTTCTTTTAAAAGACTTGTATTATGGTTCTTTTTACTTTATAGTTACTTAATATCATATTATATGGATGATATCATAGAGTATACATGAACTTTTAACATATTATTTCTAAATTTCATCATTTTGGTCTTGGTAATGTGTGTGTGTGTGTGTGTACCAGATCTTAGTAAAAAGCCTCTCATTTGTGGGATATGTATACATGAAGCTAGTTTCTAGCCCATGTATTATCATAGGGTGGATTGGGGTAGTCACATAATTGGACCAACTAAGTGGGGTTGTGATAGAGGTGATTTCTTTCCATTCCTCAAATCTTCAAAGAGAATGGAGAAATTTCAAAGGGAAATATTCACATAAATTCTTCTGATATGGAAGATCGAGAAACATTCTTGAAAGATTCCCAAAAATAGTTCAAGGTGATGGTGAAAATGATGTAGAAATTTCCATAATGATGTATTTGGAATATGTGAAAGATAAAGAATTTTTTTTGAGAAATTTCTTTAAAAATAAAAATTATCATTTTAAATAAAATGGGAATTCAGAAGAATCTGAGGTTGAAGGTATGGATAACTAAACAGATCCTGGAAAAATTAATTTTTAGTAGTTTTAGGTATCATTCAGAAAAAATAATAAATCTATAATGATGAATAATATTTCAAAATAATTGTGGATATAAATGTTGAATTAAAAGTAACTCTTGAGGATATAGATTTTTGGTGAGCTGAAAAAAAAGTAAGATAAAAAATTGGTTCAGGATTACAAAATATATATGAATTAGTATAATGAAGTAATGTATGAGATGATAGAAGAAATTGAGAATCATAAGTATTCATTGCCCGAGGTCTTAGAAAGTATTAGTGAGTAAAAGATCAATTTTTAAGAACATAAAAGTGTGATCAATGGATTAAAAAATACATTGAAAGGAAAAAAATATATTATACATGATAGTGAAATGACTAGATATTTTATAAGATCCTAAAAACTAGAATGGTTTCAATACAATCCAAAGGAAAACCACTTAATTTTAAATTAATGAATAATTTATTATATCAGGAGCACAATTGAATTTTGTTTTCTATATTATAAAAAAAATATAAATGATTTATTGGATTATAGAGATGCAGATTTGGATGGTCTAGTAGATGATAAAAAGGAAATGTTAGGTGGTTCCTTCTATATTTGAAGATTGTTTATTTATTTGATATGTAAGAAACACTATTTCATTTAAATTAGTATAAGAAAAGTTAAATATATTGTGGGTATTAAAATATTTATGAAATTATTGTCGATCAAGAAGAATCTTGATGATATGTGTGTAGAAGAGAAGTCCTTTATAAGAGTCCACTACGACAATTCATGTGAAAAAACTCATAGAAAAAAACTAGTCTATCAGTAATTTACCATGGAAATTATAATTATGTATAATTTTTCCTATGAGATAGTTGAGAAAGGTCATGTGATTATGGAATATGTTCCTACAAAATTATAAAATGAATAAATATTACAGAGGTCTTCCCCTATGAATAATTTTATTGTCAACGATAGGCTCTTGGAGTTCATTTGACTCCCCAATGATAAAAATTGTGGAATCAGGAAACCCTATCTCCAAGGTATGATGATTGTTCCTTAAGGATATGATGTTTTTCACTATCATTTTGTCAAAAACAATGACGTTTCATTCCGGTTCATTGATAAAGGGGGACAAGTTGTGGCTATAAACGGAAAGAAAATGACTTAATCAATAAACAAGGATAATCTACAAGGATAGAGTGGTGAAGTTGGTGGAGTGTTACACCTTATGATGATAAAAATAATCTCTCAAAGGATATATATCATTCAATATGAGTTTACTGATGAAAAGGTTTTTTTCATAAGGGAAGAACTATTTTATTGATGAAATTTTCAAACTCCACTTCTTTCTCAAGCTCTGCATGGTTCATGTGGGCATAAAGTGTGTGTTGAGTAAATCATTGGACACTATCTAAATCACAAAAAGATAATTTTGGAATATGATTTATAAATCTTTAATGAGGCATCAAAATGTGTAGAATGTACAAAAACTCCAAAGGGTAGATTTTGGGGAAAAATCCCTCAAGCCAACATTGAATTGTTTTTGGGTTGATTGTATTTGTTAAAAAAGAATGTTTCTAAAGATATTTGTAGAGTTCTATATATATTTTTAACAAGGAAGTTTTTCAAAGATCCACAAAAAAATAATGGACCACATTTGTATAATGATGGGAATAAAACATTGTATGAAATGTTTCATACAAGTCAATATTTAGGATCATCAGATCAAAATACGGCAAATGAATGTTTTTTGTGCATTTTTCAAAAGCGTGAATAAGATAGTTTTGTGAGACATGAAGAGATATAGTTGCACACATCTATTAAAGAGATTTACATGGGATGTAAAATTTCCAAATAAAGTCTTACACTTATGAAAATTTTTCATGCACATAGGATGGTTCTCAAGGATTTTGCAGGTGGGGTCATCTGAATTTACAAAAAATAGACTACACCTTAAATTTTGTAGTTCCAACCATAAATAATATCATGGTAATAAATCATGTATGTGTTTCATGAAAATATTAAAATATTCATTAAAAAATATTTTCGTGAAGCAACAAATCAATTATTTGTTCATAAAGAAAATAACTTGTTTCTACATTACAAAGGGAGGTGTATGAAAAGTATAAAAGTTTTGAGAAAGTGGGACTTCTAAGAAAAAAATAAATTTGGATTTCATGTTGTTAATGATTCACACAGGACATCTAAAGCTTGGAGGAATGAAAAGTTTGTGTGAAGCAGAAGGGATTTCATAGAGAATCTCTGGTAACAGTGTATTCATCTAAATAATGAAAGAAAAACACAATATTTCACTAAATGAGGTGTAAAATATATTGATTCAAGTGATAAATTTGGATTATTTTGGAGGATCAATGAGGACACTTCAGTTGAGAGAGTAATGAGATTTTATTTTTTATTGGTTATAAACTAGTATGGATTGTGTGTATTCTCTAAACATTGTAAATCAAGAGCGCCTATGAATTTAAGTGATCTAGTTCAAAAATCTTTTTTTATTGATCCTTAGTGGATTATCTATATTGAAACATTATTATTATCTGCTCCGTGGATGTTTCCCAATGATTTGTAACCAAGTAAAATTTATTATTCTCAGGCATGCTTTCTTTTATATTCATACATTATTATAGTAAAGATATAGAATTTTGTTTTTAAACGATGATGTAAAAATTGAAGGAAAAGTTATTTTAATAAATCATACCCTGATTCACCCCTCCCTCTCAAATTATTTAAGTTATTTGGGTTAATACTGTTAATCTCATTATTAATTTACTTGTATATATTTTCTATAATTTAGATATAATAAACTATTTTTGATAGAGACAATGAATTTAAAATAATGAGAAAGAAATTTTTTTATAGGGATAATATAACACCCTATGATTAAAAATAATGTATTTTGTTTACATTAAAACATTATGTGTTCAATAAATTGTGATGCGTTCTATACCAATCCAAAACGAACAAATAACTATTATATAACTGATAATATATAGTCATTTAATTATCAGGTAAAAATAGAGGTAGCTGAATTATGATATTCATATAGAAATAAAAAAATAAAAGTTTATGTTTCATACTAAGTCAAACACCCATAACAAAATTGTTCATAGTCGGTGATTTATTTTATTACAATGGAATGTTCATATGAAATAAAATCCTGAGTAATCAATTAGTTTTGTAGTATTTGAAAAAACTGGATAAATACATAATTTTTATATTACAACATGAATTCAAAAAATCATAGTTCCTCATGTGAAAACACTCATTTCCCTAAGATTGTCCATACATTCCATTCAAAATATACATCTTCTCATGTTAGGGAAAAATAAATATAATAATGTGGTGATCTAAGATGCTCAGTATCGATAAACAGTATAGCTTAAGCATCCAAGACAATCATAATCATTTAAGGAAGTGTGTTAAACTAATGCTAAATCCTTATAAACATAATATTCAGCATAATATGGAAATAATAAATCAATTAATTCCATTTAAACATTCCCATGGATATTCTACTCGTTGAATAATCAAATTCAATATCAATAACTAATATTGAAATATGGTAATGCATAATTTGGGAGATCATATCCCAAATGTTCATGCCTTATTCCATGAAAAAATGTAAACGATTAAAAACCCTAACTTGATTTTCTCATGAGACCTACCGATACATCAAGGGGGTTATATCTGGCCCCACCAGCACTTACTAAGTGCAATGAATTCCGCATTTGAAAAGGATGAAACATAACATACACACATTTATTAAAACTATCATATTAAATTTTATTACTTTAAACATAAACCATAAATTGTATAAAAATAGAACATACATATTCCATCCTATAATAAATCCTTCAACACATTATAGAAGATTGAATCATAATAAATCAACCTCAATTAAGAATAAATTATTAAACAGAGGACGTTGAAATTGATTAAGTAATCTACCAAACCCATTAAAACACTTAATAAGAAACTTCCCTTTTTTAATTTGAAATAATTCAAATGATGCGCAATTATAAATGAAGATTTTTTTTTGTAAATAACTATGTATGCATGTAAGGGAATATTCAAAATACTAAGGTGTTACGGAGGCTGAAATAGCCTTTCACACCATATAAGTAAAAAAATTGTTTACTTAATTTTTTAGAACGTTCATAATGTACTTTTTTTGGAAAAACACATAAATATTATTTTCAAAATGATTTATGTAAATTAAATATTTACTAAAAATGATTTTGAAAAATTTTATATATTACATTTTTACGAAACATGTACATGGATGATAAATTTTTCCTTGTAGATACTTTTTTTTAAATGTTGGGGCCAAAGCCTCATTTTATTATTTAAAGAAAAGACCTATTTATACTGGGTATATGGAGACCCATTACATATCCCAAAGGCCCAAGGCCAAGTGGCATGAGTACAAGGCTTGAAAGCCTATTTTTAGCCCAAAGAGCCCCTTGGTGAATAGTATTTGCTACAGTAACCTGGTTGCTACATTACCTGCTACAGTGCCTCCGCCGCTACAGCGTCGTCGCCGCTACAGTTCTGCCCCCGCTCCAGGACTGCTACAGTGCCCTGCTATAGTGCTGCTATAGTACCCGAGAATTAGTCCCTTCCCGAATTTGATTCTGGGTCTTTTGGATGCCATGTAGGTGCCTGTACCACTAGGGTACATGCTCGTTGGCCTTATGTACAACGAACCTTACGTAATAAAGAAACTGTGACATTAACCCTTAACTTGTAATTTTCTTTAGTTGAGGGTACATTTACCTCATATATAATGGTTAAATAATTATATTAAATTATACATGGCCCATATCAATATTTATTAAATCATATTTGATCCTACTATATAGTTATTTTCATAATATTTCAGTTTTACCAATTTTTTGGGCGTTAACAATTTCATTTCCCTATAAATGTTTTGTTATTTAAGTTGTGTTTCTTATAAATAAGATATATTTAAATCATATAAAAAAATATATTATGTTAATAATTATTATATTTACTCATATTATATATTTTATAATCATTCTTGAATGGTTAATTTGGAGAATTAATCTCACTGCGTTGTGGAGACGGTAGGTTGTACGTACACACGAGAAAAAGTATCATTCCCTTTATAGTTAAATGGTATATAATTGGATGGTATATAAATTATACAAAATAATTATCATGTGATATTCATTATTTATATTCGTTATACCCAACATTATATCCATCCAATTAATGTAGTTTTAGTAACAAATTACACCATGAAGTGGAGACAATAAGTTGTATGTACACACATATAGTGATATTGTTATTCATAGGATGGATAAAAAGAGTAACATGGTTGTACTATAACAATTACATATAAAAATGTATATATTATGGGATTTATTACATTATTGTGGAAAAAATATGATGATTAATTAGAAGAAGATATTTAATTGAATTGAATTGGTAAAACAATTACCCTTTCTTGGAGTATCTCCATTGGATTTTCACAAAAGGACAATATAGGATGACTTTATACTAAACGCATGGCCTCTAGGATGATGTGGGTCATGTTTTACAAAGAATTTTGAATTGGATATCTAATAAAAATGGCTTTATTGGTGTGAATAAAAGCGAAATAGAGGTGCCCTTTTATAAGATAGATGAAGAGAAATTTAGATTTTCCAATACTATTAATTTAATATAATTTCTTTTTCAATTTAAAATATCTCCAAAGTAATTTATTTAGAGGATATGATGAGTAGGGGTCAGAACCATGTCAACCAATTATTTTTGGATGTGTTTTGGTAATAAATATAACCATATCTTATGAATTTTCCCATTAGTTAAGTAGTTTATCTCTTACAATTTCTACTTGTCTTGTATACTATAGGATTAGTATATCCATAATAAAATGCCAAAAGAACACCAATTAGATCACTTATGAAATTATTAACATTAAACTAGTTATTTTGTAGAACCTTTTATTGTTATGACATTTACATGATTTAATAAAATAATATTTATTTTAAAATCTCATTTTTGTCAATTTTGACACTATTTAATACATGATTTATTCTAATCCATAACAACATAATTACATAAAAATAACAATATTAACATATCCTTAAAATGTTAATGTCATAAAAATTATAGTGTATGGAATCCAATATTACAAATTATATTTATATGAATGTTATTAATATTAAATTGATTCTTCCTTTAATAAATTAATTAATGCCTCGTTATTGTGTCACTATTTAACATAATTATTTATTTCATAAAATATTGAATATATTAGCTATATGTATATTACCATTTTAACTTTCTAAAAAATATTTACAGTCTACCATAATACTTATATAACCCAATATTAAAAATGATATAGTTTTTAAAATTTGAATATGATATGTTTATGTATTATTTGAATAAAATAAAATAAATGTCCTAAACCCCCAAAGTGATTTCAAATGGGTCATATTTTAAACATAAGGTTTTTTTTGGTTGAATCATACTTATCTAATAACATTCAAACAGTTTTTAGGGTAAATATATATTTTTATAAAATTATTATTACGTTTAATTACTCTATTAAACTTTTACCATGGTAAATAAAATTAAAAAGATGGAATTCACCCAAAAATACTTTTCATCCCTTAGAACACATTTTCCATATAGATTACAACTATTTATTTAATTTTTTTATATTAAATTCACATATGTGATTAAATTATGTTTAATGCTACTCCAATGTAGTGGTTAGAAGGTGGGTAAAGGAAACATTCAAAAGGTCATTAATTTTTTTTATCTAAATCTATTCTAAAAATTATTTCAATGAACTAAATTGGGTTAATATTTTTATTTTTTATCTGTTGTGTCATTATTATAAATATCATTTAATATAATTATTTCAATGAAAATTTTAGGTTTCAAACAACAATGCTTTATTTTTCACTTTTTATAAATAGTTGAGACTTTTCTGAAAATTAAATAAATGACACCCTAGTCTAATTTAAATATTTTTAATGAAAAAATAAATTATATTTTGAAGAAAAAAATTATAAATTTTATAATGTGGTTAGAACTATTCAAAACCACTTTTTAAACTGCTAGTTTGATTGGTCATAGTGTTCTCAAACTTAGTGTTTCCTACAAAAAAAGCTATTGAATTATCTAAAAAGTAGAATAATATGAAATTTAAGTGGCGCCATTAGGCTGCCGAGTTTTCGTAAGGGATTTTTCATCTCACTTTTATTCCCATTAGATTTATGCTACATTTTCCAACATTTCCTTTTAATTGTGTATGTAAAATACATTATTCTACTCTTTGTGTAATATACTCTCGTTTATGAGTATTTACATCAATGTTGTATGACCCTTCTTTCATGGGGTGTACGTTTCAAAAGTTGCCAAAATCGATAAGGGAACCTTTCACATTCCTCTTTTTAAAAGACTTATTTTGTTATGACTTTTAATTTACATATTTTTATGTTGGGATATGTTCTTCTATATCTTTATTGATGTAAATTTTATGTCCAAGTTATGATATACATTTTCTCTCTCATCAGCTAATATTATTAATTTTAAAGTGACGTTGTTAGGCTCTCGAATTTTACCAAGGGAACTTCTTAACCCAATTTCAATTTCTTTGGGTTCCACATGTAGTTATTGAATATGTCATCCTTTGAATATTTTTTAATGACCTTTTATTGTTTTACACTTAATATCAACTTATATTTGGAGTATTTATATTTGTCACACATAATTATGAGATTGATTTATCCTTAAATTAAGGATACCTTTTTTATAAATGATTTCATCTCATTTTACATCTCTATTGAGACATCATTGTTGTTATGCACTGATTCACTCTTATATGGTGTATATACTATCCTTTAGAATATTATATGATGAATCCTTCTATTCTCATGATATTATAATGTTCTGATTAAATGTTATTCCTCAATTATTGTATTCAAGTGTCTCTCATTTTGTTAAAAACCTATTAACTAAAATATCATTTTAAATGTTTAAATGATTTATTATTATAAATATTTCCCATTAATATCTATATTTTCAAATGATTTTAAGGATTTATTTATATGGATATTAATGCTTTAAATTTGAAAATCTTCAACGTGGTGTGGGACACTTTGATTAAAAAATATTTTTATTAAATGTTTAAAATGGGATTGAAAATTGTTTTTAGAATGGATTCATTATTTCAATATCTTAAAATGTTATATTGTTATTGAAATTTGTGAATTTTATCTTTACATTATGATTAAGTTATGTTCTATGATTTTGTTAGGGTTCTTGGAAATTGTTTATAAAGACGGGTGGTTCCGTGATAAACTAAGGGCAGGTGAGCCCGATAATGCTCTCCAATTCTTTGGGTAATGAAAAAGAGTTAAACACTAAGGTTTATCCGAAGAGATTTAGGGAATATACTGTGATGGGTATTCCAAACGTAACCATGAGGGTTAATCCCTACGTAATAATGTTATGAATTCATCAAGTTACCTTTATGTCTTATGATTTCTATAAGTTATTTGTAAATATTATGATTTCATGAAGTATGTTAAATTGATTATGTTTTATGAATAAAGTATGATTTCATTGATTCTTATGTATACATGGACTAATGTTCTCTTTCTGTATTGTTATATCCCTTACTGAGCCTTTTATGCTCATCCCATGTTTTTTTGAAATTTTTTCACAGGGCATAAAGATGAATAGGGTCAAGGATGGGATCAAGGAAATGTCATTCTATATAAAACAAGGAACTATACATGACTCTTGTGTTCATGAGTTTTAATTTTGTGAAAAAAATGGAAGCTGAGTAGATGTGTCTACTTTGTATTCTTTGAGATGTAATAGTTATGTCCTAATTCTCTAAAACACTAAACCTCAAAAGATCCTCAATGTGAATTATTTATTTAATTCAATATTTAGTATGGTTTAAGGTCGGGGCCTTATAGTTGGTATCAAAGGTCGGTTTAGATAACATTAGAGGTTAGGGTATTCTTTAAGAAAAAGTGACATTACCATAATGGCTAGGATTTCAGAAAAAGTCATAGTTTTTAGATAAAGTGAATGAGTACGTATATCTTATTGTTTATCTTCCTCATTATTACATGATGATTTTGATGATATACTCACACTGACATTTTTGGTTTTAGTAAATGGATGGATCTAGCAGGCACCATAGTGACAATGGGTTTCAAGGAAACTGTGGTGGTTCACTGAATAAGAGACTGGATGAAATGGGGGATTCAATGAGAAATCTCATGGTTATTTTAAAACAACTATCAGGAGTCATGATAAACCACTTGAACCTTGGTATGTTCTCTAATGCATCATGTACGAGATGACCAACTCGATGTGTATGTTCAGGTAATAATTATAAAGGTAACCATTAGGGTTTATATGATCCTTACTTTTGAGGTAATTATAGGTTACTATATGTTATGATGGAAAATTAAAGGTATGAGATGAACTTGAGGTTAAAATGTGTTATGATTATTTTTGAATATTTTATATCGTTTTGGGGAATGTTTTAAGAATTATATAGTTTTTGAAAAAGGACAACACGCAGACCGTGTGACAACCCGTCGCGTCGGACAAAGCTGTGGGAATCGAACCCACAACCAAAGTGCAACTTGTATTTATCGCCTACCACTGGACTACGTGAAGTCCCTGGTTAGTATGACTAATGATATTTAGTTAGATGATCTTATGAATATAGAATAAGTTGATTTTGGGTTATCTATGGAAATTATTAACCTATCATGGAGGATATGTGATTAAGTTAATTACTTTTCAATATGAGACTTCAAGAGAAACTAATGTTATTTGGAGATAAATTTTAATTTGTACCTTGGAAGACTATGTGATTAAATCCTTCAAATATTTGGGTTTCAATCTTAGTTTGGTTTACTTTGAAGATTTTTTTGGATAGATTTTTATTGAATGGTCTTTGTTGAACTTTGGGTATTGTTTGACAACTTTTGGAGATTAAGAATAGATTTATTATAAAGAATTATCATTTTTGGGTATTATCTGATCTCATACTAACCTTTTTTTGTTTTAGTTTTGGTTATGGTCTAAAGACATGGGAAGTATATAGTTCTATTTTGTGGATTAGGTGATTCTCTAGAAGTTGATTATAGCTCTCTTAATGTGAACAAGTCATCCTAAATACTCGTCTTTTGGGGAAAATATGAGTTAGTGTAAGAAATCTAGTAAAAGATGAATGTAAAAATGACAAGTAAGTATGTTTCTTTATGTTTTAGTTAATCTCTTAAATAAATTCCTCAATGAAAAGCAACTTAAAACAAAAAAAATTCTGTTAATTGTTCCTACTGGCGAATCAAATACCGTTTAACCCATCACAAGTTTGTGATTTTATTATGGTTAACTTTCTCCTAAACATTTTTTCTATCACTCTCCATCAAAACATGACCCTTTGTTTTTTTCCTCCATATCCATGTTTTCCTACATATAATCCTAGTATGGGTTAAATCAGGTGACCTTTGTACTTCTCTTTCATTATTTTAAAGAGATAGGTTTACTGACTCCTGTTCTAATGTGGGATTTTCAATGAAGTTTCCATGCCCAATTTTAAAATTGCAAGGACACAATTTCCAAAAGGGGTGATGGATGTCACACCCTAGGTAAATAAAGAATATTTCATTTTCATATTTATCCATATTTGTGAATTAAATATTAATATTACTATAAAGGGGATGCTATGCTCGATGGCGTACCCAATACGCAACAACGAGTTTCTTGGAAATCTTACGTTGCACTCTAATAATAAAATAATATTATTTTAAATGGTAGTTAACGCCTAGCCATTGTAATGTCGGGAATGAATAAAACTATCTACAAAATGATTATATATGTTTGTCAAATATTTTTACTTTTTAAAATAAATGTTAAAATGTGAATGAATCAAATTTTAAGCATAAATATTATAATATTCTTTAAAAGGTCGATTAATCGCCTTTTGATAGAGAATCCCTCTTAAATCCATTTTATTGACAATTTTTTATGTTATATTTGACAAGATAAAATTATTTCTATAATCGGGACATCAAAATTTACTTTGTATAAATTTTTGGTATTTTTCCGATTAAGTTCATTTTTTAATGAATAGTGTAAAATGCGGTATTTTAATTCAAAACCTCTTTTTAATCTAATTTATTTATATTATTATATTATATATTTAATTTGTTTTAATGTGAAATTAGATTATATTTTTACCTTTTAATCCAATGGTTGTCATTTAATTAATTTCACTTTGAAATTGGACCTAAACTAGTGTCAATCTTTTAAAAGATATTGTTTATTAAAAACACTCTATTTGTTTTGAAAGCGAGAATTAATTATTAAATTAATTAAACCAACATAAATGTTTATAATTTTGTAAAATAGACATCAATATTGAATTCGGAATATCAAAAATAGCATATGGTGAATTTTTGGTATTTTTATGAAAAACATCAGTTTTTTATGAATAGTGAAACAACTAAGTGGTGGTTAATAAACAGATTTTTCATTTAAATGAATCTTTACCACTTATGTGATTTGTATTTCAGTAATACGACATACATGGTTTTCATTAAGAAGTATAATGTGGTTCAATAAGATTAAAATAATTTTTTCATGAATAGTAACTTTTATGTTTTATTAATCACGATTAAAGCTAATTAGGGTAATTTAAGGTAAACATAATGTTATAATAATATGAAATGACATTGACACATCTCATACACATATTGGATGAGTCATGTCCGACCAAGAAAATCCATCAGTCAACTTTGGGACCCCATGAAGCCACATTGGTTGGAAAATGACATTAAAAACATTTTATTTAAAGTAAAAATAAAAATGTCACAAAAAAGTATTTTTTTTACTAAAACAATCTTTAAATGGGGTAATACAAGTCATATTTTTTACTATAAATATTCATTAAAAATCTAAAAATCTTTACTACATCATGATATATTTTTTATAATTTTTAGACTCTATATAAATTAAATTATTTATGACACCATGATGATGCAGTGATTACCTTATTATTTAACGACATAAATAAAATGAAAAGATAATGTAAAATCTAAGACCTAAACTTTTAAAAAACCTATAGGATGTGTGGATATCGAACTCCTTTGACCTTATACTAGACATATATCCTTTTGGGACCTTTAAAATCTGAAAATAATTTTATAATAAAGTAATTGTTTATAACTATCCAAGAGTGCCCCTCCTATTCTCTTATAAAAGGCCCCCACCTCTACCTCCTTACCCACACTTCTCAAGCCATTGGCCCAGCCAACCTCTGATAATTTTTCCTCTACTCATCATTCTCTTACTCCTAGAAGCCTCACTTTGGGCAGAATCATTTCCAAGGAAGCCTTTGATCTCAAATAAGAAAGAGTTCCCCGATTTAAAGGTAATGTCTTCCCTGGTGTTCTTTTATTTTATTTTGCTTCTCCAACCCCCTAAATATTTTTTATTCCATTATTTTGTAACAACACCAGTATCTTCAATATACTTGGATGTTTTTATAAGATGGATTCAAGCTACACTAACACACACCTCCGTCTAATGGTTATAGAACATACTGTTTCTGTGGTTGGTGAATTACTGCCTCACGAAACGATGATTGTTCAATATTATTTTATCACCTTAAAAGGTGGATATTAAGATGTTAGTATATTTATATATGATTTATAATATGTTTATGTTTCCCTTAAGCTTCTGTATTTTTAATTTATGGCATACCTTTATGGTTTCCATTATAGTTAAACTCGATATCTTCATTTTAGGAAGTGCGGACTACCGCCCCCTCAAAGTGATTTGATTCGTTAATGCCATATGTGGGAAATATAAATGATATAATTAATGGTAATACATATTATATATTACTGTAATTATAATATACATTTATATCACTATTATTTCATTCCATTTAATACAAAAAAAATGAAGGTAGCGTTCATTCGTACGTACGGCTTACCGTCTCCATGAACGGTACATTTCATTTCTTATTTCGAAATGTTATGTACTATTATAAGTACATATATATAATGGATATATATGTCATATATTACATCTATATTATGGATATAATTATGGAATTATAATATATATAAATCTCTCATTTAGATTTAATTACATTAATAAGAAAAAAAAATGAAAGTAGCGTTCATGCCTATATACGGTCTACCGTCTCCATGAACGGTGCATTTCATTTTTAATATCTCCAAATGTTCTGTAATAGTATAAAATGAATATATACTGGATATATATTATATTTAAATCATTAATACTATTCTTGATATTATGTACTTATAACTACATGGAAAATACTTTTCCAACAAGTTTAATATTTACTCACGTACCGAACATCGACAAAAACGTTTGATATGAACTCACATTATTAAACAATTATTATAACACTATAATATGTGATATTAACTGAATAATAATATTTAAAGTAGTATCTTATGAAATTATGAATTGACCAATGTTTATTATTCAGGAATATAAAGAAAAGAACAAGGCAAGTCGGACTTGAGGTAAGGGATCCTACCCCTCACTTTCTTTTTAAGTACACTCTTTTATGTCATTCCATTTAAGCTCATATTTATAATGAATGGTACGTTATTTTATATTAATATTATTGTACCTTTTATTTTCATATGATGAGAGACCCTATTTTATCTCATCAATCCATTTTGGATGTTTTGAGTGGAGCCACTACGATGCCGAATTTTTGTAAGGGATCCTACCTCTCTCTTTCATTTGAAGTACTCTCTTTTATGTCATTTCTTTTAAGATCGACTTTCTTATGTTTGGGGATGTTATTTTATATTCATCATACTGTAATTTTTATTTTCATATTTTGAGAGACCCTATTTTATCTCATAAAACCATTTTTGGATGTTTTATGTGGCGCTATTAGGCTACCGAGTTTTCATAAGGGATTTTTCATCTTACTTTTATTCCCGTTAGATTTATGCCACGTTATTCCACCATTTCCTTTGAGTTGTGTCTGTACAATCCATTATTCTACTCTTTGTGTAATATAATATCGTTTATGAGTATTTACATCAATGTTGTATGACCCTTCTTTCATGGGGTGTACGTTTCGAAAGTTGCCCAAATCGGTAAGGGAACCTTTCACATTCCTCTTTTTAAAAGACATATTTTGTTATGTCTTATAATTTACATCTTTTTATGTTGGGATATGTTCTTCTATATCATTATTGATGTAAATGTTATGTCCAAGTGACGAGATACCATTTTCTCTCTCATCATATAATTTTATGAATTTTAAAGTGACGCTCTTAGGCTCTCGAATTTTACCATGGGAACTTCTTAACCCAATTTAGATTTCTTTGGGTTCCACATGTAGTTATTGAATATGTCATCCTTTGAATATTTGTGAATGACCTTTGATTGTTTTACACTTAATATCCACTTATATTTGGTGTATTAATATTTTTCACGCATAATTATGAGATTGATTTATCCTTAATTTAAGTATACATTCTTTATAAAAGATTTCATCTCATTTTACATTTCTATTGAGACATCATTATTGTTATGCACCGATTCACTCTTATATGGTGTATATACTATCCTTTAGAATATTATATCATGAATCCTTCTATTCTCATGATATTATAATGTTCTGATTAAATGTTATTCCTCAATTATTGTATTCAAGTGTCTCTCATTTTGTTAAAAACCCTTTAACTAAAATATCGTTTTAAATGTTTAAATGATTTATTCTTATAAATATTTCTCATTAATATAATTTTTTTCAAAATGGTTTTAATGATTTATTTATATGGATATTAATGATTTAAATGTTAAAATATTCAAAGTTGTGTGGGACACTTTGATTAAAAAATCTTTTGATTAAATATTTTTAATGGTTTTGAAAATGGTTTTTAGAATGGATTCATTATTTCAATATCTTTAAATGTTATATTGTTATTTAAATGTGGGAATTTTATCTTTACATTATTCTTAAGTTATGTTCTATGATTATGTTATGGTTCTTGGGAAGTTTTTATAAAGACGGGTGGTTCCGTGATAAACTAAGGGCAGGTGAGCCCGATATGGCTCTCCAATGCATTGGGTAATGCGAAGGAGTTAAACGCTAAGGTTTCTATAAAGGGATTTAGGGAATATACTGTGATGGGTATTCCAAACGTAATAATGAGGGTTACTCCCTACGTAATAATGTTATGAATTATTCAAGTTACCTTTATGTCTTATGATTTCTACGAGTTAATCTTAAATCATATGATTTCATGAGGTATGTTAAATTGCTTATGTTTTACGAGAAAAGTATTATTTCATTGATTCTTATGTATACATGGACTAATGTTCTCTTTCCGTATTGTTATAACCTTTAGTGAGCCTTTTATGCTCATCCCAAGTTTTTTTGAAATGTTTTTCACAGGACATAAAGATGAATAGGGTCAAGGATGGGATGAAAGAAATGTCATGCTGTCTAAAACAAGGAACTAGACCCGAATCTTGTGTTCAAGAGTTTTAATTTTGTGAAAAAATGGAAACTGAGTAGATGTGTCTACTTTGTAATCATTGAGATGTAATAGTTATATCCTAATTATCTATAACATGAAACCTCAAAATATCCTCAATGTAAATTATTCATTTAATTTAATATTATGTAAGTTTTAAGGTCGGGGCCTTAAAGTTGGCACCAGAGGTCGGTTCAGATAACATTAGAGGTAAGGGTATTCTTTAAGAAAAAGTGACATTACCATAATGGCTAGGATTTCAGATAAATTAATAGTATTTAGATAAAGTGAATGATTACGTATATCTTAGAGTTTATCTTCCTCATTATTACATGATGATTTTTTTGATATACTCACACTGACATTTTTGGTTTTAGTAAATGGATGGATCTAGCAGCCACCAATAGGACAATGGGTTTGAAGGAATCTATGATGGTTCTCTGATTAAGAGACTGGATGAAATGGGGGATTCAATGAGAAATCTTGTGGTTATTCTAAACCAACTATCAGGAGTCATGATAAACCACTTGAACCTTGGTATGTTCTCTAATGCATCATGTACGAGATGACCAACTCGATGTGGAAGTTCAGGTAATAATTATAAATGTAACCATTAGGGTTTATATGATCCTTACTTTTGAAGTAAATATTGGTTAATATATGTTATAATTGAAAATTAAAGGCATGAGATATAGTTGAGTTTAAAATGTGTTATGATTATTTTTGACGATTTTATCTCGTTTTGGGGAATGTTTTAAGAATTATATAGTTTTGGAAAAAGGACAACACGCAGACCATGTGACAACCCATCGCATCGGACAAATCTGTGGGAATCGAACCCACAAGCAAAGTGTGACTGGTATTTATCGTCTACCACTAGACTAAATGAAGTCATTGGTTAGTTTGACTAATTATTTTTAGTTAGATGATCTTATGAATCTAGAATAAGTAGATTTTGGGTTATCTATGGAAATTATTAACCTATCATGGAGGATATGTGATTATGTTAATTACTTTTCAATATGAGACTTTAAGATAAACTAATGTTATTTGGAGATAAATGTTAATTTGTACCTTGGAAGACTATTTGATTAAATCCATAAAATATTTGGGTTTCAATCTTACATTGGTTTACCTTGAATAATTTTATGGATAGATGTTTATTTAATGGTCTTTATTGAACTTTGGGTATTTTTTGACAACTATTGGATATTAAGAATAGATTTTTTATAAAGGATTATCCTTTTTGGGTATTATCTGATCTCATACTAACCTTTTTGGTTTTAGTTTTGGTTATGGTATAAAGACATGGGAATTGTATAGTTCTATTTTTTGCATTAGGTGATCCTCTAGAATTTTATTATATATCTCTTAATGTGAACAAGTCATCCTAAATACTCGTCTTTTGGAGAAAATATGAGTTCAAGTAAGTAATATAGTAAAATTTGAAAGTAAACATGACAAGTAAGTATGTTTCCATATGTTTTAGTTAGGCTCTTAAATAAATTACTCAATGAAAAGAAACATAAAACAAAAAAAATTATGTTAATTTTTCCTAGTGGCGAATCAAATACTGTTTAACCCATCACAAGTTTGTGATTTTCTAATGGTTAAATATCTCCTATTCATTTTTTCTATCACTCTACATCAGAACATGACCGTTTGTTTTTTTCCTCCATATCCATGTTTTCCTACATGGATTCCTAGTATGGGATAACTCAGGTGACCTTTGTACTTCTCTTTCTTTATTTTAAATTGATAGTTTTACTGACACTTGTTCTGATGTGGGATTTTTAATGATGTTTCCATGCCCAATTTTAAAATTGCGATGACGCAATTCCCAAAAGGGGGGAAGAATGTAACACCCTAGTTAAATAAAGAATATGACATTTTCATATTATTCTATATTTGTGAATAAAATATTAATATTACTATAAAGGGGACGCTATGCTCGATGGCGTACCCAATACACAAGAACGAGTTTTTTGGGAATCTTACGTTGCACTCTAATAATAAAATAATATTATTTTAAATGATAGTTAACGCCTATCCATTTTAAGGGTGGGAATGAACAGAACTAACTACAAAATTATTATATATGTTTTTCAAATATTTTTACTTTTGAAAATAAATGTTAAAATGTGAGTGAATCCAATTTTAAGTGTAAATATTCTAATATTCTTTAAAAGGTTGATTAACCGCCTTTTGATGGAGAACCCCTCTTAAATCGTTTTTGTTTTGAAATTTTATATGTTATATTTGACAAAATAAAATTATTTTTAGAAACGGGTGATCAAAATTTTCTTTGAATAAATTTTTGGTATTTTCCTGATAAAGGTCATTTTTTTAATGAATAGTGTAAATGTTGTATTTTAATTCAAAACCACTTTTTAATTTAATTTATTAAATGATTAGATTATATTTTTAATTTGTTTTAATTTGAAATTAGATTATATTTTTACCATTTAATCCAATGGTGGTCATTTAATTAATTTCACTTTGAAATTGGACTTAAACTAGTGTCAATCTTTTAAAATATATTGTTTCATAAAAACACGCTATTTGTTTTGACAGCTGGAATTAAATATTAAATTAATTAATTCAAAATATATGTTTGTAATGTTGAAAAATAGACATCATTTTTGAATTTGTAATACCAAAAATAGCTTACGGTGTATTTTTGGTATTTTTCTAAAAAACATCAATTTTTAATAAATAGTGAAACCACTAAGTGGTGGTTAATAAACTGATTTTTCATTTAAATAAAACTTTACCACTTCTGATATTTGAATTTCAAAAATCCTACATACATGGTTGTAATTAGGAATTAAAATGTGGTTTAATGAGATTTAAATAATTTTTTTGTGAATAGTAACTTTTAAGTTTTATTAATCGCGATTAAAGGTAATTACTGTAATTTAAGGTAAAGATAATGCTATAATAATATGAAATGACCTTGAAACATGTCCTACCCTTATTTTATGAGTCATGGCCGACCAAGAAAATCCATGGGTCAACTTGGGGACCCCATGTAGCCACTTTGGTTGGAAAATGACATTAATTACATTTTATTTAAAGTTAAAATAAAAATGTCACTAACATGTATTGTTTTAATAAAACAATTTTTACGTGGGGTTATAAAAATAATATTTTTGACTATAAATAATAATAATAAATCTAAAAATCATTCCTACATCATGATATTTATTTTATAATTTTTATACATTTTATAAATTAAATTATTTATGACACTGTGATGATGTAGCGATTACCACATTATTTAACGACTTAAATAAAATGAAAATATAATGTAAAATCTAAGACCTACACTTTTAAAAAACCTATTTTATGGGTGTATTTCGAACTCCTATCACCTTATCCACTAAATATATCCTTTTGGTACCTTTAAAATCCGAAAATCATTTTATAATAAAGTAATAGTTTATAACATTCCAAGAATGCCCCTCCTATTCTCTTATAAAAGGCCCCCACCTCTACCTCCTTACCCACACCTCTCAAGCCATTGGCTCAGCCAAACTCTAATAATTGTGTCTCTCCCCATCCCTATCTTACTCCTATAAGCCTCACATTGGGAAGAATCATTTCCAAGGAAGCCTTTGATCTCAAATAAGAAAGAGTTGCCCGATTTAAAGGTAATGTCTTCCCTAGTGTTCTTTTGTATTATTTTGCTTCTCCAACCCACTAAACTTTTTTATTCCTTAATTTTGTAAAAACAACAGTATATTAAATATACTTGGATGTTTTTATAATAAGGATTCACGCTACACTAACACACACCTTCGTCTAATGGTTAAAGAACATATTGTTTCTGTGGATGGCAAATTACTGTCTCACGAAATGTTGATTGTTCAATATTCTTTTAACACCTTCAATGGTGGCCCTTAAGATGTCAGTATATTAATATATGATATATAATATGTTTATGTTTTCCTTATGCTTTTGTATTTTTCATTTATGGCATACCTTTATGGTTTCCATTATGGGTAAAATCGATATCTTCATTTTAGGAAGTGCGGACTACCGCCCCCTCAAAGTGATTTGATTTGTTAATGCCATATGTGGGACATATAAAGGATGTAATTAATGGTATTACATATGATATCTTAATTTATTTATAATGTACCATTATATCATTATTATTTAATTTCAATGAATACCAAAAAATTAAGGTAGCGTTCATGCGTACGTACGACTTATTGTCTCCATGAACAGTACATTTCATTTCATATATTCAAATGTTATTTAATATTATAAGTACATATATATAATGGATATATATTTAATATATCAGATATATATATTTTGTATATAATTCTGGAATTATACTATATATATCTCTCATTTAGATTTTAATTCCATTAATATGACAAAAAATGAAAGAAGCGTTCATGCCTACGTACGGCCTACCGTCTCCATGAACGGTGTATTTCATTTTTATTATTTAAAAATGTTATGTAATAGTATAAAATGAATATATACTGGATATATATGATATTTAAATCATTAATACTATTCTGGAGATGATGTACTTGTAACTAAATGGAAAATTCTTTTCCAACAATTTCAAAATTTAATCACGTACCGAACATTGACAAAAATATTTGATATGAACTCACATTATTAACCAATTATTTTAACACTATAATATATGATATTAACTGAATAATAATATTTAAATGTGGTTATTATGAAATTATAAATTGACCAATATTTATTATTTAGTAATATAATGAAACAAACAAGGCAAATCGGACTTGAGGTAAGGGATCATACCCCACTCTGTATTTTTAAGTACACTCTTTTATGTCATTCCTTTTAAGCTCATCTACCTTATGATTTTGATGTTATTTTATATTAATATTACTGTAATTTTTATGTTCATATGATTAGAGACCCTATTTTCTCTTATCAATCCATTTTGGGAGTTTTGAGTGGCGCCGTTACGCTGCCGAATTTTCGTAAGGGATCCTACCTCTCTTTTTTTAAGTACTCTCTTTTCTGTCATATCTTTTAAGCTCAGATTTATTATGTTTGGGGATGTTCTTTTATATTCCTAATACTTTTATTTTTATGTTCATATTATGAGAGACCCTATTTTATCTCATAAATCCATTTTTGGAAGTTTTAAGTGGCGCCATTAGGCTGCCGAGTTTTCGTAATGGATTTTTCATCTCACTTTTATTCATGTTAGATTTATGCTACATTTTCCACCATTGTTTTTTATTTCTGTTTGTACAATCCATTATTCTACTCATTTTGTAATATAATATCGTTTATTAGTATTTACATGAATGTTTTATGACTCTTCTTTCATGGGGTGTACATTTTGAATGTTTCCCAAATCAGTAAGGGAACCTTTCACAGTCCTCTTTTTAAAAGACTTATTTTGTTATGTCTTTTAATTTACATCTTTTTATGTTGGGATATGTTCATATATATCCTTATTGATTTAAATTTTATGTCCAAGTGATGAGATACAATTTTCTCTCTCATCAGGTAATTTTATGAATTTTAAAGTGACGCCGTTTGGCTCTCGAATTTTACCTAGGGAACATCATAACCCAATTTCGATTTCTTTGGGTTCCACATGTAGTTATTGAATATGTTATCCTTTACATATGTGTAAATGAACATTGATTGGTTTACACTTAATATCCACTTATATTTGGTATATTTATATTTTTCACACATAATTATGTGATTGATTTATCCTTAATTTAAGGATATCTTCTTTATAAAAGATTTCATCTCATTTTACATTTCTATTGAGACATTATTGTTGTTATGCAATGATTCACACCTATATGGTGTATATACTGTCCTTTGGAGTATTATATCATGAATCCATTTATTCTCATGATATTATAATGTTCTGATTAAATTTTATTCCTCAATTATTGTATTCAAGTGTCTCTCATTTTGTTAAAAACCCTTTAACTAAAATATCATTTTAAATGTTTAATTGATTTATTCATATAAATATTTCTCATTAATATATATGTTTTCAAAATGGTTTTAAGGATTTATTTATATGGATATTAATGTTTTAAATGTTAAAAGCTTCAAAGTGGTGTGGGGCACTTTGTTTAAAAAATCTCCTTATTAAATGTTTTAAATGGTTTTGAAAATGTTTTTTAGAATTGATTCATTATTTCTGTATCTTAAAATGTTATATTGTTATTGCAATGTGGGAATTTTATCTTTACATTATGCTTAAGTTATGTGCTATGATTATGTTATGGTTCTTGGGAAATTTTTATGAAGACGGGTGGTTCCGTGATAAACTATGGGCGGGTGAGCCTGATATAGCTCTCCAATGCATTGGGTAACACAAAGGAGTTAAATTCTATGGTTTCTCCGAAGAGATTTAGGGAATGTACTATGATGGGTATTCCAAACGTAACCATGAGGTTTACTCCCTACGTAAGAATGTTATGAATGCTTCACAATACATTTTTGTCTTATGATTTCTATTAGTTATTCGTAAATATTATGATTTCATGAGGTATGTTAAATTGCTTATGTTTTATGAGTAAAGTATGATTTCATTGATTCGTATGTATACATGGACTAATGTTCTCTTTCCGAATTGTTATAACCCTTACTGAGCCTTTTATGCTTATCCCATATTTTTTTGAAATGTTTTTCAAAGGACATAAAGATGAATAGGTTCATGGATGGGATCATGGAAATGTCAGGCTGTCTAAAACAAGGAACTAGAAATAACTGTTGTGTTCAAGAGTTTTAATTTTGTAAAAAAATGTAAGATGTGTAGATGTGTCTACTTTTTAATCTTTGAGATGTAATAGTTATGTTCTAATTCCTTAAAACTCTATACCTGAAAAGATCCTCAATGTGAATTATTCATTTAATTCAATATTAAGTAAGATTTAAGGCTGGGGCCTTATAATGCAGATAGCCATCAAGGATTATATTACATGATCATAGGGATGATACACCTAGTGATGATGTGTCAGTGCAAGTTCTTGTACTTGCGATAGAACCTCTGAGTGGTTTACCAGTTATACCACAACTAGTAAATAAGTAGTTACTACCAGTGCTACTAGATGATTATGCATACATGCTGAGTGCATGGAATGAGTTCTATAGGTAGTGACATCCTTGGTTTTCGAGTGAGATAGACCCCCAGGTGGCTGAGGATTGGCTTGAGTAAGATACACGTGTCTTTATCCTCGAGAATATTCCTTCTAACAAGATGGCTTTCCAAGACTCGAGTCTTCTTCCAGGATTAGTGGGGCGATGGTGGAGTTTAGTGACCATGATAAATGATGTGGCGACTCACTCTTGTAAAAATATTGAGCATATCCTTAGTGAGATGTTTCTTTCTTCTAAGTTGTCATTAGTGTGTATAATGGAGCTCATGCATCTGTATTATAGTAGGTAGACTATGGCGGAGTACGTGTTGAGTTTTACTGATCATTCATTCTACTCTACATATACAGTGTGAGAATAATTATTCTAGACTCAAACCATTGATCAGGGCATAAGATGACAGAATAGGGAAACCTCGATATCCCTAATCAATCTTTCATATAGTATTGAACTAGAGAGATATTTTCTAGTGGATAGCTTTCTAGCGGAGTAGACACCTGTATTAGGAGCTACCCGTAGGAACTTGGTAGTTGAGACATCAGTGGTCGGTAGCTGACATCAATCATAGGGACCCAACTTGGTCAAAAACTATAGGGGAAGACCCCAAGTCATAGGATTAGTGGTGTGTTGATCCCAAGGTAGGGCAATTCATCTAAAGTATAAGTTTTGTTACTCGTTCAATGATCAAGGAAATTTGTAATAGGATTGTTGAACCAACATATGGAGGATTAGGATACAGTATACTAGGTACCAATGTAGTGGTGTTGGTGAGAGTATGGTTGTATTTATGGTGGAAGATGAGGTATTATTAGGTGGTTGGAGCTTCAACATACTACAAACACCACACAAGGAGGTCCACTACAGTCTTATAGAGCTGGTGGACATGGGAAAGGATAGCTTAAAGGGATGGAGTCTTATAACCCTATGACTAAAAAGTTTATTTGAGGTACCATATCATTCTTACCCACCCAATATACATTTTTCATAGACCAAGGTTCCATTCATTCCAATATTTCCATAGAATTATTTTAAGGCATGAGTATTCTAGTTGAAATTTTGACTCAACAGTTGTTATTATTTACTCTTATATGAGGGGATTAGATGACCACACACATGTTCTATTAATGAGACCATACTCTTGGAGATTAGAGTTTCGGTTGGAATTTCTTGGCAGCAGCGTCTTGACCATAGGACATCATTCATGGTATGGACCAGATTTTCCATAGTTGAAGCTTAGTTTAATTGTTTTAGGAACATAATGAATTTTTCCATGTTGATGGGACTATTTTTTAAATAGTTGGTGAAAGCTAAATGAATGATTCACTGAATGTACATATTCATATGAGGGAACATCCAATTACAAATCAGTGTTCTAGCCTCACACTCAGTGAAATGGATGATAGGAGTCCTTAGTTTACTATAGTGGTGGAAGAGTTTGGGAATGTATTTCATGAGGATGTTCCATGATTACCTCCCTATAAGGAGGTAGACTTATTCAATGATCTATACCTTGAGATGACATTGATATCTAAACCTACATTTTGGATAGATCCCATAAGGCTTCATGAGTTGAGGATCTAGTTGGAAGCATTATAGTGAAATGGCATTATGATTCCTACTGTTTCACCATTGTTATCCCGGGTTTTGTTTACCATGAAGGTATATGAGATATTGATGTTTTGTGTGGTCTTCTGATGCCTGAACCAGGTGACCATTACAAAACACTATTTATTACAATGATATGTGACCTCTTTGATCATTTTAAAGGGTCACAATGGTTCTTGAAGATAGACAACAGATCAGGCTATCACCAGATACGGGTAGGAGATTAGGATGTATCGAAAGTGGCATTAAAATGTTGATATGGACACTATGAGTAATTGGTGATGTTATTTGGTGTGAAAAATTCCCATGCAATTTTCATGGTACTCATGAAATGGATCTTTTTTCCTTACATAAACTGGTTCGTGGTGGTCTTCATTAATGACATCACTGTGTACTCGGTGTCCATGGATGAGCACATGAGCCACATGGGAATGATCTTGGACACACTCCAAGAGAATAATCTCTATAATAATTTGTCGAATGATCATTTTGGGATATGAAAATTACATTTTCTAGAGAAATCATTTTGGTGGATGGAGTTATAGTGCATATAGCGTAGTTTGAGGAGGTGCTTGGTATGGATCCACCTAAGAGTGTTACCAAGGTGAAATGCTTCATTGGTTTGGATGGGTACTATCAAAGGTTCTTACCTAAATTTATAAATTAGCAGTACCATTTATGGATTTTAAACAGAATGGGAAGCCTTTTGTTATGAAAGAGATGTCCCTCTAGTGCATTATGAAGTTGTGGTGGAGGTTGAAGAGATCTCCCATCTTGAAGTGACTAGAGGAGGGCGCCATGTATATGGTGGTCTATGATGCATCAGGGACTATGAATAGTTATAACTATATGTATGGTAGATTGGTTATTTCCTATGATTCACACCTGTTGAGATAGTATGAGAATAACTATGTGACCCATGAACTTGAGCTAGCGGTGGTTGTCCACACAATAACTATGTCGCGACACTACCTAATAGGTGAGCGGTTTTCTATCTACAATGATAAAAATATTATTAATTATATCATATCTTAGAAGGATTTGGACTTCAGATAGGGTTGATGGCTAGAGTTACACCAGTATTATGACTTTGAGATTGTATCTACTCTTGGGAAGGGGTACATGGTGGAACATGATCTTATTATGAGTTCTATCATGATGTTTTTGAGCGATGTGTCAGAGAAGTTGGACTTGTAATATATATCATTTTTAGATGGAGATGTAGGTTATTTCCTACAGATTATGGTCGTCACCTCTCCACACTAATATTGAGTTGGGGAGGAATATCTTAAGGATATCGACAATAATACCCTATGTGCTCAGTTGTCCATGGGTCATGCCCTTGATGGGTATTCGAAAGGTGGGGAGAACGTCATCCTTTTGAGAGGGTGCGTAATTTCATAGGTTACATTTTGGGGTGAGGTTCTGAGGTATTTCTATAATTCCCCTTTGGAGGTATATCTAGGTTTGGCAATGATGTACCCGAACTCCGTTGAAAATTTTTGTGGCTGGGGATGAAGAAGGTAGTGTTATATTATTTTGGTCTCGATGCCTTACATGTCAGTAAGGAAAGGTTGAGCGCCAGGTTCCAACGGGCTTGAACAAACCACTTGAAGATCTATATGAAAAGTTATATGGGATAATGATGGAAATGGTAATGGGTTTACCATGAGATTATAGATAACACAATTATATATGGCTGTTCATTGACTAATTCACCTTGTGGGACAACTTCCTACCTATATGGGAGCTGAATTTGTTATAGATTTTGTGATGCCACTATGTGTAGAATATTGTTTACATTCACAAAGTGGAATAAAAAATATTTTCATATTGTGATTCTTGTTTCCCATCATGGTTGTGGAATGGATTTCATCAGTAATCAGGGAATCAGTTGCGCTTGAGCGCGATGTTTCATCCCTAGACAGATTCCCTAAAATAAATGAGACTTCAGGTTATAGAGTATATATTGTGGGCCTACATCGTGACATTGGTAATAGTTGGGAGGATCAAATGACACTAGTGAAGTTTGAATTCAAAATCCACTTCCACTCCAACATTAGTATGGAAACATTCTAGGGACTGTATGATAGACCATTCAGGTCACCACTTTGTAGGAGAAACCTAGTTGAGTCAACACTCATGGGCCCAGAGTTGGTGCGGCCTAATCCGGACAAGGTACACACATCTAGGAGTGGATGAGGACTATACAAAAATAATGGATGAAGTATTCTGGTAGGAGAAGATGGAACCTATAATTCATGTAAGGAGACTATGCGGTCCATCGACTCTCAACTCAACGCGGGTTTCAATGATTTGGAAGGGGCGAAATGTTGTCTCTGAGGTACATCGTACCCTTTCACATTATATGTAGAGTTGTGGAGGAGGCATACCACCTAGAAAAACCCCTAAAGTTGCATTTGATACATGATTCAATCAATGTGTTGAAGATGAGGAGGTATTCACATGATCCATAATACATCATCGAATCATGTGATCTAAACATTGACGACATGGTTACTCTTACAAATTACATTGTGGAGATCGAGGATTGATGAGAGATAATCCTTTGTGGGTGGTCAATTCCTATGGTGCACATTTTTTGACATCAAGGGAATCTACAGGAGAGCACATGGGAGTGGGAGGCTCATGTTTTTTCTCATTAACCTAATTTTTTTTTGAGTAGACTATTTTTCATTTCAGGAATGTATATCCCTAAATTAGAGAGACTCTAATGACTTGGATTTTTCTGGATTTATTTTTTAAATTATTTGGGGAAATTTTGAGATGAGGTGTTGAGATGGAATTTGATTCTGATTCCCGTTGATTCCATAATATTCTTTTTTGAAAAATGATGCGTTTAAAATAAATAACATGGGTGGAGTTTCTTTAAAAATAGAATAACTCTTAAGTGGTTTCTATATTTTAAATACAAGTGCACTGTTGTGTTTAGAGAACTGACTTTACCTTAGGTAGGGCATAACCTGGACCGGCGTGGGTCAACGGTGAAATGTAATTTTTTCACATTTAATGAAATAATATAATTAATGTGTTATTTTATTTAATGTTCCATAGTGATATAGAAACCATTTTCTTTTAAATAAATATTTATATAGAATTTATTTTTCCCTCTATAACCAAGGAATTCCTCAGATATGTTGATAAACTACTCTCTCTGATGAATGATTATGAACTTGAGAATGGATATAAGATCATCACACCAACAAAGTTGAAAGATATCATTAATGATGAAAACAATCCATTCATAATTAATTATGATCTAAACTCTTGGTGGGTGTAGTTTTTCTGTAATCTTCCCCATTTTTGAGTTTAAGGACAAACACAGACCATCCCACTAAAATGTTGATCCATGGTTTGATAAAATTCTTGATGTGTGTTATGATTACATGGATTTAATGGATATAGATCATTGTTATGTTTAATTATTCATTAATCATGCTAATAAAGAAAAGTCATGGCTGACATGAAAAAATGAAATTATCCATACTTCATGAATTATTTGTGACTTTTTCTTCCCTTGTTCTTTGAGTTATTCTCCTTTGGACCTTCATGGATGCGGTTCGACATGTCAGGTGGCTCCGAATGAGATCAGAGGAAAATCAACCACAGACATAGAAGTGGTGTAGATCAGGACTCGATGAGGCAAGATCTATGAGCACATATTTTTTGGGCATCTGATGAGCGCTGGTGGTCTGTGGAAGACACCTCCTGTGTGTCAGGACCGATCACTAATGATGTTGGTGGCACATGGTGGCAGCCCATTATGGGCACATTATCAAATAGTGGGGAAACTAGCGGTGACAGTGGGCTTCAAGGTGACTGGTGGTGAAGTTGGGACTACATGAGATGAATAATGACATGCAGACCAGGGAGAGGTACACGGTAAGGGAAGACCACATGGATTATGGTGGAATGTAGTTAGGGCAGACCACCTGAACTAGGTTAGATGGGCCTAGGGTAGGCCATGTCTAGAACACATTTCCAACCCAAAGAAAAGGATGAACCTAGGTGGTCGGGCTTCTCCAGGTGTCCCCACATGTTGGATCATGCGAAATAGCATTTCAGGAATGTTCGGGCCAAACTAGATCAGGTCTGGTTGGGTCGATCGGCCAATGTTGGGTTGTGTCGGCCGGACCGGGAAATGTCAGCTAGCAGGTCTAGCTAGGTCTGGTAGGTCAGATTAGACCCATACAAGACCAGGGTCTTACCTTTTTTTTGAAAATAACCGTAGCAATAAAACTATGTGCCTATATTATAAGTCGTTGGATTTGTTGGGGCCATTGCATTGAGGAATTTCATTTTCATATTCTCAAAGTGAGTTTTTGGGGATTTTGGAATATGACCTAATGGCTTGATGTGTAGGTTCCCCCCGAACTAGTGCACTCTGATTTGAATCATGTGGCTCGTGGTGACCTTGAGACTATTTTTTCATACAGAGAGTATGTGTCTAACCAATGATATGTGTTTATGAAAGATTATGTTATATATGTATAATTTTTTTATTATCGATATTGGGTGTCCCATTGAGACTATGTATCTTTTGAATCGTGACTAATAATCATATTCATCATACTATAGACTTATACTTATGTGAGTTGACTATACTATTCCTTTTTGGTATACATCGTATATTTTGTTCAAGGTATAGTTCATGTATTTATTTTTGGTATACAATGTGTACTTCATTGTTCTCTACATCATTAATTTTATAGTTTTATTTTATCGTGGTTTCAGGGTGTCTTACTTAGTATTGTTTTACTCACCCTTACACGGTATTTTCCCGCACGTGTCATATATTGTGTAGATGATCGACACATTAACAAAGTCATTGGAGGAAAAGGACCAGGTGGTTATTAAGGAAAACATAAAATCATTATGTTCTACTATGACATCTGAGACTTGTCTAGTTCCTTTCCCTTCATGTGGGGTTTTCTACAAATGTGTTTCAGAAACTTGTGTATTCAATTTTATAGACTTTTTCTTTTAAAAGACTTGTATTACGGTTCTTTTTACTTTATAGTTACTTAATATCATATTATATGGATGATATCATAGAGTATACATGAACTTTTTACATATTATTTCTAAATTTCATCATTTTGGTCTTGGTAATGTGTGTGTGTGTGTGTGTACCAGATCTTAGTAAAAAGCCTCTCATTTGTGGGATATGTATACCTGAAGCTAGTTTCTAGCCCATGTATTATCATAGGGTGGATTGGGGTAGTCACATAATTGGACCAACTAAGTGGGGTTGTGATAGAGGTGATTTCTTTCCATTCCTCAAATCTTCAAAGAGAATGGAGAAATTTCAAAGGGAAATATTCACATAAATTCTTCTGATATGGAAGATCGAGAAACATTCTTGAAAGATTCCCAAAAATAGTTCAAGGTGATGGTGAAAATGAAGTAGAAATTTCCATAATGATGTATTTGGAATATGTGAAAGATAAAGAATTTTTTTTGAGAAATTTCTTTAAAAATAAAAATTATCATTTTAAATAAAATGGGAATTCAGAAGAATCTGAGGTTGAAGGTATGGATAACTAAACAGATCCTGGAAAAATTAATTTTTAGTAGTTTTAGGTATCATTTAGAAAAAATAATAAATCTATAATGATGAATAATATTTCAAAATAATTGTGGATATAAATGTTGAATTAAAAGTAACTCTTGAGGATATAGATGTTTGGTGAGCTGAAAAAAAAGTAAGATAAAAAATTGGTTCAGGATTACAAAATATATATGAATTAGTATAATGAAGTAATGTTTGAGATGATAGAAGAAATTGAGAATCATAAGTATTCATTGCCCGAGGTCTTAGAATGTATTAGTGAGTAAAAGATCAATTTTTAAGAACATAAAAGTGTGATCAATGGATTAAAAAATACATTGAAAGGAAAAAAATATATTATACATGATAGTGAAATGACTAGATATTTTATAAGATCATTAAAACTAGAATGGTTTCAATACAATCCAAAGGAAAACCACTTAATTTTAAATTAATGAATAATTTATTATATCAGGAGCACAATTGAATTTTGTTTTCTATATTATAAAAAAAATATAAATGATTTATTGGATTATAGAGATGCAGATTTGGATGGTCTAGTAGATGATAAAAAGGAAATGTTAGGTGGTTCAATCTATATTGGAAGATTGTTTATTTATTTGATATGTAAGAAACACTATTTCATTTAAATTTGTATAAGAAAAGTTAAATATATTGTGGGTATTAAAATATTTATGAAATTATTGTCGATCAAGAAGAATCTTGATGATATGTGTGTAGAAGAGAAGTCCTTTATAAGAGTCCACTACGACAATTCATGTGAAAAAACTCATAGAAAAAATCTAGTCTATCACTAATTTACCATGGAAATTATAATTATGTATAATTTTTCCTATGAGATAGTTGAGAAAGGTCATGTGATTATGGAATATGTTCCTACAAAATTATAAAATGAATAAATTTTACAGAGGTCTTCCCCTATGAATAATTTTATTGTCAACGATAGGCTCTTGGAGTTCATTTGACTCCCCAATGATAAAAAGTGTGGAATCATGACACCCTATCTCCAAGGTATGATGATTGTTCCTTAAGGATATGATGTTTTTCATTATCATTTTGTCAAAAACAACGACGTTTCATTCCGGTTCATTGATAAAGGGGGACAAGTTGTGGCTATAAACGGAAAGAAAATGACTTAATCAATAAACAAGGATAATCTACAAGGATAGAGTGGTGAAGTTGGTGGAGTGTTACACCTTATGATGATAAAAATAATCTCTCAAAGGATATATATCATTCAATATGAGTTTACTGATGAAAAGGTTTTTTTCATAAGGGAAGAACTATTTTATTGATGAAATTTTCAAACTCCACTTCTTTCTCAAGCTCTGCATGGTTCATGTGGGCATAAAGTGTGTGTTGAGTAAATCATTGGACACTATCTAAATCACAAAAATATAATTTTGGAATATGATTTATAAATCTTTAATGAGGCATCAAAATGTGTAGAATGTACAAAAACTCCAAAGGGTAGATTTTTGGGAAAAATCCCTCAAGCCAACATTGAATTGTTTTTGGGTTGATTGTATTTGTTAAAAAAGAATGTTTCTAAAGATATTTGTAGAGTTCTATATATATTTTTTACAAGGAAGTTTTTCAAAGATCCACAAAAAAATAATGGACCACATTTGTATAATGATGGGAATAAAACATTGTATGAAATGTTTCATACAAGTCAATATTTAGGATCATCAGATCAAAATACGGAAAATGAATGTTTTTTGTGCATTTTTCAAAAGCGTGAATAAGATAGTTTTGTGAGACATGAAGAGATATAGTTGCACACATCTATTAAAGAGATTTACATGGGATGTAAAATTTCCAAATAAAGTCTTACACTTATGAAAATTTTTCATGCACATAGGATGGTTCTCAAGGATTTTGCAGGTGGGGTCATCTGAATTTACAAAAAATAGACTACACCTTAAATTTTGTAGTTCTAACCATAAATAATATCATGGTAATAAATCATGTATGTGTTTCATGAAAATATTAAAATATTCATTAAAAAATATTTTCGTGAATCAACAAATCAATTATTTGTTCATAAAGAAAATAACTTGTTTCTACATTACAAAGGGAGGTGTATGAAAAGTATAAAAGTTTTGAGAAAGTGGGACTTCTAAGAAAAAAATAAATTTGGATTTCATGTTGTTAATGATTCACACAGGACATCTAAAGCTTGGAGGAATGAAAAGTTTGTGTGAAGCAGAAGGGATTTCATAGAGAATCTCTGGTAACAGTGTATTCATCTAAATAATGAAAGAAAAACACAATATTTCACTAAATGAGGTGTAAAATATATTGATTCAAGTGATAAATTTGGATTATTTTGGAGGATCAATGAGGACACTTCAGTTGAGAGAGTAATGAGATTTTATTTTTTTATGGTTATAAACTAGTATGGATTGTGTGTATTCTCTAAACATTGTAAATCAAGAGCGCCTATGAATTTAAGTGATCTAGTTCAAAAATCTTTTTTTATTGATCCTTAGTGGATTATCTATATTGAAACATTATTATTATATGCTCCGTGGATGTTTCCCAATGATTTGTAACCAAGTAAAATTTATTATTCTCAGGCATGCTTTCTTTTATATTCATACATTATTATAGTAAAGATATAGAATTTTGTTTTTAAACGATGATGTAAAAATTTAAGGAAAATTTATTTTAATAAATCATACCCTGATTCACCCCTCCCTCTCAAATTATTTAAGTTATTTGGGTTAATACTGTTAATCTCATTATTAATTTACTTGTATATATTTTCTATAATTTAGATATAATAAACTATTTTTAATAGAGACAATGAATTTAAAATAATGAGAAAGAAATTTTTTTATAGGGATAATATAACACCCTATGATTAAAAATAATGTATTTTGTTTACATTAAAACATTATGTGTTCAATAAATTGTGATGCGTTCAATACCAATCCAAAACGAACAAATAACTATTATATAACTGATAATATATAGTCATTTAATTATCAGGTAAAAATAGAGGTAGCTGAATTATGATATTCATATAGAAATAAAAAAATAAAAGTTTATGTTTCATACTAAGTCAAACACCCATAACAAAATTGTTCATAGTCGGTGATTTATTTTATTACAATGGAATGTTCATGTGAAATAAAATCCTGAGTAATCAATTAGTTTTGTAGTATTTGAAAAAACTGGATAAATACATAATTTTTATATTACAACATGAATTCAAAAAATCATAGTTCCTCATGTGAAAACACTCATTTCCCTAAGATTGTCCATACATTCCATTCAAAATATACATCTTCTCATGTTAGGGAAAAATAAATATAATAATGTGGTGATCTAAGATGCTCAGTATCGATAAACAGTATAGCTTAAGCATTCAAGACAATCATAATCATTTAAGGAAGTGTGTTAAACTAATGCTAAATCCTTATAAACATAATATTCAGCATAATATGGAAATAATAAATCAATTAATTCCATTTAAACATTCCCATGGATATTCTACTCGTTGAATAATCAAATTCAATATCAATAACTAATATTGAAATATGGTAATGCATAATTTGGGATATCATATCCCAAATGTTCATGCCTTATTCCATGAAAAAATGTAAACGATTAAAAACCCTAACTTGATTTTCTCATGAGACCTACCGATACATCAAGGGGGTTATATCTGGCCCCACCAGCACTTACTAAGTGCAATGAATTCCGCATTTGAAAAGGATGAAACATAACATACACACATTTATTAAAACTATCATATTAAATTTTATTACTTTAAACATAAACCATAAATTGTATAAAAATAGAACATACATATTCCATCCTATAATAAATCCTTCAACACATTATAGAAGATTGAATCATAATAAATCAACCTCAATTAAGAATAAATTATTAAACAGAGGACGTTGAAATTGATTAAGTAATCTACCAAACCCATTAAAACACTTAATAAGAAACTTCCCTTTTTTAATTTGAAATAATTCAAATGATGCGCAATTATAAATGAAGATTTTTTTTTGTAAATAACTATGTATGCATGTAAGGGAATATTCAAAATGCTAAGGTGTTACGGAGGCTGAAATAGCCTTTCACACCATATAAGTAAAAAAATTGTTTACTTAATTTTTTAGAAAGTTCATAATGTACTTTTTTTGGAAAAACACATAAATATTATTTTCAAAATGATTTATGTAAATTAAATATTTACTAAAAATGATTTTGAAAAATTTTATATATTACATTTTTACGAAACATGTACATGGATGATAAATTTTTCCTTGTAGATACTTTTTTTTAAATGTTGGGGCCAAAGCCTCATTTTATTATTTAAAGAAAAGACCTATTTATACTGGGTATATGGAGACCCATTACATATCCCAAAGGCCCAAGGCCAAGTGGCATGAGTACAAGGCTTGAAAGCCTATTTTTTAGCCCAAAGAGCCCCTTGGTGAATAGTATTTGCTACAGTAACCTGGTTGCTACATTACCTGCTACAGTGCCTCCGCCGCTACAGCGTCGTCGCCGCTACAGTTCTGCCCCCGCTCCAGGACTGCCACAGTGCCCTGCTATAGTGCTGCTAAAGTACCCGAGAATTAGTCCCTTCCCGAATTTGATTCTGGGTCTTTTGGATGCCATGTAGGTGCCTGTACCACTAGGGTACATGCTCGTTGGCCTTATGTACAACGAACCTTACGTAATAAAGAAACTGTGACATTAACCCTTAACTTGTAATTTTCTTTAGTTGAGGGTACATTTACCTCATATATAATGGTTAAATAATTATATTAAATTATACATGGCCCATATCAATATTTATTAAATCATATTTGATCCTACTATATAGTTATTTTCATAATATTTCAGTTTTACCAATTTTTTTGGCGTTAACAATTTCATTTCCCTATAAATGTTTTGTTATTTAAGTTGTGTTTCTTATAAATAAGATATACTTAAATCATATAAAAAAATATATTATGTTAATAATTATTATATTTACTCATATTATATATTTTATAATCATTCTTGAATGGTTAATTTGGAGAATTAATCTCACTGCGTTGTGGAGACGGTAGGTTGTACGTACACACGAGAAAAAGTATCATTCCCTTTATAGTTAAATGGTATATAATTGGATGGTATATAAATTATACAAAATAATTATCATGTGATATTCATTATTTATATTCGTTATACCCAACATTATATCCATCCAATTAATGTAGTTTTAGTAACAAATTACACCATGAAGTGGAGACAATAAGTTGTATGTACACACATATAGTGATATTCTTATTCATAGGATGGATAAAAAGAGTAACATGGTTGTACTATAACAATTACATATAAAAATGTATATATTATGGGATTTATTACATTATTGTGGAAAAAATAGGATGATTAATTAGAAGAAGATATTTAATTGAATTGAATTGGTAAAACAATTACCCTTTCTTTGAGTATCTCCATTGGATTTTCACAAAAGGACACTATAGGATGACTTTATACTAAACGCATGGCCTCTAGGATGATGTGGGTCATGTTTTACAAAGAATTTTGAATTGGATATCTAATAAAAATGGCTTTATTGGTGTGAATAAAAGCGAAATAGAGGTGCCCTTTTATAAGATAGATGAAGAGAAATTTAGATTTTCCAATACTATTAATTTAATATAATTTCTTTTTCAATTTAAAATATCTCCAAAGTAATTTATTTAGAGGATATGATGAGTAGGGGTCAGAACCATGTCAACCAATTATTTTTGGATGTGTTTTGGTAATAAATATAACCATATCTTATGAATTTTCCCATTAGTTAAGTAGTTTATCTCTTACAATTTCTACTTGTCTTGTATACTATAGGATTAGTATATCCATAATAAAATGCCAAAAGAACACCAATTAGATCACTTATGAAATTATTAACATTAAACTAGTTATTTTGTAGAACCTTTTATTGTTATGACATTTACATGATTTAATAAAATAATATTTATTTTAAAATCTCATTTTTGTCAATTTTGACACTATTTAATACATGATTTATTCTAATCCATAACAACATAATTACATAAAAATAACAATATTAACATATCCTTAAAATGTTAATGTCATAAAAATTATAGTGTATGGAATCCAATATTTCAAATTAAATTTATATGAATGTTATTAATATTAAATTGATTCTTCCTTTAATAAATTAATTAATGCCTCGTTATTGTGTCACTATTTAACATAATTATTTATTTCATAAAATATTGAATATATTAGCTATATGTATATTACAATTTTAACTTTCTAAAAAATATTTACAGTCCACCATAATACTTATATAACCTAATATTAAAAATGATATAGTTTTTAAAATTTGAATATGATATGTTTATGTATTATTTGAATAAAATAAAATAAATGTCCTAAACCACCAAAGTGATTTCAAATGGGTCATATTTTAAACATAAGGTTTTTTTTGGTTGAATCATACTTATCTAATAACATTCAAACAGTTTTTAGGGTAAATATATATTTTTATAAAATTATTATTACGTTTAATTACTCTATTAAACTTTTACCATGGTAAATAAAATTAAAAAGATGGAATTCACCCAAAAATACTTTTCATCCCTTAGAACACATTTTCCATATAGATTACAACTATTTATTTAATTGTTTTATATTAAATTCACATATGTGATTAAATTATGTTTAATGCTACTCCAATGTAGTGGTTAGAAGGTGGGTAAAGGAAACATTCAAAAGGTCATTAATTTTTTTTATCTAAATCTATTATAAAAATTATTTCAATGAACTAAATTGGGTTAATATTTTTATTTTTTATCTATTGTGTCATTATTATAAATATCATTTAATATAATTATTTCAATGAAAATTTTAGGTTTCAAACAACAATGCTTTATTTTTCACTTTTTATAAATAGTTGAGACTTTTCTGAAAATTAAATAAATGACACCCTAGTCTAATTTAAATATTTTTAATGAAAAAATAAATTATATTTTGAAGAAAAAAAATTATAAATTTTATAATGTGGTTAGAACTATTCAAAACCACTTTTTAAACTGCTAGTTTGATTGGTCATAGTGTTCTCGAACTTAGTGTTGCCTACAAAAAAAGCTATTGAATTATCTAAAAAGTAGAATAATATGAAATTTTTGGGTATTACATTCTTCCATTTTTCAAAAAATTTCATCCTACAATTTATAAAATATAACAAAATAAAAATAATTTGGTTATTCTACATCATATGTTCTTCAGATTATCTTTTTGTTTCTTTAATTTCCTGGATTCTCTAAAGAAATATTACCAATGGATTCATCTGATTCAACAACACATCTTCTCTAGTATCAGGAATACTAATTTTATCTCTAAATTATTCCATATTTGGTTCTCATTATATTTCTTCGTAGTTGAGTAATTGAATTCTCTCTAGCATGTATTTTCATAACAGTGAAATGTGGTTCACATCATGGACATTAGAGATACTTGACAGCATTTCCAAATGGTAAGCTATATCTCTAATTCATTCTAGAATTTCAAAAGGTCTAATGTAACCAGTGTTCAAATTCACTTTCATTCTGAATCAAAAAACACCCTTCCCTAGAGACACATTCAAGAAGACATTATCTCCTTCTTGAAATTTCTAATTATTCTTTTGGTTATCGACATATATCTTTTTTCATATATTGAGATTAATTGACATTGTTTCAAATAATCTTCACCATTTTCATGAATTCCTTAGTATTTTTTGTACCTATGAGATTTCATTCACCAACATTGTCCCAAAAAGTTCGTGTATGGAATATCATTTGATATAAAGCTTTATATGATTCTATATTAATACTTGAATGAAAGATATTATTTTTGGGAAAATTATACTAGAGGTAAATATTGAGCCCACATACCTCGAATGTCATGTGGAGGTTTCCCAACATTCCTTTTGTGGATTTAATATTCATTTTTAATTTTTATTTACATTGAGGGTGGATGGAATTGGTCAAACTAAGATCAATATCTAGGACCTTCTGAATACTGTTCCATAATTTTGATGTAAAACAGGTATCACAAATAGTAACAATTAATAGGGGTACATAATTTTGTCTTACAACATCATTAATAAATAGTCTTCATAAATTTTCAAGTTATAAATCTTTTATTATAACAATAAAATGTGGTGATTTGGTAGGAAAATAAATATAATCCCACGTCGCATCATTCCTTCCATGAGTCTTTGGAAGCCCAAAGAAAAATTCAATCATTATATCATCCCATTTCCTCATAGTAACAGGGATAATTTTTTGTAATCCTCTATGATGTTGTCTTCTAGACTTCACATGTTTAAAAAACAGACATCTCGACACATTATCAATAATATCACTCTTCATGTTGTCCCACAAAAAATGTTCCCTAAAATATCTATACATCTTAGTGCTACCAAGGTGTATAGATAAATTAGATCTATGATCCTCAATTGATTATTACCTTTTTAGCTAATTTATAGAGGGAACACAAATCCTCTTCCAAAATTTCAAAATGTCATCTTCATATAAAAATTATATCAATCTCCCATGATTCACAAAATTCCTTTTATTTTGAAAATCATCATCGTCAAACTATGAAAATAATTTCTTTTCTAGTAATGATGGTTTAGAATCAATTTTAACAAGTTCTGATGTTTTACCTTCCCTGGTAATTCCCATATCCATAGTTATTATATCCATGGACACATGATCTCTTTCAACTGTCATCTTGGTGGAAAATTCCTTGCCTTCTAGCCCAATGCATCTACAACCTTATTTTCATTCCCTAGATTGTAGTGTATTGTGCAGTCATAATATTGGAGTAGCTCAAGCCATATCTATTCTCTCATGTTGATTTATTTCGATGAGAAAATATCTTTTAAAAACCTGATATCAGTACATATCTCACATCATTCACTACAGAGACAGTGTCTCTAAATCAGCAGAGAACATATTTCTATTGTTAACTCAGGATCATGAGTTTATTGGGTTTTCTCATTAATTTTTAATTGCCTTGATACATAAGATGGAAATATATTATTCTACATAAATAAACAAGTTATTCCCATCCTTTATGCATCATTATAAATAAAAATCCAACCATTTCATGTTTGTAAAGACATGAATGTAGAGTTGAATAATCTTCTTATCAATTTATAAAAACATTCATTTTTGTATTTTCTACAAATGAATTTAAACCATTTATGTGTGAACATTGTCAATGGGTTATCTAATCCGGACAATTTCTGGACAAAACACTGATAGGAACCTATTAAAAAAAACTACATACATCGGTTATGATCATTGGTATTGTTCAATCTTGGGTTTTCTTTATCTTTGTAGGATCAAAAGAGATTCAATCCATGGAGACTATATGGACAAGAAAAGAAATTTTCTACAACAATAATTCACACATAATAAATTAATCATAAAATTATTCCCTTATAAGGGTCTCACGAATGATTCACATGTGATTCTCAAAGTCTTCATATATTATAGAATATATCATAATATATTAAATTAAAACCACAACAAAATCCTAAATATATTTCTTGAACAATCTATTCATGAGATCCATATAAATATATGGATAATTAGTCAATCCAAATAGAATTATTGTAGTTTCATAATTACCATACATTGTCTGAAATGTTGTCTTTGTAATGTCTTCATTTTTCACTCATAATTGATGATATCAAGAAAGAGGGTCAATATTTGAAAATAAATGATTTCATTCATTTTGATCAAAATAACCATCGATATGAGGTAGATGATTCTTTTTCATTAATTTATTAACATTGATTCCCTTATAATAATTTCATAGTCTCATGGACCCATCTTTATTCTTCCAAAAGTGAATAGGGGCTCCCCGTATAGAGACAATGTAGAGAATAAATCCCTTCTTACACAACTCTTGATGTTTTTTCCTCAATTCACATTATTCCACTATATTCATTATATAGAGTGTATTCCATATATGTTCACATTAGGTATTTAATCAACAAAGAACAACTTCATCCTCTAAGTGGTTTCTAGTTAATTTTTTGGGGAAAACAACACTGAAATATTTTTTAATAGGCACATACTCAATTTGAATATTTCCTTCTTAATCACTAGATGGTATTTTCTCTTCCTCCCTATGAATCACATTTTGTAAAGATAATAGGTATGGATATTGATAAGAATAAGGTGATGTTGTTTCTGCATCTAAGTTAAGGGATTATTCTTATTCATCATAGATAATAATATAATTATTTTTGTAACAAATTTTGGAATCATATTTTTAAGTCCAATTCATATCAAGGATTATATTGAAGTCAATTATAGGGATAATGGAAAGTTCAGTAACTACAGTACATTTTTGTGTTGTGAAGTGTATTGGATATCATATATTTGTTGCAATGAGACTTCCCTTATGTGTATTTATTGATATATATATTTTTTAAACAACATGAGGTATGTTTTATTTTATTAGAAAAATGGGATGATATAAATAAATGAATTGGTACAAAATAAAATATATCATTGGTTATATTTGAGTACACAATTAAATTACTTGTTACTACATCATTAGACACTTCAACCTCAGTAGTTTTGATCACATGTGAATGGCCATTCTCCCTTGTCCTTTTCTGGGGAATTTTTTCATTAATAATAGGACAAGAATTTTCCGAATGTCCCATTTTTTTGCAAGTGTGTCAAAAAAATTGATATCATCTTTATTCCCCTTGAAATCATGAGTTGGGCGGCCATTTAATCCAAACTTATAAGAAACACCAAATTTATTTTGGAAAGTATTGGTGTGTTTCATCCGGCAATTACTATTGGGTGGGAATTCATCTTTTCCCTTCTTCCACATAATTCCTTTTCTAGGGATTTTAGTATGCCTATTACTCTCTTTATTTACTTTAATGTTAAAAATACATATATAATTCATTTTCTATCTTAATTGAACCTGATGTTATATCTTTATACATTGTAAATGAATGTGAAAACAATAATAAACCTAGAAATGGTTTTGACCCATCAAAGAATCGATAAATATTATTTTTTGGGTTATATATATACTATATAACATGGTTTGCTAACATTTTAAGGCTATCGTCATACATTTCAACTTTCTATTCGTTCTTTTGTCTCGGACATAGAAATTTCCTTTCAATATCAGCTCGATGTTCATGAGAAAGTATTTTTCTAACAAAATATCCCTAAACATCATGAATTCCATAATTTCTAATTATCCATCCTCATTTTTTAATTAACTACCACCATTTATCTTCATCTCATGAGAGAGGATAAACTTCCCTAACAACTTTTTCCCTTTCATTACTCCCCAATACCAGAAATATTATCTGTAAAGAACTTATACATTTCTAAGCTACAATGAAAGTTGTAGTCCTATTGAATGTTGGAGGTTGTTGTCAACTGAATTGTTCTAAAAATGATCATTCATGTTGTGGATCAGGGATCACTATCCATTTTATGCTATTATTCAAAACCTGAGTTAGATATCACGGTATGGTTATAAATTGTTCACCACTAGTTGTATCCCCAACTCCACTATCACTATATTTAACAGGAGTTAAGTCCCTCCATGTATTACATGTGTGGATATGGGTTCTATTCCTTCTAGTAGGTTTCATTTCTATACAATTCCATACAGTAGATTTGGAAATTAATCATAAAGAATAATTCCAAGGTAGTAAAATACATAACATAAAATGAATTTTTTTGAAAATCTAATCTCATAATCATAAATATGGTTTCTTATTAGATGAATTTAATCACATATAGTTCATAATGGTTTATTAAAGATAATTTCAATTATCCTAATCATGTCCCCATGGATTATTAAACTACCTACCCAGTAAGAACAGTTATCATGTTACTGGTTACCTCGAGTTTGGTTCAGAAATCCTTGGTAGAGTTTTTAATATTATTTACATCTGTTCTAAAACCACATCCTGTTGTAGTAACCTGACAATGATTTATTTCTTTTAAGAACCATATAGTCCCACTTCTAACATAATTCAACAATGTTACCTTATAATTATCCTAAAATTATATCTTAAGTTAATTTTACCTGATCAATGTTTATCTAAATATATTTTCCAAGGATTGTACTTAATATACATTGATACCAACTATAACACCCCAACCCCCATTTAATGGATTCTGAGAATTATTTTATTACATTTGATTGATCCTATGAAATAAAATCTCAATAGAATTGTCACAATAGTAGAATCGGAAAAAATAGATACAAACTTATGTTTTTCAGTACATCATGAATAGAAACAATTGTAGTATATCCACTAAAAATAGTCAGATATATTAATCTATCCCTGTAGTTTAGTCAAAATATACTTCATCTAATCCTGGAGAATGTTAAACATAATAATGGGGTGATCTTATATGCTAGATAGGGATAAAAAATATAGTAGAAACTATCATAAAATAGAATAATATTTTAAATATATTCATAAAACTAAAACATGATCCTTTTAAACATAATAATTTGTATAACATGGAAAGAATAAATTGGGTAATTCCATTTTGACATTCAAATGGATTTTCAACTAGTCGAGTAATCACATGTAATATCAATAGCTAATCTCATAATGACGGAATGCATAATGCCTAGAATCATAACCATACTATCAAGGACTCATTCCAAGACCATACATAAAATTGTAAAAAACCAACCAACATTGTCTCATGTGACCTTCCAATGCATCGAGGGGATATAGAAAGCCTTTCCCTTCACTTATTAATTCCAATGCATTCCTCACATAAAACTAGGGAAACCAAATATAAACATTCATATTAAAAGTATAATTTTAAATGTTAATACTTTGAGCATAAAACATTAATGGTATAAAAATAGAACATTTACAATAAAAAATATCATAATAACATAAATATAATATAAAATACATTATCATAATTAATCAATCATAATTAATCATAAAATCCAACGAATTATGTTGATATAGATGAAAATAATATAATAAAATCATTAAAAACATTTATAGAAATTTCCCTTTTTTACATTGAAATCATTTAAATGAAAAAAATTATAAAAGAAAATAATTCATTTGAAAATAACTTTGTAATCTTGTAAGGGATGCTTTAAAAATTAAGTCATCATGATGGTGAAAATATACACTCACCCCATATAAGTAAAAAAATTCATTCTTTCATTATGTTTTCAAAAAGTTTAGAATGTGCATCATTTGGAAAATGATAGAAATATTCCTTTTAATTTTTTTTTTAAAAAGTCATCCCCTGGTAAAAATTTCATTTAAATTTTTTTATAAATAATTTTTATGAAGAATACACATTAATGATATGTATGTCCCAATAAATACTTATTTATAACAAACTCAGATAATAATGAGACTACAAAATGAACCAAAACATGTAATTTCCACTAATAGAGGGTATATTAAACACATGTATAGTGGAATACTTAAGTTATTAAATTATACCTGGACCATATCGTTATTTATGATATCATATATGATCCCCTTATATGATTTTATTCATAATATTCTACCATTACCATTGTTTTGGATGTTAACTTCTTCGTTTTCCTATACATGATTTGTTATTTAAGTGATGTTTCTTAAGAAAATGTAGAATTTTATTCATATACAGAATGATTCCTTATGATTAAGTATTATATTTACTCTTATTAAAAAATTTATAACCACTCTTGAATGGTTAAATTGGAGAATTGATATCACTGTGTCGTGGAGACGGTATGGAATACATACACATGAGTGACGCTATTATTCCCTAGATTGTTAAAGATTATTGTATTGGATGGAATGTAAATTATAAAAATTCATTATCATGTCATATTAATTATTTATATCCATTATACTCATCATTATATCTATCTAAATAATTTTTCATGAATAGTAAACTACATCATGATGTAGAGATGGTAAGTTGTACGTACGTACAGTTGTTGATCTTTTTATTCATATAATTTATAAATGTTTGAATATGGTTTGACATTAATTTTTTTTTAATATTTACAATGTTGTATTTATTACTTTATTATGAAAACTATTTCATAAGATGAAGTATAATAACAAAGTAAATTGAATTGAATTGAAAAAACAATTACCTATTCTTCACGTATCTCCTTTTTATTTTCATAAAAGGACTCCTTTGGTTGGCTTTATGCCAAAAGTATGGCCCGTGGGATGAAGTGATGGATGATTTAAGGAGAAATGGGCATGTTTTGGACTATCCAAAGTGATTTAGAGTTGTGACAAATATAAAATGAGAGGTTCCCTTTTATAAGAGAGAGGAGGGGAACTATTTGAAATTTCAAAAATATAAATAATATAAATTGATTTTCAATTAAAAATAACTCCAAAGTGTGTTATTTCTAGTATTAGATGAGTTTGGGTGAATATATTCCCAAACAAGTATGTTTAAATATGTCTCAGTCACAAAATATACCATATATGTTGGAATTAATATTTAGTTATACATTCTAACACTGACTGTTTAAACTTGTATTTTAATCTGTTGGGTTCATATAATTTCAATAAAATTATAAATTAACTCAAATTGGATAATTTATGAAATATTTAACATTATCATATATATTTTTCCAAACCATAGTTATTTATGACTATTATATCATTTAATAAAATAGTATTTATTTTAAAATCTCATTTCGATCACTTTTGACACTATTTAGTATTTTTTATTAAAGTCATAACAACTTGATTCCTTCGCAAAAACTACATTAAATCATCCCCAACATGTATATTGAAACCAAATAAACTGTTTCTAGTATAAAATGTTTAAAAATATATTTATTTTAATATTATTAATATTTAATTGATTCCTCAATCAATTGATCAATTACAACATTATTATTTTGTCAGTAATTATTTTAATTATTTATTTACTATAATTATAACTAAATTTACATTTTTTAAATAAAAATTTTATATTTTACCAGATATTTATAGTTGACTACCCAACTTATATAGCCTTATTTTAAAATTGATATAGTTATAAAAATTGGAATATGAAAATTTTAACTATTCTTTAAATAAAATATAATTTAATTCCTATTCATACAAAATTTACACAAAAAGGATAATATTTCCAACCTAGTATGTATTTTATTAAATCACACTTATATAATTAAATTAGAATAAGTGTTGGGGTAATTTTATATTATTATAATATTATTATTACCCTTATTTAGCTTATTTAAATTTAAATGTGGTATATAACATTCAAAATTTTGTATTCATACAAAATTATTTTTGATCATATTAAACAAAGAATTCATAATAATTACATCCATTTATGTATTATTTTCATATGTAAATTCGTAGAGGCAGAAAAAAAATGCATAACTCTAATCTACAAATGTATTTGGAAGTTTTGTAAAAGGGATGTTAAGAAGTTCGAAAAAAAATTATATCTAATTATAATGGAAAATGATTATAATTACATAAATTGGGTTAATATTTGTATAATTAATATAATTTCTCATTAAAATAAATTTAATGTAAAAAATTTATTTAAATGAAGAAGTTTTTTTTAGACAACAATGCAGTATTTTCTACTATTCATCATAAATTTAAACTTTTCAGAAAGTTGCCAAAATTTATAATTAAGATAATTTTTTTATTTTTAATTAAATAATATTATAAATATTAAAAAATTAAATTTATAAATTTCATAATTTTGTTAGAACTATTCATGACTTCTTTTTAAATAGCTAGTTTGATATGTCATGGTGCGGTCAAAGTTAGTGTTGCATGCAACGCAAGCTGTTCAATTATTCGAAGAGAACAATAAAATAAATGCATGGGTTGTGACACTAAGGTATTGAAAAAATCCAATTAGTATAGATAAATATAGATATAATCTCTCTAAAATAAAGGTCTGCCTTATTGATATGGGTAGTAACATTTATCCTCTTATGTATCACATTTCTAGGGTTGTTACACATTCCCCCATTATGGAAAAACACCCTCATTGTGGATCCTTATCCTCAAAACCAGGCAGTACCTCTACACATCTGTCTAGGAATTAGCTCTGATGCATGTATTTCAGCACAGATTTTGTGGGCCATGAACATGGTCATTTAAACCCATGGATCTCTTTCAATACAATGGTTCTCATCTCGTACTCCACAAGATATTACATATTGGTTCACTTATCATTGTAATGACTATCTCCACATCCCTGTAGGCCAACACATTTTCCCTTTGTGTGATTTCTCGTCACTTACATGCACCCTAGGAAACTTCATAGAAGGTCAAATATCACGAAATAACGTTAAGTCAAATACACATAACTGTGTGGATCTAATTAGGTAGGCTCCTCTAAATGGGAATTAATCCTTTTTGAAAACAGTCTTAACGTTTTGTCTTTTCTGTGTCACTTTTAAAAGTGTGTTATAGAACTTACTTAATTGTTCGTCATATGATCTTGTAGTAAATATTTAATTATAAATCATCTTCATTAAAAAGATGATCTTATTTGAATGGAATCTTAGTAGTATGTATTTTTTAGAATTATAATTAGTTTATATGTTAAAACCTCATAGGGAAATATGATGTTAAAATATATGATTAATCTGTTGGAGAATTTGACTGATTGGATTCATGTTCATCTTACTCAACTCAAATTATTGGTGTCATCGACGTTAACACCCATGTTATTATAAGGATGAAGTATATTATTAACGATAAAGAGATTATGAATTAGATACTACCAAATGGATATGATCAAGGTAGTCAACATGATCTCTTTTTATGTTTATGGTCCCTCAACTAAATTTCAATTAAATAAAACACTTGTCCAAAATATTTAAAAAATGAGGTTATATTTTTGTTAAGAACAGTTGTAAATTGTTGAATTGACTCCTAGATAATCCAAAATGGACTCAGATTGATCAAAAAAAATTTAAAAAAATTCAACGGTTGATATTTACGAAGGTTATATATTCAACAAGGTATGTCATATAAATTTCTAGAATGTAACAAGAAATATTATTGGTTACAAAATAGTTTTGTCTTTTTATGAATTATGATTTTCCTATACCTTGAGTTGAAGTAAACTTTTTCCCACCTCTATTGGGAACATTTTATTTTTTTGATTCCATTAATGATGTTAAAATTTTACCAACATGTGAATTTATAATTTCATTTTTAAAAAATGAATTTGGGAATGATGAATTATCTGGTAATTGGAGTGCCTCCTTTAGTTATTTTCATTTTGACACCAATGGTTATGATACCAATAATTTTTATATTTTGATCACATGGAATGGGGATAAAGTAATTACATTGGAAATAATATATGAGATTTATTTCCTATAAAAAAAGGTGTATTAATACTATGTCTACACATAAATCCCTCTTTATGGAACTGTACAATCTATCTTTATTATAAAAATAACTCTCTGATATGTATAATTGTGGAACACTATCATGACCATTTTGAAATTTACATGTTAGGAGGAGTATAAATTTGACATAACTCCCCCATAAATCCAAAACAATTCAATAACCGTAGACATATCCCAAGGCATTCAAAAGACTAGTTTATATATATAGAACATTAATGGTTCAACTCAATGGGTTTGTGGAGTATATGAACCAGCCTTTGAAGAAAATTAATCATGAAAGAAGGATGACTCCATTAGAATTTTCTTCATGTGGTAAATTACAAAATGGAAAATATTATTTTGGTTGTTTATTGTAAATATATTTTCAAAATGCAATTAAATTCAAGTAAATTGTAAAACATGTTTTAAATAATAGATAATTTAAAATTAATATCATATATAAACTTATATTATAATTTTACATGAGACTATATTTTATTTTCTGTATATATACATTAGGTAAATCAGATGATCATGTCACCGTATGTACTTTTCTATTTATTAGATTTTATTTTTTCATTATAATCTCCCTTCCCCAATTTCATCAAATTTATGAATAGGTAAATAACATGTATATGCTCATAAATATAAAATAATGATGAATATATAGGATAAATGTTTATATATAACTAAGGAGCATATATTTATTATTCGTAACATCCATTTTTCATCCATTCATCACACATATGTCAAAGAATTTGAGGTGTTTTCTATTGAATTTATTCATATGGATAATCCAAAAAACAAACAAATTGAGGTGTTAAAAAATAATTAATGTACTGATAAAGTATTTTTTTCCCTAGATAAATGAACTGTAATATGTAGGCCATCATTTATATTGTCTATATTTTAATGATAATGTTGGTTAGGTTTTTGAGTGTAACTATTTTTTTAAATATGATATGAGCCACATGAATATTGTTTATTATATTGTTTTAAAAACCAAAAATATAAAATTTTCACACTACATAAAAAATAATTTTGAATACTATAAATTAGAAAATAAAATATCATAAATCAGTGGGGAGTTAATTTTTTTACCAAAGAAGAAATAAATCTCTAACGAATAAAAAACAATCTTGATAGATAAAATTTAAAAACTCAAATAAATCATTAGTGTGTAAACTGAAAATAAATGAAAATATTTAACATAAACAGTAATGTTTGAAATTAAACAAAGAAACACTTAACAGAAAAATATAAATTTTAGATAAGAATAGAAGTCAGAATTGAATTCAATTAATGTTTCATAGCAATAAAATCTAGAAACCAAGACTTTTTGGATGATGAGACAAATAAATAATGGAAAAATTAGATCTCATATTATTCATATCCATTTAAATTTTCTATATCATTCTCACATTATAGAGTTTAAATTTCATGAAGGCACTAAACCTAATCATAATAAAAAGTTATCCCTATTGTGGTACACCAGATTAGTCCACTATGAATCCGACTTATTGTGTGATTGATTTTGATATTGATACACAACACCGTTTTCAAGTGTATTTGATACACAATTGTGTTTTTGTATCCAAGAAATGATACAAGATACATTTGTGAGAGGAAGGAGGTGATATATCATTCATGTGTATATATTCTCTTCAATACACACCAGCCATCAGGGTATATTTATTATTAAAATTCCTGTAATTATATCAATAATTTTTGTTTATCCTCCATGAAATTATCAACCTCCTCACCAATAGGTTCATTCCTACATATTACAATGATTTCCAATATATATTTACATTCATAAATCCTCTAATGCTATCCTAATTCTCCATATGGACACATGGACAATGGAAACTCTTTCATTTGAAATCTTTAATTTCACCCATCAAATGCCATGTTGAGGAACCAATTACTTATCCAGTGAATGTTACCTATAATCAAAACTATTGGATGTTTTTAGTCAAATTGGATGTGAATCTTTACATGTCTCCCCTCCCATTTACTCGAATCAAAATATTTGAATGAACACACATCATTACTCTTATGGGACATGGCACTTTAAAAAACAGTTATATTTTTCTATATTATGTTAATCTTAAACATATGGACTTACTCAGAAGACACAAAATGTATTGATTTATAATGAAACAATTTTTTTAAATTGAATCTATAACTATATTTCTTCTAGCTTTATAAATTATATTCAATTTGAAAAATATAAAATTAGTTCATGATATACAAAACTGGACTATTCTATTTCTGGATTGATCTTCCTCTATATATGATATAATCCCATCCAACTACCATTGTTCTTCTGATAATATTATTTGAAATTAAGTCCTCAAATTATTAGTTTCATAGAATTAAATACTTTTAGTCACACATTGTAATTATAATCATTATTCATAAAAAATAATCTCATGAATTTAATGAAATGTAATGCATTTCATAATTTAGTGATTTGTATGAGAATCTTTGATCTCATTAATTATTATTCATTAAGAGATAATATTACCTACAATGCTTAAAATTGAGAATATCATGCTTGTGCACATTTGTGGGTGATATTACATTGGAATTTTAGAGAATTTAGTAGAATATGATTCACCATATGCAGGATTAAATATGAATTCAAAACAATTATAGTGTTCTTTACAGACTATCTCATCTTTTTAGATTTTTAAACCCATGAATGCCATTAAATATGATGTGTGTAACATGTGTCTTGATTATATCCCATTCATATATTTGGTGGAGTCCTTTGTCTTGGAAATCTTATATGATGTGGTTTTTAAAACCTCATCTTGGTTTTTTATTGTGTTGATTGTTAAATATACTTTTTTGTATCAGGTGATTTCCACATGGAGGGGATTAAGTCTCAACATGAGACAGAAACTCATTATTCATTCTGTTGTGTGTTTTATTATATTTTAGTAGTTATTTAAATTTCATTAGATAAAAAATTTGATTTAAATTCTATATCAAAACACTTAATATTATAGTTAGTCTTAATTAATTTATTTATTTCGTTTAATTTATTAATTTAATTTTAAAAGTAATGATATTTACAAATATATAAACTAATCATTAATCAAGATTTTGAGAAATTATTTCTATGATAAAATTTATATATATCTACTATTTTGATTAACTGGACACATTATCCAATATGGGGATATTTTTATAAATTGTTTTAAGAAGCATTTTTTGGGAACTCAATCCCCCCTATTGAGTTACTCACCCGACCAACATTTGATGTCATATGAGTTTGAAATTTCATTTTTACATTGATATAGTTTTCCTTCAATGATCATAATTTTTTTATTCTACATTTAATTATTTAGGGTTAATAATACGATAATGGTACTGATTTTAATAGACCTCTTTATTTTAAGGGACCTAATTATGATCAATGAATTATTACAATGAAAATACATTTAGAGTTTATGGGTATTGATATTTTTAATATAATTGAAGATAATTATGAATAAATTGATACTACAATAACTACCTAGAGTGATGTATTAAAACTCCATATTGTAATAATTTTAAATCTATCATTTCTTTGTACTATGATTTAGGTGGATATGAATTTAATAAAATATCTACATGTGGTACTGCTTTTGAAATTGGGATACACTAGTTTTTTATCCTGAATGAACACCTAATGTTAAATAAATATGATTACAAATTTATACTATTAAAATTGACACATTTAAATGAATCTTACTGAATCAATATTTGACATATATTATAGGCTCAACGAGATATTGAAAAATCTGTATCCACTAGAAAAGAATATCACTAATATAGATTGACTCATATGTCAACTCATGTGCTTACCAGAAAGATGGATGGGGAAATATTTATCAATAAGAATATGATGTGACATTATTATATTTCAATAAAAAAGACTTATTTGAAATATAATGATTTATGAAGAAGAATAAAATGTAAAAAATTAAAAAGTTGTTGAACCAAAGAGATTTTTTTGATTTCATAATTACTGATTCAAAAAAAGAGAAGATAAAAGGTTAATGTTCAAGTGATGAAGAATCACCTACTGACAGTGATGAGTAAATATAATATTTGGATATACAAATCAATATGTTCAAATAAAAGAAAAATTGATTTTGTAAATCCACTTATATCAAGAAGTAACAAAATATAGGTAATTGGAGAAACAATGGTTTGAAAGACGATACTACAAATGAAACCATCTATTTTGTGTATCGGAGAAATGATAATTTAAAATCTATATTTCCAAATATAATGTGTATAAAAATGAATGATGAAAGGGATAATAGATAATAGAAATATTTGAATTAAATTTTTGTTATTATGAGTAAATTATAAATGATTTAGACTCAAAAAAGAAGAAAATAAAGATAGATCAAATGTGTGCTTTATGAAAAGAATATATGAGTGTATAATATTTTATATCCATCCTATATTGATTACTGTAACCATTTTGAATAAGAAAATAGTTAAAAATAGCATGTTCAGTGAATAAATTTTTGAATAATGTTATTTTATAGAGGCTACATTTATTGAAATCATAGATAAATACAAATTTATAAATAAACATTATTCTTTATCTACCCATTTTATAACTGATCTTAGTTTATAGAATGAAAATAATTTACAATTTTGAAACAAATAATGAGATTAAATTATCAAATAAAAATTTAAATAAGGATATGTAATGATTTATAAATGAAGGAAATGATTTAAACAAGATGCATAGAAAAATAACTACTCATAAATATACTACTAGAATAAGATATCATCCATGATAATGAAGGATCACAAAAAATAAATTTGTTTCAAAATAATGTTCTAATAATTTTCATTCAACTAGAAAAAATAATTATTTATTTATTAAGGTTTAAATTATTCACACTATAAAAATATTACACAAGAATGGATTATAAATTATAATAATACTAACATATTTGGACCTAAGAAATATGCGGACTAATGAAATGTTTTGTTAATAAATTATTTTTTAAGAAAGTACATTCAAATGTAAAACAAGAATTAATTTTACATAGATAATGGATTCTCTAATCACATGACTAGGGATATTAAAGATTAAAAAATCATATTAATTTGTATTGTGAACATGTCACTTTTGGTGATAATGCTAAAGCTGAAATAACTGAACCTGGTCAAATCGATAACTTAAATATTAGCTTAATTTGAAATGTTTTATTTTTAGATGGATTAAACTATAATATTCTTATCATATCACAACCATGTGATGATGGTTTTAATTTTTAATTTGAGACTAATTACTATAATTTTTTTATTTTTTTAAATCATTTAGTTATTAGTACATGAAAAAATGATTATATTAATGTTGTTAATATAGATTCCATGTTTTGTCAAAACATTTTCTATCATTGTTACATTAACAATGAATAGTCACTTTTCCATAAGAGACTATATCATGGACATATTGGTACACTTATAAATGTAACTATTAATGGATTTTTTATGGGTCTTTCAAAACCATAATTTCTAGAGGACAATCTATGTAACCCGTGTCAAATAGGGAAAAACACAAAATATATTTCAAATCAATGAAAAATGTATCACCTTCTCAACCCCTGGGGTTTGATAACATTAATTGCCTTATATATTCTATAGTTCTTAGATTAAATGGTATGTACCACATTTATGTTCTAGTAAATGATTTTTTAGATATAATTGTTTATTATATATAACTCTCAAAAGTAAATCATATTTGTATTTTTTTGAGTTTTTAAAAAATCAAGAATATATTAGTATACATAGGATTAAAACCATAATATGTTATCATGGTGATGACTTCAACAATCAATAAATTTAATCTTTATACTCACGAAATCATTATAATCTTTAATGTAATACACCATGGACTCTATAGTAGAATAGTGCAGTATAGAGGATAAATATTACCCTTCATGAAATATCTCAGACCCAGATCAATGAATATGATTTATCAATTTACATTTGGGATGTGGTTGCGAATATAACATGTTATATAATCAATAGAGTTTTACTTAGACATATTCCAATGAAAAATACTTATGAACTATAGAATAGAAGAAAATAAAAGTTTAATTACTTTATAGTTTAATTTTATAAATACATTATTCTCATAAAAATGGATAACATAGTAAAATTTGACATCATGATTGATAGAGTAGTTGTCCTCGGATATTCTACCACATGTTAATCATAAAATGTATTTAATAAAAATAATAATTTATTTCCAGAATTAGTTCATGTAATGTTTGATGGAACATATCCAAATGAACTTATAACTCTTCCAAACAACCTTGGAGATGATATGTCTAATATAAATGTAGATGATAAACATTTTGAATGTTTTACAAAACCAGTAGAAAAATATTATTGTGCTAATGAAAAACCAAAATCTGAACCTATAGATGACAATTACATAACCATACCTTCATATCCTAGAACATAAAAAACTCATTGATATCATCCCTTAGATTATGTTGTTGGATATCTAGACATACAAACACAAAATGGAGATTCTAATATAAATTAGGATGAATGTGAAGTCTTATGGACATATCATGGACTTAAAAACATCAATGATTCTATTAATATTGAATTTTGGGTTATGTAAATTCAATGAGAATTCAGTCAATTTGAAATGAATGGAGTCTCAGAACTAGTAGATAGACCAAAATATGATTTGAACATTGAAAATACAATTATTTTTAGAAAAAAAGTTGATTATTTAGGTATTATTGATAGAAATAATTGTACATTGGTTGCACAATAATATACTCAAGAACATGGTATTGATTGTGAGGAAACCTTTTCAGTAGTATGTATACTTGAATCCATCATAGTTATTTTTTCTTATTCGTAAGAATTTTAATTCCAATATATATAAATTGTATGTTATGCTATCATTTTAAAATTGATATATAGTAGAATATTTTTTTACAACCCAATGGTTTCCATAATCATAATTTTATAAATAATTTTTTTAAATTGAAAAAATATTCATTTAGTTTAAAACTAGTACTTAGATCATGGTATGATAGGTCCTGATTTTTTTAAATGATTTAAAAAAAATGAATTGGTGGTCCTACTATATTTTTAAAAATTATTTTAAATGATATAATATTTATTCAAAATTAATATATTGATATAATTTATAGATCATTTAGAAATTATTACTTTTACTGATTTCAAAAATTCATTCAAATGGAATTTGAAATTAGTTTAATTTATGAGTTTAAATATTTTTTGGTTTCAGATATTTAAAAATAAAGATGTAATTATTTTAAATCAAATTAATTACTCCAACGTCCTTTTAAATCATTCTGGTTTTCAAAACACAAAATGTAGTGATACTCCCATGAGTACAACTAGTATGTTGTTTCAGGAGAAATCTGGGAAATTAGTGGATCAAACCAATCACAATGGTATGATTGGAAGAATTCAATTCATAAATATTTTTTCCTAGATATTTTTGGTTGTCAATGTATCTATGTGAATTTTCAATTAAATTCCAATTAATCATATTTTCATGATGTCAAAATAATGTTCAAATACAAAAAATATACAACAATTTTGTATTGTTCTATCCAAGGGGAAATAAATTATATTTTCAACGTTATTAATAAATTTTTTTTTCTATGATAGTTTTAAAAAGCACCTCTTGTGGATGTCACAAAATGGTCACGTCACTAGTTTCTAGGTTACGTAACATGAATAATTATGTTACACTTTCTTCAAATAAGGATTAGTATATAGTTTTAGACATGTTATGACCACAAATTATGTGGATAAAACACACTTTTATAGACTATGTGTATCAATTTATACATATACCGTTTAATTTTGACAACACAAGTGTGATAAATATCTCTAGAAATTTCGTATCTCATTCTAGAACAAAACATTCTGATATAAAATATCTCTTTTTGATAAATAATTTTCAACTGGGTGATGTAATTCTAGAGCTCATGGGAACTAAACATCAGTTTCTTGATATATTCACAAAGTATTGTAATTGTAAGTGACTTAATTGTATCAAACATAAACTAGAAATGATAATATTTGGTTTTCTATAAATATTTGGTTTTCCTTTCACATATTTTTTTGAAGATCCATCATTGGAAGATCCACTATTGTAGATCCCCCATTGGGTGATCCATCATTGGGAGATCCTCCATTGGGTGATCCACTATTGGAGAGCCTTCATTAGAGATCCATGTTTTGAGATTCACCATTCAAATATATTGAATTATCTGCAGTAGGCCCTTTTATCTATGACAAAGAATAGAATTGAAATTTTATTCAATATATATATATATATATATATATATTTCAAAAAAAATTCCATATTGATAAAAAAATGATTTAAATATGATTTGGAGAACCCTCATGATCACACAATCATTGGAACCATTCAAATTCATTTCTCTCTCAACCTAGAACACACTATCATTAACCTTCTCCCTTTGATTTAGTGCAATGTTTTGAGTAATACACATAATAGTCACTTTTTTGAAGTAATCAATTCCATATAATAAATTGTTAATAGAAAATGTTCATGATACTACAGAAGTCGAACCAAAGAACATTAAATTTTCATCTTTTGTTATCATTGTCAAAAAAGAAATAATGGTTGTTGGTCAATATTGACAATATCATTGGTTTTAATGGTGTATCAGATAGTAGAATTATTTAATGGTTCTAAAAGGATGATAGACCATTTTATCTGAATATGGTTAAAAAATTCATCTAATTTGTAGATTATGTTTTTAGGACTAAAAATCATGTCATTAAATCTATGATTTATGGTGAAGTCATATCATTTTAATTGATGAAATTGAAATTATTTTTTTATGATCCAAATATGGGTGTTTTTATGACTATGAAGATTTTATTGAGAGTAACAGCAAACAGTACATTTATGGAAATTCCCAACTAGAATTAAAAATAAAAGAGACATTAGGAATTCATACTGTTATGGAAAATGATGGACAATATTAGAATATGTTTACATTCATCCAACACAAGAGTTGTCCTAGGAAGGGGGATCTTTTCATGATGAGGTATCATGTTGATTTTTTCCATATGAATAGAGGGGAAAAATAAATATGTGTAAATTTTTAATGGTATATATGATAGAGATAAGTAGGACTTCATCTTGGTTATATTCATTTATCTATTCTAAATTTATCTCAAAAATTTGGGATGCTGGTGGATAATTTTATGAGGATAAAGAATCAATTTTCATGTTTGGTGGTTTTATTTTTAGCCAATTTAATTTTATGAGAATGAAAGTAAATTGTAACTCATCGTTATGTAAATTGATAGTGGAAAATGATTAGATTTATGAGTATTTAAATCATTTTTAGAACCATAATAGATATAATGACATAGGTGATCCTCACATGGAGCCACATAATGTTGTATTTTGTACCTCCAAGGAAGAATATTTGAATAAAATAAGGAATATTTAGACTGAGAGTCAGGGAGTTCTTATGTTAATGAAGTTAGTGAACATGATGTGGTCAAGATCCACTTTATTATCAATAGAGCTATTAGCTATACTATCTTCCTTTATGCAAGAGAATGTATTCGTACAGACGTAAAAGAAGAAGGGATGATGAACAACATGAAAGGTCATTTTAGGTATGAAGAGAAATAATAGAAGTTTGTAATTGATCTAGCTGATTTTATGGTAATGGTGTATGTGATGATGATGAGGATATCAATCACATAACTCATGTAAAGGTTCTATTGTAGGTATTTATGGTTGATAGGATAGACCATAATATTTATAGAATGTTTCTATTAGCCATGGATTAGCTCTTATTGATGTCAAAGTTTTCTATAAATGAAATGTATCTATAAATCAGAGAGATAAACCAATTGATTATGGAATTCAGACTGAGGATGTTCATTCACCTAGATTTAAATATATATCACATTCCATGTGGGAAAAGTCCCTAAGATCTACTCATCTTGGAATTAAATATTCCTTGTCCACATGATCTACTAGGCAGATATAGATTCATTGAAATGAACCAATTGTTTCAATCAATGTAGAGTATGAATCATCATCCAAGGGGAATCCATCTCTTAGTTCTTGATTTTGTAGTGTCACTTATGTTTATTTTGATGGTGATATTAAATTTGATATTGAGGATGGTTATAATCAAAAAATTCCACTTTAATATGATTTAATTTCCTAACTATTTATTTAAAATCACTCTAAAGGGTCACAAATTGAGAAAATTGATGAGGGAAGATAGTTGGATGCCTTTAATACTGATGTTCCTTCATCTGATCATGAGCACGGAGAAGCTACGCAATATACCTTAGGGAGTATTTTTCTTGATTTTTCAACACCTTATATACCATTAATTTATTATTCAGAATAATAATTAGGGTATTCATCAAAATATTACATGGTTTCATTTATAGTAAGCATTATATCAGATACTTGTGGGATAATTATATCTGAACATCCTATAGAGATCTAGGATAGTGAAACTGATACTACGTGCATATTTATGTTACTAATTTCTCTCATTAATGAAATTATGATTTAGATGATTCAATAATTAGATATTTAGAATAATAGTTTTGAAAATTAGATGGGAGAGGTTATGTCTATCATGTTAGTGATGTCAGAGAGATCCGATACATGCCAATCATACATTCAGTATAGGATGGACGCCTTACCTACAGATGGGGCTTCGATTACCTCTCTTCCAAATTCAACATTAGAGGATGTGGAGATGATATGAATTTTCATAAGTGAGGAGCTAAATTTTATATTTTGTGATATTACAACAACCCATCATGAAGAGTTTCAGCTAATATAGTGCTATGTTGATCCCATATATAAATTATTATGGATTGTTTAAATAAGGAATTAATTGATAGAAAGACTATCCCTATGTCGATAAAATACTATATTTATAGAATTTATGTAATTAATGTGATCAAATACAATTATAATTTTTTTAACATAGAATCTAAAGACCCCTCTTGAGTGTAGGGAATTCAGAGACCATGTGAACTATTTCAGCATGTTGAATCCACTTCTCAAACATTTTATGAAATATATGTTGAATTTTTTTTGTCCATGGAAAAAGGTTAAAACATCATAATGGACGTTTTTAACATGATGAATACTTGTTTTATGTTTATGGAATTAAAGTGGTGGTAAATGAAACAATTCGCATGTATTCCCTTACATATGTGACTTCTACATCTACCCTCCCTCCATAGTTTCAACCATTCATCATGACTCAAACTAAAGATATATCGAATCGCATGTGAGTACTTATTAGAAAACATCTTACCTATACCAATTCAACCCCATATACAACATTTGTACCTCCAATATCTGGTAAAGGGGACGATCTGGTGATGCCTTTATCACATAGAGAAATGATTAGTTCTGATTTAGATTTTTATTTGTAGAGGGGTTTTATTTTTCCCCTATATTAATTTTTTATGTGATCCATGATTTTTCACTGTAATTAATTTTTCTTTTGTTCATATTTTTAACTTTTGTTATCATCTTATTATTTATATATCGCTTTAATCATCTATAAAGGGGGAGAATTATTGAATAGAATTTACTGTTAAAGTATTTAGGTCCAAACATAAAATTCATTTACATTAATTAATATTTATATTTTTCTAATTAGGAATAAATAGGTTTCTCCCCAATAGATTTTTGGTTTTATTTTTTTCAATATATTAATATGATGATTAAATTGAAGGGAGAACCCATGTTGAAAGGTAATGTATATATCAATTGAATTAGGGTGTGAGTTATGTTATCAAATCATATCTCAAACCATATTAATGATAATAGGATCCAGGAGAATCATATCCAAATAATTAGATCTAGGAGGATCAGATTCCAAATCATTGACAACAGATACAATCATCATAATGAGTCAATTGATCAAGAAATCAGAATATAATTTAATTAAAAAGTCATAAATTCTCACAAGAATCATAATAAATAAAATCAAACTAGAATTTAATTATGATGAAACCTAAATGAGAATATTTTTCATTCAATAATATAATGAATCGTAATGAAGAATCTGTTGTTTCATAATAGTCTTCCTAATAATTTGGTAGATCATAATAAAAATTAGACTAGTGTTTGTTATGAAGTTTGAAATAATGAAGAAGATAAATGAATATATGAATATGAATGAGATTTGAAGATTTGAGATATAATTGAATGAGTCAAATAGAAATCCAAAAATCAATGAGAAATGACAGAATTTAAGAAGTTGATGATTGATCTGAGACTCAGGGGAATTCAATTATTCTAGAAATTTGGTTAAGTATGAATGGATTTTAGATCCCCATTTAAACCACTATTTAGAAATATATAAATCTATTGCTATTTTATTTAGTAATTATGACTCAAAACTATTCAAGTAAGCAATCTCCAGACTTTATGGAACATGTATTTAGTATGAAAATAAAAATTGTGTTTCATGTTAAATCTGGGGAATATTATAATATTGGTGTTTATTATAATAATCTGACCAAGATAAATGAAATGAAGTTACATTAGAACAAGTCCATCAGAATAAAGGCCTTGAAAGAAAATCTATCGTATCCAGAATTATCAGGCCACCATCCTTTAGATAGAAGATTTTGAGCTATCAATTCAATTTCTCATCAATTTTAGAATACATTGAAAAAACTATAATAGTAATAATACAATCATTGGATGGAGACCATCCTATTGGGGTTACTAGACATGGATGGTTTTGATGAAGTTTTAATACCAACATATTCATTTTAAATTATTTATTTTCCTGAGGACTGTATGTTTGTAAATTTTGATTTATCTTTCAAATGGTGGAAATGATGTAATCCCGAATTGGATCAAAAAAGAAGAATGAATGTGAATCTTGATTCTATGGATACATACTAGTGTTGGATAAATCATATTTGTGGGAATATGATACTAGAATTTCTAGTTGGGGGGTATAACCTACTATAATAGGAATGCTGGTACTGGGATTTTAGAATTGTTCCTTTCTTGTGTGTTTGTATTCTATTAATAACATAGTAAATGAATCCATGTTGGTGGGACTATCGAACATGGAATGGAGTATGTCTTTGAACCTAACCTTATACATAATATGTTCTTCATTCTCATTATATTTGATATATACGAACAATGGGGTTCAGAGTTATATTTTAGTGGATCATAAATCAAACATGTTTTAGAGGTAAATGAAATTTATGTTAAGGAGTTTATAAAAATTAGTAAAAAAAATAACCACTTACCCCCCTCTTAGTTTTCTTGATCTTTCATGGGGAAAAATGGTATCAGATCCAAGGTAAGATGTAATATATCTATAATTAAAATGGAAAATTTTAATTTTATGACCTATTAGGGGATTCTAGATTCCAATGGAATGAAATATCATATCTAGAAAGACTAAATTCTTCAATATCATATGTACCTTGGGTATGATTATTTGAATGAGACTATAGATGGATCTACCCATCAAATTGAGAACACTCCTCTTACTAATTTAGATAATAAAAATCAATATAACGATATAAAAACTGAAAACTATGTCCTCTCATCATTAACTAAAAGTGATTTTGGCATAATTAAAACAAGTATGAACTGCAAAATAAATTGGGGTTGCAATTAAAATTTTTGATGATGGTAACAGAAAGGTGAAGATGGGAAAGACAAAAAAATTGATGGAGAAATATAAATATTTGAAAATCATGAGCTTAATATGTTAGTGACTTATTCAAAAAGGGGAATGACATTTATAGGACCATATTATTTCTGGGTAATAAATTAAATGACTCAAATATTAATGAAAAGATGTCGAAAATTCTTCTAGATATTTTTGAGGCCAAAGAATCATATTTTGGTGATAGATATCTTATGATCTTATCCTTGGATTATCTACAAATTAATTCTGATACTAATTAAATTATAAGATAAAATTTAATGTAAAATAAAGAAAAAGATAATCTAGAAATTACTTTCAAATATTTGATAAAAGGAAAAATTATATGGAAACTAATGAAGAATAATGTGATTTGAAAGAAGGGGAAGAAGCAGAATATTTCAATAAAATTGTTTCCTATATTTTAAAGAAAAACTATCATGGAAATTGAAATTGTATAACTATCACATTTTGTAATTTTTAATGTAAAAAAAATTTTAGATAAAATATTCCTATGAAAAAAAATAGAAGAACATGAGTCAAAAGATTATGATGAGAAACCTCATTGAAAATAGTGGAGGAAACATAAGAAAATATTTCATTATGAAAAAAAAGAAAAATAATTCGATAAAAATAACGTTGAATGATTAATCATTTCATGAAAAATCCAATCATCAACTCATCCTTATTAATATTGTATGAAATAAAAGTTCTTCTTCTATAAGTGCAGACAAAAAATAAGAGATGAAAGAAATATAATGGATACATCAAAATATTTGGATAATGAACAAGTAAAAAATACTCAACCCAAGAATGAATGAATAATGATGAAGAAAGATGTTGATGGTATACCATTTTATATGGGATAGATTAAAAAAATATTTTCAATAAAGAAGGTTCAGCTAGAAATGATAAACTCAACAAGATAGATTGTACACTTGTTGAGGAAAGTAAATAGAAAATGTTGAAGTTGTTTGAATCTAGAAATATCATATATTTTCTAAAAATTTATTTTGGAAGGGATAGAGGAATTGTTGATAGAAAAAAAATCAATTCTACTTAATGCACAAAGTGAGATATGAAATATGAGAGAAACCTTCAATAAGGTAGAAAATGTTTTTGTTAAAGAATTTAAATAAGTTGAAAATAATGGTTTATAAAATTAGCTTTTAAAAAAAACATCTTTCACCATGAAATATTGTAATTGTTCAGAAAGGTATCCTCATGTGGAATGTGGTAAAAAAATTGTGAAGAAACAACAATAAGAAACATATTAACAATAGTATTATCACTTAGAAAATTCCATATTCAAAGGACCCTATTGGTGTTGTGGATTTTTCAAACATAGGTCATATTCATTCATGAATATCATGTATCTTATAAAAAACATGTATCATTCAAGGGGGCCTATGATTATAAAATAATATCAAACGTTCATTAAAAGTTTCAGAGGATGAATAATGTTGAGTATTTTAGGAAAGATGAGTATTTCTTAAAAGATGCTAAAACTTTTCATGGTGAGTCTAAAAATAATAAGTTCTTAATTATTTGGATGGATCAAATTGACATGGCTATGAAGTTAGATGAAGCACATGATTCAACTAATTCAAGGGGAAATAAAAAATTTTCTAAATATATGAGAAAATTTGATAAAATAATATCAATTTATTGTTGTTTAAAAATTTCAAAATGATGCAAGATAAGAGATAAATATTGTCATGTTACTAAAAGTTGTTTTACTTTCCTACCAGAACAAGAGGTTGGAAATAAATAGTTGTTACAAACTTATTATAAAAAATTATTCCCAAATGGAATAGGTGGATGACCACTTTATCCGAAATTTCCATAAATAAGGAGAAACTTATTACAAAATAAGTTATGTATGAATAGAAGAATGAAAAACATGTAGTGAGAAATATCGAAAATAATAAGAAAACATCAATACTAACAGAAGAATCTTAGTCCAAACATTATTTTTTAGAATTAATGTGGATCCACATATTTTTTAAAACATCTTTTTATTTGTTATAACTAGTACGGAATTGAATTATTTTATGTAAGGAAGATGAAAGAGAGTCTCATACTATTCATTCAAATGAATGTAATGAGGATATGAAAAAAAATTTGAATGTACTTTATATACATGAACTTTCTAACATTTTTAATGAGATGGGTGAAGGATACTTTTATTTTAATTAACTATTTTCAATATTTCACCAAAAATGAAATTATTGGAGGAAACATAAAAAGGAAGTGCATAAAATGTGTAATGAAAAATATTTATAACCTTGATTATATTCACTTTTTAACACCAGGTTCACCTCAAAATACATATAGTTATTTAGATAATGGTTCATTGATATGAATCTTATGTTTTACTTATGTTCTCCTAATAGAATAGTTTCATGTTTTTTAGGAAATGTTCCAAACCGTTTAAAAAGATTCAACTTTTTAGTAACAAAATAAACATTTCATGTTGACCACGTTGAATTTGATTGTTAATAAGGGGGAGAATATATAGAGTTGGAGATACAATGTATTCAAATGGGTAGTACAGAAATGAAGGCATGTAGAAGAAAAAGTAGGAAAAGATGACTAAACCAATTATTATTTTGAATAGGTAAAATGTATGTATTGAAGTGGGTTTTGGAAAAAAACACAAGGGGGGGGGGGGGTGTCGGTCCCCTGTAGAGGTTTGGTTGTATTGATTATCCATAGATCAATATTATTTTTATATTGAAATAAGAAATTAGGTTGAAAAGGAAATTGAAATCTTGATTGAAGAAGGGAGTGAATAATATTTTAAAATTGGATTTAGAACATTTAGGATGACAGTAAAATCATGTAGGATCATATTGAGAATAATAAACAGTTGATCTATACATTGGTATGAGGCAATAAATCCAACAATATTAATGGTATTTTAAAGAAAAAAAAATTAAAAAATCACACTGGAAAAGTACTAATGATAATGACACTGGAAAATCATAATAATGAAATATGAATGAGAATAATTCCCTTTCAATTGTTCTGGGGAATTGTAATTATGGATATAGTGTTACAATATATACTACATCCTAATGAGGAAGATCATTTTTAGAATCAGGCAAATGTTATTTAAGAAGTCAGAAGCAATGGAAAGTCTATAAGAGAAATGAAAATCAATGAGATATGAGTATTTGAGAAAATAATTAATGAGTCAAGTAGAAATATAAAAATCATGGATAATTGAATGATTTTAATATTTTAATGAAAGATCTTAGATTCATGTGAATTCAAATATTTTGGAAATTTGGATAAGCGAAAATGTTTTTTAGAACCCTGCCTATATCTCTCTTGAGGTCCCTAAAAATGAATAGATAATTTCCTTTCGAAATAGTATTCAATACTAGTCATGTTCTCAAAATAATAAATTTGTGGAGTAGGTATTCAGTACCCAACCAAAAAAATGTGTTTGAGGTTTATGTAGAGGAATATCATAAGATTGAAATTCAATATGATCATATGGGCAAGATCAATCATATGAAGTTCGATTGGAACATGTATATCCGAATGAGGATATCAGAACAACATCCAAAATATCTAGTTTAATTTGACAAAGTTACATTAGATTCATATGATAGATTTATTGATTGATATTATACTCTATTGAAGAAGGAAACAAAAAAATAATCATACATGACTTACCATCAGATGTAGACAATCATATTCGGGTTACTAGAATGGGATGATCAGACTGACCTTAAAAAATAATATTTCTAGACTAAGTTTCCTAAATACTTTTCAAGGCCAACAATTTCCTTGGTAATTTCTCCAGTTCATGAGAGTTTTAGGAATGTATTGTTTGATTTAGCTTACTTGTGTAGTATGTGAAGACATTATGAAGTGGATAATAAAATAAGAATAAAATTTAATCTTTGTAAGTATGGAAACATACCACTTCTTGAAATGTATTGTTTTTGATAAGTGGATACTAAAATTTTTAGGTGGGGGTACAACCAAATATAGTTGGAAATATTTAATTAGTGTTATTTAATTGTTCATTTTTTGGGCCATTTTATTCCAAAAACATGATATTAAAATAATCCAAGAAGGTGGGACTATCTAACATTGCAATGAATATGTCTTTCTTCCAAACATTTTAAATATTTATTGCTACATTCTATTTATATTTTTTGTAATATAAAGGTGATTTAATGAGTTATATTTAAGTGCATTGTAACTCTAAAAAGTTTTAAATGTTAAGGAAGCATATATAAAAATGTTAAGAAACATTATTATAAAATACAGAGGAATCACTGATTGACCCTCACCCTATCAGTTGTTTTGATCCTACATGGGAAACATAATATAAATGCATCAAATTACTACGTATGATGTTAAAAAGATCAATTATCATTTATACATATCTCTTTTATGTTTTCATATTCATGGTTTTAAAATGTCATGATTTATGATCTTTGAAAAGGGGTATATTTTAGGCACCACCATATTTTAATAAACACAAATAAACTACTTTATGTTTCTAATAAGATTTATATTTTATGATAGTAAAACAATTTTTACGAAAAATAGGGATACATACAGATATACCTCCAGTTCATCTGATTATACACTAGTACAACTGACATACCATTAGTTAAAACATATCAACAGGTAGACTATATATACCACTAATACATATACCTCTAACTACTATGTTCTATCATTAGTTTAGTAGATATATCATTGATAGATATATCACTGAATGTTCTAAAAGTGATATATCAACCATCAGAATCTTTAATTGATCAATCTGTAGTTTTAATGTTCTTACACCATCCTATGCTAGCATTGATTTGATCTACTGGTAAATATATATACCATCAGATAGAATATTATACTATTGAACACTTGAACCATTATTTTATATATTCTACCATCAATTATATTATACCCCTATAGGTGATCTACAGATAGAACTAATCTACCACTGGTAAAATCAAATTTTAGTTCATGATATCCACCACTTGTCTATGTTATCATTGGTTTGATCTACATCTAACAAGTATATACTTCCATCCTGAAACTATTGTTAACCAAGTATTCTTATTCATATTTAACCCCTTTAATGGATTTTAAGGAACTAAACACATTTATTAAAACATTAATTTTATAATCATTATTCCCAAACCAATCCATATATGCATTTGATAAAAATTTAAACCGGTCTTAATTTAGTGTTCTATATGAAGATAATTTTTTTTAAATTCATATTATTCAATAGATAAGTGTACCGAGATAATTATAAATTAATAAGTAATTTCTTGTGTTTGGTGGTGTATTTTTTGCCCGAATGGACCGAAGGCCTTATTTTTTATTTTATTATGAATAATCCCCCTTTTAAGGGTTCAAGGGGAACCCATACATGACGCATAGGCCCAAGGCATAAGGCCCGACTAACTAGCAAAACATGACCCGAAGGCCTGGAGGCATACCAAGACGAAAAAATGACCCTTTGGCCCATCTCACATGAACTGCCCCTACCCAGATTTTGCATCATTGATCACCTAGTTCCACACCTTTTATGATGATCGGCTATCGTTTCCCCATACACAGCTACACAGTGCCTTGTCCCGATAGCAGCTGTCATAACCTCTCATTCAACCAATTTGGTAAGCTCTTATTCTAGTGGCTGCTACTCTTGTGCTCTGATCCTCATATACGACATTTTTTATGTGAACTAGGCTACTCCATGGTCTATGTGGCTTGAAGTCCCTATGTCTCAATGGCCTTTAATGAAATGAAGGCCCTAGAGACCCGTAGGCCCAAACCAGTTGCCCGAAGGCCAAAATTGGGTGAATAGTTCCAGCTGCTACAATATAGAATAGTAACTGCTATAGTAGCTACTATAGTACTACTATATTATTTCTATAGTACTTCTAGAATACTATTACAATAACATGGAAAATCTCCTCCACTTGGTTTTCAACCTGGGTCTCTTGGTTGCAATGAAAGAGCCCTTACAACTCAGGTATGGGATCATTGGATGTGTGGTGGTAGATTGTGTGGTTCAATTTTGGAGAATACAGAATAATAAGGTCCATCATACATAGGATCAAATACAAATCCTAACACAACATTGTGAAAATGTTCACTAGACACCAATATATTTAAAATGGACGTATATTTCCAGGAAATTACAAGACCCTATTTTCTTGTACTTTTTGATGAACATATTCATCCTCTTTACAAAGACAAATATGTGGAAGTTGGGACATATGAAATTATATATATTGAGTTGTATCATATTTTCTCATCTCTACAAAATTTCACTTTATATTTATTCATTACTTTTTAGCACGGTGTTGTTTTCCTCTATTTATTAGAGCACAATATCTCATGTACTTGATCAAGAATGTTCTTGACAAACACGCTCAACATTATTAATTTTTTATACCAAAGTGGACTCCATAAATGGTCACATTTTACTTGTATCATGTTTTTATCCGACATATAACTATGGAAGAGGCATTGAGCATTGATTAATTGCGAGTTGTGGTTTGTAAAACCAGATCCAAGTTGTGTATCAAGTATTTTATTAGATAAACTACATGGAATCTTGATATTGATTTTTGAAGGGGAGTAAGAATAAAAAAGAGAACGAAGACCTTATTTTTATTATAATGTGTGTTTTATCAATTTTCTAACTTTTTAAAAATTCAAAACGTCTTGTGATTTCAAATTTGTATCAAAACATTTATATTGATATTTAGTTACAATTTAGATTTTTGTAAATCATTTTGTTATGTTAATTTTAATATTTAAGATATTTATAAGATATTTTAACATAGAATTTGAAAAATTATTTAATCGATCAAATTTATATATTTCAACTATTTCTTTAAATGGTAATTTTATCAAATTGGGAGATTCATTTATAAAATTATTTAAATAAATTTTTTTATCGGAAAAATAAATTTTTTCCTACTTAGTTTACTCACCACAACAAAATGTTTTTTCATCATCCTTGTGCCATTTTTGAATATTATTATATATCCATGTTGGTAAGTAGATATCCAAGATAACATGTTGAGCCAAAAACATAAAAAATCATATATAATTCACAGTGATTATGTCTACACTATTTATATTAACATGAATATCATCCATTCTAATGATTGTCTTCAGACTAATATTACCCATCGTGTTTTTACCTAATTCAGAGATATAGTAATTTTGTATACACTTATTATGTAGAGTATAGTGGTACAATATTGCAATATCAACCACTCCTTCCATGATTTTACCATATGTGTGAATATAAATTTTTTCATCAAAATTAATTTTGAAAATGTAAACTTCTAAATTAATTTCTTACATGTGTAACTTAATTAGTTATTTATCAATTACAACGTAGGACCTTCAATTATTGTAACTTTCCATGGTTATTTTTTTATGTACCCCTACTCCACAATGTTAACATTTTAATATCATCCTTATACCATCTATAGACCTTCCATTTATCATAATGTATCTTCTAATTAATGATCCTCAGCCACCACACAATCTTCTCCCTTTCATCTCTAATGTGGGGGGGGGGGGGGTTCTTGTGTTTATTTGTAACTTACGTTCTTCCTTCAAGTCTTCTTATTGATTAGTGAATACTTCACAATTTTTATGATATGTTGTTCTCTATGGACCAAGTTATAGGGGAGACCACCATTATAACACTGATATAGAGAAATGAGAAGACTTGGTAGAAAGATATCACATTGAATTTCCATTGAGTGGTGTGTATTCTCGAACTAATACATAGTTCACATTCTCTAATCTTGTAAGAAATACAGTTTACTTTTTAATTAATCCTTAGGGTAATCTGACTGGTTGTATTCTTATTTAACTTATTCCCCTCATCATCCCTCTTCCATTGAGGTATCTTTGATGACACCCTTATTCTCAATGATATCTTTAAAGAGTTCCAAATGGATTAGTTTGAGGTAGTAATTATGATTTTCCTTCACATGGGTGGTCCCTCCAATAAAATTCAAATTCGTTAAACATTTGTTATGTATCTAGAAATAAGAGAGTATATTTATTTTTAGAGTATTTTTTAAAAAGGTAATTTAATCCTAGATTATCCAAAACTAACATTGATTAATCAATATAAGATCAAAAGGTTATCAATGATTGAAATCTTCTAATAACGTATCACAAACATGGAACACAAGGTAAATTTCTGGAATGTTACCAAAAATTTTATTGGTGCTAGAATAGTGTCATATTCTATATAATGTTTTCATTCGAACATATCATGTTTATCTACACATTGACCACATTTATAGATTACATTTTAGCTCTATTTTGATGTCGTTAACGATGTTCGATCTTTTCCTACCTGAGCATTCCAAATATCTCTTTAATGAATAAATTTAGGAATCATTAATTTTCATGCCATTGGAATGTCTGCTCAGATTGTTTCTATTTTGATACGAATGACTCAAATACCACTTAATGTGATTCATTGATCACATAGTATGTCGATTGATGATTAAAATTGGGATGAAAAAGAAACTCTCTCCCTAGACCTCCCTCCCTATACATAAAACATTACCAAATCGTTTCTGCATACATGGAACTATCTCAAACAACTGATAGTGGACAGTTCTCATGGATCACTTGAAATAGCCATGATTGGAGGAGTATAAATTTGGAATTACTCCCACCTAATCCCAATAACGTATACTTACCTTGGATATAACTCATGGAATTCATAAAAATAGTTTCTATACATGAAAACTCCATGGTTTAATTCAACGGGTTAGTGGAGTAGAAGCACCAGCCATTGAAAATTATAAAACATTCTAACTAGATGACTCCATAATAATTTTCTTCATGTGGTCAATTACTGTAGGATAGGTCTTATTTGACTTTTTTGTTGTAAATAGATCATTAAATTGTAATTAAATAATATTAAATTCCGAATCTTGTTGTGAATAAATAATAATAGATTAATAAAATCATTTATAAAATCAAATAAAAATTTAACTTGAGATCCCATTTAATTTACTTTATATTTAATACTGGGTAATCTTAGGTATATGCTCATAAATAAAAAATAATTATGAATATTTTTGAATAGTGAGTCAAAATATATAAGGAACATATCCTTTTCAGTCATTAATGTATTTTTCAACCATATAACTCACATTTTTCATGGAATTTGAGGTATATGTAGATTATTTATTTCTTGTAGAGACTATAATTGAAAAATAATAATTGAGGTGTTAAAAAATAATCAATGAAAGTTGTGAAAAAATATTTTTATTTCCCAGATAATAGAAATTATAAAGGTTGTCCATCATTTTCATTTAATCTATGCCAATGATCATTCAATTTTAGTGTTTATAGATAAAATATTTCATAACATATAATGTAATTCATATAAATAGTTCAATTTTTACTATTTTGAAATCATAAAATATTAAATTTTCATACTGCGTAAAAATATTTTAATATAAATGATAAAATAAAATAACCAAATTCAGTAAAGAGTTTATATGATTCCAGAAAATAAATATATTTATAGTAAACAAAAAACAATCTAGGATAAATGTAATGAACAATTGAAATAACAAATAATCGCATAATCCCAAAAAAAGTTGAAAAATATTGAATGTAAACACGCATGATTGACATTAAATAAATAAATACAACAAAAAAATAAAATTTATGATATAAAAATAATTCAAAATAAAATTTTATTTTAAGTTGATTGTAATGAAATATAATAAACAATATGGAATGGATGTTTAGATAAAGAAATAATTTAAAATTTTGATCTCATATAATTCATATACCTCTATAATTTCGTTATAATTCCCACATAGATGTGGTTTCATAGAAAGATAGCATAGATCCCAACCGTAATGAGAACTCATGTTTCTGTTGGGAACCAAAAAGATACACCAACAATCTAGGTGGTTTTTTAACCAGTTATGAAATAAATATAGATGAATTTTTTAAAAACTGATTGATATACTATTTCATGGGTGTTTCTATGAAACCCTACTGATGACTCATATGAGATATAGTAGGTCAAATATATTGCACGAGAATGTATTTTCTTTGATACACCCCACCCATCATGGTGAATTTAATTTTCTAGTACCTATAATTCTATCAAGAATTTATACCTCTAATTTTTGGAATTTTCTCATTCCTCGCATATAGGTTCTATCCAACACTTGGCCATGAATCCAAGTATAATATGATATTAAATAATAACCCTATTCATCCTTAATGCATGATATTGTAACATAGACCATGATAACTCCCTCATTTGAATGTTGTTACTATGCCCATTTCTTATCTAATGAATGATCCCTCTGATAAAAAATATGGAATGACCACATCTATTTCTTTTTGTGGGACCTAAAACTACCAAAAATGGGTAATATTTATAGAACTATCTTAATCGGAAACACACAAGCTTACTCATATGGAACTATATGTATGATTTTATAATTTAATGGACTTGTGTTACAAATTAGAAAGGCAGAAAGATTGACATACTTTATCATGTCAAATATGTGTAAGGCAATTGAGTGCCTTTGATTCAGGTTGGTTTTAAGAACCCAATGGCATGAATAGATGGTATGTTTTAAAAAGAATATTTGATGTAGTTTAATATCCCCAAATAAGAGTATTACAATACTTGGATATCACATGAACTAGGGAAAACAACAACAATAAAACCTCGTTGTTATGGGAGGTTGAGGGAGAAATGAAAAGATATTCTATTCGCAAAAATGGTACTGAGAAGAAACCTCCAATATAGTTTGGAATTAGTGTGACTGGATATTAATAATAGATGGATCATAGATCAATATAGTACATTCTATGAAAACAACGTGACACATTTTTATTAGTTGTATCGAAGTTCGAATGAGGATGTCATAAGTAATTTTCCACTACATATATTGACTGAGTTTAGATGCTTAGTCTTGATCATCCCCATGAACACTAATTATGTATTTTAATATAGTTAAAATCACCTGTGTTCCATCAACCATATAAATATATGGTCTTGCATAGTTTCCACTAAAAATCCAATAGTCCAAACTAATCCACATACTGCACATGTGAACCAAACCATGCATGATATAAATTATCTAATGAGGATCCCATATAAAGGTTACCATGAAATCATGTAATGGTAACCCTACATAGGTCAACAAAAAATTTATAGAATAAATATCCCATTTAAAGGCCATATTAAATGTTCATAAAAAATATAGTGATCATGCGTAAACCCTACATTGAGAAACAAATCCATATTTCTGTAATGAAAAAAAATCTCTAAACATTTAAATTACTCTAAAATAAAACAATATACAATTGAACGAATCAAAATTGTGACATTAGGGGAATCACAATGGAACTATCAAGGAGATCCTATGATGTTTATTCAACTTTATGTTCAGAGGATTGAGTCTACTATAGCTCAATATCATCATTTACTACTGAATGATTTGTTTCCATTGGGTTTTCTTTCACTACCTCCACTTCAATGATCCTTGATACAAGTAAAAGAACATGTGTTATAATAAAAATTTATTGACTATAAATTATTCTATCATATATTTTGGAATTATGAATGTCCCCAATCATCTAGTTCCAACGGAACATAGGATCTTATCTTTTATTTAACTTCGCCTCCATTGTGTCCAAATTCTGGTATCTAAATACATAATATCACTATTAAATGAATATTCATGAAATATATCCCCCATAATGTTTCTACCTAGGCTCATTAAGAACAAAAGAAAATAGAAACAATATAAATACTCCTAAATGGGATTAATTGCGGGATTTTAACAAACCTTATATTATATAGAATCTCAAAATTCAGAGGTATTGATGGTGATATATTGATGAGGAAAATGATTTCCAAAAAAATTCTCCCACAAATTTATTATGTAGCTTCATAAAACTAAAAATTCCCTTGACCATCATCATGATGGTTGTATTCATCATTTCATAAACTCTATTTAGTTATGGGATTCCTAGGACCTTCCTCACATGTTGGATTCCTTGAATCATGTAATTGGAATAAAAAACCCAAGATGTGTACTCTTCTCTGTTACATGAATTATAATACTTCTCATTCCTTCTATATTTACAGTCAACCATGTAAAGATACCTCTGGATATAATCCATCAATTTTTCAATAATTCATAAAAATAATGCTCACCCATTTTATGATGCATCATTGATAAAGGTTAAAAATTATTGGCTGTATATTGGTGAATCTACCAACATAGAATCATATACATTGGTGAGTAATCATTTCAATAACTTTTATATACTCTATGAAAAATCACTAATAAATAATTTTATTACTTCTTTTATAAGGAGTAATTGTAAGGATCTAGTGGCACATCCTTGTCAACAAAACATTACTTCATCTTTATCATCGTTGATAAGATGTTTTCATAGTTGTGGTTGAGCCTCCTATGTCATATACCTCATAATCCCTTCCTCTCCCTCTCTCTCAATTGTTTTCAGGATATTTATACATATCCTCAAATTATTTTTCTATAATATTCCATATGTGTTTCCTCGTGCGATGGTGATGTAATATTTTACCATCATCCTTGTCTCATTCTTAAATATCATTATATAGAATTTTTTTCAAAGGCTATCCTGATAATATATTGATTCATGAACATATAAAATTTTCTATATCCTTTAGGGTGATAATGTATCCAACATCTATATTAACATGGATATCACCAATTCTAACAATTTTCTTTGAATTAGTATTACCAATACTGTTTTAACAAATTCCCCAACTCAATAATTCAAGAAGTATGTAGGATGATTAGTATTATGTGGTACCATAAAACAATATCATCCATCCATTCAATATCATTACCTGAGGTGGTAATTCAATTCTCTTCTTCAATGTTACTGTAAAAAAAGAGAAATTGTTTAAGTTATTTCAACAGGAGTATCTCTTTGTAATCATTTTTTGTTACTAACCTAGAACAAATCATATGGTATCATTCAATTTTTTTTGGTTATGTGGCAATCTATGACATAATGATAAAATTTTTCTATTTCCCTCATTCCATTCATGGAAATTTTGTTTCATGTATTATTTCCTCTATGTCTTTCTCCTCAATCATAATGACTTATTAATTTCATTAGTATGAGGATCTTGTATTTAATTGACTTTGAGTGGTACATGTTTTCTAACGTTATAAAAAGCTCATATTTTTTTAGTATCTCAAGAAATATGGTAATTTTTTTGATTAATCTATCGATAAATTTGAAATATCATTTTATTTTTTAGATTTATCCACTCATCATTCAAGGTGGAATTAGGGTTAAATCCCTTATTATCAACGAGTTGAAACAAATCCATAACATTAAAGAAATAATCCATTAGATAATTCCAAATGTATTAGATCTAAGTATTCAACATTATCATCCCCCTCATTGATGGTTCCTTCATTGAGATTCAATTCAGTAAATCATTTGAGCATAATTCAGAATAAAAGAAGAGTATATTACTTATTAGAATAGTTGAAAATTGTATAATTAACACCCAGATCATCAAAAATAGAATATAATTGATCAGTATAAGATCAAAAGTGTATTAATTATTTATATAGGCCAATGACATATCACTGATATGGTACAACAATGTTATTTCTTTAAGGTTTACTGAATTTTTATTGATGCTAAAGTAGTGTCATATTCTTTAGAATGGTGTAATTGCAACACATCAAGTTAATTTGAACATGTACCACCACTATAGAGCTCATTGTGTCTCTATTTTGAATGATATTTTTCCTATTGGTATTTTATCTACATGATAATTCAATATATTTCATTAAAATTTAATTCGATAATCTTGAATTTTTCATCCATTTGAATGTCTTCTCTAATAGAAACCATTTTTACACCAATTGAAAAAATACATGTAGGTGTGATTCCTTGATAACATATATAGGTGATGGATGATTAAAATTGGGTTGAAAATTAGGAATTTATTTTACCCAAACAATGGTGTAAAAAATCCTCTCTCTATACCTTTCTCACTATACAAGGAAATTTACCACATTTGTTTACTATATGAAGAACTCTCACACACAGATGATTGTGGAAGGCTCATATGTCCCTCTTGAAACAGCCATTGTGGTAGGATTATAAATTTTGAATAACTCCCATATAAACCCAACAAAATATACTTATATTGCACTCTTACCATGGTATTCAACAAACCAATTCATATAAATGAACATTCATGGTTGATGTCAATGTGTTAGTAGAGTGGGTACACAAACCATTGAAAAATCCTAAGGATGAATCCATTAGTATTTTCATTAGGTGGATAATTAAAAAGGATAAATTTGATTTGGATTTTTAATTCTAAATATATTTTTAAATTATAAAACCAAGAGTAGTATAATGTGAATACAAAATAATATATTAAAAATATAATATATAAATTCACCTTATAGAATTATCGTCTAAGTACAACAGGTGAATCATAGGTATAATATAAGAAATAAGAAATAATCATACATTTTTTGGATTATTTTTTCTAAATAACTAAGTCACATATCATTATTTTCAGTAATTACCATTATATTTAATAGTCTAATAATATATGTCAATTATTTAGATATATTTTAAGTTGATTTAGTTTCTACAGAGACTATAAAAGAAAATTAGTAAATAAGGTGTTGAAAATAATATAATGATAGTTCTAAAAAATATATTATTTTTACTATGTAAAGGAAATGAAATAAGTAGTCTATAATTTATATTATCTCTAAGTCATTGATCATGTTCTTTTAGAGTTTCATGATTATTAATATCCAAAATTTTGAAATAGGCCACAGGAATAGTGTATATTGTACTAAATTGAACATATATATAATAAAATTTTTACACTAAATAAAAAAATATTTGAATACTATAAAATGATAATAAAATATCAATATTTGGTGTGGAGTTTCACAGTTAGTAAATAAGAATCGGATTTCTAGCCAATAATGATTTGAACAATTACAATTATGACCAATCATTTAAGCCAAAAAACATTGACATTGGATATAAAAAACATTATTGACTTAACATAATGAAGGAGAAATTAATTTTTTTTAAAATTTTCAAATTAACATAATTTAGAATCAAATTTGATTCTTGGTTGATAATAAAGAGATATAGAAACCAAGGTTACTTGGATGATGTGGAATATAATTATTCCCTTGTTGAGTACACAGAAATATCTATTAATTATCATGATAATATTAGGGTTTGACCCTAGATTCATCTTCTAAAACATATAAATTTTGTGAAAAACATATTCATCATATTTATATAGAACTAAGGGATCATAAAAATGAACATTTTATTATAATTCCATTAATATTATACAAATATACATAATAATATATGATTTTTCATTATTATATGGATTATAATCTTTTAATTTTCATTTTTTCTCAATCTCATAATTTAAGGACTCTTCTACACATATAATAAATAAAATATATAATCATGGAGAATTTATTTATTCTATGTAGTGGGATTGTTAGATATGAATAAATTTTTTTGGTTATTTAATTTTTATATGAGATGATTTCATGTTATTAAACTAGACATTGACTTACATGTAAAACAATATATCATTTACATGTAAAACAATATTTTGTAGTTATTTATAATTATTTCTAATTATTTTTAATTATTTCTAATTATTTCTAATTATTGATAATTATTGCTAATTATTCCTAATTATTACTATTTATTACTATTTATTTCTAATTATTGCTAAATTTTCCTAATTATTGCTAATTATTCTTAATTGTTGCAATTTATTTCTAAATATTAGTTTTTATTGTAATTATTAGTAATTATTAGTAGTTATTGCTAATTATTAGTAGTTATTACTAGTTATTAAAATTTTTTACTAATTATTACCATTTATTACTTATTATTACAATTTATTACTAATTATTACAATTTATTACTAATAATTATTAATTATTTCTAATTATTGCTAATTAATACTAATTATTACTAATTAATACTAATTATTGCTAATTAATACTAATTATTTCTATGTTTTCATAATAATTTCAAATTATTACTAATTATTAGTAAGTATTACTAATTATAAGTATTTATTCATAATTTTTCATAATTATTCATAATTATTACTATTTATTCATAATTATTACTAATTATTCATATTTATTAATATTCATTTCTATTTATTACTAATTATTGCTATTTGTTGAAAATTATTTCTATTTTTCACTATTTATTGCTAATTATTTCTAATTATTCCTAATTATTGCTAATTATTGCTAATTATTTCTATTTATTGCTAATTATTTCAAATTATTGCTAATTATTGCTAATTATCCCTATTTATTTGTATTTATGAGTAATTATTAGTAATTATTACTACGTATTAGTAATTATTAGTATTTTTTACTAATTATTACAATTTATTACTAATTATTACAATTTATTACTAACTATTAATATTTATTACTAATTATTATCAATTATTCCTAATTATTATTAATTATTCCTAATTATTACTGTATATTTCTATTTATTACTAATTATATCTATTTTTTACTATTTATTGATATTTATTACTAATTATTGCTATGTATTGCAAATAATTGCTATTTACTGCTAATTATTGCTAATTATTCATAATTATTGCCAATTATACTTAATTATTGCTAACTATTCCTAGTTATTGCTAATTATTACTATTTATTTCTAATTATTGCTAATTATTACTATTTATTTCTAATAATTGCTAATAATTTGTAATTATTAGTATTTATTTCAAATTATTAGTATTTATTAGTTATTATTAGAAATTATTGGTATTTATTACTAATTATTACAATTTATTTCTAATTATTACTAATTAATTCTATGTATTGCTATTTATTACTAATTGTTACTAAGAATTACTAATTATTGCTAATTATTCTTAATTATTTCTAATTATTCTTGATTATTGAGAATTATTAATAATTATTAATATTTATTAATATTTATTAATATTTATTCCTAATTATTCTGAATTATTACTAATTGTTCCTAATTGTTACTAATTATTCATATTTATTACAATTTATTGATATTTATTACCAATTATTATTAATTACTAAAAATTAATTATATACATTACTAATTATAAATAATAATTAATAATTACTACTAATTATAAAAAAATAATACTAAAAATTTCTAATTATTATTATAAATAAATACTAATGACAAAACAATTTAAATATAATTTAATTAGAACTAATCAACAATAAAAGAAACTAACAGAAAAAATGAAATAAATAATAAATTAAAAAAATACCTTTAAGAATGATTTTCTATTGATCTAGACGGCTTCACAACCTCTTTGTGAACAAAAAAATTAATTAAGAATAATTATCTCTCTAAGATCAGAGTTTAAAGTGAATCAGGATCTCAAATTTGAGTGGAAAGAGAAGAAAAACGGATGAGGGTATATATAGTTTAGATTATTTGTGACGGGTATCCCGTCACAAATAGTATATTTTATGACGGGAACCGTCACAAATACCTACACCCGCATTAATTACTATCGGTGGTTAAAAAGTTATTTGCGACGGGACCCGTCGAAAATTGTCTCTACCAACACACCTTTTGTGATGGGATGATATCATGTCGGAAAAAGCTATAAACCGCTGCCGGTTATTTGCGACGGGCCCCATCGCAAATAATTAACTATTTGCGACTATGGGATCCCACCGTCGCAAATAACCATCGCGCAGTTTGGCATGATATCTGTGCCAAACTCTTTGAGACGGGAGACTAAATCAAATCACAAATAGTTGGTTATTTGCGACAGGTCGTTACCCCTGTCGCAAATAACATCTTGGACAGACCTTTTGCGATGGGATTTATTCCCATCGTAAAAGGCCCATTGCAAAAATCCCTTTTTCTCATAGTGGATGCTATGAATAAAAGGGATCCATCAAATTTATCAATTATGAGAATAGGTAATGATCATATCTTCTTAAAAATATATAGGATATGCATGGGAATCATTTTGAAAGTAATATATTTAATACTTTCTCAAATGATTTCTCAAATATACCTTATTTTTCAAATAAATGATGCTCAAATAAATGATATGGAAATCCATAAGAAGGTGGCAGCTATGAAAAAATGGGGAAACCATAGAGTTAAAAATTGATGAGGATAGTGTCAAAATATTGGCATCATAATTTTTCATATCAGCCAATACAGAGGAAAAAAATTGTTTCTAAATGACTCAAATAGATTAAATTTATCTATTAAAATATTTAGAACAATGTATTATCATGATCATTGAGATAACTATTGGTTGGAAAATATGAATAAGTATATCAATGAATATACATCGAAGTGCTTGGTATGTTATCTGATGAAGTCTGATGGTCAAAAGTCTATGGGGGAGATGCAACTATTTCTTATTCAAACATGGAAATGGGAAGACATCATCATAGAATTTTTCAATTGAAATTAAAAGTATACTAGAGAAATAAATTTATATGGGTCATAATAGGTTGTATGATAAAGAAAAAAACATTATATTAATTCCAGAAGAATTCTCACTCTATGAACTTGCAAGAACGTACATCCAACAAGCGGTGAGGCTGGATGTAGTTCCACTATTTTTTGTATCTTATTGAGATCAAATATTTACCTCCAAGTATTTGGTAAAGTATCTAATATGGTCTAATTGATATGTTGATCTTCAGTATAGATTATCACTCTCAAACATTTTTCCAATCTAACTGGACTATTCAATAACTAGAAGAAAAGTTGAGACCATGTTTTATGGACCACAAGGAAGGATGGGACCAACATCTACCTCTTTTCTAGATCTCTTACAACATTAGTTTCTACTTAAGTATCCAAATTTCCCCATTTGAATCCTTTATGGGAAAAATTTAGAACACTATCATTAGGGGATGAATTCAGTAAATAAAATCGATTGTGACCTAAAATGGTTGAAGAAATTATTGAAAAGGTGAAAACTATTTTCCATCACATCAATGTATCCCAAAGGCGATAGAAGATCTATTTTGAAAATAATCTATAGGGAAATAGATTTTATGGTTAGAGACATTGTATTCCTCTACATATCTCCATCAATATGGACAATGTGATTTGGGAGGATATGAATGCTAAGCCCCTGGTACATCAGTCCCTTTGATAGTATTGTTCATGTGGAATCTTTTTCCCATCGACTAACACTTCCGTCTACAATGTCTCAAGTAGATGAGGTATTCCACATACTCCTCTTGAGGAAATACATACCGAGTCTCTAAAATTTACTAAATTCAGAGGTTGTACTGTTGGAAAATGATCTCTCTTATGAGGAGCAACCGGTGATGATCTTGGACCATAGATATAAACTTCTACAAAACATGACCACTAACCTTGTCAATGTAATTTGGTAGAACCATATGTATAAAGATGTGACTTTGAGTCTAGTGGAATAAATGAATGAGAAGTAACCCAACCAATTACCAACATATAATAAAAAACTAAATTTTGAGGTCAAAATTTCCTAAGGGGGGAGAATGTAATGACCCATAATTTTACGTATCCAATTTATCATATTATTATTGTGTTATATAGTAAAAATCACATTTATATAATATATATAACCCATTAAAATATTTTTAAATAGATATTTTTAGAAATAAGAGGTATTTATAGAAATTAATTGACATATAACGATGGAATTGTAACATAGATTTTGGAATAGTAATGTAACCATTAGAAATATTAAACTGCAAAATTGAATAGTAACCTCACCAATTAATGTATAAAAAAATTGGAATCATATAATATGAAATATGATATATTTACATCATGGTATAAGTTAATAAACAATTTAAAAATGATAAATTAACTATTTTCATTATTGAGAAATGTAATTGTATTTTAAATTTTTTTTAATTAATATAACTATTTAAAATATTTATTTTCACAAAATATATACAAAAAATAATTTTTTTCATAGTAATATAACATAATTTTATAGGACCTATATTAATTTGTCATCTTGTTATAAAATTAGTTATAATATTAAAACTGGCATTTTTTAAATAAATATCAATTTTAATTATAAATATAATTTCTCATATTTAGAAAATTATTTTCATAAAAGGATCACATTTCTGAAATCTACATATCCAAAAATATTTAGGGTTATTATTTTTACGTTTTCTAAAATTGTTTAATTTTTTTGAATGGTTAAATACATAAATTTATAGGATAGTTTAAATATAATAAATATTAATTCATTGATGATGTTTAAATGATTAAGCACCATTATTTAAAACTCACATGAACTAGTTTATATATATAGTCTCATGAATCCATACTACTGATAATCCTTATTCAAAATAATATACATATGAATGAAATAACCAAAAAACACACCTCTCTACCACTAAAAAACCACCATTACAACCTCCTATCCCCAACCATTTTATGCCTCAATGCATGTACAAATTCTAACAATAACTATAACCAAAACACTCTCCCCATGTTCATAAGAATTAATTCTAACTAAAATACAAAATTTAATTTCCATGAGGAGGAAATCAAAGAGAAGAAGTTCAAGAGGTAAATTCATCAATCATTTTAATTTAGTTTTTTTTTCAATTTCATTTCTATTCTTATCCACTACTCACATCCATTTCCAAATGTGGAATGATAACTAAAGTATATTTTAATATTTTATTTTTATTATATTAATTTAATAATCTATCTACATGTCTCTTACATCATCCTTTTTTTAAATAATGAAAACAACATCCATGATGTGTTGATTTTCCGCCATTGTGGACGTTGAAATTTCATTTTCAATTACCACCTTGAAGGATGGTCATAAAACCACTTTTATTGTTAAATTAGAATACAATATGTATATTGAAACTTTTTTAATGTTTTAAAACTATTATATAAATATATTATTAAATAAAATGATACTAAATCATGATGGTTATAAAAACCACCCAAATAATCATATCAATTTTTTCGAAGCATATCTGTTAGAGTTTAACAACATTTTAAATTATTTAATTTATATCAGGATTGATTATAGGTTATTAAAATGGAAATTGACATACCTATAGTGAAATATTCTTAATTTTATACAAGTAATTCCATTAAATTTATGTTTTAGTGGAGTTGGTATGTTTTAGTAGCGTGTCTGGTAATACATTAGTTTTCTCAATTAATATCTATCATCGTGTATCTCTAAAATAAAAAGAAAATTTTTTCAGGAAAAAAATACCATTATTATATACATATGATAGGAAACATATGTATTTTCATTCCCACTGGTATGTCATATAAAATAACAGTTTTAGTGAAACAGTTATATTTTCCCTACAAATCATAGTTTTTTATGAGATATAAAATATTCATTTTTATTCATTTATTAATATCTTCAAATTGGGTTTCATTTATTTGTAATCATTTTTCACGATTTTTTTAAATATAAGTCATTAGTTATAGAATAAATAATATTTTATATTCTTTTAATAATTCTGCATATTCTGCATATATAAAAATACATATTTCTTTCTCATTGTCGGTAAAAGTAAAAAGATAGTTGTTTGTAAAATGAAATGAAGATTACTTATCAACCATTTAAAAAAACATGGTAAATATTTAATTCAATCATCAAGAATAGAATATTTAAATAATTATTGAATACAACTTTAGAAGTTAAGAATATTGGAGAAATGTTTCTCATCAGAAGAAACGAGTAATGTCGGTTTTTATTAAAAAATATTTTTGATATATTGATTAAATAAAGATAGAAAATGGTTGGAATAAAATATTCTCAAAAACTGAAAATTTTATTGGAATATACATGATAATTATAGTTAGATAGATCATAATATTTCAGTATTGCATACTTAATCTTATATAATCCCGATAAAGGATTATATTTTAGCATAAAATCATTACAACATTTACAACTTGAAAGAAAAATTAAATAGAGAAATTAAAATTGTATATAAATACCCATAAAATTCATGTGATTTGTCAAAAAAGGTATTAATGTGATATATATTTACCCTGTAATAGAATTGTGTGATGAATATGGAATGTGTCTCATATAAATTAAAAGTTTTCTAGAAATCCCGTACCATAATCCTCAACATCCTTCACACACATTAAAAAATCATATATAATATATATAAGTTTATTATAAATTTATTACAGAACCATACACAATTGTATTACACCATACATGATTTACTTATTACATTTTTATTACCCATTTATTAAGAATTCATTTTTAAAATTTTGTTCCTCATAATTACTACGTCGTTTTTCATATATATTTTTTTCTAGAATTTTTTTCCTTGTATATTGATTATAATTCCAAAATATCCATAATGTCAAACATGAAATTAAAATAATATATTTAAATTATTTAAACATATTAATTAATTCCTATGATTCTGATACAGAAAGATGAAAATCATTGTTCATGGAGACGATAGGGTGTATGTATACATGAATGTTATTTCCATATTTTGATGGATGAAATTAATGAAAATTATTTAAATAATAGCTTTTATTGAAGTGATTTTATATATTATATATCACATTTAAATTATAACATAATAATTATTACATTCCATATAACTCATTAGCAAAAATGAATCACATCACTTCTTTGGGAGGTAGTCCACCGTACACAATAGAAACACTAGCACACACGACTACCACTTCATAAACTAAAATAATTTATTTTGCCTTACCGCCTACCACTGTTCAGTTTAATGTTGGATTTATTATATTTATATTATATTATAACATAATTTCACTTATAAAAATATAATATTGCATAAACCTTTTTTAGTTTCCACTTTATGGGGGATATGCTAGTGTTGCTATTGTGTACGGTGGACTACCGCCCCACGAAGCGATGTGATTAATTTTCACTAATGAGTTATATGGAATTCAATAATGATTATGTTAAAATTTATATGTGATATATAATATATAAAATTGATTCAATAAAATTTTTTATTGAAATAATTTTCATTCATTTCATCCATCAAAATATGGAAATAACATTTACGTATACGTACACCCTACCGTCTCCATGAACGGTGAATTTCATATTTCTATATCACTATTATAGGAAATAATTAAGATGTTTATATAATTAAAATATATTATATTAATTTCTTGTTTGACATTATGGATATTTTGGAATTATAATCAATGTGCAAGGAAATAAATTCTAGTACGAAATATATATTAAAGATGAAGTAGTTCTTATGAGGAACACAGTTTTAAAATATAATTGGTAATAAATGGTTAATAAAAAGGTAATAAGTAAATCATGTATGGTGGGATACAATTAAGTATGGTTCTGTAATAGATTTATAATAAACTTATATAAATTATATATGAGGTTTTTATGTGTGTGAAGGATGTTGAGTATTATGGTAAGGGATTTCTAAGAAACTTTTAATTTATATGATACACATTCAATATACATCAGACATTTCTATTATAGGGGAATTATATATCCCATTAATTCCTTTTATGTTGAATCCCATGAATATTATGGGTATTTATATATCCATTTTATTATCTCTATTTCATTTTTATTACATGTTACTATTGTTATAACGATTTTATGCTAAAATCTCATCATTTATTAGGATTATATTAGATTATGTATGAAATATATTATTCTAACCATTTTCTATATGTATTTAATCAATAGATAAAAAATATTTTTTTAATAAAAACCGAATTTATACATTTCTTCTATTGAGAAACATTTTCCTCCATATTCTAATCTTCTAAAGTTGTTTTTAATAATTCGTTAAATATTCTATTATTTTTTATTGAAGATACTATTTACAATGTTTTATTTTTTTTAAATGGTTGATAAGTAATCTTAATTTCATTTTACAATAAATTATATTGTTACATATACTGACAATGAGAACGAAATATTTATTTTTATATATACAGAATATGCAGAATTATTAAAAGAAATTGAAGGAATATATAATCTTATTTATTCCCTAACAAATGATTTATGTATAAAAAATCATGAAAAATGATTATCAATAAATGAAACCCAATTTGTAGATATGAATAAATGAATAAAAATTAATATTTTATATCTCATAAAAATGTTTGATTTGTAGGGAAAATATTATTGTCTCACTGAAAGTGTTAGTTTATATGACATACCAGTGGGAATGAAAATAAATATGATTCCCATTATATATATATAATAATGGTATTTTTTTCCTGAAAAAGGTATTCATTTTATTTGAGAGATAAATGAGGATAGATATTAATTGAGAAAACTAATGTATTACCAAACATGCTACTAAAACATACCAACTACACTAAAACATAAATTTATAGGAATAACCTACATGTATACAATTAGGAATATTTCATTATAGGTATGTCAATTTCCATTGTAATAACCTGTAATCAATCCTGATATAAATTAAATAATATAAAATCTTATTAAACTCTAAAAAATACTCTCTGAAAAAATCCTAGTGTGGGGAGAAATATACAATGTGATGTTGTTCCTTTTAAATATCTCAAAATTCACTTTTCTACCAAACATATGTGAAGTAATAACAGTTTCTCACAAGAAGTTCAAAGAAATTTTGTATTCCACTTACATTCTTCTTCCCATTTCCACTATATTAATATTATTTATTTTTGGAAGTCCAATTTTTTGAGGAGTGTGGTGAGAAATATACTAATCTATGATACTATGAATTTTTAGATAACTTTAAAAATAAATTCATTTAAATTATGTAGAATTATCTAGTTTTATTTTTTTTATAAAACCCCTAATTTCATTCTCAAATTCTTTTTATAAAAACATGAATCTTTCGACTGCCTTAGAATGCATTTTATAAAAAAGATACATTAATCTTAGTTAAATCATCAAGAAAAATGATAAATTATACATATATTTTTGTTTATTGATCTCTTATTTGGCTACATAAATCATAATTAAAATGTTCATTGTCGCGACCCGTCCTCAGAGCCCGTGCCGTGACTACCCCAAGCCCGCCTTCCATAGGCCAGGGACTGGCGACTAGCACCAAAGGCATAAAATCCCGATAACTGGGAAGGCATTGCCTTTATAAAAGAAAACAAGCACCACAGAGTACAAGGGAAAGCAAAACACTAAGTACAAAAGAAAAGCTGAAAAGTAAATGGACCAGAATACAAACCCAAAATAAAGTACAACTACAACTGAACAAGGTACAACAGCTAAAAGACAAACAGCTGGAAGAAGGAAGCAGCTCCTGGGTCATCATCCTCAGATCCTACCTGAAGGGTAGGTATAGATAGCGCAGCTCCTGGTCGTCCACCACGGATCCTACCTGAAGGGTAGGTACAGATAGCTTCCTCCACGCTCTCTTCCGTCAACCTCCTTTGTGAGTCGTCATGTCGTGTTGTCCACCTCCGGGTACCATCCAGTCCTCGAACACTCGGCCTCTGTCAGCACTTCCCGTCATCTGCAACCAACACAACGAGGTGCGAGCATAGCCCGTGCGGGGGTGAGTATAACGATACTCAGTAGGGACCCCGAGACCCTCAAGGTCTCACTAAACCAACAAGGATAACCACAAAGAAGATCTCAACAGATAACCTCTACTTAGGTATATGCCCATACATATACCTAAGTTATCAAGTAACCCATCTCAATCATGAGGAAACACAAGGATTGTGAAATCAACGGATAACCACTACCCAGGTATATGCCCATACATATACCTAAGTTAGGAAGTGACCCATCTCAATCATGATGTAAACACAAGGTCAAAAGTCTCCGCTCAAACCAGGATTTTCATTATCGAAACCGTAACAGCTGAAGAGCTCCGTCTCTGGAGTGTACAGTGGTCATGTCACGACTCCGAGGTACTGCTTACTAACCAAAGACTGCTGAAGTACTCCTCTTGTCGAGTACTGCGGGTCAGCCACCCAGACACGGTAGTGCTTCCTGCCGAGATATGTCACCCAAACACAGTAGTGCACACCCCCTAGTAGCCTGCTGAGGTACTCTCCGGATGAGTACCGCGGGTCTGCACTGTGACACAGGTAGTGCTCCATCCTCCATGGGTCTGCACCTCAGAAATTAGTGCTCTGTCCACTGGGCTAGTCGACTCACTCTAAGTCGAGTTGGTCAAGCAGTCGTCAGGTCTCAGCCAGCTACACGGTCTCAGTACTCCACACGCTCGTCACTGGGAGGGTCCGCTCCACGAGCTATAAGTCGATACTCCAATTATCTAAAAGTCCCACGAATAAGTATGTCAAAGGACCTCCTCGTCATAGGGGTCTCAACGCAACAGACGGCGCGTCAATCGGACGCTCGGTCTGTGAGTTACTAGCCCTTTCATCCCAGGGGCCCGGTTGGTTTCGGGAGCGAACCAAACCCGGTAGTATCTCAACTGTACCCCCGAACACTCATAGGGTATACTCATAGGGACTCTTTCTCAACGATATCACCAATGCCGCTGACGGTTCGTCAAACGGACGTTCTGTCAGAAAGATATCAGCTTTTAAGTTCCAGGGGCCCAATTGGATTTCAGTGCGATCCAACCCGGCCACTATCCATATGCATCCAATTCTTGGGAGGATGATGCCAAAAGTTCCTTATCGTCAACAGAAACTTAACGCAACAGACAGCGCGTCAATCAGACGCTCGGTCTGAGAGTTATTGTCTTTTCCGTCTCACACCCACCCTGGGAAACTTCCCAGGAGGTCACCCATCCTGATCACTACTCTAGGCCAACCACGCTTAACTATAGAGTTTTAACAACGTAGGCTCCTGAAAAGGAAGGTGTAACTTGACTATAGTATACCGAAACGACCGTCTCGATCCAAAGATCGTGTTGTCGCTGATGGTGAGTCGTTTGGAGGCTCGTAGCCCAAGATACGGGCATTTGACCAAAAGTGGTCTGAACTGGGGGTCTGGGCCTGGGCCGACCCGGCCCGACCCTCCCCTGGGTCGGCCGAACCGGGTCGACCCGCCCCGGGCGGCGACCCGGCCCGACGACCCCGCCCGGCTCGGAAAACCCAGCCTGGCTCGGAAAACCCGGCCCGGCTCGGAAAACCGGGCCCGGCCGGCGGCGCGGGCTGGTGCGGCGACGCGGTCCGGCGCGGCGGCGCGGACCGGCACGGCGGCGCGGCCTGGGCGACGTTCGGGTGCCGCGCGCGGGGGGCAAAGCCCCCCCCCCCCCCCCCCCCCCCGAGAACCGCGGCCCCCTAACTGGGGCCGCTTTTGAGACCCGGCCGGGGGAAATAAATTCCCCCGGTCTCCACTGCCCGGCCGGCCCGCACTGGCCGGCCAGTTTCACCAGCATGGACCGACGACGGCCGGTCCTTCCTTTGCCGACACCGGCGGCCCAGTGCCGGTCGCCGGTCATCTTGCTCCGCCGCAGCCCGGAACCCGCCGCGGCCTATGTCGTTCGGCGCGACGCAACGACATCGCTTCCCTCTGTCGTGGCCCCGCTCCGGTCGCGGCGCCTTTGACTTTCTTCGACGCGACGCGACGGCGTCGCGTTCTTGGTTTTCATTCCACAGCGCGGGGCGACGGCGCCGCGCGTATTTTCCTCAATAAAACACGTGGTGTGACAGCACCACGTTTTCTCATATCATCCTCAAGAAACCATCATGATAAACAGAGGAGGGTCGGCCGTGTTTGTGCGGTCCGACCCCCTCGCGTTATTCGATAAAAAAAAGGGTTTTAATCCACGATCATCACCAAGTTTGTCTTCACGAACAATTAAATAAATAAAAACCCTCAATCATCAACCGCTTGATCGGACGATCCGCGGATCAACCCGGTATTGGTTGGTCGGCGCTCGTCGTTCTTTTCTCAAAAGATAAGAGAATTCCAAAATAAATTCCCCTACCTCGGCTTCAAGAACGGAGTTCTTCAACGACCCGCAGAAGATAAGCGTCGCGGAGGTCGGGCGTCGTTCCATATAGGTTGGTGGGAGAAGAGCTCGGTGAAGTCGAGCTGAGACGTCACCCTCTGTATTCTTTGTAGGCGGCGGTGCTTCCCTTCCTTACTCCGGTTGAAGATGGTCGGAGGTGTTGCTTCACGTTCTTCGGAAACGTGGTACGTTCTTCCTCGAGAGGTTGGTGATCTTCCATGAGTTCTTCTCCTCTCCTTAGTTCTCCCCACAAGGTTTATGCCAACCCAAAAAGAAGAATATAATCTCTCTTTTAATGTTTCCAAAATGAATTCAAAAGTATTCAAACACTCAAATTAATTAATTGAGTTGGTTTGATTAATTAATTGCAAAGTGTTGGCAAGAATTTCAAAAGTTTGAAATTCAAATAAACCATACATAACTCACCTCATTTATTAATCAAGTTGTCAAATATTAAAGAATGTGAGTTATTGGGGATTTGGAAAGTGAGGGGTTAAAAGGGTTAGGGAGTTTAATGAATTTGAAAAGGTGGGGGGGTTCGTGTGGGCCCCACCATTTCAAATATCCACACATGGGAAGTTGGATGGATGTAGACCCACCACCAACTTCCCATGGGAGAAGTTAACAACTTCACATGAAATAAAATTGAGTTAACAATTTTATTCACTTTTTTTTAATTATACCCCAAAAATTAACTTTTCCTCCCGCACAAACGCAACTAAGGTAAAGGTTCTCTTAAGCGATTACCGGCCTTGCGAGTTCATCGGTGGAATCAGATTTCAATTCCGAGCACCGGTTCAAAAGATAGAAATTCCTGCCCGCTCGTTCACTAAACGTACCCGAGCCTAACTTCGGAAATTAATTCCGGGCACACCGGGCCTCGGAATCAGGCGCCGTCAGAAACTCCGTTCTTGTAAAATTCCACTGAAAATAAAGAAAAAATTTTCCTTGAAATTTCCGGGTCTTTACATTACTCCCACCTCAGGGCTTTACGTCCCTATAAAGCTTCAACACAAACTAGGATCACAAAAGCAGTACAGAGCATGCATCTGAGCCTTCTGCTCCCATGTGCTTACCTGGAGGATCCGTACTGCCAAAGAAAGTGCACCCAAGAAATCGATCGTCCTCGTAGGATATGCTCATGTCGATCCTTGATCCCCACTGGAATCTGCGTGAAAGACACCCCATCGCCATTGTCCAGCTTTTCATGGTCGATGGTATGCGAAGGGTCGAGCATGTATCTCCTCAGTTGAGATACGTGGAAGTCGTCGTGCACCTGGTGCAACTGCGGTGAATGGGTCAAGCGGTAAACCACCCCGCCTACCCAGCTGGGGACCTAAGAAGGTCCACTAAACCCCGGAGATAACTTTCCACCTTGGCCACATCTCCGTAAACCTCGTCGAGGTGAGACCCGTATAAGGACGTGATCGTCATCCTCGAACTCCAGAGGTTTCCATTTTCTGTTAGAACTAGAACTCGAAAGGCTGCTGCCACGAGGGTAAGGTTGACCGACCCAAGTGTAATCGGTCGCACTCTCCTGTGGAAGAGTTACCCTGCGCTGCCTGGGGTTTCCTTTTCCGCCGACCAAGGAAAACCCATCCCGACGTTTTCCAAAAACCGTCAATTTGAGTATGAACAGTTATTGCCCATTCCATACTCAAACTAATGTCGTAAGGCCTCGACGCTGCCACCAAGAGATTCCAACCGAAACTCTCGCCTCGAGGGTCTGACCACACCATCGGCGTAAGTGTGATTTTTGAGTCTCCTCCTAAGGTATCTCCAGACATGAGGGTTAAGTCCACGGCTTACCGAAAACTCTAGGTCTGGAACAAGATTTGTGAAAGCAAGGAATGATTCATATAAACATCCATAACTACATCAACTAGTAGTGGACACAGACTGTCCCTTGAATCATTTCTAGAGCCATTGGGTCACACTCCATGACCGCATGCACCCACACTCTTCCTCCACCCTCCAGCTCCCTGAGCCTGGCGGAAAAAACTAAGGCGGGTGGTTGTACCATGTTAAGATGTACACCACCTCATACTGCTCTCCTAGCTCTGCCTCCACGTCTGCTGCTTCGCAAACTCATCTCTATTTAAAGCTTCCTCTTCTTGAAACATTTAACACGCCTGAGTCTCTAAGACTGGCACCGATTCTCTGTTTCTTACTGCATTGTGCAGTCTTCATCTGCTCCTGGATGAACTGCACCTCCTTTAGTCTCACAAGAGCTGCTATGATTTATTCTTTGCCGATAAGAGAAATCTGGTCTCATCCCCTGGATGAACCACATTCGTTGCCTAATATAGTCAATCCTGACATGAATGATGCATTTATGTAATGGATGACGTCGTAAGGCCTCGACGTAACTACTAAGAGATTCAACTATCACTCTCGCCTCCAAGGGTCGAGTCACACTATCGGCATCAGTGTGAGATCACTGGGTACCCTCCAGTAGAAATCTCGAAAGTGAGGGTCAAGTCAACAGTTTAACCGGGACCACTCAGTATCAACAAAACAAAAGGACAGGAAAGAAAACATCTCAAAGATAAGTGACTTTTTATTATTGCAGCTCATAGTACAAAGACACGAATACAAAATCAACATGGAACTAGAAGTACAAAGGACGTATCCACTAGTTCCTCTCCTTCCCACCTGCTCTCGGTGGCTCCTCCAACACCCGCTGTTCAACCATACGAGGAGTCGGACAGTCACGTGCCAGGTGACCCTTTCTGCCGCATGAGTAACACAACCTGCTTCTGGCACGCCTAGCTCTGTTCCCACCCCGGGTGCCCCGCACCACCGGTCCTAAAACCCGAGATCGTCTAACTACTAGTCTGGTCCTCCTGGACCTCTGCATCATCTGTCTACTGCCCACAGATGACTCGGCTACTGATCGAAAAACACTGTCCAAAGGCAGAAACTCCTGTACACGCTCGGGGTGTAGAGCTACTTGCACAAACTCCACCCTGAAGAAGGTCTCGAAGTCGTCCCATGCGAAGGTCATCCCATCGCAAAACTGAAACAAGTGGCTCCACCACCTGCCTGCTGCTTCCTGAAGGAGGCTAGTAGCATAGATCACCATGAAGTCTGCCGACGTCCCCACTAGCCTGAAGAATCTCACCACAGCCTCCAGCCAAACCTCAGCCGCATGCGGTTCCGTCCCTCCCCAGAACCTGGGTGGCCTCTGGCGCTGGAACTCGTGCAGCGCGCTCAAGCGTCGTGCATCGCCTACTACTGGGGCTGGTGGAATCGGTGGCCCAACGTATGGTAGTACTGCTGGTGCCTCCGCTGGTGCCTCAACTGCAAGAGGTCCCTGCACCGAAGCCTCGTCACTCGACATGCTGTCAGCACGCACATCCCTCTGGGCTCTAGGTGGTCGTCCGTGAAAAGGCATCCAGAAAGAATCATCGTGACACGGTCAAACGTTTATACCTGGTGAGCTGACCTGGTTTGAGCTGTTTTAAGGGAAACCCTATGAAAACACACACGCAATCAGTGTTTTTGTGCACAAAGTCAGAAATCAGTTTTCAGGGTCCCGGTGTATGGATATGTCGGCCGCCCGCACCAACACTGGACTCCCTGAACTGAAATCCACACTCGGTACTCTTAACACTATTTCTTCACAGAAAGAGAAAGTTAGAGTCATAAGTTCTGCGGTAGAACCGAACACCTCTGATACCAATTTGTCACGACCCGTCCTCGGGGCTCGTGCCGTGACTACCCCAAGCCCGCCTTCCATAGGCCAGGGACTGGAGACTAGCACCAAAGGCATAAATTCCCGATAACTGGGAAGGCATTGCCTTTATAAAAGAAAAAAAGCACCACAGAGTACAAGCAGAAGCAAAACACTAAGTAAAAAAGAAAATCTGAAAAGTAAATGGACCAGAATACAAACCCAAAAGAAAGTACAACTACAACTGAACAAGGTACAAAAGCTAAAAGACAAACAGCTGGAAGAAGGAAGCAGCTCCTAGGTCGTCCTCCTGGGATCCTACCTGAAGGGTAGGTACAGATAGCGCAGCTCCTGGTCGTCCACCACGGATCTTACCTGAAGGGTAGGTACAGATAGCTTCCTCCACTCTCTCGTCCGTCAACCTCCTCTGTGAGTCATCACGTCGTGTAGTCCACCTCCGGGTACCGTCCAGTCCTCGAACACTTAGCCTCCGTCAGCACTGCCCGTCGTCTGCAACCAACACAACGAGGTGCGGGCATAGATCGTGCAGGGGTGAGTATAACGATACTCAGTAGGGACCCCGAGACCCTCAAGGTCTCACTAAACCAACAAGTATAACCATAAAGAAGATCTCAACAGATATCCTCTACTTTGGTATATGCCCATACATATACCAAAGTTATCAAGTAACCCATCTCAATCATGAGGAAACACAAGGATTGTGAAATCAACGGATAACCACTACCCAGGTATACGCCCATACATATACCTATGTTAGGAAGTGACCCATCTCAATCATGAGGTAAACACAAGGTCAAAAGTCTCAGCTCAAACTAGGATTTTCATTATCGAAACCGTAACTGCTGAAGAGCTCCGTCTCTGGAGTGTACAGTGGTCCTGTCACGACTCCGAGGTACTTCTCACTAACCTAAGACTACTGAAGTACTCCTCCTGTCATGTACTGCGGGTCAGCCACCCAGACACAGTAGTGCTTCCCGCCGAGGTATGTCACCCAAACACAGTAGTGCACACCCCCTAGTAGCCTGCTGAGGTACTCTCTGGACGAGTACCGCGGGTCTGCACTGTCACACAGGTAGTGCTCCGTCCTCCATGGGTATGCACCTCAGAAAGTAGTGCTCCATCCACTGGGCTAGTCGACTCACTCCAAGTCGAGTCGGTCAAGCAGTCGTCAGGTCTCAGCCAGCTACACGGTCTCCGTACTCCGCACGCTCGTCACTGGGAGGGTCCGCTCCACGAGCTACAGGTCGAAACTCCAAGTATCTCAAAGTCCCACTAATAAGTATTTCAAAGGACCGCCTCGTCAAAGGGGTCACAACGCAACAGACGGCGCGTCAATCGGACACCCGGTCTGTGAGTTACTAGCCCTTTCGTCGCAGGGGCCCGATTGGTTTCGTGAGCGAACCAAACCCGGCCGTATCTCAACTGTACCCCGAAATCTCAAAGGGTATACTCATAGGGACCGTTTCTCAACTAGATCACCAACGCCACTGACGGTTCGTCAAACGGACGTTCTGTCAGAAAGATATCAGCTTTTCCGTTCCAGGGGCCCGGTTGGATTTCGTTGCGATCCAACCTGGCCACTATCCATATGCATCAAATTCTCGGGCGGATGATGCCAAAAGTTCCGTATCGTCAACAGGAACTTAACGCAACAGACGGCGCGTCAATCGGACGCCCGGTCTGAGAGTTATTGGCTTTTCCGTCTCACACCCACCCTGGGAAACTTCCCAGGAGGTCACCCATGCTGATCACTACTCTAGGCCAAACACGCTTAACAATGGAGTTTTAACCACGTAGGCTCCCGAAAAGGAAGGTGTACCTTGAGTATAGTATACCGAAACGACCGTCTCGATCCAAGGATCGCGTTGCCGCTGACGGTGAGTCGTTTGGAGGCTCGTAGCCCAAGATACGGGCATTTGACCAAAAGTGGTCCGAAATGGGGGTCTGGGCCTGGGCCGACCCGGCCCGACCCTCCCCTGGGTCGGACGAACCGGGTCGACCCGCCCCAGGAGGCGACCCGGCCCGACGACCCGGCCCGTCTCGGAAAACCCGGCCCGACTTGGAAAACCCTGCCCGACTCGGAAAACCTGGCCCGGCTCGAAAAAATCCGGCCCAGCTCGGAAAACTCGGCCCGGCTCGGAAAACCCGGCCCGGCTCGGAAAACCCGGCCCAGCCGGCGGCGCGGCAGCGTGGCGGTGTGGGCTGGTGCGGCGGCGCGGTCCGGTGCGATGGCGCGGACCGGCACGACGGCGCGGCCTGGGCGCCGTTCGGGTGCCGCGCGCGGGGGGCAACCCCCCCCCCCCCCCCCCTTTTGAGACCGCGGCCCCCTAACTGGGGCCGCTTTTGAGACCCGGCAGGGGGAAATAAATTCCCCCGGTCTCCACTACCCCGCCGGCCCGCACTGGCCGGCCGGTTTCGCCAGAAAGGACCGGCAACGGCCGGTCCTTCCTTTGCTGACACCGGCGGCCCGGTGCCGGTCGCCGGTCATCTTGCTCCTCCGCGGCCCGGAACCGGCTGCGGCCTATGCCGTTCGGCGTGATTCAAAGGCATCGCTTCCCTCCGCCGCAGCCCCGCTCCGGTCGCGGCGCCTTTGACTTTCTTCGACGCGACGCGACGGCGTCGCATTCTTGGTATTCTTTCCACGGCGCGGCGCGACGGCGCCGCGCGTATCTTCCGCAATAAAACACATGGTGCGACGACACCACGTTTTCTCATATCATCCTCAAGAAACCATTACGAAAAAAAGGAGGAGGGTCGGCCGTGTTTGTGCGGTCCGACCCCCTCGCGTTATTCGATAAAAAAACGGGTTTTAATCCACGATCATCACCAAGTTTGTATTCACGAAAAATTAAATAAATAAAAACCCTCAATCATCAACCACTTGATCAAACGATCCGCGGATCAACCCGGTATTGGTTGGTCGGCGCTCGTCGTTCTTTTCTCAAAAGATAATAGAATTCCAAAATAAATTCCCCTTCCTTGGCTTCAAGAACGGAGTTCTTCAACGACACGCGGAAGATAAGCGTCGCGGAGGTCGGGCGTCGTTCCGTCTAGGTTGGTGGGAGAAGAGCTCGGTGAAGTCGAGCCGAGATGTCACCCTCTGTATTCTTTGTAGGCGGCAGTGCTTCCCTTCCTTACTCCGGTTGAAGATGGTCGGAGGTGTTGCTTCACGTTCTTCGGAAACGAGGAACGTTCTTCCTCGAGAGGTTGGTGATCTCCCAAGAGTTCTTCTCCTCTCCTTAGTTCTCCCCACAAGGTTTATGCCAACCCAAAAAGAAGAATATAATCTCTCTTTCAATGTTGGAAAAATGAATTCAAAAGAATTCAAACACTCAAATTAATTAATTAAGTTGGTTTAATTAATTAATTGCAAAGTGTTGGCAAGAATTTCAAAAGTTTGAAATTCAAATAAACCATACTTAACTCACCTCATTTATTAATCAAGTTGTCAAATATTAAAGAATGTCAGTTAATGGGGAGTTGGAAAGTTAGGGGTTAAGAGGGTTAGGGAGTTTATGGAATTGGAAAAGATGGGGGGGTTCGTGTGGGCCCAACCCTTTCAAATATCCACACATGGGAAGTTGGATGGATGTGGACCCACCACCAACTTCCCATGGGAGAAGTTAACAACTTCACATGAAATAAAATTTAGTTAACAATTTTATTCACTTTTTATTAATTAAACCCAAAAAATTAACTTTTCCTCCCGCACAAACACAACTAAGGTAAAGGTTCTCTTAAGAGATTACCGGTGTTGCGAGTTCATCGGTGCAATCAGATTTCAATTCCGAGCACCGGTTCAAAAGATAGAAATTCCCGCTCGCTCGTTCACTGAACGTACCCGAGCCTAACTTCTGAAATAAATTCCGGGCACACCGGGCCTCAGAATCAGGCGCCGTCAGAAACTGCGTTCTTGTAAAATTCCAAAGAAAATTAAGAAGAAGTTTTCCTTGAAATTTCCGGGTCTTTACATTCATGAGGTCTTCTAGAACAAATTTGAACTCTCTTATTACTCTTTCTAGTCATCTTCCCATTCTAAAAAGTAACAAAAAAAATTTCATCTCTTCTTTTCAATTCTCTAAAATAATCTAATACATAAACATTATAATGTTTTTTAATATTTTTCTTCCAATGGAAACCAAGTCATTCGGGCTAAAATTTGTATTCATTGTCAAAACTCATGTAATATAAGTTAATAAAACTCTATTTTGATAATGAATGACACTAGTTCATTATACATTTGTGATAACTTTTGTATCTTTATCAATTGTGATGATAAAAGAATATTTTATGAAATTTTATTCTTTTCCATCACCACAGTGTTGACATAAACTAACAATATTTTTTATCCCTTCAAAAAATAAAACATTATAATATTTCATCTTTTTTCTTCAATGTTAGCCCTTCAGTTTCATTTTAATTTTAAATAACTATCATTACCAAAGGTACCTGATCCTCCATCATGACATTAAATATGTTTCACGATATTCATATCACATATAAAATATGAGTAATGAATGCAATAAAATATCCATGGTTTTATCCTTTTACATTCTTTCAAATCAATATTGAAAAAAATATATTTTATTAAAATTATTATTTATAAAAAAACCTCCTTTTATAACATGAGAAACTAATTATAGAAGGAGTGGCATATATATTTCGGCATATTGAACATTTTGATCACCTATTCTATAAACATATTCCAAACAGTCCAACAGATTTTTTTTTGGAATGTTTTTAACATCATGAGTTTTTGTTTCATTTATAACTTATTTAGTGCTGGGAATGTTACTCATCCTTATTCAAACATTTAATTCTCTTTATTCAAACAATCATTACACTAGAAATTACCATCAAATCTTGATTTTCATTTGAAGAAATATCTTCTTCTGTAGAAGCATTGTTGATGTTGATAAATTATTCATAATTAATCATATTCTGGGAAGGGAATAATATTTCACCTAAGTTAATTTTCATATTTTTAGATGAAATATGTTTATCTCACCCTTTTTCCTAAAATCATTACAAACAATTTTTCTGGAACAAGATATGTTTTAAAAATTAGAAGAAATAATATATTTTCTGGATGAGGATTTCACCTGATTCTGGATTTGAGCATTCTAAATATCATTATAAGACTCATATTTTATATCAAAGTTGTAGTTTGTGTTTGAAATCATCTAATTAAAGGTAGCATTAGAATCAATAAGATTATACTAATATTTATTGACTTCTTCTTCCTTAACATAAAATTTCCTACTGAAATCTTTAATCCTCTTTAGATATTCATCAATTCTTAATTTATAACTTATGATCTCATGAATTTGTTCATCCTCCTTTATCATGAAAACAACTCTTCCTTCAAAACAAATTCACAATATTTTTTTATTACCTTTATTTCCCTTATTATAGTTTTTCCTGAAGATATCCATAGAGTTACATTCTAAGATTATTATCCTTAATGTATTATTCACCTCCTACCTCTTCATTGTTTGAGGATTCATCCACATTCTCAAATTTTGTAGTGAATGTTATAAAAAAATTTCAACTTTCATTGTATAATCAATTGTTTTATATTTAGTCCAGTCCATATTTCTTACATCATATTCTCTTTTTTTATATGGAACATATTTTTTGATGAAATTTATCCTTTATAACTATTTTTCACATTTCATCCATCGCGGTGTTCTATTAAAACCATCTCTATATTCTCCAACATTATTTCTAGAGAAATTCATTGAAAATTTACTGTTTCCACCAAAATAAAAACATTTGAGAGGAACTTTACATCCTTGTTTTCATATTCTTATCTAATGGTTCATGGATATAGTATGAGTAATTTTATCATTCATCTCATAATTCTTTTTGTCATCATATATAAACGGATCAACATCATCAACAATATGAATTTTTAGTTTTCTCATAGATTCAAAATCCATTTCATCATTAATCATTTTTAAAGAAATTAGAGGTTTTATCATTTCATAAGAAAAAAAAATTTTATGCAACTCTTCAAGAGATAAATCATCTTTAACCTCTCAAGAGAAATTTTAGAATCAATGATATACGGAATATTATCTCATAAGTTTCACCCCAATTATTTAATATTCTATGTAATAAATAAATATTATGATCATTCAAATAAATTCATTTACTCTAGTGAAGTATAAATTAATAAATAATTCATCACCCATTATTATGTCTTCATATATACTATGCCAAATTTTTAGCTCTACTTCCCTCATCTTAGTATTCCATTCATAAATACTTTCCATATAGTCCTCCATCCAATTTGATGTTTTGAGACCCCTCAACTTCATATGAAAAATTTTTATATGGAATCAAGGATATCATTTCTATCCTATCCATAAACATTAATATTTCTCTTATCATTAAAATTCATTGAGAAAATTTATCTATAGGATGAAAAAAACTGTAGTAGCATCAACAACATGCAAAGCAAAGAGATTAAATAAATGGAATCTTCGTATTTTTTCATCCATAATAGTTTTCCCATAAAATGTTTGAATTATTATATTGTTAATATATATGAGATTATCCATGATAATGATTAATCAAGGGAACCTAGGATATAATACCAATTGATGTCCCAAAATATCAAAAACTAGCTGATCAGGGGGTTAAATCAGTTGTTTACTTTATGTGATTTTTAATACTTTTATAAAATTAACCCCTAAAACCTATTAAGATTCAACACATTATCATTTTTTAGTAAATTAAAATTCCTAAAAATTTAGAACACAATGTATATAAAAAACTATTTATAAGCATAGGTCGTAGTGTGAGAACCTATATCCATGACATAGCAACTCTTGTGGGTCTTTGACCACCCACAGAGCATCGTTAATTCCTAAAGGATTACCCATATTTAATAATTTGTTAAACTAAGGAGAATTATTATAAATACTGTAATTAAAAATCCCATGCTATTAACCCCCAAGTATGATCCATATGTTCTTAATTAATTAAATAAACTATAATTTTAATTGACTGTTTATTTTGGTGAATGAGAAAAACAAAAAAAAAAATTGAATATCAAGAGTAGGACATGCCATGTTCAGATATTTTCAGGTTTATTCACTAGTGATTCTGTTGATAATAGATTTAGTCATAGTTCATGTTTGAATTAGTTGAGTAGGAACTCTTGGTCTGGGTACCCTATACTAATCTCTTGAATCCACCATTGGAATAATCATCTACTAGTTCTAATCAAAAAACTAGGAAATAATACACCCTCTTTAAATATACATAACCCATATTTCATAATGTTCACATACAAAATAGTATAATTAATTGATGTAATAAAATGATATACTCAAAAAACAATAATGATAATGTAGTTAGAATATAAATAGATTTGGAATTGATAATCAATTTTAGAGAAATCCAAAATAATAATAGAAAACAAAAAGAACCCCAAGATGAACAAACACCTAAAATAACATCACTCAGAATAAAGAAATTTACTTGCTCATGATAGGAATGATGAGAACATGAAACATGGGTACCAGAAGTATAAAGGTGGTAAATAACTATGGCTAAGTTGGGCACTGAGGGATCCCTCCATTTTTGCATCTCACCCGTTAGCATTACACTACCCCCACTGGTCCCTTGTCTTTCCTCCTACTGTTTGGATTTGGTGTTAATAAATAAGGATCTCACTAACCCTTAGACGAAGTAGAATTTATTTTAAATTCTTTTGAAATATTAATGACATGTAATAATATACACTTCATGTAATCCTTCTCAATAACAATTTTTTATATTTATCCTACACATATCATCGATGATGTGTGCTTATGTTACATGGCGTGTAGCTTCTTTTCACAGTGTGTAATTGTGGCAAAAAATGTTCTGAGCATAATTGAATTTATGATGAATGAACATCAGTTAACAAAATACATTACGTGTAGCTATTTTTTTCCCGTTATTACGATACAATAAATCCTCAAAAATTCAGAGTCATTCTATGAGTGAAGCGATGTAGTGAAAATTTTCGTTTAGTTTAAATTTTGATCACTTTTCACTCATTTTCTATGTATCCAATACATCCTTCCTAAAATCATAAAACATTCCAATATATTCCAAAATAAGAAATATTATTCATTGAAATTAAAAATCATTATACTTAAATACCATAAAATGCATTCATCAAATACATATATCAAATATCCAACACTAGAATTCAGTTTAGTCCGTAATGATGGAATATCAACATACATGAAATAACACATACTATAAAATTCTATAAATTTAATTTCATGGAAATAAAATTATTAAAACAAAATATAAATGTTCTAGAATAACATAGATAAATTCATCAATTCCTCAATTTTCAAAGAAATAATCCCACCATGTATTTTACTTTTCTATTTTAAAATAACCAATCATTTTCAATCATCCATTGCCAATTTCCATTCATTATTAACATGAAATCCATTTCAATTTAGCATCTATTTTATCTTTATTCTCATTATATTTATAAAAATTTAAGTAAAATTCAACACATACCTCAAAAAACATGTCTCATACCCTTGGATTGCAGGCATCTATCATCTCCACCATGTAACGACAAATATCACAATTAATAATGAGGTATTTAAAGTTAAGGTTTAAATGACTCAATGGATTTAGGGTAGGTAGTTAAATGATTTACATAATATTAATCTAAAAAATTATTTTTTTAATTTTAACCATTTCTCATGATATTAAATGATAATATTAAAAAAATCCCTTCTACATATGTCATCTCTCTCTTCCTCCAAAAAATTTCAAAGTGGATATATGATCCTCTAAAGCATAATGATTGAATAAACCTATCCTATCCATCTTTATTTTATTTCTATTTATATTTTTTTCTATATTGATTGTTGTGATTAAAAAAAATATCATATCCACCACCTAACCACAAATTATTAAATTATTATAAGTCAGTAAAATGGCGATTTTTGATCCTCCAAAAACAGAACCCAATTTTTTCAGTTTTTAAATTTTTTTAGGGTTTTTAAAATTTTGTTTTACAAGAAATTTGAATTATAAAATACCCTAGAATATGGCATGGCCTCTACCCATATAGAAATAAAAATCCCCCACATAAAAATATCCACAGTGATATAAATCCTTGTACACCCTGTTGAATTCATCAACCACACCAATTTTTTAAATTTCATGAAAATGTTTTAAAGGAGGTTAGGAATAGATATGATATGATAGTAAAATGTATCATTACCAAAAAAGGCTATTTCTTGATTTTATGGTCTTAAAAACGATTAATGTATCTTGGGTCTCAGGATTATGGATAATAAAAAAGAATACATCAATCATTCTAAAAGTATCATTACTTAGTCATAACTTTTATAAGATTCAATGAATTTTCAAGAAGAAGAAATTCCAATGTTTTTCAAGATATATAAATATGAAATAATGGAAAATATTATATCAATGAATGTATCAGGACAAATAATAATGGTTGGGAAAACTACTCATGGAAAGTTTCATGAATAATAATTCTATTAATGAAAATATCATTAATTCACTATAGGATAAAAATTCAAAGTATTTAATTTATAAGAATCACTATTATCCCTTAAATCATGATTTTATAAATTAAAATCCAAATTATTAACTCTAATAACTATTTTTCCCATTTTTATCAATCAAATTTATTTAAAAAGAAATTTAAATTCCTAGAAGGATGATTATCATGGGATTTTTATGTCTTCTAGTTCAGTTGAGTAATGTAAAAATAAAATGTAGGAATGAAATTGGATGTCAAATCTCTAAAAAAATAAATTATTTGAATATAATATAAAATTACAATTTTGAAATTATTACACCCCATAAAAATTAAAACTTCAATCATTGGTTGCACATTTTTTCACATTTCATTATTTTTCATCTTCTTCACATACTATCTAATTGACCATGCTTCCTAACGTGTTGGTCCTACAAAAAATGATATTACACAATTGAACTACCATGACATAATAATGTAATTAAAAAAATTATGGTTTGAGTGATATCTACTATTTTTAGAAAATAAATAATGAGAAAACTAAACAACTTGGTTTCCTCCCAGATTCAAATTTTTTATCATCATTGGCTCGAACTTACATTTTACATCTCCTTCTGGATTATTTGTAGGGAAGTGATTAATTGATCTATATCCACAAAATGTCAAAGTTGTAATTCATTTATAGATATGGGTTTTATCCCTTTCTATAAAAATAATTTCACCCTCCCATTGGTGAATAATTTCTCAATTTCTATGGGCCACATCCAGTGGTACATGATCCTTCTGGAATGAAACGGTTGTCCACTAACTATAAAAACCTATTATTCTTCAATTAATATCTCTTAGATAAAACATCATTCAATATCTTCAACATTTTACAACAATTTATTACCATTATTCATATTGTTTTTTACATTTTACTTCACATTCAACTACTGTTACATCTTCTCTTCCTCTGTGGATAACAAAATCCTTTTCTTTATAAATATTATCTTGAGGAAATTCAACAATGGTATTATCTTATTTATACATTGATCGGTGAAAAATAGAACATCACCTATTATCTTCCAAATCATAAACATGGTTCTCTATTATTTACACAAACTAATTCCCTTCCATTATGGGGGAATGATATTTTAATATTATAGGAGGATTCTCTTTATCAATATCCATCACAAGAAAATAAATCAGAAAATATAACATTTCTACTATGTCTATGAAATTTTGAAGTATCCCTCGAGGAAGTCTCACTATTGTATCAACAAGTTCATAAGTAACTCAATTTCTACCTTGTCAATGAAACATACAACCATAGTTTTCAATGGAATCTTGAAGAAAGATGGACACATGGAGTAATAATGTTAGAAAATAGATGGGTTGTTACCCAAATGAAATTCATGTTAAAGAATCATGACATAATGTGGAATTTGATTGGATATCATTGTGTACATTTTTTTACATGAAATTCATTTGGGTATTAACCTAGGAATTTTATAACATTTTTACTAATTGTGTTCATCCTTCTTCAAGCTGAAATTGAAAAATATTTTTGTAAATCACATCCAATAACTCATATCTCCCATATGAATATTTTCAATTAAGCAAACCTCATACAACAGAACCAACCATTGAGCACATTCCCTATAACAATACATTATTGAATGTTTGAAAAATTACAACATTTAGATGTCATGATGAGGATAACATCTAAATAATAATTTGAATATTTCTCATGAAATATATAATGTCCCACCATTTTATTGATTAAAATTTAATATACTAACCCATAGATCTATAGATTTTGATATTGGTAAATACTTTGTTAAGCATTTTCATACCAAATCCTCACATGTGATGAACTAATTCATAACAATACATTGGATCCACTCCTATGGTTTTCTTTTAAATGATATTCTATAGTGGAATAGTCTAACAACATCATTTATTACATTTTGATATTGAAATGTGTCATAGATTTATTGGAAAAATATATTTTTTGAGTGGGGGTATTTAGGAGGTATCCCATAAAATTTTAGTGATAGTGTGATCATTTGAATATTTTTAGTCCTGATCTCAAAATTTTGGCAATTTATAGGAATTCTAAGAATTATTGGATTAACCCCTTGTTTGATGGTCTTCTGTATTTGATCAGATCTTTCCCCCAAATTTCTTCCTTGATCCTATAGTAATGCTCTATGAACTATCTTAGGATTATATCCTTGGAATTGATTCCTACAATCTATGATGTTCTATTTTTTCTCATACTCGTTATTTTTCCATTATCTATTGTCATATAGAATGCTCCAACTCTTAGTTAAATGTGATATATTCAACAATACCATTCTCACATGTGGAGTATTTGTGAAATGTATTATTACCTGATAATACACAATGAAAAGACAATGTGTAAAACAATGAATTAAATAGAATCTAATGATTCCTAAATAATATAATCATAGTGGAAACCATTCTCTAGAATGGCACAAAATATTTTACAACCCATAGAGTTTCATTATTTCCTATGATGAAACCAAAATATAATAATTTATAAAACCCAGATGAACTACAAGAAATATAGTACTTATAAATCTAGAGTGTTTAAATGACATGGACGATCCTTTTGTTCTAAATATATTATTTAAATTGATATTATTATAGTTTGGTTGGTTTTGAGAACCAAGAAATAGTATAAATGATTGGGTTGAATTTCAAGAAAGACACACACCGAGTTTTGTGATTTTTAGGATCATGTTTTTGGGATTCAGTTGATAATGGATTTATTTATGTTTGCTTTTTGAATTAGGCAAGCAGTGATCCTTGGTATTGGTACCCTACACTAATCTTAAGATTTCACTATTGTTATGGTCATCGATAAGATTCAGTGACAATATAGGTGACCCAAAACACTATTTAAGAACAAATAAATTAGATTTCATAATTTTCAAAAAAAAGATGAAAATTAATTGATGAAATGAAGTTAAATCCACATAACGTTTCAATGGTTATGTTATACAATAATAATATGATTTGGAATTGAAAAATGATGTTGATAAATCTAAAAAATAATAAAAATAGAAATAAACTCTTGCAGCATATACCCTATAATCACATCACCTATCATAAATAATAATTTATCATGCATGAAATGATGAAATTGAGCAACATGGGTACTCCAAGAAGAAAGGTGATGATGAATAGTGGTGAAGATGGTCTCTGGATCGACTATGTCTATGTGTGTACCATCTGATAGCATAAAACTACCCCCTATAGTCCCTAATAATACCTCCTACTTTTTGGATGAGGTTTAATAAATAAATAACACATTAACCCTATATCACATCAACATTTTATTTTCTGGATATCAAAATATTCACGATGTCTAATAATTTACATTATGTGTAATCCTAATCAGTTAAACATTTTCATAACTTTCCAATCCCGGTCATTTGTGGTGTCTGTTTTTCTATCATAATGTGTAAATTCGTTTCAAAACATGTAATGGCATCGTGATTTTTCTTGTACAGAATTAGCTTCATAATGAAATCACATATTTTAATGAAATATATGACATGTAGTTTTTTTCTCTAGTTTTCTAGCTATGTTCTATCCAAAAATATTTAGTTTCATGATGCATGTGAGGTGAGGAAGCACAATGTGTCTTAGTTACAATTTCAATCCTTTTTCCCACATATTAAAAATATAAAATGCATCATACAATTAAACATAAAACAATTCAATAGATTCCCGAATTGGAATGACTAATCATATAAACATATAAATCATTATACTAATATATCAAAAAATGTATGCAAGAAATAAATATATCAGTCTATTGTAATATAATTTTTATATTATGTTAATATAACTTACGCCAACTCCCATTAGACACCTTTAATTGTTGGATAGGGATTATTATAATGTATCCATTCAGTTTACAATGTTCCATACAAAAAAAATGATCTAGAATTAAATAATAAATACTTTATTCAATATTCTCCACAAAATTTCAATCATTTTTTTTCTTTGAGTATAATGGCCTTCAGTCTAATAAACCTAGTTTGATGGACTCAATCAAATCAAATAAAAAAGATGCTACCTTTCTCAATCTTCTCATTAAAAAAACATTATATTCTATATCGATATCAAAACAGACCCTTATCCAAAACATCCTAAACCTCTATCTAAACTGAATCAATATAATTAATTTAGTTTGATAAACTCATTATTATGCACTAAATCTCAATATGATAATCTCAAACTCTACTCAAATGCTCAAAATGATCTTACCTAGCCTAGTAAACCAATCATTCTATAGTGTGACCTTATACTGAGATATCCGTCTATAAATAAAAACATTTATTTAAATTCACATCGATCCAAATTTTCCACAATCAAAATATTATGTATTTTTAATTATCTGTGGCACTATTTATAGGAAATCTAGAATAGAAAAGACAAAAAATTTATAATGTTCTCATGCTTACTCAAATTTCAAAACATGGAAAAACACATACATTTAAACTCCATATTTTACTTATTTAAAAATCATCTCAATATTTCACTGAAATTTATCTTAAAAAAAATTATAACATTTCATCAATAGGATTATCATGTTCAGATCCAGTATGATTATCTTTCTAAACATTTGTATAATTATTTCTCTCAGCTTCAGTCTCATTATCTTACTCAACATTAGTCATGTTTTCTTACTTCTCTTTAGTCAGATTATCTTTCTCAGCTTTAGTATGATTATATTTATATATTAGGAATATATTTAAAATATTTATTATGATTATCTTTCTCAGATTCTGTATGATTATTTTACTCATATTTAATATGATTTTATTTCTCAGATTCATTCTGATTATCTTCCTTCTTAAATTCGGTCAGACATTCCTTCTCAAGGATAATCCAATTTTCCTTCTTATATTCAATCTAATCTTTCTTTATAGAGTCAATCTAATATTTATTCTTAGATATTGACTGATTATCCTTAGCAGAATAAGTCATATTTTCCATCTTAGAGTCAGTTTGATATTTCTTATTAGGGTTAGTCTTATCATTATTCTTAGATTTAGTATGATTTAACTTAATTTTTATAGAATTTACCATTACGATGGATTTTATTTTGTGATTATTCGTCTTCTTAAAATTATAAATTTTTTATGAACATTATTTTGAAAAATATTATTTGATAGTAATTACAAAACAATTTAGAACAAAATGTCGTATAGATTCTTCATAACTGAACATCAAGAATCAGAGGAAGAATATAAAATTTCTCTAGAGACATCAAAAATATCCCAAACAATAGAAATTTCATCAATGTTAAGTTTCTATTTTATAATATTATAAAAATAAATTTCATGGGCATGGTTTAAGACCCCTACAATAGAAGTAATTTCCATCCGATGTTTATAATATTTTTCACATTGATAAATAGTCATGGGTTCATTCAAAAAATGATATGTGGAATCTTTATCTCAGTAATTGATAAGGTAACTATATAATTAAATCTATTCCAATCCTTGAATCACAAAAAAATCATGAAAAGAGTGAATGGAAATATTTTCAGGATGCATTATCCCGCAAAAATCATTCATAGGAGAACTGTAGACTTGGGATATGACCATCATACAAGAAGATGTTTTCACTTGTAAGTCAGTATGTAAATGTTTAGATTGTAATTAAATAACATTATAAAATTTAGTGTAAGTGCATAGTAAATAAATACATTATATGTTATAGAGTCAATGATAACTGTACCTTTTAGCACATCATTCTCATAACCCACTCTAGTACTCATGATCAAAAGAGATTTCCTATTGTCATTAGGCATTGAAATTAGTTCACTATAGTAATGAATGACCATCGGATTCATGATATTTTTGGCATAATCCAAATAATACATAAATTTAAAACATTGGAGTGTGGTTTTTTAATTATCTAGTGTCATATTCTACTCTTTTAAATTAACGATTATATTCTCACATTTCCAATTTCATTGGCATTACAAAAAACATTTCCATAATTAATGATCTTAACCTTTCAATTTAAGTAATCACCTTGATGATTCTTCCAAAATTCAAAGAATTCATATGCCTGGTATTTCATTAATCCATCTGATTTATTCATGTTTTCATGAGACTCAATATTCCATTTCTTATTGATTCGATAAGAATAGTATGAATATCTAGTTTCAATTTCATATTTCAGTTCATGAGGAACTATTTATTTATAGCTACTAAAGAATATGATAGACAATTCCTTTTGGATATATGGTTTTAATACACTAAATAATCATTCAATTTTTCTATGTTAACTAATGATTAAACCAGATGTGTACCTTGCAATCCTTGTAGAGTAAGATTCATAGGTATCAATTGATTCATCATCCTTATTCATGAGCTAAACAATTTATTTATCCATCAACATTTTTAGTATTTGAGGGAAGTAAATATAGGGAAATATCATCCAAATATCCTCAAATTTTATAGAATCATTTTCTTTCTCTTGAGTTTTATTCTAAATGAAGATCTGAATTAATCCACATCACCATCCAATGGATAAACATCTCAATCAATAAACTCATGTTTCAAGCACTGGATAACAGAAAATATTTTCTCAATGTTATAGACCCATCACTCAACTACTAGTGGATTAGAAGACACACTAATAGTTGGTAATTTTTATCTAATGATGGATTCAATAGAACATTGTTGCCACCATTGATCTTTATGAATATCAACAAGATTTATTGATCAATAATGTTATGTGATCATTTCATCAAGGATCTGCATCCTATCTCCCATAACATTTGATTTTTAAAGTGTAAAATAATTTCATTATCCATCACATTCAACATTAAAATAATTCTTTTAGGTTTCAACTATTGAATTAAATGAAAAATAATATTTTTAGAGACACTAATAAATGTAAAAAATAATAATCATGGAGTATTATTTATAGAATTTCTAAATTATAAAACATTATTTTCAATCCCTAAAACCTAAGGTTTATCTAAGGTAATCTATTACCATAATATAATCAAATCCATCACAATGGATTGTAAAGGTAATATGGATTTACCAATTCACAAACCATGTGAGTGTGAAACCAGTTTCACCGTAAGGAAATTTTTCTTCCACCAGGTAATGATTTTTTCAAGCATGATTCTCTTTTTCGAGATGTTTTACCCCTAGGTACATCTGTACTGGAAACACTTCCACAATTAGTATTGAGAATGAAAATCATTTTTAGGTAAACCATATAATATACTCATCGCGAAAACATTAGGATGTTATCCAGTTATTAGGTCTATCATAAGGGCTCTCACTAAAGTGTTATAATCCAAATCTTCAAATATTTACTAAACCCTTTTCTCTGATACAAACTATAATACCTATGTTTTTCACTTAATAATATCACAAATTTTTAGATTAATATTCATTACATTAAATAATACACGAACAAAGTCCCTATAGTTTTACTGTCTATGGAGAGTAACAAAACATTCTCTTTATTTCATGAAATATATTCAACATATCCCATAAATATCTCCCAATTTAGTACTCAATGTTGACATACAATACTTATATCATTTCTTCATAACCTATGGAATGGAAACATAAGAAAGGGGGAGATCAGATGATCGATAATGTTAACCATGGGGGATATCAATCATTGGTCATATAAATACGAATATATATGGTTTACAGAATTATATATATTGAATTATTTTTTGACCAATTTATTATAAATGAAAAAAACACTTTGAAAATAAAGGAAATCATTGTATAAAAAACTATTTCTATGAACATTAACACCTTTTACTATGATAAACTAAAATAATCACATTTATTGAATAATTTTAATGATGTGTATAAATTATAGATTCAATAAAATAATTAATATTAATCTAATTTATTTTCTATACAATATAAATGATTAAATCAGATGTTTATGCTTAAAAAGTGTTTTTTTTCTAAAAAATTGTTATGTATCATACTTGTGGCACACTAATTTAAATTATTAATTTTACACTTTTATAAAATTTATTTTTAAAAATAAGTAAAATTTTTAAATAGTTTTAATAAAATGATATTTGGGGGAATATTTTATATTTTTCTAAAAAGATTCATCTTTTGATGAATTGAGAAAAATAATGAATTTTAATTATGAACTGTCATTTCATTTAATTTATTAATAATTATAAATTGTTATTTATATTAGTTTTAGAGATTTTATTTGATTATAATTACATTAATACAATTTCTTTCATTATAATCAATTTAATATTGATTTTTTGTATAATATTTGTATATTTTTGAACATTTTATCTATAAAAATATGTATTCTGGTCATTTTTGTAGGGTTAATTTTAAATTAAAATTTTTAACATATATAAATTGAATTTAATGAAATGGATTCCATATGGGGGATTTGAAAAATATATATTATATAATGAGTCCAAATTCATTTTCAACCAAAATGAATAGTGAAATCAATAAAAGTTATTTATCATTATTATGGTCAAAATGTATTGAATGTTTGTTAAACTAAGAAGATAAGAGTAAAAATTGCATATGCATGTGTCTAAAAACTATTTGCTGGCCATATTTTACAAATAAACTTAAAATGGTCTAGAATATAATATTTTTATCCCTTATAGAAAATGAAAAATGTGGTAGAACTCAATTAATTTCAAAAACACAAGGTGTGTAATCTCCACCACTTATAAATGGCCACCCCTCTCCCCTATTCATGACTCCTTCAAAACATTTAGTTCAGAAAATTAATTCCCAAATTCCATCCCCTCATACAAAAAGTTATATTTTTGTTATAAATATATCATATTAGGGTTTTTATTTCAAACTTATGAAGTAAAACTAATGAATAATAGGTCTAAATGAGTATGAAAGAAGTCAATACTATAGGTAATATATTTTCAACTATCTTTTTTCTTTTGTGAGATACATGCCATATTAATCACATATTTATTTTATGTACCATGTGTACTACACATTAATTTATTTTATGAATTTTTTATTAAGAATTATTGCATTTAAATATTCATTTGAGGATCTCTCTTTCAGGGGATTTACCTTTAAAATGATACCAAAGAGGTAATAGATTTTCATCACTTTTTTATTTTCTATGAGAAAAATGCAATGTATACGAAATATTTATTTAATGATTTATATTTACTACACCATAATGTATTTTAAAACAATTATAACTATTTTTTTGTATTTACATATCCATTTTAAGAACCCCTTTTATCGGATTTACTGCTCAAAAGATAACAAATCGGAATGGGATTTCCATTTAACATTTAATTTTTGTGAGAAAAATTCTATATTCATCCCAAGTTTATTATATGATCCACAATTACTGATCATTAACTTATTTTATGATGTTTCTATTTAAAATTAATTTTATTTACATATCCATTTGAGGACCCCTTTTTCAAGGGAATACAGTTCAAAAGTTACCCAATCAGTTAAGAATTTTCATCTCACTTTTTATGGATGATAGACACCAACAATATTCCACACATTTTTCTTTTATGTGGTCTATATAATGAAATTTTGACATTTTATTTCATGAATATGCGTATTTTCATGATATTTTATGTTTCATTGAGTGCTTTTTGTTTTATAGGGATTATATTTCAAGGTTACTAAAGTAGTAATGGTTTTATGTTTTAATCAAATTGTTTATCATGATTGTATATGATTATGTCTACAGTGTTTAAATATCATGATCAACCTCTCAATAATTCTCACATCATTTTTTCTCGCCTGGTTTTGACAGGAGAATACATATTTTCCCTTCATTTTATTTTATATACTCAATGGTACAAATGAAATTTTTTATTAAAAGTTATCTTTTCGATTGAAAACACTTTTCCTTTGAAAAACAACATTACTAACAATATTTTCAAACAATTTTTATCATCATTATATTAAAAGAATTTTATTTTTGATGAAAAGATATTTTCCATATAAAATGCCTCAAGTAATATTTAAAAACTATTTTCTAACTAAGATTATATCATTGATATTTTTCATGATTTACTAGGTCTATAAATTAAAGAGATCATTAAAATAGTTTCTATGAATTTGTTAATGCGGAAAAATTTTTATGAATCATGTCTCGCATTCATAATTTATACCATTATAGAATTATTATGGAACTCTTTTCTTATTCATCACATATATTGTGAAAAAATGATTATGAAACCATTATATTTTCCATGGGTTAGGATATGATAAAATTTTTATGAAACCCTTTTCATTTTATGGGATATGATATGATGAATATTTTATTTACTTGTGGCATGCATGGATTTGATATTTATTATGTGATGGGTGAGACTTATATATCTATCCAAAGAGTTGCGTAATTATTTATATCTCATGAGATAATGATGGGAAACAATATTATATACTTGATCCACTATGGGAAATAGATGTTCCATAATCCACTATGGAAAATGGGTGTGTCGTGATCCACTATGGGAAATAGGTGAACAGTAATCCACAATAGGAAAGAGGTGCATCCTGATCCACAATGGGAAACATGTGATTAATCTTAATTAACTATTTTGATTGTATTGGTATCTTACCTTGACATATGAAATGGTTTTCTATATATATTGGTGCAACACTTTTATTACAAAATATTATGGTTCATGATATATTTATATGGATTTCTAACTTTTATGTCCCATGTTTTCTAAAATGATTAATATTTTTACCATGAATTTAATTTATGGTATACGATATGATGGGTATGGAATTTTAATGTTATGATCACAATAAAATTCTTATATGCTTGTATTATTATTTCATATGATCTCATATTATAATCTCTTATGTTTACCTATACTAAGTATCTATGCTCTACAATTCTTATGTTTCCTTCCCAAGGGTCATGAATAATGTTTTGGGTTGTGTTTTTCTAAGAGGAGTACTACATGAGATGATATTTTTTTTGAGATTCTGAAGATGTTTCCTCAGATTAGAATATTATGTTCCAAGATTCCATAGTCACTATACTATTACATTCTTCAATAATATGATCATGTAATGTAATGAATAATCATTTAAAAGATGTAATATCCTTGAATGGGAATCAAAGATCACTATAATTACACAATATGAAAAGGGGAGCCTACCACCTCTCTTAATTGTATTTATAAAAACACTTCTTCAAAAAAATTCCTTTTACCCATTATGCATCCATGATGACTAGATGTTGAGAAACAAATGATATCAACATCTGATAGGTAATCTATAATGATTTCAAGAACTTATATAAGGATATATTTATTTGTAATGGAACAATCTATGTAACTTTTATTATGTATGCAACTGTTAAAAACACCCATTTATCATTCTATTGGGTACATCCATCTATACTGGAGATGAAACACATTGCTGATTCACTCAAACCAAATGAACTGTTAGGTGGATCGTCATATCAAATAATATTGCTTCTATAAACATATAAAAAAATATATAACTAAAATTTTCTAACATATAATTGGAAACACCATCAGGTTTATGAAATTAATACAAATTTTTTTATAAAGTAATCATGTTTTTGGTTAATGTGTGTCATAATATTTTATGAAAAATTAAATGTAAAGCTGTTGGAATCCAAACATGTATAAAAACATTACTTTAATGTGATTTTAAACCGTATAAATTTTTAATAGTCATTAATAATACATTCTTGATAATTTATTAATATCCGTATAGAACCTTTACACAATTATGTATGTTGAAAAATAAATAATGATTCTTCTCAAGATAGAGTTTAAGCTGGTGGAGGAAGAAAAGTTTGTATTTCTCCCTTCACTAGTAAAAATTCTTCCCTAATCCACATTTCAATCTTTTCCATACTATCCTTAATTACAAATTTTTTGTATTATATATTATATAAAATTCCAATAACACTACCACATGAATTATTTTCTACATTCATTACATAATTAAAATATATAACATACAAATTTTGCATGTATTGTATTACAAAAAATATTAATCCCCTTTTCCATCATTAGTTTGTTCGGTTTTTTTAAAAAGGATTACAAAAATAGTGTCAATAAATTTTTATTTGTCAATATATTAATAAAAAATTAATAGATCTGGTGATGTGCCTTTTTCTATGTTTCAACATAATGATATCATCTAAATTAGTATTTTTTAATTGGGGTAAAAACATATAATGCATGAGAAAATATAATCCTTGAAGAATGATTCAACCTAAATGAGTGAAAACATTATTCACATATGGTAATTGATGGTAATTAATTGATCAATGAATCCAAATAGGAATCAATATCATTATAGGGTTATTTTTGTCAAAATATATGCAGAGACAACATAATGTATGTTCACTTCATGAATAACCCTGGTGGAATGATTTAATTTTAAAACATAGATGACCATGCACTATGACTACTGATTTATAAAAAATGAATTTATTTGATATAGATATATCGCAAGATATAGTGTTCCTATATTTTATCATAATTTATGATACCAATAATCAATTTTTTTCAATACGGAGATTCAGAAGGGTGTTCTAGTTTCACATCTTTAGTTCTTCAATCTTCATTTGATGTCAATTGTCTAATAGTTCCTGATATCCATATCATCATCTAATCCTTGAATGATAGGAATGTATCGTAAAACATTTTAAAGACATTATTCATATTTAGTCTATCGATAATCACCATAGAAATGGAATATTCTAATTTATTCACAGTCATTTCATGACAATATTCAATCACTTGGACATGCATGTTTTTTTTCAAAGATTAGGCACCCTGAATGTATAATTTTTCTAGAATAATATGTTTGTTATGGAAAATAATATAATTTTAGTATCATATCATCCCATATACAATTAAGTATTGTAAATTATGTGTCTTTCCATATTCTGAAAACAAAAAAATTATATAACTTCAATAAGGATGAAAATGTTGTATATTCAATACAAACTCAATAAAATGGTCTCTTTGCGCAACTATTTAACATCTCAAAGAACAATGAAAAGTCATAAGGGTCAAATTCAATTTCCATTTTCATTACTTCCATGTGATCGCCATCATTATTTACATTAACATTTATATCAAATGATCAAAAAAGTACTATATTATCATAATCAGTATTTTTATTCTGTTCTTCCCTGAATTTAATCCAATTTTTTTAGATTATATCTATTTTTTAATTAATTAATTATACCACCTCTTTTAGAAATTAAAATAATGATTTCTAATAATATAAACATTGAAAAATTATTTTAGATGGGTTGTATACATTTTCAGCTTCAATATTTATGAACATTATAACCACATCATCATACTATTTTTTCATATTATTATAAAAATTCATTTTTTGGGTCATCCCAATTATATTAGATAAAAAATATATTTTTCAAAAAAATAAGCAAATACACATATTGTATTATTAATCAAAGGAATGAGTTATTTGTAATTTTATGAAATTTGATTATTTTCTTTATAAAAAATGAAAAATATCTTTTGAAACTCAAATAACTAAAATCGAAATTTTTAATGATATAAATGAATTTACTAATTAAAAATTCAATTTTAGACTCATTATTATAAGAAGTTTTATCATTGATAACCTCATCATATAAATAAACTTTTTAGTGTCTGAAATGAATTTGATTGGAAACAGTATAATTAAATTATCTAATTGATGATTAATGAAATAATTTTTGTATTGGTATCATGCCAAACGTTAAATTCAAAAAAGGGGAACCAACATGGGATTATATCCACTATGATTGTGATTTCCCCTTTGGGTTATTTAGATATTTTTTGATTCATAATCATCACGTTGGACTATTAATGTTAAAGGAATAACAACATTTTAATGTTATTATATATGGTTACTAATGTTTTTTCATTTTTGAAAAGGGTAACATGAAAATAAACTGACTATTGTGGCTAAATGATTTTATTCTCCCCAAAATGAAGAATATGTATGAAAACAATATTAAATAATCATTTAAGATATATGAATCTTTTGTTTTATTATAATAAGTATAACAACCCTTATTTTAAAAACATTAATATTCTATAAAAATTCAATAATATATATTACAAAACATAACAAAAGCCACTTCCAAACTGTATAGGTCCATTGGATTTAGAAACTGTCAAACATAAACAACTGGTTTATAAAACATCTGCATATTCTCTCACTTATTTCTTCATAACTAGAATCATGTTGGACATATATTACATTATACCCTTCCTCATAACCCAAGGAAAATAAACATAAGAAAGGGTTAGCTGAAATTCTTAGTAAGGGTGGACATGAGAGATACCAACCATATCATAATAACAGGACATAAAAACATAACATTTGAAAATCTTATCCTTCATATAAAAGATATTGATATCATGCCATGGGATAAATGATAAATGTTCAACATTATACCAAATTTCAAAAAATATGAAATTATATTTTGTGGAATGCTGAGAAGAATAAAAAATTAATTCATATTAGTCACAATTCATTTCAAATTCCATCTTAGCGGACAATGTCCATTACTGAACCAAGATCACTCCTTATTCCAGCCCTGTATTACTGAACTGAGATCATTTCCTATTCCATAGAATTCTTTCTCATTATATATAAATCTTACCAAATTCATTTGGGGATATATATGTATCACTCATATCATAATGAAATCATTCTAACCTGTTCCACAAAAACATAAAATATTCCTCATAGCATAACCAAAGGTATAAAATGGGTTATTTAAACATCATTCCATTAAAATCCATATAAAAAAAGAATTTCATAACAATAATTCCATCATAAAAAAATAAAATCACAGTAATAAAATGGATATAGAATAATCATATTTACATAATTTCATCTCATTTGGAAAATAAATTTTATAAAACCCTTGAAATTATTTCTTGGGGAAAATATCGTTTCTTCTTAAAAAAGGATTTTTTTCATAAAATGATACACAATTTTAAATAAAATGAAAGTAATTGAAAATAAAATTGAAATATTATAAGGGAATATTCATGGAAATAAGGTGTTATCAATGCATAAAAACTCATCCAGGTTGTAAAAGTTAAAAAACATTCTTATCATACATTTATCAAAAAATTAAAAATTATCTCGTACGAAAAATGAAAAAGAATTCGTTTTATACCTTTTAATAAAAATTTACTAGGGGGTAAACATTAAATTAAAATATTTTATTAATATAGAAAGAATAATTTGAAATATATATTTATGAAACATGTATATGGATGATAATTATACACCGGTAAATTCTTACGAATAAAAAACCTCTCATAATAATGAGATTGAAAAATTATCCCTTACCTTTGATCTGATATCCATTTTTTGTTTATTATCCTCATATGTAATGATTTAAATAAAATTATTATATTTTTATAAAATCAAATTCATTTTTATAATATCATATATGATAATATTATCATCTGTTTACTAGTAACATTTCATTATTAGTTGTTTTTTTGGGTATTATCTACTTCATTTGATGATGTGTGTTTTTTCGATTAAGATCTAGATCTCCATAATATGTCATATTTATATAATTTCATGATGATATTAAAATAATATATATCCAATTATTCAATCAATAAATTTATATATTCTTTATTTAATTTGGATCATGTAGAATGAATCGTATCACATCATGGTTATGGTAGGTTGTACGTATTCACGAGCAACGATGTCATTCCAATAATTGTTGAATGGTATTGAAGTGGATGGTGCATAATATTTCAGAATCAATATCATGCTATTATAAACATATATTTTTATTATTATCATCATTAAACCCATCCATGTAAGGTGATGGTGAAAAATATATTACACAACAATGTGGAGATGTTAATTGGTACAAAAGCACACATTGTGATTTTATTTTTTGTAAGATGGATAGAAAGTTGTATATTGTTGTTATATAATCATAATAAAATCTAATTATATAATTGAAACTTGATATAATACATTATAATGATACAAATAATGAAGAGAAAGTACAAAAAGAAATAATTTTGAATGAATTTGAAAAGGAGATTACCTCTTCTTCATCATGCTTCTTCTAAATCTCCAATTAGAGCACGAGAGTTGGGCTTTGAAGAAGATCAGAACCACTAGAATGTAAGTAGATAAGTTGATAACATAAATTGGATGGGAATTTCTATGTTTTACGGTTTAAAGTGATGTATATATGTTACTGATGAGGTTCCCTTTTATAATTGACGTGAGGGGATCTTTTGGAAACCTCAAAAAAACGTTATAAAATAACACCCAATTAAAAAATCACTTAAATGTTTCAATTTAGAATAATAGATAATATAGTGTTTTAATATCATCAAAAAACAAATTTTATTCATGTTTTTATTTCAATTTATACATTATCATTTTAATTACAACATTATTATTCTTTTGAATTTTTATTAAGATAACAAACATTTCAATATAAAGATGGATAAATATTTGATTTTTTTATTCCAATTAGGCCATTAATAAGTACATTAGAAATTTTTAGATCAGATAATAATTAGTCTATATTTTTAAAAAGTGTTTAATTATTTTAAAATAATGAAATAAAATATTATTTTCATAAATAATCAATAGTATCAATTTTGACACTATTAAATTCATTGATTTTAAAAAGATTAATATAAAAAGTTAACATTGAAAAAAATAATTTATATTATTACTATTATTTCACGGAAATCTAAAAAATTTATTTTACATCTAAATTATCCCAAAATATATTTATTTAAGTATTTTAAAAACATTTAATTTATATATTTATTAATAAAATAATTACAATGTCATTATTGTGTAATTATTTAATATACATATTTTTTGAATAAATATTAAAGATAAAATAATATGATAATGATAAATCTATTATATTTTATTAGAATGCATTTATTCAGATTCATCATCTATAAAATCCAGCATTAAAATGTTATAGTTATTAAATTATGAATGTGACAACGTTAAAATCAATTTAGATAATATAATATTAGTGTCACAATCTCTTATACAATGATAAAAATGGTCACAAAATTTACCCTTGGAGGATTATTGTCAATATATACTCGAAAAAACGATTTGGTCAGGTTTTTGGATATTTTGATAGTTATTACCATTTTAATGAAAACAATATTTATTTCTCATCATTTAAATAATTTTTATATCATCGAAGTACAGTTCATATGGTTGTAATTAATTTACTAAAAATTAAAAATAAATTAACATTATATTAAAAAACATTTTATCATTCGAATTTTTTTTATAATAGAATTTATATTCTGTATGACCATATATAAAAATGATTTAATATTAAAATATAAGTGAGACATATTTTACCTTTCTATAAATAAAATAAATTAAATGTCATAATCTCATAAAAGTTGATTGAAATGGATACTATATCAAACCAAATAATTAATTAGGTTGAAACATAATAATCCAAATATATTAATACTTGTGTTTGCGTAATTTTATACTTTTATTATTACCCTTAATTACCAAATTTACTCTTTTACCATATTAATAAAAATTAACGAAGATTCCATTCAAAATTCCCAAAAATAAAATGAATAAATTTTTATAATTTGAAATTACCACTTCCATATATGGAATTGATATTCAAAAATTACAAACAAAAATGTTTTAGTAAATAATTTAAAATTAATATCATTGTCAGAATGAGAGGATGGGTTTTAAAAGTTAAAACATTACAAAATATGGAAATATTTTTACACAAAATTCAATGTGAAATTAATTCAAATGACCTAATTTATATCAGCTAATAAAAATATATTCTATTTATAATTTAAAACCATTCATTAATATAAATTAATCAAATAAATTAAATTGAATAATGAAGTTGTTTTTATTTAATATCTAGTGTATTTTTGCTACTCATTGAAACAAGAAAGTTATCAAAAAATATCAAAAATTCACCCAAAGTAAATTTTTATATCCCACATAAAAATAAAATGTTTATTTTATCGTATAAAAATTATTATTGTGTAAAAATATTAATTTGAATGTGTTTCTCCATTAAAAGGAAAGAAACTACCCTTTTGAAAAATATAAGTTTTTATAAATCCAATAGGTTGTATTCACACCCTAGGACAAAAATATCCACTGGATGAATATAAAAATTATTTTATAAAGTATATTACATATATATTTCATTAATTTCACTTAAAAATAGTAATTCACTCAATTTATTAATACAAATATACAAATATATTATTGATTTATATTTGCTATAAACAAATTGTATCCAATGAATTCATCATACATTTTCATAAATTTGTTATATTTAATCCCACTAACCTAACCGCTAGGTTATAATGGTATATTTATACAAAGGGAGTCTCACGTATCATCATAACTCATGATTTTGTGTAATGAAAGATAATGAAGAAATACAATTATTTAAAGAATATATTTAATAAAAACATTCAGGTGTTACATTCTAATCCCCTTAAATAATATTTTTCCCCTGAAATCTGTCACTTTGATACAAAAAGATGAGGATATCAGTGCCTCATCACATCCTCAATTTCCAACATAGCATCATCAAATTATTGGTTCCTACATAAAATATTAAACAATCCAGTGGTATTGATTGATAGAACTTTTTCATTATGATCCATAATCTCAATTAGTTTTTTTAATATTCACGATCTTTCTCCAATGGTAACACTTTTGAGATTAGTACATGTGAATGATTGGGTATGTAATTTCTCAGGAGTGATACATGGATAATTTTTTGAACTTTATATGGATTCAATAGAAGCACCAATCAGTTAGCTACCTTCCTAACAAGGTTCTGAATTTCTAAAGGAATTGTATACCTAGAACTAAGCTTGACCTTATTTCCAAATCTGATAACCCTCTTCCAGGTAAATATTTTATAAAACTTTTTATCAACCACCTCACACTAAAGGTCTTTTGATTTATTTTCATCAAAATGTGTTTGTCGACTTTGAGGTTCTCTTATTTGTTGTTAAATAGATATGATATTTTCTATCATTTTTTCAATAAAATTCAGTCTTAATAGATTTATTTCCCCAACTTCATCAAATATTGTTGTAGTTCATCACATTATTCTATAGAGGGTTTCATATGGAGCCATCTATGTACTGGATTGAATTCAATTATTAAATTAAATTCCAACCCAAGGTAGTTGTTGACCCCAAACACCATTGAAATCTATAGAGAAAGAACTAAACATGTCTTCTAGAGTTTTAATTATCCTCAGTGTCAGACTATCAATCAGGGGATGTTATATAGTGCTAAAAAATAACTTACAATCTGAAGTCTACTAAAGGCATCACAAAAACATTGAGGAAGTACTGAGATCTTAGACATAAATAATGGGGTGTGGATCCCCATTAATTATTACAACTTCATTTATATATATCATGGAAAATTGATCGAGAGTGAGATCACGTCTAATAGAAAGTAAGTGTGCCGACTTCAGATGTTGATAAACTATAACCCATATAGAATTATATACATTAAATGTTTTGGTAATTACAATGAAAAAATACATAGTGATGTTTTCCTATTTTCATTATATTATGGTTAATGGTTGTTACATCCCCTTATATTTCTATCTCTCAACTTTAATTTACTAACAAATCAATCACTGAGAGACATATTCAGCAACATTACATTTCATGCCTTCCCACCTGAAATATTCTTTTAGTCCTGTGTACATAATTTTACTTCTAGGATAAATAGAGAATGAAAAACTATGAGCCTCATCCAATAGATCAGTATTTAATTATGGTATGGGTGGAATACAAACCTGGTCTGTGAACCATATTATTCCATCATTATCAAGGTTCAATTAAGTAATATATCTCTATATCTACATCTTTCTTCTACATCTACTTAATCATCACTTTTATAGATGTATGAACATTCATTTTTAAAAGATAATATTTATCCCCTTCCATTAAAATTTCAAAACCCACCCTTCGCAAATCCATAAATATTGGATCATATTTTATCCTCTTCATGGATAGGTTAATATGGTTCAATAGACACAAAGCATCTCCCACATTTTTCATACTCTCTAGGTGGTATGTTATTGAGAATTCAAAATATTTAATTGACTCCATCCATCTTCTTTGGCACATATTCAACTCCTTTTTGTGAATATAATCACTATGATTTTATTATCAGTGAAAATATCACACCTTTCACCATAAAAGTAATTCCTCTTTATCTTTAATGATATTATTAGTCTAGTAAACTAAAAATCATGATCTAGGTAATTATTCATAGGAATTTTCATTTTTGTGAGGAATAATCTATCACAGTATATTTTTTATTAATAACACAACCCACCCCCTTAATATATGCATCACTATATATCAAAATCATTTCCACAATACAATGTAATTTCATCACATGTACACAATCTAACCTTCTTTTAATATCATTGAAATTGTCTTCAAATTATTTTATCCACAAAAACTAAAATCCTATCCATGTAAACATGGTGAGTGGATTAGATAATCATGAAGAACCATTCATTAAATGTCTATAATATCCCTCTAATCAATGAAATAATCAGATCTCATATACCATATTTGTACTTGGAAAATGTTCAATAACTTCATTTGTTAATAGATCATAGACATCCCATCTCTTTAGATTATTTTACCAAAAAATAAAATTAATGAAGTTGTATTTACACTTAGTTTATTTTTTATTGTGCTTCTCTTTTTTCAGGGTATTTAGTAAAATTCTCAAGCGATCTTCATGTTTGTTTTTTCTCATTTTATAAATAAGTATATCATTTATAAATACAACCACCACTACTACAAAATAATGCAACGGAAGTTCTTCCCTTTATCAGCACTAAAAAGAAAGCGCTGATAAAGGGGTATTCCTTTATCAGTGCTAGCTAAAAAATCTGATAAATTTAACCTTTATCAGCACTAAAATAAGCACTGATAAAGGTATACCATTTATGAGCTCCTTTTTAGCCCTGATTAAAGGTTACATTTATTAGCTCTTATTTTAGCGTTGATAAAATTATTTATTCTTAATTTATATAAAATTATAATATTTATCCGCATTTTTATTTTAGCGCTAATTAATGTTCAAGAAGTTTCTATTTAATAACCCTAACATGCCCTCCTCTCTTACATGCGGTAATGCTTTCGCAAAGTTGAACTTGGCCCCTCTTCAACCATGACCTCTCCTCCCCCTTCTCCTCCACTTCTGCATCCTTGTCCTGCTCCTCCTCGTCGTCCTCTTCCTCCTCGTCCTCCTCCACTGCCATCGCCGTTGAGTTTTGCTCCTCCTCCGCTGCCTCCGCCACCATTGGGTTTTTCTATTCTGTTGTGATCACCGCTGCTAGGTATTCCTCCTCCACCGCGATTGGCGGTGCCTCTGCCACCGCTTCCTACACCGCTCCTTCCACCGCCACTGGTCGATGTAAGAGTATTTTTCCTTCTCTTGGGTTAATATAAATGAGAAATGATGATCCTTGAATAATTATGATGACTTAAATATTTTTTTATTAGTGATTTGAACCTATGTATGATTATTTTGGGAAAGAGTGAGAGCACAGGTGGTAAGACCCTTGTATTGTTTGTTTTTTTATATAGAGTGTGTGTGAGAACCTATAGTGAGTGGTTGGTTTGATTCACTAGATGACATGTGTTTTGAGGGGGGGATAAGAGTGGCACCCATTCGCTAAGGATTGTGTAAGAACTAATGTAAGGGGTTTTTGTGAGATCCCAGTGGTCGTTAGCATGTGACTCATGATGGTAGCAAGTTAGTGAGTTTTGGTGGTTGGGGGAGACTAATGACTGGGGTTATCTTGGTGTTATGAATACCTTAGATACATAAATCCTGGGTAGATTATTTGGCCTGATGCATTGATTCATATTATGTGTTATCAAGTTGATAGAGAATGAATGATCATGCCTTGGATTTGTATAAGGGAAGCACTCTCTAGGCTTGAGTTTTGGTGTTATGACTGGGTTGAGGGACAAGATCATATGGATTCCAAATCATATCGATATATATCATGGTTTTAATGTTACCATCACTATTGAACCAAGATGGATGGGTTAAGGGTAATGAATCATGGGTATATTCGTTTGGTTTTGGAAATATGTTGGGAAACTGGTGATCATGTGGTGAGTTTTGTCATGTTGTGATGTTAAGATTGGAAAAGCTTACTAGGGGTGTCCCATTTGAAATATGCGTGTTACCCCTAATTTTTGTCAAGATTTATGGGTAGGATCATTGATATTGAATAGTGATATGATCCTACTCATTAGATAAAATGTGTTGTGTTGAAAAGATTGTCCCACAATGTTTAAAGTCATGTGATTAGGATGTATGTGTCGTGAAAGGTGTGATAAGAGAGGATTGATCAGGGCTTACTCATTTGGGATATGCTATCTAGAATAAACGTGGGGACTATACCTAGTATGGAGGACCAATTGGTCAAGTCATACCCATTATATGTTCATCCTTAATATTTTAAAATGTATGTAGAATTTGTTTAATGGAAGGTGGGTTCAATAATTTCTTATTATCATAAGGTGTGTTTAACCATGGTGTGGGTTGATCTCGGTTTTAGTTCATTCTTGGGGTTTGTGGGATGTGGTAAATGGTGTAATCAGTTTTAGATTTTTTTATCCTCAAGAGTTTCCCCTATTTTATGTTTTCTTTTCAGTTTGAAATCTCCTTTGTTGTCTGCATCTCCTCTACCATGAAGGCACCTCTGTTGTGTGACTAACGACAACTCGGCAGTGAGTTTTCTCCTACAAATCTTTTGTTTCATCTTGTATTCATGTTATTAATTTTTGATACTTATGGTTATAATGTTAAATGTACAGGCTAAACACCCCACTAAAAATCGTGGATGTTGTTGGTCCTTGTTTACGCACTAAATGAATTGCATGTTGGGTGGTTCTTGTTGAACATTGGATACAAAAATTGGTAATTTTCATATACTTGACTTATTAATGGATTCCCTAGTATGATAAAACTTCTTCCATAACCCCTGTATTAACAAACAAAATTGATTAAGGGGTGATTTTTAAAATAATAAATTTTTATTGTTTGGTTTGTATGATGTTGCGATTGTGAGAACGATTGTGTTTTTGTATGGTGGTGCGGTTTTTTGCATGATTGATATGCCATTTATTTTATATGTTGTAGTTCTTACACCATTTAATATCAATCCAAACATTACCCATTTCAATGGTACAACCACTTTGTTACTAGTGCAATTCCACTGAATCCTAAAAAATCACTTCTAGAGGACTCTATGACACACATTATTGTGTGACGATGATGTTTTTCAAATTCTAAATATTTATAAAATACATGGTATGTAGTCTTGTTATATGCAACATGATTCACCATACATGGATTTCATATAGATATTAACGCCAGACAACAATTATCTCCAAAATATACACCACATGACTCATCTTCTAACTCAAATGTGGAATAAGTTTTATTTTAAATGGTACATTTAATGTGAACGTAGGTCACAGACAATGTATCTCTAAGACATATACTTCTGCATGAAACCATGCACATGCAATGAAATAATGGCATAACCATATGATATGTGTTTTCCTTCACTCACACCATGTATAGATACCATTGAAACTTGATGTGTATAGACTATACACCCCTAGTGGTCATTTAAAGACTACACAACATGTATTCCACAAAAAATTGATGCATATCTGGTGAAGTGACACATTTTGTATCTAATGTACACGCCTTTAGATCAGGTTGTTCTATATGTCATGTATTTCCAAAGGCATCATGTAGTCTTTGTAAGACTAAATTGGAATTAATTTGATATATGTAAGATTATATTTGGAATATTATTGATAGACGATGTTCACTCTACTGGACACACCATGTATATGGATTTCACATGAGTTTAGAAATGGTAGTATACAACCAACCGTGTTTGAGAACCCTACACATTGTGTATCAATTGAACAAATTGTGTGCTATGTTAATTTCAATATTAATATTTTTTTCCAATTAGATGATAATATTTCATGTCTGAGTAGCCCATTACAAATATATTCACATGTATTTCATAATATAATGATTCCCTCAGTCATTGGAAATTTCACACGATGTGGTTTAGATATTTTAATTATCTTCACTCTGCTTGAGAGTTCACTAGTAACAAGTGAGATGTTTAGAGAAAATATAGAGTATTGTACTCCCCCACGTTTCAGTGAAGATTCCTCGATGTATAGGTTTTATGTACTCCATGGAGATATACAAAAGATAGGGCATATTCCCCCGTATATATATAGAGTTCAAGTACTTTCACATGTTTTGGGGTAGGTTCCTCTATTTCATTATAGAGGCATTTGTACCATTCTTTTTTTTATAAAACCCAAAAAATTATACATGATTAATTTAAACATAATATTATGAATATTAGAGATCTAACTCATAATGACGATGAATATGAATAATGAATGGATGAATGTCAATCAGTTGACAAAAGAGTATGAAGATAACATGAAAGAGTTTACCGAGTTTTCATGATATCATGCATGTGACCCTTCTCAATTTTTTTTCCATGTTAACGCTGTTGTTATTCAAGAAAAATTAGTCCATAGGATTTGGAAGAACACCTGATCTGTCACGGAATATATTGAAGTTTAACATGTTGGAATAAACCCGGGGAAAAAATGAATTTTGGTAGTGGCTCAGATAACACTGCGTTTTATGGAAAATCTGATATGATTAGAAGCGTGAACAATGATGAAGATCATATGGTGGGTGTAATTACAAATGTGAATGATGATGAAGATCATATTGAGGAAATGACAAGGAAAGTTGAAGTAGAACTTCGTGATTGCCCAAATTTTTTAAGAAGTTAAAGAGTTCTGCAAAAATGCCATTGTATGCTGGTTGCACTAAATATACAACATTGTCAACCATACTGAAGCTGTATAATTTGAAAGTAGGATACAGGTGGAGTGACACCAATTTTACAAAACTACATTATCTCCTAAATGACATGATCCTAGAAGATAATGAACTCCCAGTCCTAATATGCGATGGCAAACGAATTCTACGATCGATGGGTATAATCTGTGAAAGAATACACGCCTGCCCGAATGACTGTATATTGTTTCTTAATGACCAAACATAACTTAACGAATACCCAAAGTGTGGTGCTTCTCGATACAAGAATGATTATTCTATTACAATGAAAGTTGTATTGTACTTTCCAATCATTCCAAGGTTTAGGCGCCTATATGGAAGTGTGGAGATTGTAGGACAATTGACATGGAATACAGATAGAAGAATTAAAGATGGGAAACTACATCACCCAACAGACTCTCCTCAGTGGAAGAGAATTTAACACGGGTATCCGGATTTTCGAAACAATCTGAGAAACCTTTGTCGGGCGTTATCTATAGAAAAAGTGAATCCATTTGGTTTTCAAAGAAGCAGCCACAGTACATTGCCAGTTATGTTGGTAAATTATTACTTACCACCGTGGTTATGCATGAAACGAAAATACATCATGTTATCTATGATTATATCAGGTCCAAAACAACTGGGAAATGATATTGATGTTTATTTGGCTGCATTGATCAAGTATTTGAATATATTTTGGGGGTTAGGTGTTACGTTGTATGATGCTTACAAAAAAAAAGATTTCACTTTGAAATTCATGATGTACGGGACGATAAATGACGTTCATGCTTATGGAAATTTGTCAAGATATAGAATTAAAGGAACTCAAGGGTGTCCCGTTTTGGAAAAAGGTACAAATTCAATTAGGTTGAATCATTAATCGAAAACAGTGTCATTAGGACATTGCAGATATCTACGCCGATGGAATAAGTACTGATCTTGGATGGCATCATTAGATGGAAGTTCAGATGAATGTACAACATCGTCTCCACTAACAGGTGACCAATTTTTTGAAAATGTAAAATATTTGGATACTACTTTTGGTAATCAGTTTCCAAAAAACCTTACAATAACATGTTGGAAAAACAGATCAGTTTTATTTGAATTACCATATTAGAATTGTCTGTATGTCAGATATTTTCTTGATGTTATGCATATTGAAAAGTAATTTATGTGATAGTGTCCTCGGCACGTTGCTAAATGCACCCATCAAAACAAAGGATGGAATTAAGGCTATATTGGACATGGTTGAGATGGGAATACGAGAAGAGTTGGCACCAGTGAAGGGTGAAAAATGAACATTTCTTCTTCCTATTTCTTACACTCTTTCCAGGAAGGAGAGATATCAGTTTTGAATCTTTTTGAATGATGTAATGTTTCCATAGGTGTATTAATCAAATAGTAAGAACATTGTGTCAATGAGATATTTAAAATCAACGGGTTTAGATCACATGACTTCCATGTTTTGATGCATGATCTAATTCCTATAGATTTAACTTCCATTTTTCCCAAGAATGTCCACCATACATTAATGAGGATCTAGTTCTTCTTCAAAGCTATATGCAGAAAATTATAAGACCTGACGAAATTGCCAACTAAGGAAAGAGATATTGTCGTCGTATTATGTGAATTGTAAATGTTCTTCCCACCAAAATTTTTCGATATGATGGATCATTTTATGGTTCATTTAGTGAGAGTGATTCGACTATGTTGTCATGTACATTATAGATGGACGTACCCCATTGAACGGTATATGAAGATTATGTAAGGGTATGCCAAAAATCAAAGTTGACTAGATGATTGTATTACGGAGCAATATATTGTTGAGAAAGCTGTTGAATATTGTACAGAATACCTGTCTGGTATGGAAAATGATAGCCTACCGAAATCTCATCAAACTGAGTGACTTGAGGGTGAAGGAATTTCTGGAAGAGGGGTTGTCACAATCAATATTACAGATCGGGAGCAAGCTCACCATTACGTTTTTCATAAAAGATTCTTCATTGACCCATATTTTCAAACCCAAAAAGAAATTCTTAGGAGTTTGAATCCATATAGGGATAATAAATGGATATTATATACACATAATCGATTGTTTATCGGATGGTTTCAGGACCATATTTTGAAGCAGTTAGATGAATATCCAGACATAATTTCAGAATGACTTCGATGACTAGCCGGAGGAGAAAGTGTCTATGTATTATCTTACAATGATTATGTAGTTAATGGTTATACATTCTATACAAATGAACATGATGAAGACAATAACATGAAAAATAGTGGGGTTTCACTTATGGATGAGGCGATGCATGTTTTCGGTGCTAAGGAAAAAAATCAAATTTAAGCGAATATGTCATACCTTGGCATCATCAAATGAAGATGGGAGTTAGATTATACGAAATTCAAACTGCCGATTATTCAATGAAAGTGTGTTGATAACAATATTGTTGTTAAAATAGATGAATTAGGATTCGTGAAAGGTGATTTCAGTACGGAAGGGGAGAAAGATGAACTATTTAAAATAGAATTATAGGAAGTACAAGAATTTTATGTTCCAGCCCCTGCAAAACGAAATTGGTCAATTGTTTTATTATCGACCAACAAATTGAAGGGCCAAATGAAAGTTAAACGGAGGATGACCCTTTTATAGGGACTTCACAATCATTTCGCAGTGGTCCCAATGTAGACAGAGTTTTTTATGTCAGAGGAGACCACAATGACGGGATTTACATAGTCGATAGAGGAGTCAAATCTATTCAGCCTTTATAGAAAAAAAAGAGAGTATAATAATCAGGTTATTTCGTTATTATAATATACATTGTGTTACATGATATTATTATGTGTTCGCTGATGATTTTATGTAATCTAAATTAAATTTTAAACTACTTTTGTAGATTTTGAATTCTGGTCCTACAGATGTGCCCAATCTCAAGGCTCAAAATGTCTCTCAACCACCTGCTGGTGGTCCCAGTGCAGAGCTACAATAGGTTTCTCAACCAGCTACTGGTGGTCCCTGTAGAGAGAAACAACAAGTTTCTCAACCTGTAGTTACTGGTCCCAGTGCAGTGTAACAAAAAGTTTCTCAACCTGTTGATAATAGTCCCAGTGCTGATGCTAGTGCTCCGGAGAAATATATTGATGATACTTCTGAAGAAATGGTAGGAAATTAAAACCTGAAAGCACACAAAAAACAAGAGCGTCGTAGTTTGACAATGTTAGCCAAAATCCTTAAGGCCCAAGAAAAAGGCATCATATTTGAGGTGGGATGGAATAAGTGAGGCCAACATGTTAACCCAAACAAATCTATCTTTAATAGATACATTTGAATCGTCACTTGAAAATGCGTGCCGATTGATGTACAGTCATGGCACCATGTTGTCACCGTGCATAAGACACTAATGTGGGAAGAGATTATAGTAATATTATGATATAATTTTTTTAATTTATTAAAATAAAATAACAAAACATTGAATTACTCTTCATCATCCATTGTAGAGTTCATTTATAGTAGATTCCTCGCACAAGGAAAATGTATTAAGAGTTTCAGGAAGGATTCATAGAGGTTTCCACACAATTTTAACAAAATATCATCTTAAATATGTTGAAGTGAAAATCATGCCGCACCCACCTCCCCTTTATGCACACTTGATATCCCAAGGAGCATGGGACGCGTTTATCAACCATCGTGGGTTGCAGACTTTTCAGGTACATTGTTTGGTGTAATATGGTGGTTGACGTTTCTTGTATTCATCACTTTGATGGACAATATTTTTTATGAAAAAAAACTGAGTGTTGAAAATAAAAAAATTGCAGCAGAACCAGCATACCCTTACTGTAAAGCAAGGATGGGGTATGCATCACTTGATCAAAAATCGGCACATCTTTTAAATCTATCGCACTACTTATATGTGACATAAAACAACACCATAACCATGTTTCTCTATTTATATACAGATTGATGAATCGAAAACGAATGTAAAATCCATACCATGCCATGTGATATGGAAGAATGCTCGTTTAAATAAAGAGGGGATACTGATAGATGAAAACACACAAAAAGTGTGGGAAACATGTGTAAGTATTACATAATATAAATTTCATTTGATTTAAATTGCTATTACATTACAATGGCTACATAATTTCCTATATTGTTTATCAAACATAGTCACAGGAATCATAAAAAACCGAACTGGATGTAGACATACATTTAACAGAATTGAAGCGGCCAAACCAGTATGGCCATGTCAAAGGTGAGGGTTTTGTGGTGACACCCCAAACATATTTCCAAATAAAAACAAGTAGAAGTTAAAAATGAAAAAATGGAAAAGATGAAAAAAAATTATCTATTTTTTGTGAAGAATTAAAATACCAAAGTTAGATGATGGTAACATTGATGAGGGAAAGACAAAGAGAAGAAACAACTCAATAACATCCCATGCGTGAATATCCCGCCCCACCCCCACCAGGTTTGAGGCAAGCCATTCCCCTAAAAAAACCTGACTTATCTATGTTAATCAATGTTTTAATAATAGTTTCTGTGAAATGTGATTCACATAGACATAGATACCTTTCCTGTACTAAAATTATACAGGGTGAAAATGACAGTGACTTATATCTATCAACTCCCACCTATCGCCTTGTAGCCAGGGCTACGACGTTCAATACGCAGAACGACCTGCTACACAACAGATAGCTTCCAACAGATCATTTCAAAGTGTCAATTAATGTAGATAATTTGTCAAGTGTCGAGATACATATTCCAAATGGAGATGATGACATTCATACGGTTGAACAAGCTGTTTGAACATTCATCTCATGGCTTCCAGTTCTTGTAAAAAAAACATGTCGACAAAGAGGTATCTATGTTCAAGTTATTTTTCAACCTGTACCATTAACATTTAATGAAAAAAGGTTTGAACCAATTAATTTTATTACAAAATGACAAAGAGAAGGGGGTGAAACGAAATATCAGCTCAAAACTATCTCAAGGATCAACCAACCAATTGACACGGTCTATTGAGGGTAACTTCACCCCGCTCGTTCTATATCAATAGTTAATATCATTACAGGATCATGTGGATACAATGTTGATAGGTAACAATGCTCACACAGTTGATTTTGAAAAAAAATATGTATAGAGAGGAAATATCATATTTCATTAGCACTGAAAATTTAAATAAAATCCTCATGTATGAATGGTTGGGCACCTTATTTGTAAATGTATACACGATGTATGTTTTCATGATTTGATTTTACAAAAGCTTATATACAGTGATAATTATGACTAAATACATTTTATATTTTTCACAGGCATATATATGAAAAACAATTGAAGGGATTTCCCCATGATCAAAAATTTGGACTCCTTAGTCCTCAGACCACCAATTTAAAAAAAGAAATAGATTATGATAAAGAGGCTACAATAATGTAATCTCTGATCAAAGCGTTTAAAACAAAAATTACAGATGATAGTCTCTTTTTAATACCAACGATGCTGGGGTAAAACTCTAAAATTTAATCATATCAACTATATTTTCATTTTGTTCTTTAAATATTCCTTTTTGTATTTTTAGGGACCATTGGATGCTGATTGCAGTCGATTTGGATACTCCAATGATTTATTTTCTAGATTCAACGCATGGATATCCAACAAAACGACCACACAAGATGGAATTTGTTAATTTATAATACACTAGATCCAAAATTTTAAAACTAAACATCTAGTTATATAATTTATGTTATATTTTAATGAGGATTCTGTTATGATAGGGCTGTGAATCAATATCATCTAATGCATGGAATCAATCCAGTGCATAAGGATGAGCAAGCCTACAAGATATACAACTGGAAATGTATCTGGGTATATATATATACATTGCACTATACAAACACATATCAAAACAAATTGCTTATTTTTTCGATGTTTCTATAGTGTCCTACACAAAAAAACAGAAAGGACTTTTGTTATTATGTTTGTTAATTTTTGAAAGAGATCATATTTCATCATCAAAGTAGCATCCTTGACGGGGTATTTTCTAAAATAATTATGAGTTTATTTAAAATATTTATTAATCCTTTGTGTATTTATACTTTTTCAGTACTACCATAATTGTCGAAAAATCATATTTAGAAGATGATATAGATGTGTTTAGAAACGAATGGGCAATATAGCTTATGGATGATTGCACACAAATAGGATTAAGGTGAATTACTACTAATGTTATCTATATATGATTATTGATATCTCCCTTTTTTATAGTTATTGAGAATATATGATCACCCTTTATTATTTTTTATATCCTTAGGTTATGAAGAATGGTTTTAGATATGAATTGTCTTTCTAGTAAGGCATAACTCATTGGAATACACTGGTCGATAGTGTTGATGTCGACTGATGCATTGTCATTCAGTCCACTCACGAGCATCTTAATCCAATTATAACGAGGAAATCCTCTCTGTCAGACTTCCCCAACACCTATATAGAATATCCCACCCATAACACGCACCATGACTCTTATATATCCTTACGAGGGTGTTCCCCATCATACGTGATTTATAAGACTACATTATCCATCTTTTTTAGGACTATGACTCAAATACCTACTCAAATAGTCGTAGAAAACCTATCTAGGCTATACAAATCTCATACAAAAATAGATCATCTCATAAAAAAAACTAGAAACCTCACCTCCATGGAGACTTAATCTCTGGATGATCACAAAATCACAAACATTCAACAGAACCCTCACTCTATCTCTTTGTGGTTTAAAAACACCCTATTCAGAAAACAACACTACTGACATACATAATACCAAGTAAATATGTTCAGATTGTTTTGATACATTAGTAAAATTATCCATTAGTCATTTATGATGTGTACGAATCAACCGTACCTCATTTCGACGCACGGTGTGACCGGTATGGCTCAAAGTGTCCGATATCATTTTGAAATGGACATTAACTTTAGAAAACAACACAAGTGACTTATGGAAAACTGAGAAAATGATTTTTTATTGTTTTTATACTTTTGGACAATGATCCATGAGTCATTTTTGAGGTGTAAGCATCGATTGCACCTCAATCCGACGCATAGTGTGATTGGTATGGCTAAAAGTGTATGATATAAGTTTCAAATTGACATTAACATTATAAAACAACACAAGTGACATAAAGAAAACTGATAAAACGCATTCAGATTGTTTTTATACTTTAGGATAACAATCCATGAGTCATTTGTGACATTTATGAATCAACAAAACCTCAATCTGATGCACGATGTGACCGTTATGGCTATAAGTGTCTGATATCAGTTTGAAATTGATATTAACTTAATAATATATCACAAGTGACATATGGAAAACAAATAAAACATGTTTGGATAGTTTTGATACATTAGGACAATGATTTATGAGTCATTTTTTATGTTTACGAAATGACTACACCTCAATCTGACGCACTGTGTGATCGATATGGCTAAAAGTGTCTAAAATCATTTGGAAATTGACATTAACTTTAGAAAATAACACTACTGACTTATGGAATAAAAAGAAAACTCATTTGTATTGTTTTGATACATTAGGAAAATGATCCATTAGTCATTTATGATGTGCACGAATTGACCGCATCTCAATCCGACGCACGGTGTGATCAGTATGGCTAAAAGTGTCTGATATCAGTTTTAAATTGACATTAACTTTAGAAAACAACACTACTGACATAAGGAATACCAAGAAAACGGGTTCAGATTGTTTTTATAATTTTCTAAAACGATCCATGAGTCATTTGTGATGTGTACGAATTGACCGCACCTCAATCTAATGCACGTTGTGATCGGTATGGATAAAAGTGTCTGATATCAGTTTCAAATTGACATTAACTTTAGAAAACAACACAAGTGACATATGGAAAACCGAGAAAACACAATAGGATTGTTTTGAATCATTAGTAAATCTATTCGTGAGTAATTTTTGGTGTATACAAATCAATCTCACCTCAATCCGACTCACTGTGTGACCGGTATGGTTAAAAGTGTCTGATATCAGTATCAATTTGACATAAACATTAGAAAACAACACTACTAACATACAGAAAACTGCGAAAATGCATTTGGATTTTTTCAATAAATTAGGAAAATTCTCCATGATTCATTTTTGACGTGTACGAATGGACCTCACCAAAATCCGACGCAGGGTGTGATCGGTATGGCTAAAAGTGTCTGATATCAGTTTGAAATTGACATTAACATTAGAAAACAATACTACTAACATACTGAATAATGAGAAAATGCATTCAGATTGTTTTGATACATTAGGAAAAGGATCCATGAGTCATTTTTGGCGTTTATGAATCGACCTCACCTTAATCTGATGCATGGTGTGATCTGTATCGCTTAATGTATCTGATATCCGTTTGAAATTGACATTAACTATAGAAAACAACACTAATGACATATAGAATACTAATCTAATTAATTATTATTGTTTTGATACATTAGGAAAATGATCCATGAGTCATTTGTGATAGGATAAAATTTATCGCACCTCAATCCGATGCATGGTGTTACCGGTATTGAAAAAAGTTTCTAATATCGATTTCAAATTGACATTATCTTTATAAAACAACACAAGTGACATACGGAAAACTGAGAAAACAAATTCGGATTGTTTTAATACTTTAGTAAAATGATCAATGAGTCATCTGTGACATGTATGAATCAACCGTACCTCAATCCGACACACGATGCGACCAGTATTACTAAAAGTGTCTGATATCAGTTTCAAATTGACAAAAACTTTAGAAAAAAAGATTACTAGAAAACGGAAAACTATGAAAATGTGCTCTGATTGAATTGATACATTTCGAAAACTATCCATGAGACATTTTGGATGTGTACGAATCGACCGCATCTAAATCCGACGCAAGGTGTGACCAGTATGGATAAAAGTGACGGATATCAGTTTGAAATTGACAGTAACTTTAGAAAACAACACTACTGACATACGTAATACCAATAAAACGCTTTCGGATTGTTATTATACTTTAGGACAAATATCCATGAGTCATTTGTTACATGTATGAATCAGCCAAAACTCCATCCGATGCACAGTGTGATAGGAATGGCTAAAAGTGTATGATATTAGTTTGAAATTGACATTAACATTAAAAAACTACACATGTGACATAAAAAAACCAATAACACCAGTTCGGATTGTTTTGATATTTTACTAAAACAAACCATGAGTCATTTTTGACATGTACGAATCGACCGCACCACAATCTGACACCTGGTGTGATAATTATCGCTAAAAGTATCTGATATCAGTTTGAAATTGACATTAACATTAGAAAACAAAACTACTGACATACGGAATACCAATCAAACATGTTCTTATTGTTTTGATAGTTTAGGAAAATGATGCATTAGTCATTTTGGACGTGTATAAATCAACCAAACCTTAATCCGACTCACGGTGTGATTGGTATAGCTAAAATTGTTTGATATCTTTTTGAAATTGACATTAACATTTGAAAACAACACAACTGACATACAAAATACTAAGTAAACACATTTGGATTATTCTGATACATTAGGAAAATAATCAATGAGTCATTTGTGACATGAATGAATTGACCGCACATTAAGCTGATGCGTGGAGTGACTGTTATGGCTAAACGTGTATGATATCTATTTCAAATTGACATAATCATTAGAAAACAATAGTACTAACATACGGAAAACCGAGGAAATTCATTATTATTGTTTTGATAATTTAGGACAATGATCCATGAGTCATTTTTGACTTGTATGAATCAACCGCACCTCAATCTAACACATGGTGTGACCGGTATGGATAAAATTTTCTGATATAAGTTGGAAATTGACATTAACTTTAGATAACAACACTACAGACATACAGAATACCACAAAAACGCATCCGAATTGTTTTGATACATTAGGAAAACAATCCATGAGTCATTTGTGACAAGGAAGAATCAAACACACCTCAATTTGACGCACGGTGTGACATGTATGGATAAAAGTATTTGATATCAGTTTGATATTGACATTAACTTTAGAAAACAACACACGTGACATACAAAAAACTGAGCAAATCCATTCATATTGTTTTGTTACATTAGGAAAACAATCCATGAGTAGTTTTAGAGGAGTTCGAATCAACCGCACCTCAATACGACGCACGATGTGACTAGTATGGCTACAAGTGTCTGATATCATTTTGAAACTGACATTAACATTAAAAAACAACACAGGTGACATAAGAAAAACTGAACAATAATTTTAGGATTGTTTTGATACTTTAGCAAAACAATCTATGAGTCATTTTTGAGGTGTACGAATCAACCAAACCTCAATCCGATGCACGGTGTGACCAGTATGACTAAAAGTGTCTGATATCAGTTTCAAATTGACATAAACTTTAGAAAACAATACTACTAACATAAGGAAAACAAAGAAAATGAGTTCGGATTTTTTTGATACTTTAGGAAAATGATCCATGAGTCATTTGTGATGTGTACTAATTGACTGCACCTCAATCTGACGCACAGTGTGTTTGGTATGGCTAAAAGTGTCTAATATCAGTTTGAAATTGACATTACCTTTAGAAAACAACACCAATGACATATATAATACTGAGCATAAACGTTTGGAATGTTTTGATACTTTATTAAAACGATCCATGAGTCACTTTTGATGTGTACGAATTGACCAAACATCAATCCGATGAACGGTGTGATTGGTATGGCTAAAGGTTTCTGATATTAGTTTGAAATAGACATTAAATTTAGAAAACAACACTACTATCATATATAAAAATGATAAAATGGATTCGGATTGTTTTGATACTTTTTGACAATGATCCATGTGTCATTTGTGATGTTTACGAATTGACCGCACCTCAATCTGATGCATGGTGTGACTGGTATGGATAAAAGTGTCTGATATCATTTTCAAATTGACATTAACGTTGGAAATGAACATAAGTGTCATGCGGAAAACCTAGAAAACATGTTCATATTGTTTTGACACATTAGGACAATAATCCCTGAGTCATTTGGGACGTGTACGAATCAACCGCACCATAATCCGACAAATGGTGTGACCGGTAAAGCATTTCATTAGATAAAGAATCATTATTTATTAAATGATATAAATCAACCAAAAACTTATTGATTTTACATTATTCTATTTCATTTTTATCAGAATGAAAACATTTGAGTTTATCATTTTTATATTTTAGTTTCACATTTCCATATAATGTATTCCTTCATATTAATTTTTAAATTTATTTCATTATTGTATTACTAACATTATATTTGTTTTCTTATATAGGTGAATTTTTCCCTTGAGTTGGATGCTTGGTTCAGCAACAAATATTGTGTACGACAATTTTTTGAGGATCACAAATATCAAAGGATGAAACATTAATGTCTATAAATATTTTTGGAAATTTTTAATTTTAACCATTTAAAACATTGTTTGGAATGTATATAGCAGTGTTTTTTTGTATTCATGATGTTAAGTGAATGTATATAGCATTGTTTGTCAAAATAATATGTGCAAATGCTGTTTTGTATAGGTGCGCAGGTGATATTTTGTGCAGGTGTGCAGGTGCTGGTTTGTGCAGGTGCTGCTTCTGTAGGTTCAAGGGAAGGTGCCTTTAACAGTTCTATTTTGAGCGCTAATAAAGGACACCTTTAATAGTGCTAAAAGAGTGCTGATAAAGGTCACTATTATCAACACTCAATATAGTGTTGATAAAGGAACCCCTTTATCAGCTCTAAAAAGCGTTGTTAATGTCAGCATAGATAAATGGGTGTCCCCTTTATCAGCACTCCAAAAAGCGCTGATCAAGGAAACCTTTATCAGAGCTAAAAAAAGTGCTGATAAAGGATGTCCTTTATCAGTGCTTTTTTTAGAACTGATAAAGGTCTCCATTATGAGCACTTTTCGGAGCGCTGATAAAGGGAATCACCCTTTATCTTCTCCGGTATTAACAGTGCTTTTCTAGCTCGGTTAATGTCCGTTTTTTGTACGGATAAAAGGATAAGTTGTAGTAGTGCACAAACAGCTCAAGACAGTCTCTAAAGTCTCTATTCATTAGATACATGATGATAGTGGGGGAATTAGTTTGAACACAAGTCATCACTATATAATTATAGTGTCAATACCGTGTAAAAAATGTAATTTTATGTACATCATCCTTCTTGAATCTTAATTGAGGATATCCTAAATAATGTTCAACCCTCAAAAAGTAGTGATTTCCACATAGTTGGTCAAATAATTCATCAATGTGGGGAGTATGATATTTTTTCTTGATATGGATCTTTTTATTTTCTTGATAATCATTACAGAGTCTCATTTATCCCTATTTTTTATTAACAAATAGAATAGGTTCTCCACGAGGTGGTGCACTATGGATTGTGAATCCCCTGAAAATATTCTCTTGGAGTTCCCTATTCAATTCTTACAATTCAATTGGGACCATTCTATATAGTTTATTTGAAATTGACAAAGAACCGAGTATGAGTTCAATTGAAAACACAACCTAATGATTCAGTGGATGACCTGAAAATTAATCATGAAAGATATCATAAAACTTTTATACAATAGCTGTATTCATAATTCTTTGTTTCTCCCCATACATTACAGATACAAATCCTTATTCTATGGGAATCTAGAGCCATAATATGGACTAAATTTCCACTGGAAGGTCAAATTCATTCTTGCATCGATATATGATCTTAGATTTACCCGTAATATGAAATTTTTATTCCCTTCCCTTCCTTTCCATTGATATGTGATCCATATAGAGAAATCCAACCCGTGCCAAGAATAACATAAAATTCTACTAATGGAATGATCATAAGAATTTCAGGAAGAACATTCCAAAATACTTTTAATACAGAAGAATTATAAAATTATGAATTGACTATTGTGCCATTATTAGTTTTCCTTTCTGAATCAATGCACATTTGATGAGGTAATATTGGTATAACATTATAAAATTCTTCAAAAATAAAAGAGTTGGTGGATTTAGAATAAATAAACATTATATACATTAGAGTGCATGGTATGTGTACCTTTCCCCACTTCATTATCATACATCACATCACCGATACTGATCACAAGTGAATATACACTTTCATTGTCCTTAAGATTATACACATTTCAATCATCACTAATAAAACTCAAATTAGGGAAATGATTGGAATAATTCCACATTTACTTTCACTTGTAACATTAAAATGTAGGAGGTCCATTTTGTTTAGAATTTTCTTTATTCAGATCATTTATCATCTTATTCCCATAACATTGGAATTCAACTACCCCCTGACCTTATTTTACACAAATAAATAATTTTTATTGGTCTCTTATGAGAATATCCTCAATGTTTCTTTCCAGACATTTGGCATAAGTTAATACTCTGCTTCGTTACAGTATGGTCTTTAGGTTTTACTTTTAATTCCATTATTATCTAATTATCAAACACATAGTAATAGAGTGTTAATCCAAACACCATATCAATCTTGAGAGAAAATAAAATGATTACCTTTTGGCTATTGATGCCCCTTATGGAGAATTCCCTTCAGATAATTTGTTTTAGCCTCTAATGAAACGATTAATTTTACTCTCATGTTGGATAATAATTCACGATGTGTACCCTAGAATTCTTGTAGAATTTTCTTCATAGGTACCAATATATTTAACATCTTTTTTCATATGAGTATTTAATCTCTTCTCCATCATTTTTTGACTAATATTAGTAATATACTTATTGAAAAAAAAGTTCATGAACTCATATCATTCAAAGGATTCAATTTCACCTCTTAGCCTTGTATTCTTGATAACATCACACCATTGATTAGCTTCAACTTTCAAACAATAGACTACCATAATGATTTTATCATGTTATGAACATTGGATAATGTAAAATGTCTTTTCAAAGATACTAATACATTGTTCAGACGTTAATAGATTGGAAAACCTGCTGATGGAAGGTGGACGCTGCATCATGAAGGACTCAACATAATTTTATTCTCTCCTATTCCCCTTTGGAAGTCCTATATGAGTTTTAGCTTGTAAATGTTTTGGGAAAATATAAACAAGATTTTATTTTTTATATCCCATATCATTTGGTTTCTCTAGAGGAAAATCATTGTATTATCCTTCAAATTCAGCCTTAATGTGGTTTCCTCGGGTACCATCCTTTATCTAAAACCGAAAAGCATAGTGTGAGAAACACATTTCATAATGGGGAAACCATATAATCAATAATGAAACATCAATTTATGATATATCTTATTACCATAGTTTATTAATGATAATTTCTAAAACTCTATTATTGTAACCTACACTCAGGCATATCCTTAGGGTTCTCACTATGATTTTCTGATCATATTTTCTGATGGATAAGTGTATCCTTTTCTCTGATAACAAATAAAAATGAAAATAAATTACATGAATCTGTAGTTATTAAAAATTAATTAATATTTATTACAAAACATCATAAAAACTACACCTTTACTGAATAGGTTTTTTGCCTTTTGAAACGGGAAAACATAAATGACTTGTTTATAAAACATAAACATTGAATCCTTCTTATTTCTTCATAACACGAATCATTTTTCATATATCTTAACTAATAACCATATTCACGACCTTAGGATATGAAACATAATAAAACGTGTTCTCAAATTCCTATTAAGGGTAAATTGGATACATATCAATCATATCAAAATCATTAGACATAAAAATAACATTTTAAAATAGTATCCTGAATATATAAGATTGTGATATCTTGATATAGGATAAATAATAAGAACTCTACGTAATTCAAAATTTCAAAACATAAGACATGATTTTTTTTCACATGCATTAACATAGTGAATCATTTCACATTAGTCAAGGCTCATTTCTAATACTGTCATACCAGGAAAATTCCATTAATGAACTGAGTACACTCAATGTTTCAAACTTATATTATTGTGCCAAGGCCTTTTTTCATTCCATCCATGTCTATATCATGAGATATAAATTGTTTCCTAATGTATTGGAGGCAGATATATGTCTCATCCATCTCATAATGAAATCATTATTAGATGTCCTACAAAAAACTAAACCATTCATCATAGCATAACTCACATAATAAACTCAGTTTCTTAATCATCATTCCATTTTAATCCATATAAAACAAATGTATTTCCTAAATTGAATCTCATAAAAATCATCATAAAATAATTGAAATAGTACGGAGAGAAACATAACCCAATTTATGGAAAGTTATCTTATATGGAAAATAATTTTTTTTAAAATAGTTGAAATTAATTCTTCAGGAAAATATTATTTCTTCATGGAAAACATTTTTTTAACAAAGAAACCTCACAATTTTAAAATAAAAAGAATTTAATTGAAAATAGATGTGAAATAATGTAATGTAAGATTCATATAAATAATTCATTATGAATGTGTAAAAATCTGTTGATTCTGAATAAGTTAAAAAAAATCTTCTTCTACTTTTGTCATAAACTCAAAAAGTACATCATATTGAAAATGGCAGATGACTCCTTTCCTATGGTTTAATAATAATTCACTAGTGGGTAAAAATGACTTTAATAAGCTTTATAATGGTACAAATAATATTTTGATATAAATATTTAGGAAACATGTATGTGGATGATAAATATACCCCAGTAAATACTTAAAAATAAAAAATCACATATAATAAAGAGATAGAAAAATGATACCTTAACAAAGGTAAGATATACTTTGTACGTTTCCAAAAATCCAGTGTAATTATTTAAATAATTTCATTTTCTTATTTCAGAATTTAATTAATTTTGATAATATAATATATGATCCTATTATCATCTGTTTTATTAACATTTCATTATTACTTTTTATTCGTGTATTAACCGCATCATTTTCTTATGCAAGTTTTAAAGAATAAATTCTTCTTATCCTACACAGTTCAGTGTTTTATCCTTATAAAATGATATTAAAATAATATATGTCATATTTATTTATTAAACACATTTATATATTCATTTTTATTGATGATCACGTCTAATGAATTACATCACATCGTGTATATGGTAGGTTGTATGTACGCACGAACGAAAAATATGATTCCCATAATTGTTGAATGGTATTGATGTGGAAGGTGTATAATATTTCTATACCAACATCTTCTTATAATAATCATATATATTTACTATTTCCACCATTATACACACAAATGTAAGGAGGTGGTGAAAAATATATTACACCAAGGTTAGGAGATGGTAAGACGCACGCACGCATGTGTGGTGATTTCATTTTTCATAGGATAGATAGAAGGAAGAATATAGTTGAACCATAAAAATTAAATCTTATTATATAAGTGATAATGGATTTATTAATTTTCAATGAAACAACTCATGAAGAGGATTTATAATATGGAATAAGATTGAAATAATAGGTAGAGTGGATTACCTCTTATTTGACGTGCTTCCTCTAAATATGATATTAATGAACTAGTCTTACTCTATAATGAATCCAAGAACCCATATAATGTAACTGTGTATTTTTTTAATGGGAATGGGTTCGATATGACTGATCTTGAAGGCTCATTGTGATGTTAATTGGTGAAGTAGGTGGTTCCCTTTTATTATTGAGGTGATGGTCACTTTTAAAAACATCAAAAATAATAATTTCTATAAAAATCATTCTCTTTGAAAAAAACAAAAAATGTCCCAATTTCTAATATGAGATGATATATTTTGGTAATATCATCATACAATAATTTTTATACTAGTGTTTATGTAAATATAATCTCTATCGTTTTAATTAACACTTAGTTATTCTATATCATTGCATTTAAAATAACAAATATTTCAATATTAAAAGTGTGAAATATTTACTTATTTTATGTCAATTATACCATAAATAAGTACCATATAATATTTTATACCATATTATAATTATTATATATTTTTTAAAAAAAATTAAAATTTTTAAATAATTTAATATAAGATTATTTTCATAAACAGTTAGTAAAGTCAATTTTGACACTATTCCAATAATTGATTTTTATATTTGTGAAGAAAACATGATATAATTGAATAAATATTTTAGTATATTTTTAAGAGGTCCATGTCATCAATAATATTCATTGGAGAAAATATTTATCCTAAATTATATTTACTTTAATAATTTTAATAACTTTTATTTGACATCTCCATTAAATAAATAATTACTACATCGATGTTCTGTCCTTATTAAACATACTTATTTATTGAAAAAAAGATGTTAAAAATAAAATACTAGGTTAATGATGAATCTACTATATTTAATAATAATACTTATATTCTAATTTAACTTCTATAATATACAACATTAAAAAATTTATACTTATTAAATTAACTATGTGACCACTTTAACATCACTTTAACTCAAATAATATAAGTATTACAATCTCTTATATAAGGATTAAAATGGTCCCTAACTCAACCCATGAATAATTATTGTCTAGATATACTCTACTGACAAGATTTAGCCAAGTGTTTTGGTATTTGGAAAGTTATTATCATTTTCATAAAAATAGTTTTGTTCATTTCTCATCAATTAATTAATTTATACGTCATGAAAGTATAAGTTTTTAAGGTAATTATTTATTAACTACAAATTTAAAATAAATTATACGGATAAATAAAAAAATTTTATATTTAAAATTATTATTTATTTACGAATTTATCTTTTTTATAACGTTATATGAAAAATGAATTAGTTTTTTAAATTCTGTTAAGACATATTTAACTTTTCGTTAAAGAAAATATATTAAATATCTTAATCTTAGACAACTGGATTCCAATGGATACCATTATGACCCAAGGATGATTCAAGTCAAAAAAGTATCTTTTAATGACATCTATAAAAGTTTTAGGGTAAATTTAAAATATTATTCTTTCCCTTAATTACCTGAGATACCCTTTTATCGTATTAATAAAAATTGGTGAAGATAATATTCAAACTGATCAAAAATAAAATATATATATATATATATATATAATTTCTCATGATTGATTCCAAAAATTAAATTAAATTTTAAAAATTCAAAACACAAAATTCATAGAAATTAAGTTAATATTAAACACATTTTTAGAATGAGAGGATGAGTTTATAAAGTAAATATATTGTGATAGATTGAAATATTTTTATATATAAATTTAGTGTAGAATTAATTCCAATGAAAAAAATTATATTAAATGATAAAACTAAATTATATTTATGCATTAAAACCAATAAATAATATAATTTAACTATATAAATAATTTTTATAAAAAAATAAATTAAAATTTAGTGAATTTTTAATAATCATTGAGACATTAAACATATCAATATAAATTTCAAAACCACATCCAAATTAAATTTTTATATACCTCCTCCAAAAAAAATTCTTATGTCGTAATTTAAAATTTTTTAATGCGTAAAAAGTTTAATTTGAAAGGGTTTCTCAATTAAAAGATGGAAAATTACCCTTTTGAAAAATATAGGTTTTTAAACCTCAAATATGGTTTATTAATACCTGATGATAAAAATATCCATTGGATGAATATCAAAAATATTTAATTAAATATATAAAATATATATTTAAGTAATTTAAGTTACAAATATTAATTCACTCTATCTATCAATAAAAATTACAATTATATAATTGATTTATATTTTAAATAAATAATAGGTATCCAATGAGTTCATCATACATTTTAATGAGTTAGTCATATTTATTCATTCTAAACTAGTGGTTTTGTGATATTTTTATTTCTATAATAATTTCATCTCACACTTATTTTGAACTCACAATTGTGTGAAATGTATGTTATTGAAGAATAAATATTATTTACATAGAATAGTTCATAAAAACATCTAGGTGTTACAATAAGAGTCTAATGATGAAAATTAAAATTATATTGTAGTGGTGTGAATAATAAAAGTAAGGGATAGTGTGATATTTATAATGTTACAAATAATATAATTAATTTTTTAAGTAATGAAAAAGATATAGATAATTAATGTTCACCCACCAAATTATCAATTGTTAATATTTAGGATAAAATCATGAATGATAATGATGGTTGTGTTTAGAAACCTTAAATTATTATATGCATTTAAAGTTTATTTTATTAATAGATAGTCAATATCTATTGATTAAAACCACAAATTTTAATTTTTGATGAATATGATGAACTAAAATTTTCACTATTCATTATATGATGTAATCTTTGCCTCTTATAAATCACCTATTAGATGTAAGAAACTTTTATGTACATAATATGAGAACCATTATATATTGATAATTTATTTGTTTCAATTTTATTGAAGAGAATCATTATTTTTTAGAAGGACAATCTCATTATAATTAATTAAGTGATGTGAAAATTATTTAGAGAAAATTAAAACACAATAATATGTTCATGGGGTAAACATTTGGTTTTTGGTATAGGTTCTTGATTTAATTTATCATTTGATAAAAATGAGGTAATTCAAGTATAGTTTCTATAAATTTTCTCAGTGGGAGTGAAATAAGAGGGAGGATATGATGTTTATTAATTTCATTACATAGAATGTGGGGAGATATTTTGTGTTTGAGTGTCCATGTGACTGTGATCAAAATTTGATGATCATTTTATAGATGATGAAAACATTAATGCGGAAAATGTATTGGTATTGAGAACCCATTGATTGAAGAAACTCATGAAATTAAATGAAATGAACCAGAAGTATTAGGATAGGGTTCTAAAGCTATTAGAAAAATTATATAACATTGTAATTAGGGGTTGATAAATGCTTCAAATTTGAAAAATTCTACATGTCTAGGATTATGGATTAGTGATTGATAATGAAAATTCAACATCAGGGTTGAAAGATTAATCAACCTTAAAAATGTTTAAGAAGTTCCTTAATGGGATCAGGAAAATACCGATATAAAATTAATGATTGGATTACAAGGAAAACTACTCGAGATCATCTCAAATTAAAACTCATAATTAGTATTATAAATTGATAGATACAACACTATCATAATTTCTGAGTGGAAACAGGGAATAAGTGTTAAACAAAAAAGGTATCAGATTTTGATATTTTTAATGCTACTCATAATTATAATTTATTGAAAGAAAGGATGACTGTGTAGCGAATTAAAGTGAGTTCCTGGATGCTCCAAAACATGTACTAGGGATTAGATAAAATTGGTTGTCAGTCTCAATGGGATGAATCAATAGGGTTAAGAGAAAAAAAACATCAAAATGATGGAATGAGGAAACCCAATGGTTATTTTGATTCAATGAATCATGGTATGAGAGAAATATTTTACTAAAAATAATTACATATTTACTAATTTTATCCATGGAAAGGATCAATGTGGAAAGAACCACAAAATGGGACAGCAAAGAAAGAAACTATTACGATTATAAATTTATTGATTTGGGACAATCCAAATGAAAAATCATGTGAATTAGATTAACTTGAAAAATTATATACAATGATTTCTCCATATGATAGTGGCCAAAATCAATTCCAAATCACATATCATCCAGGACTCCAAACTAGATTAACATTTAGGAAGTACCATGTAAATTATTTATGTTGTTTTGGTTCTTCATTCAATGCATGAAACTTCGTAATTTGGCATTATACTTTCAAGTCAAGGGATTTAGATGATGATAACCATATAATTATCATGCTTACTAAAACTCAAAAATGTTTGGACACATTAATTTAAGAGGAACATAAAATTATTTATGATGTTGAATCAGATATATATTAAAATAACGTCGAATGCCTATTATGACTATTAAATGTTAATGAATAAAAATATAAACTATATGTTAAAAATGAATGAAATAAAAAAATATTTATTAGTATTATATGTTAAAATAAAACCTTAAATGAATGAAGGTAAAAAGGGGTAAAGTGTATTAATTAAAAAAATAAATGGATTGGAAGAAAATATTTAAAAAATAAAAATTTGTTACTAATTAGAAATATTATAAAAACAAATTAAAAACAAATGTATTCTAAAATGAAATAGAATAAATATTAATAATATAAATAACATATATCGTATTAAAATCATTAAATATTCATCAATATACCTACGAGCCTGTACCCATGTTGTACAAGATCCTGGTTGGCATCTAAAAGACACAGGATCATATCTGGGCAGAGGTGAATTTTCGGGTATTGTAGTTGTACTGTAGCTAGGAACCGATGTTGTATTGTAGCATCAGAAGAACTTCAGAAGTTGCGACACTATAGTGGTGGACAGACTATAGTAGGTACAATAGAAGTGTCAGTACTATAATAGGTACTATAACAGCATGATTACTTTAGTAGTGTCGTTCACTGAGGGGTCTTTGTGCCAAAAAATGGGCTTCCAAGCCTTTTATTCAGGCCACTTGGCCTTGGACCTTCATGCTATGTAATGGGCCTCCCTCAACCCAGAATAAAGAGGTCTTTTCATTAATAATAAATTGAGGCTTCGGCCCCAACCTTTAAAAAAATTAAATAGTAATGAATAAAAATATTCAAATAAATATTAATATTGAAAAAATTTAAAAAATATTAAACATATAAAATATAAAAATAAATAAATTATAACAATATAAAAACAGGAAGTGTGTCATAGGATTGCCCGTCACAGAGGATTTCTTTCTAAGATTCAGTTTCTCTAATGATATCAACTCCATAGAGGATTTCTTGATAGAGGACCTAGTTGTAAGTGTCTATGGTAGACTAGAATAATCATTCCTACATATTATTTTTGCTAGGAGAGGTTCCTAATTTCCAGATTTCTTCATCCCATACTTGAAAACATCACTAAATGAAGGCTTAACCAAAGCATCATGATTTTTTTGTCACTCTCCAAGACGTCCCCCTATTTTCCAGTGATGAGCATAGCTTGGCAAGAATCAATCATAGTTTGGTCCTACTTATGATATCCATTAGGATCAATCATATCCAAAAACTATGGAGGCTCCACAAAATCATTACCAACATCTATCTTCTTCTTCAATGCATCTTCTATAACAAGCTGCATGTGGTTGTCTTTCTTAATTTGAGATCTCCCCTTCATCTCCTCATGAACCAATTCATGAAATCGATTACATTTGTAAATTGTGATCTACAAACCACCATCAGCGTTAGGATCCAATGAGTCTCCTTAAGAGCCAGAAAAATAGGATGTGCGTCATGGGATTCCCCATCACAGGCTGAGCTCAATGCTAACTCTCATTCCTTCTTCCCAGTATCACCGCCTTTGACCAGCCCATTTCCTTCCCTGCCTGCAGTAAACTAATCGAAACAGTATTCCCTATGATGCAATGCATCCCATGAAGGTCCAAGAACTCCCAAACAACCTCCAATTTCATTTCCAAGAAAAGCTTCATCTATATCAGTATGACTCACAATAGTATTCAGAAGAAGATCATGCTCCAATCTGTCAAACATCGCAGCAACAAAAGGGTAAGAGTGTGCTTTCTTTTTCCTTCCCAAATACTATCCACACACTATATCATCAGTTCCATGAATAACATTATCAATGCGCATCTATCCTGGACTAGATACTTTACTAGGACTTTCGTTGAAGTAGACGACCTTATGTTCCTGGATCCAAGAAGACAGTGACCAGCCATATGACCCAAGCAACAACATATCGAGTAGTAGTCAACCAAATCTTCAAACACAATAGCTTTCCTCCATCAGAAATCCTCCCCAACCGTAATACAAGTCTAATAAACCAATGGATTTGAATATTCCACCTTAACACAAAAACGTAGATTAACCGGATGACTCACAGATGATGTGCGAGCATCGGAACAGAGAAATCGACCAACCAGGTGATCAAACATACAAATTATCGATGGGTTTTGAAAACACAATGAAAAATGAGGTAGACATACCCAAGTCACTACTGAAGGAGGATCCTAATTCATAAAAAGGTCAACTGACCGTCGGAGAAGGAGAAATTTTCATCTGTTGCATCTGTGAGGAGCTCTTGACAAAGCGCAAATTAAGTCTTCCTCCGAAGCATATCGAATCATTAGGTGAAAATATCAGTGAGACCAACAACTGCACTGTCTTTCAGATCCCATTTATTGAACACAAAGTGATCAAACTCATAAATTGAAGGCCTTCAATGAATAAAGTGAGCAACTAGGGTAAAATTCCAGAAACACGATGCTGGAGAGATCTCCAATAAAGAAATCAAAATCTTAGGCTCCCCAGGATAAAGATCATTATCATTTGTGCTTAGAGAAATTGATGGGATGTTTTTGAGATAACTAGGGTTCGAATAGGGTACAAACGATGCATGTGACGTTAGAGATGGTGGAGCCAAAACACTCTACCCCACCCACCACCAAGAAGGGGGGTGGGGGGTGGGGGTCCATCATCGGTTATCAACTAGGGCTCATCATCGGAAACCATTGTCCTCCCATCCTCCCTATGGTGAAATAATGCGAGATAAATATTCAAAAAAATAAATATATTATATAAATATTATGTGTCTGTGTTTTAATAAAAAATCGACTCAATTACATATATGTGTATGTTAAATTAATGAACATATATTTATAGGAAAATAGTTTGATATATATTAAATTATATATAAAATGAAATTATATATTATGAACCATCTATAATTAGATACTATATAATTAATGTTTTTAATTAATTTTATTTTTTAACATTATAATACATTTTTGACTTGATATATTACTTATCTTATTTAAATACATATTTTCTAATAAAAATCAAATTTATAGAATCATTATATTTGATATCTCACTTATTCTAGACTAAACCAATTTGATTATTTGTTGGAATAAAAGACTGATAAAACTAAATTTTGAGGCTTCATATGATAACACATATATCTACCCAAATAAAACTCTAAAGAAAAATTGAAATAAGCCGCCAACCCATTCTTCTAATGACAAGAAGCACTTACCATTTACAACATGATGAACCAAAAAATTAAACTATAGTTTTATTTTCTTCGTCAATAACCATGTCCCATGAAAGTTGTCCAGATCCATATGATATTAGTGGTTGTATTTAGACCTGTACTGTAACTCCCCAACCCTAGAAGCCCAGAGTTAGTACATTACTTTAATAAATTGGAAATATTATATGGAGTCATTTCCTGAACGGCCGGCGAGTTTTGCAGTCTTGGATAAAATATTACATATATGAATGATAAATTACAAATTAAAACATACAAAACAACATAAATGATCCTTTTAAAACACCATTTATTCTTATAGCTTAACCCTACTGATCATTCATAATACACTTCTTGGAATCCTGGGAAAATAAAACATAATAAAGGGGTGAGCCTAGATGCCTATTAAGGATAACAATATAGTAGAAACAATCAGAAATAATCATAAACATTTAAGGCAATGTTTAAGACTAAAACATAAACCATTAAAACATAAACTTCTGCATAATATGGCCAATGTAAATAAAATAATTTCATTTACTTTTTCACGTGGATATTCTACTAGTCAAATAATCACATGAAATATCAATAGCCAATTCTATAATGATAGAATTCGTAATGATAGAATTCATAACCACATGGTCAAGAAATTGTTCCAAGACTACAAATAATTTTTTTTCAAGTCCACGTGCCAAGACTATAGTTTCGCTCATGAGACATATTGATGCATCGATGATCTATAGAGGGCTACACCCATAACTTACAATGTCAAATGCATTCCTCATATCAATAGGTTTAACCATAACATAATCAATAGTATTAATACAATCATAAAAAATGTCAATAATTTATCCATAAACCAAAAATGGTATAAAAATAACACATCCAGAGTCAAACATATAACAAAACCTTCAATATAATATTGATTATTTTTTATAAATAATCCATGATCAATAAAATATCCCATAAAGGATGTTGCCATAGTTGAAAATGATCCGTAAAAATCATTGAGACAAATGTCCCTTTTTCATGAAATCATTTAAAAGTCACATAATGTATAAAAGAAATAATTTAAAGATAGTTTTGAATCAATGTGTCCCATACCACATTGAAAATTTTGAAAGGAATTAACATTTTAAAACATTCTTGTCCATTTAAATAAATCCTTAAAATCATTTTGAAAACATGGACATTAATGAGAAAGGTTTAGAAGAAATAAATTTTAAAATAGTTAAAATTGTACTTTAGTAAAAAGTCCTATAAAATTTATCCCTTTGAAAACTCTTTTATGAAACATGGAAATAGATAATAAATATGTCATAGTAGATACTAACAGAAAAAAAACCTCATATAATAAAGATATTTTGATATAAACCATTACCTAACAGTTTCTTTTGGTTGAGGGTACGTTTATCCTACTGTATAATGACCATGGAATGTAATTAAATTATACCAGAACCATATTAATGTATATTTTTTCATAAAGGATTCATTTGTGACTTTATACTAACCATTAAATAATGATTTCCATGTTAAATTATCATTTTGGGTCATAATACCTTTCTTTATCGTACGAGTTTTAAATTCTTATTCATTATCGTATCATTTAGATCATAATATAAATACTTCTTGAATATTAAAATTTATTTATATATCATATATAATTAGAATATACATATTTATAATATATAGATATACAAAATCGAAGGCACGATTATTATATTGAATGGAAGTAAGTAGAAAAGACATATGTAAGTACATACATATATATATATATATATCCAGTAGAATTATTATTTCATATATTACATACTTATTAATAATATATATTTTGTTAATCAACGTTGAATAGTGAATATGGGAATTAATCTCACCACGTCGTGGAGATGGTAATCCGTACGTACCCACGAATAACAAAATCAATATATTGATAATGAAATAGTATGTAATTGAATAATATATCCTATATAATGAATCATTAACATGTTATATTAATTATTTACATCATTTATACTCATTAATATACCCATCCAAATAATGAAGTGTTTGATTAACAAACTACACCACAACATTGTGACGGTAAGACGTACGAATACATGTATGTTGACTTTGTCATTTATAGAATAGATAAAATAATCAATATAGTTTTACCATATTTATAATAACATCATAGTATTTAGGAGGTACTGGAGTTATTATTTTGGTATGGAAATAACAAATATGGAATAAGTGGAAGATGAAAAGAACTTGGAAGAGGGTGGTGAAATGATTAGCTCTTCTTCGGGTGTTTCCTTTTGAGTTGATAAAAAGGGCTCCATAGGTTGGATTTTGGGTCAATGTATGGACTCTAGGTTTATGTGAGGGATTTTAGAGGAGTATTTGGGAAGGTTTTGGATGATTCCAATAACTTTAGATTTGTGATTTTGAGAGAAGGGGAAGTTCCCTTTTATAAGAGGGGTGAGGGTCACTTTAGGAAAAGATTAAAAAATTAATTTATTATACGATCATATTCGGTTAATAACTTCTCAAAATGAATTTATTTTTATCCATAGGTTGTTATGTGTCTAAATACTCTCAAAAAATAGTTTTTTTCAAGTTTAGGTTACCATTTTAACCTTATCATTTAGATTTAACTATTAGTTGAATAGTTTAACTTTTACCATGTCTTCTTGTATTCATACACTATATGCGTAGTAAAAATACTCCAAACATACAATAGAACCTCAAGTGGTTAACTAATGACATATATAATATTATTTAATCTCTTTGACATAACCTTATATTTTTTGGAATATTATATCAACCAATAATATAGTATTTGTTTTAAAAATCAAAATATGTCAATTTGGACACTATTTGGTATTTTGTTTTTGTGAATGTCTTGAAAAAATTATCATTTCGATCAAAAAATTTCTAATAAACCCTAAAATTTCTTATTAACATTTATAATTTGTGGATGGAAACAAAACATTTAAATTATAATTATTTTAGTATTTATATTACCATTTTTTTGATTCTTTCATTAATATGGTAATTACAGCATCACTATTGTGTCATAAATAAATTTAATTATATAATCTCTAAAAATTATAAATAAATAACCATTATGTAGTAAATATTTTTATATTTCTAGTTAATATTTATATAGTATTTTATCTTATTAAAAAACTTATATTATAAATGGTTTAATTAATAAACATTGAATTTAACACTTTTAACTCTACTTTAAATAAAATAATAATAAATGTATTAATATAATACAAGTGGACCAATAGATTCATATTTTATTCCTAAGGTTGTTTTTATATGAATTTCACTTAACCAATACTATTATTACTTTTGTTAGGGTAATAATAATATGATTTTTATATTCTATTAACCTATTTACTTTTAACCGTGGTATATAAAAGTGAAAAGTCATTATTCACCAAAACATATTTGCATATTATTGAACCAAATTTTATTTATTGATGTCAACTATGTCTCTCAGATTTTTGAAATTATACTCACAGAAGTGGTAAAATTTAGTTTTATAAAAATTTGCAAATGCACTTAGAAGGTGGGTAAAAGATAGTGAAATGTTTAATAAACTTTTATATATTTAATCTTATTATAAAATGACTCAAAATAAATACATAAAACATTTAAAGTAATTATGTATCTATTTTGACTAAAAACTAAATTAAAATAAAATAACTAATTATATAAATACAATGTTGGTTTTAAACTATAACGTAGTGTTTTTCATTATTCATCAAAAATTGAATGTTTCCAAAAAAATAACAAAAATTCATCCAAAGATAATTTTGATATTACAAATTTAAAAATAAATTATATATTACCAAATTCATAATAAATAAGATGAATTAATTAATTTAAAATTAATTCTCAATGTGAAAACCAAAGAGTAGTTTTTTAAAATGCAAGAACTATCAAAAGATTGACATGTGTTTATGTCAAATTTAATGTAAAATTACTTATAATGACAGAACTTTTATTACATGATAAAAATATAATCTAATTATACTTCCAATCCATTGAAATTCATAATGTAACAGTATAAATTATTTCTATTTGAAATGTTTTTTTCAATTAAAAATTAGTATTTTTAACTATTCATCAAAATTTGAATGTTATCATAAAAGTACCAAAACATTATGCAAACTAAATTTTAATGTCCTGATTCTAAATAAGAATTTAATTTAACTAAATTGAACAAATTAATGTGTCAAAAATAATTTTTAAAAAGGGTTCACAATTAAAAGGTGGTAAAATTTCATTTTTTGAAAATACATCTTTTATCTTAAAAAATAATTCTTACTTATATTTTTTCTATGAAACACATAATATGGATTTTAAAATTATATATAGTATATAAGATTCAAAATCTAGTTAATACTATTCATAACTGTATTTTAAACTTCTAGTTTGGTAAGTTGTGATGCACTCGAACTTCATGTTGTGTGTAGTGAAATCTATTGAATTACTATAATGAGATAACATACGATGAAATCTTGGGGTGTTATATTCTACCCTCCTTCAATAAATAGGATCTTCTCAATTTGAAATTGTTCTTGAAAAATAAAATGTTAAAACTAGAAAATTACCTTTGAGGAAAACCCACATCGGAAATTGGATTAATAAAATATAGTCTTAATAAGAGGGAATGGGAATAAAAAGTCATCACAAAATTATGATCTCAATTAAGAGAACATTGGTGGAAATTAGAGACACATAATTGGATAAAAACATAAATATTTATATGGAGTGATTAAGTCCATCAATCACAAACAAGTGTTAAATTTGAGTGCCTCAAATCCATCAATCTATAATGATTTAAGATTTCATTAGTTCAAAAAATATTAGGTATTATGATAACCCATTTTTGGTTTTAATATCCCTTCCATAATGCTAAAGAATTAATTTATTCATATAATAAGTGGAAAAAATATACTTTACATGTAGAGTTTCACCCTTCAACTAATTCCTACAACAAACACATCTTTCACTCCAAAAGATATTAGAATTCAGAAATATTATATTTATCCTAATAGTATAAGGTTTCAAAAATAATGAATCTGTAATTAATATTATTAATATTTTAAAAAAGAACATTATAAAGACCAGGACATCATCTATGCTAGTGTAATTTGATCCACCCTTTTCTCCCCTTCAGTTGCAGGTTCATGTCATGCGGCCATGACGGACGCGATGGATTGTCACCTGACATCCGGGTTGTCATTTTCATGACATCGAAAAATAATCATAAAAAATGATTTAACCTTAACAATAGTATCAAATGTCAAACATAAACGATTCCATCCTTTATACTTATCCAAAATACTTCTGTCTAAACTCATAGTCCAAAATTTATAAGGAAGGCAAACACAATGATGATCCCTTTTTCCACATAATAACATTTAAATACCATCATCATGTATTCATTTAAAACACTGTAACACAATGAATAACCATAAAACCTTATTGATTCCATTCATGCTCTCTAATTCCTTATAGAATACTGGATATCCTCCTTCTATCCAAAAAATTTATAAACTCCAACAATGATGGATTATAAGACTCATTAATCAGTTTCAAGGTAGTCAATAATATCCAGTATAATATATAAAAATCAATCTTATATTATTCCAAAATCACTATCTCAGTATTAGAACCATATTATGGTTTATCTTTCCCTCAACAACATATTTTCCGAAACATTTAATCTGAAATTGAGTCAATTATCTTGGGTCCACACAATCTCAAGTCTTTAATAAAATAGTACTAAAGTACAATCATTTTATATTAAAAAATTCTTATAATATGTACATCATTAATAAAATAATCAAATGAAACAATAATTTAATAACAACCTAAAAAATATAGTCACTATTTTTCATCTTCAGTAGTATCATATCATTATTATTATCCAATAGTAGCATTTGCGGTATACTGTGATGATTTGTACATTGCTTTGAGTAATTTCCCAAAACCTTGTAGACGAAGAATTATATATTTGAAACCTTTTTATTACACTTGCAATATCGTACTTGGTATCCTTTTTCTCCACATATATATAAAAATACCATTACCTTCAATAATTTACCAAGGTGATTCTTTCCATAGTTATCACATATATGAAAATCCTTCTTTCCCCTCTTCCCTTTATCCATTTTCTCATTGACATCCTTTTCTTTTATTCCTTCCCTTAAAATCCATAGGAATCAGATAATTCTTTACATATCTTCTTAACACATTTTATTAATACTTCATATGATGAGAATATGTGGGAGACTATTTCCCTTTTAAATGATAGATTAAAAATAAAAAATATATGATCCCTTTTAATATTTCGATCATGAATATTGATGGAATTTTCATTCCTTCTACTAGGTTCCATTTCTAAACAATGGAAAACACTAGGTTAGTTTATGAATAAAAATTCCTAATTGCAAACTTATAAAATACCTAATGTAAATTGAAACGATTATGTATATAATATATAATAATAAAATGTTTTCTTTGAAAAATTATTTACACCAAAATCCATCATAATGGCTTGTAATGGAAATGTGAATTAATCTAAACATATACCCAGGGAGTGTCGTAACCAAGAATAAAGCAAGTCCCATTATTATGTAACAAGTTACCCCGAGTCAAGCCTGAAACTCCTTGTCTGATTATTAACTTCTAGGTACATCTATTCCACATCCAGCTCTACCTAATCATATCCAGATAGGGATTCATTTTTTGGAAAATACACAAAATCTCTAAAAAACCAAAATTCTTGTAAGTTCTTCGAAACTAATCCTAAAAGTATATCTTAGGGTAATGTTCTATATATAGAGTATATCTATGTCTATTTCAAAGGTTGTTTCTAAACATCCTCTTATATCAAATGTAACTCCCCAAACATAGAAGCCCGGAGTTGGTGCATTATTTTAATACATTGTAAAGATTACAAAGAATAAAATCCCATAAGGTTGGTCGGTTTAGCTGTCTTGGAAAATAGATTACATACATGAATGTTAAATTTCAATTTCAAAAGTACAACACATCATAAATGATCCTTTCAAAATTCCATTAATCCCCTTGTTTACCCCTGCTTATCAATCATAATACACTTCTTATAATTCTATGAAAATAAAACATAAGAAAGGGGTGAGCTCAGATGCTCAGTAAGGATAACAATAAAGTGGTAACAATCATTAATAAGTATAAAAATTTATATAAATGTATAAAACTAAAACAGAAGCCTTTAAAAAAATATTCTGTAAAATTTGGCCAATATAAATCAAATAATGCCATATACCTATTCACATTGATATTATTCTAGTCTAATAATCACATTTTATATCAATATACAATTTCATAATGATGGAATGCATAATGCCAGACATCATAACCACATAGTCAATGCCTTGTGCAAGGACTACAAATTAAATTTTTTCCATGCCTTGTTCCACGACACTAGCTTGTCTCATGAGACCTGCCGATGCATTGTGGAGCTATAGTGGGTTCCACCTATCCCATACTAAGTTCAATGCTTTCCCCATATGTAAAGGTTTAAACATAACATAAACATTTGTATTAAAAATAGCATATCAAATGTAAATAAATTATCCATAATCCATGAATGGTATAAAATTAACACACACATAGTCAAACATATCACAAAACCTTCAATAAAATATTAGATATTTGTATAATAAATCATCCTTGATCATGTATAAAATCCTGCAACAGATGTTGACATAGTTGAAAATGATCAGTAAAAATCATTGAGAGAAATATCCCTTTTTCATGAAATAATTTAAAAGTAAGATAATTTATAAAGAAATTCATCTAATATATCGTTTTGAATCAATGTTTCCCACACCACATTGAATCTTTTTAAAGTAATTATAATTTTAAAAGAATAATTTCCATATAAATAAATCCTTAATATCATTTTGAAAAAATTGACATTAATGAGAATGGTTTAAAAGAATAAATCATTATAAAATTTAAAATGATATTTTAGTAAAATGTATCTTAAAAATAATCCCTTTGAAAAATATATTTTGAAATATAGACATGGAGAATAAATATGTCTCGGTAGATACTAACGTAAAAACAACATCGTATAATACAGAGATTGTAAATGTAACCCTTACCTTGCACTTTCCTTTGGTCGAGGGTACGTTTAACATCCAGTATAATCACCAATGGTATTTTATTAAATTATAATAGAACCATATTAAAATTTATTATATAATACATGATTCATTTATGACATTATACTTCCCATTTAGTAATGATTTCTATGTTAAATTAACATTTTGGTAACTAATCACTTTCTTTATGGTACGTGTTCTAACTTTTTATTCTTGATCGTATCATTTAGATCATTATTTAATATTTAAATAATATAAAAATTTATTTCTATTTCATATATATTTAGAATATAAATATTTATAACAGATACGTATATGTAATGGAAGGATGATTTTATGGATACTGTAGGTTGTACGTACGCATAAACGTTGTTTCCGTTTTCATATTGTATTGAATGGAAGTAAGTGAATAAGATATATGTAACTAAATACATCCTTACATATATATATATATATATCGAGTATAATTATTATTTCATATATTACATACTAATTATTAATATATATTTTTATAATCATCTTTGAATATTGAATGTGGGAATAAATCTCATTGCGTCGAGGAGATTGTAATCTGTACGTATGCATGAGCTATAATATCATTATAATGATGGTGAAATATTATCTAATTTTATGGTATATCATATATACAGAATAATTAACATATTATATTTATTATTTACATATGTTATAATCATTACTATACACATCCAAATAATGATGTGTTTGAATAAGAAACTACACCATGTTGTGGAGACAGTAAACCTAACATACGCATGTATGGTAAATTTGTCATTTATAGAATGGTTTTAATAATGAATACGATTTTAAAATATTTATAGTAACATCACAGTATGTAGGAGTAAATATATTTATTATTTTGGTATGGAAACATTAAAGAAGTAGGAACTGGAAGACGAAAAGAACTTGGAAGAGGGTGGTGAAATTATTTCCTCTTCTTCGGGTGTTTCCTTTTGAGATGATCAAAATGGCTCCATTGGTTGGCTTTATGATAAAATTATGGACTCTAGGATGATTTTAGGGATGTTTTCAGGATATTTGGGTAGGGTTTGGCTGATCCAAATGGCATTGGAGGAGTGTTTTCTAGAGAAGGGGATGTTCCTTTTTATTAGCGGGGTGTGGGTCACATTAGGAGAAGATTAAAATATTAATTTATTATACAGTCATATTCTGTTCATAATTCCTCAAAATGAATTTATATCTATTCTTTGGTGGTTTTGTTTCAAAATCAACCCATCCTATAATTTTTAAACATGCTTTAGGTTTCCATTTTAACCTTATCTTTAAAATTTAACTCTTAGTTAAATTGTTTTTCTTTTACCATGTAATCATGAAATCTTACACTATATGGTTAATAAAAGAACTCTAAACATCCAAGTGAACCTTATGTGGTTCATTAATGACATATATATTATTATTTAATACCTTTTGTTGAGCCTTATATTTTTAGATTATTATATATACCAATAATATAGTATTTGATTTAAAAATTAATTTATTTCCATTTTGACACTATTTGGTATTTTGTTTTTGTGAAAGTCAAAAAAACGTTATAACTACAAAATAAATTTATATAATAAACCCTAACATGTCATATTAACATATAAAATTAGTGTATGGCATCAAAAAATTTATGATATATTTATTTCAAAATTTATAATACCATTTATTTGATTCTATTATTAATATGTTAATTACTACATCATCATTTTTTCCTATATAAATTTAATTATATAATGTTTAAGAATTATAAATAAATATCCATTATGTATGAAATATTTTTAGCATTATAATTAATTTTATTGTAAAATTTATCTTATGTATAACCCTATATTAAAAGTTGTTAAGATAATAAGCATTTAATTTAACACTTTTATATCTTCGTTAAATAAAATAATAATAAATATCCTAATCTAATACAAGTTTACCAAAAGATTCATATTTTATTCCTAAGGTTTTTAGGGTTGCATTACACTTATCCCATACAATTAGAACATGTGTTAGTGTCATTATAATATCATTTTACCCTTAATTACCCTTTTTACTTTTAACCGTGGTAAATAAAAGTCAAAAGTTACAATTCACCAAAAATTATTTTTATCTTATTGAACTAGATTATACATATAGATTTAAAACATTTCTCTCAGTGTTTTTAATGTCAACTCATAGAAGTGGTAAAATTGAGTTTGATGGAAATTTGCAAATGCACCTAGAAGGTGGGTAAAAGTCGCTAAAAAGTTCAATAAAATATTATATATCTAAACTTATTATAAAATGACTAAAATGAATTAAATTGAACATATATAGGAATTATGTATCAATTTTTACCTAAAATGAATGAAAATAAAACAACTAATTATTTTAATAAAAAGTCAGTTTTAAACAATAACACATTGTTTTTAACTATTCATCTAAAATTTAAAGTTTTCATAAAAATAACAAAAATTCACCTGAATATAATTTGGATATTCTGAATTCAAAAATGAATTCTATTTTACTATATTCAAAAAATATAAGTTGCATTAATTAATTTAAAATTAATTAACGTTATAAAAACATAAAATACAGTTTTTAAAAAGTATAAACTATCAAAAGATTGACATGTGTTTATGTCAAATTTAAATGATAAATTACTTATGATGACCTATATTGTATTAAATGATAAAAATATAATCAAATTATACTTTAAACCCATTAAAATGCATAATTTAACACTATATATTATTTCTATTAAAAAACTTTTTTCATTTATAATATATTATTTTTAACAATTCATCAAAAATATGAAGGTTATCAGAAAAGTACAAAAACTGTATCCAAAATAAATTAATATGTCCCTCTTCTAAAGAAGAATTTAATTTCATTAAATTGATTATAAAAAAGTTTCAAATATTAGTTTTAAAAAGGGTTCACCATTAAAAGGTGGTAAATGTTTTTTTTTGAAAAAAAAAATTTTTATCTAGAAAAAAAATGAATTTTTTTCATATATTATGTCTAAAAAATACAAAATATGGATGCTAAAATTATAGAGAGTATATAAGATTCGAAATGTTGTCAATGCTATTCATAACAACTTTTTGAATGGCTATATTGGTACGTTGTGGTGTGCTCGTACTCGATGTTGCATGTAGCACAAGCTATTGAATTAGTTTAAGGAGATAACGTACTTTGAAATCTTGGGGTGTTACCTATATATTGATTAAAAAAATAAAATGTAAAAAAATCCTGGATGAAAAATTCAACGATCAAATAAATTTTATGTACAATAAATAATAAAAAAATTATAGTTATCCTAAAAAAATTTCAATTAATCATGATCACACGTAGTGGATTATTATAGCATTTAATAGGAATAATTTTAATTCTCTTTATATTCCAAGGTGCACACAAATTGATCAATGTAAACCATACACGCGAGTGTTTCTTCCCTGTGACATGTATGTAGTGCATGTGACATTTGGAATTTTCCCCTTTCACTATGGTGATATTATGTATTTGAAAATATCCCCATTAGAAATACAGACACTACCATAATGAATTAGTTTGTATAATAGACTATGATCTTAATACAATAGTACTCTATTTCAAAATGGTTTTTTATCCCTATTAAACCCAATTATATATCATATATTCAATCCCATTTATCAATTTTTAATTGTTTTATGTATTATTACAAAGTTATTTTTTGTGTGTTTCAACAAAAATATCCTCCCTATTATCATATATTTTAATGTGTTCTATTTTTAATGTAGTCGTAACATTTTCTAATATGCATATATGTCACATAGATTAATTTTATATGTCACAAAATATATATATGTATTCAAATATATATTTAATAAAATTATATTTAGATTATTATTATTATTATTATATTAATTTCCATTAACTATGTGAATACATTGTTGTATATAAATTTAAAACATGTGTAATGCATCGATGAAAATAATGTTACAAACAATACTAAGAAAATAGCTATTGAAAAGTAAAAATAAATAATGAACCAATAAAATTATATTTTTTATTTATTGATTAGATATATTTTGATTTATTACTACTATAAATATCATTTCTATATCTATATTATCTATTTATTTATGATATATTGTTAAATATATTCAGGCCTCCCCATACATTGTCCATCCCTTGAATCCTAATAATCCCGTGGACTCCTCTGATTCATCTAAAACCAACCTCCCCCCTCATCATCCCCACCTCTCAATCTCTCCATCTTATCCACCTCTCTATCAATCCACCTCCCATACTGATGATTATTATTTTTCAAGAACTATTTAAAAATTAATTAACTAGAATGTTTTAAAATACGATAGAAAAAGTATCTATAGGGGTTTCTCTTAAACACCACATGTTTTAATTAATCACATCGGGATCATTTATGGAAAGCACAACTATAGTATGTAATGAAATATTACAATGAATTTTTTTTTGTTTTCCATCTTATTATAAAAACATTGTTTCAATGTGTAATTTATATTATATTAAAATGTTATAATATCCTAGAATACAATATTGTTTTTTATATTAATTTTTTTTAATTTCATATTTTACGGTGTAAAGAATCTTTCACAATACATAATATTATATATTAGGTTATTGTCTCCATAAATCCAAATATTGTATCTTCATATTTCTACTCTTTTAAATCAATTTAGTATTGATGTTTATTAAATTTATTATGTTTGTTTAGATATATAATTTTTATTAAATCAATACTCATAATATGCATCATATTTTTTTCTGTAAAAATTAAGATAATATAAATGGGTTGGGAGTTTTTGTAAATATTTTTTCCTTGAAATTAATATTTTTAATTAGTGTCATGGATGGCTTACTTGACTTGATATTTTAATTATTTGTCTTCTAAATAATGGTTGTGTGTTTGTGAATAAATATATATATCTATGGTCAATTTTATTATAATAGTAATCATTGATTATCTCTATCGAAGGGTGGAAAATCACTATATCATAATTTAAGTGTTATTGTATCATGGGGGAATGATTGTTTTTTGAATAATCTTAAAAAAATAAGATATATGAATTAAATTAACTATTTTGATATGGATCAGTGATTGATAACATGGTCAAATTAACAATTATATGTCATCAATTTTTTAATTGATGAACACTCATTCTACTAGTACACAATGAGAGTTTTTGATCCTGAACCTCCCACAATTGGTTTCCAAAGAAGTGATATCATTTATTATAATCGTAACTACAAGATGAAACTCCTTCCTATATGAATGGAAGAGTAATGATCGATCACCTATTCTTTCACCTAATTATCTAATCAATTTCTTATGAAATATTTAAAAGATGAATGACGATCTAGGGATATTGGGAGTGGGAAAAATATTTTAAATCATGTACCAGAAATAATCGATCACTTTACTACTTAATCACTCATGATCTATTATATACATATGTATTCAGTGGAGGAAGGAAATTAATTTAACAAGAAGTAACATTAATAAATCATTTAAATTATATAATGAATGAGATCAACTGCAACTATAATAACTCTTACTGAAAATTCACACAATAATAGAATAAGTTGGAGACACTAGATGTCTAGAATCCCATGCAAAATAAGTGTATACCTTACTAAATCATTCACCAATGGGGGGTTTTAGCCCTTAATGTGAGATTTATCAACTTTGGACATTATGATCTATGAAAAACAAGTATTAATATCTAAAAACTATAAGTCCCAAAATCATATTGTGGTAATGGTGTTTAACTCCTTTTATTGGATCCATGATTCTCCTAGATAACTTAATGTGTCATTCATGTGCCTCTGATTATTTCTGCACAAATTTTCTCTATGAATTTGATGTTGAATATTAGTCTCCCACGATCAAAATTTATTACCATATATCATATTTTATTTTATTTTTTCACATCATTACTCCTTTGGTAATTATATTCGACAGATTGAATAAAGACTTATTTTGTTCTCCACATACATTTTATGATTTCCATGTGTGGATCTCCATTCAATAAAATATATCTATGTTTTGAGTATTTCCACTTCCAAATATATGGAACAGATGGTTATTTTAGGTTACACACAGTATATCGCATACTGACAGATTTTTGGAAGGCAGGTAGATACCGTTAGAGAGAAGTATTTGTTTGGCTAAAACCCATACATGAAAATATTTACATTTGGTTTTCATAATAGGTTGAAATGAATCTTGTCATTTTGTGCCAATTTTTTTTGGATGATTTGGAACCTAGGATTACGTTGGGTCTAACATAACATTGACATGTGGACAAAAGTTTTGTTATAAGTGATCTTAGTCTAAGGATCAGACCTTAAGGTAGCATTTATCAGGATGTATTGTTATCAGGTTTGTATATATTATATTGATAGAGAATGTAATGTTATGTCTTTAAGTTCGGTTTAATTGATTTTATAGTGATTACTAATGTTCTTGATGATTCATATTCACGAATTAATGTGCATTATAACACTCATTAATTGTTACTACAATATAATATTAAGAATCATTATTTTACTATATAGGTATGAGCGCAATGTCTAGGGATACATTAAAAAATGATAATGAGTATAATAGATACACCATTTGAAATATATACATTGGATGAACAAATATATTGAATCAATGAATCCAATATATATAACACCACAATACGTAGGAACCTATACAACACTATAAATTCAATGTATGTTACATCCCTTCTCAGATAGTATCATAAGAAGGAGCCATGTGGAAGTATTAAAAAAAACATAACATGATATGAAATCATGAGATTACATTGGTTTTTTTATGTATCCTATTATCCATTCCGTATATATATTTTTCTTACCCATGCATCACGCATTTCATAGATCAAGTTATGCTATGTTCAATAGAAAGTTTTCTCCAGATTATGTAAGTGATTTTATTTAATATTTCACATCGATGAATAAAAATAATTTGTAGAATAATCAATTCATTTTCTTGTTCAAATTCAATTGATCAATAATCTCCACAATTTTAAAATATCATGAAATATTTCTAATTTCCATGAAATTAGGTCTTATACTAAAAGCATCTTAGAATGATAATTCTTACAATATGTGAGGGTAGAAATTGAATGTATTATGAGTTGAATCTGAATAACTATATTCATGAATTAATTTCCCAACACCTAAACAATTACATGGGCTTAAGTAAAAACCTTTATAACTCAATATAGAAGTGTTTATTTTTTCATTTCCATGATCTGCGTTTATGATGATTAAGTAAATAGAAATATAACGACCCATACTTTACATACATTGTTACTACTTCAAAATTTAAGCACACTTATTACAACATATGACAAAACCACAAAGGACCGTATAGGTATAGTGTCTTTAGAAACTGGGAAACATAAACAACTGGTTCATAAATCTTCTACAGTGTCTCCCATTTATTTCATCATATCTAGGGTCCCTTTTAGTATATTCTACTTTATATCCATCTTCCTGACCTGGGGAAAAGAAAACATAAAAGGGTGAGCTCAAATGCTCAGCAAGGGCAAATAAAGGAAATAAAAATCATATCATATCTTTATCAAAACCTGCAAAAGAGATCATAATATCTTAACATGGAATAAATCATAGAAGTGAAAATGAGATCCCCATAATCATAACATAAAACTTGAAACTTTGTGGCATGCACACATAATCATGGAAATCATTTCTTGTTAGTCATGACTCATTGCCAAGACTATCTTAGTGGACAAAGTCCCTTTCTGAACCGAGTTCACTCCTCATTTCAGTCCTGTATCACTGAACCGAAATAACCTTCCGTTCCAGCCATGTCTACCTCATGAGATATAAAATCATTACCCAATGCATTGGAGGAAGATATAGGTCCCACCCATCTTATAATGAATCCTTTCTTATGTGTGCCACATAATCATAAAACATACATCATCGCATAACACATATAACAAAAATGGGATTCTTGAAACATCATGACATCATAAATCAATTCATATATGATAAAGGAATTCATAAACATAATTCCATCACGACATAGTCAAACCAATGTAAAAATATGGATAGAAACAGAACCGTTTATTATCTTAGATGGAAAATAATTTTGATAAAACACTTGAATTGAATTCTTGAGGAAAATATCCTTTCTTCTTCAAAAACATTTTTCCTTTCATAACATGTCATAAAACTTTAAAATAAAATAAGTTGATTAAAAATAAACTTGAAAACTTGTAAAGGAAGCTTCTTTGAAGTAATGTTTTAAAAATCCATTCATGCCGTATAAGTTAAAAAAAACATTCTTCGTACTTTTGTCGGAAAAGTCAAAAAGTACCTCGTACGGAAAAACGACAAAAGATTCCTTTCATATTCTTTACCAAAAACTCACCTAAGGGTAAAATTGGATTTAAACTATTTCAAGTGGATGGAAACAATACTACATATTGAGGGAACATGGATGTGGATGATAAAATACACCCCAGTAAATACTTACGAATAAACAATCTCAGATAAAAATGAGATTGTGATATTTCCCTTACCTTAGATCCGGTTTGCTTTGTATGTGTCTGAAGCTCCTGTATAATGGTTTAAATAATGTTATTGACTTATTCCAGAATCATACATATTGATATAAGATCATATATGGTCATATTATTAGCTTCTTGTTAGTAATATTTCATTGTTACTTGTTACTCGGGTCTTTATAACTTTTTGTTCTTATGCGTGTTTTGTCGAATAAATTCTTATTATTATCTTTAGGTTATAGATAATTAATTTCCAGAATGGTATTAGTGTAGTATATACCATATTCATTCATTAAATTCATTTATATAATCATTATGAAATGAAGATCATGTAGAACGAGTCGCATCACATCGTGGAGACGGTATTCCGTACGTACGCACGAGTGATGATATCGTTCCTATGATCGTGGAATTGTATTGGAGTATATATATATATATTATTTCAGTATCAATATTACTTAATAATAATCATATATAGTTACTCATTACACCATTATACCCATCCTTGTAAGGTGATGGTGGAAAATAGATTACACCACGGCGTGGAGACGGTATTCCGTACGTACGCACGCGCGGTGATTTCATTTTTCCGTAGGATGGATAGAAGGTGAATTAGGGTTGTTTCATATTTATAATAACATATCAGTATGTAAGTAATACTGATGTTATTACTTTATCATGAAACAACTAAAGAAGAAGAAGTTCAAGAAGAAAGAAATTGAAAAGATCGGTAATGGATATTACCTCTTCTTTGAACGCCTCTTTGAATCCTCCACTTAAGGAACTAAGATTGGTCTTTGGAGAAGACCAGGACCTCTAGGATTATTCTAGGGAAGTGGAGAGGAGAAAATGGCAGGGTTTGGTCGAGCTTGAGTGCTCAATTTGGTGTGAGGAGGAGGGGGAGGAGGTGCCCTTTTATAAGGGAGGAGAGGGGCACCTTAGGAATATCTCAAAATATTATTTTATATTAAAGTCAAAATCGGTTTATAATGGTTCCAAAGGGTCTTATTTCGAAGCTAAAGTGGGGATGGGTCGAAATCCTATCAACCAATAGGATTTAGACAAGTTTATGGTATTATTTTAACCTTATCAATTAGATTTAACTCTAAGTTAATTAATTTAACTTTTACCGTGTCTTTTTGTTTTCTTTCACTATATTGTTAATACACTTACTATAACATGCCAAACGAACCCCAAATTGTTTATTATTAATATATATATCCTTATCTAAGTCATTTGGCCGAACCTTAGATTTTTAGGAATAAAATAACAATTAATAATATAATATTTTATTTAAAAACTATTTTGTGTCAATTTTGACACTATTTGATATATGATTTTTGTGAAAGTCATAACAGAATTATATGTTCGAACCAAGTTGATTAAATCAACAATAATATATCATAGTATGCTAGAAAATTAGTGGAATTCATAAAAAGTCTCAAATTACATTTATTTTGGTATTTATATTATCAATTTTGTCAATATTTCATTAATAAGATAATTACTGCATCATCTTTGTGTCATAAATAAATTAAATTATTTGTTGTCTAAAAATTACAAATAAAATACCATCATGTAGGAAGTCTTTTTAGCTTTCTAATGAATATTTAAAATCAAATTTATCTTATGTATAACCCTATATTAAAAATGATTTACTTATTAAACTTTGATTTTAACTATTTTAACCCTTCTTTAAATAAATTAATAATAAATGTCCTAATCTAATCCAAGTGGGCCTAAATGGTCATATTTTATTCCTAAGTTTGTTTTTGGTCGAATTACACTTGTCCAATAGAATTAGGACATGTGTTAGGGTAATATTAATATCATATTTACCCTTAGTTACCCTATTTACTATTAACCGTGGTAAAAATAGTAAAAAGTTACTATTCACCAAAAAATTATTTTCATCTCATTGAACCACATTTTAGTCCTTGATATTAACCGTGTCTCTCGGATTTTTGAAATTCCATTCACAGAAGCGGTAAAATTAAGTTTTATGCAAAATTCGGTTTTTAACCTACCACTTAGTGGTTTCACTATTCATCAAAAATTGAAAGTTTTCAGAAAAATACCAAAATTTCACCCTAGGCTAATTTCGATATTCTAAGTCCAAAAATGAAGTCCATTTTGAAAAATAAAATTTATAAAATTTCAAAAAGTGGTTATTACTATTCATAACGGCTAGTTTTAATAGCATATTGTTGTTTAGTGAAACTCGGTATTGCGTACGACGCAAGCTATCGAGGAAGGTCGCGATTGCATGTAAAGCAAGCCAAGCAAGTGTTGTGTAGAAAAAGATTCCTTTGATGATTTATATAACATAAAAGTCTCGGGTGTTACATTCTACCCCCCTTAAAAAGAATTTCGCCCTCGAAATTCGTCACTTTGCAACAAACAAATGAGGATACTTCTCCCTCATCATATCCTCAAGCTCCCATGTAGCTTCTTCAAGTTGGTGGTTTCTCCATAAAACTTTCACCAAGCGAGTGGTCTTGTTTCGTAGGACTTTTTCGCTACGATCCAGTATCTCTATCAGCTGTTCTTCATAAGAAAGATCTTGCTCCAGCGGTACAACTTCTGAGATGAGCACATGTGAAGGATCTGGTATGTACTTTCTCAGGAGAGATACATGGAACACATCGTGAACTTGAGAGAGATTCAGTGGAAGCGCCAATCGGTAAGCTACCTTCCCAACACGATCCAGTATTTCGAAAGGACCGATATATCAAGGGCTCAACTTCCCTTTCTTTCCAAATCTCATAACCCTCTTCCAGGGAGATATTCGTAAGAACACTTTATCATCCACTTCAAACTCTAGGTCTTTTCTTCGGTTGTCGGCATAACTTTTCTGTCGACTCTGAGCTGCTCTTATGTGTTGTTGAATAGATCTAACCTTTTCTGCCATTTCATCAACGAGATCAGGTCCTAATAGCTTTCTTTCCCCAACTTCATCCCAGCAAGTTGGAGTCCGGCATTTCTTTCCATAGAGAGCTTCATAAGGAGCCATCTGAATACTGGAGTGAAAGCTATTATTATAAGAAAATTCTACCAAAGGTAGGTGTTGATCCCAACCTCCTTTGAAATCCATAGAGCAAGCTCTCAACATATCTTCTAGGGTTTGAATTGTTCTCTCAGACTGACCGTCTGTCTGGGGATGATAAGCAGTGCTGAAACTCAACTCTGTATCCAGAGTATGCTGAAGACTTCGCCAGAACTTCGAGGTAAATCTCGGATCTCGATCAGATATAATAGAAAGTGGTACTCCATGCAATCTTACCACTTCCTTTACATATATCATTGCAAGCTGATCTAGAGAGAAATCCTCTCTAATAGCAATGAAGTGTGCAGACTTTGTAAGACGATCAACTATGACCCAGATAGCATTATTGCCTTTGGATGTTTTAGGAAGTCCTGTGACAAAGTCCATAGTGATGTTTTCCCATTTCCATTCGGGTATGGGTAATGGTTGTAACATCCCCTTAGACTTCTGTCTCTCAGCTTTAACTTGTTGACAAACCAAGCATCGAGAGACATATTCGGCAACATCTCTTTTCATGCCATCCCACCAGAAGTACTCTTTCAGGTCCCTATACATCTTCGTGCTTCCAGGATGAATAGAGAATGAAGAACTATGAGCCTCATCCAGCAGCTCTTTCTTTAATTCGGGGATCGGAGGAACACAAACCCGATTCCTGAACTTTATTATCCCATCACAATCAAGGTTGAATTCAGGAACATTTCTCACCTTCTTTTGTAACTCGACATCTTCTTTCTGTGCCTCTTTAATCTTCACATGTATAGATGGTTGAACATTCATTTGAGAAAGATAAGATTTTTCCCCTTCCATTATAATTCCAAGATCCATCCTTTGTAAATCCATAAATATTGGATCTTTTGTGATCCTCATCATGGATAAACTAGCATGGTCTTGTCGACGTAATGCATCTGCCACCTTGTTTGCTTTCCCAGGGTGGTAATGGATTGAGCCGTCATAATCCTTAATCAGCTCCAACCATCTTCTTTGACGCATATTCAGCTCCTTTTGTGTGAAAATATACTTTAAACTTTTATGATCAGTATAAATATCACACCTTTCACCATAAAGGTAATGCCTCCAAATCTTTAATGCAAAGATTATCGCAGCCAACTCCAAATCATGTGTTGGGTAATTTTGCTCATGGATTTTCAACTGTCGTGAGGCATAAGCTATCACCATATCATTTTGCATAAGAACACACCCCAATCCCTTCTTGGATGCATCATTGTAGATCACAAACCTTTCTCCACTACAAGGCAGTGTGAGCACAGGTGCACTGGATAACCTTCTTTTCAACTCCTTGAAATTCTCTTCACATTCCTCTGTCCAGACAAACTTAACTCCCTTCCGAGTCAACTTGGTGATTGGATTAGATAATAGTGAAAAATCTTTTACAAAACGTCGATAATATCCAGCCAAACCAAGAAAACTTCGGATCTCAGTTACTGTTGATGGTCTTGACCATCTTTCGATAACCTCTGTTTTTGCTGGATCCACAGATATCCCCTCTTTTGAGATTATATGACCCAAAAATGCAACTTTGTGAAGCCAAAATTCACACTTGGTAAATTTGGCATAAATCTTCTCCTTTCTCAGGGTCTTCAATATAATTCTCAAATGATCTTCATGCTCTTCCTTGCTCTTTGAATAGACAAGAATATCATCTATAAAGACTACCACAAATTGATCAAGATAGTCTTTAAAGACTCTATTCATTAGATCCATGAAGATAGCAGGGGCATTAGTAAGACCAAATGGCATCACTATAAATTCATAGTGTCCATACCTTGTACGGAAAGCCGTCTTTGGTATATCCTCCCTTTTGACCCTTAATTGATGATACCCTGATCGAAGATCAATCTTGGAAAAGTATTGAGCTCCGTGTAGTTGGTCAAATAATTCATCAATGCGTGGGAGAGGATATTTGTTCTTGATAGTGATCTTGTTAAGTTCTCGATAATCAATGCAGAGTCTCATTGATCCATCTTTCTTCTTAACAAATAGAACAGGTGCTCCCCAAGGTGACGCACTAAGGCGTATGAATCCCTTATCAAGATTCTCTTGGAGTTGCTTCTTCAATTCCTGCAACTCAATTGGGGCCATTCTATAAGGTGTCTTTGAAATAGGCAAAGCACCCGGTACGAGTTCTATTGAAAACTCAACTTCACGATTTGGTGGAAGACCCGGCAATTCCTCCGGAAAGACATCATCAAACTCCCGTACAATGGGCATATTCTTAATCGTGAGTTTCTCACCAACCATTTGAGATAAATAACCTTCATTTAGTTGAATCAATAGCCATAAGATGGATGAAATTGCCACTAGAAGGTTATGTTCATCCTTGCATTGGTATACGATCGTAGATTGATCTGGAATATGAAATGTGACTTCCCTTCTTTGGCAATTGATATGAGCTCCATGTAGAGAAAGCCAATCCATGCCAAGAATCACATCAAATTCCACTAAAGGAAGGATCACAAGATTTGCAGGAAGCACTTTCCCACAAACTTCGATCGGAGAAGAATTATAAACTTCTGATGCGATTGATGTGCCATTAGGTGTTGTCACAGCTAACTCAACATCTAATTGTTGAAGTAATACGGTGATACCCTTAGAAAATTTTTCAGAAATAAAAGAGTGGGTGGATCCAGAATCAAATAAAACATTTGCTACTTTAGAGTGGATGGTAAGTGTACCTTTCACCACATCGTTATCGTACTCCACCTCGCTGATAGAAATTGCATGTGACTTTCCTTTGTCTTTAGCCTTAAGAGTTTGTTGACGTCGACCATCATCATCAACCCTTGTATTTGGGCACTGATTGGCATAATGCCCCATCTCCTTGCACTTGAAACATTGAAGTGTAGCAGGTTCATTCTGTGTATCCCTTCCTTTGTTTGCATCATTAGACATCTTCTTCCCATTATCACGGCATTCAAATGCCCGATGACCATCCTTTCCACATTTAAAACATTTACTTGTCCCTTTAAGACAACTCCCTCCATGTTTCTTTCCACACTTTGAGCATAAGGGAAAGTTCATCTTCTTTTCCGTGTGCTCTTTAGATTTTTCTTTGAATTCCATCTTCCTCTTCTTATCAAACCCATGTGACTGATGGGTTACTCCAATCTCCATCTCGACTTTGAGAGCACATCGAACGATTTCCTCGTAGCTATTGAAGTCCCTTATGGCTAACGCCCTTCGAAGACTTGGTTTTAAGCCACTAAAGAATCGATCGATCTTACTCTCAGGTTGGATAATAATACCAGAAGCGTACCTTGCAAGTCTTGTAAAATTTTCTTCATAGGTACTAACAGATTCATCATCCCTTTGCTTCAGTTCAAGGAACTCTTTCTCCATCTTTGTTCGGAGAATACGAGGGAAGTACTTATTGAAAAATAAGTTCTTGAACTCGTCCCATTCCATAGACTCAATTTCATCCCTTTGCCTCATATTCTTAACAAGATTCCACCATTGATCCGCATCTCCTTTCAAACGATACACTGCTAGGATGACTTTATCATGCTCAGAACATTGAAGAACTGAAAATATCTTTTCATTAGTACTAATCCATTGTTCAGCAACTAATAGATCAGTATACCCGCTGAAAGATAGTGGACGCTGCCTCATGAAGGATTCAACAGAATGTTGCTCCCTCCTTTGTTCGTTTGGAAATCCTGCATGATTCATAGCTTGAGAAAGTTGTGTGAGCATGGCTACAAGATTTTGCATTCCAGCTCCCATATCGTTTGGTTGCTCAGGGGGACAATCATTTCATTGCTCATCGCATTCCGCATTAACACGGTTCCTTCGGGTTCCAGCCATTGACTAAAACCAAGAAGAATAGTGTGAGAAACACTAATTATAATAGGAAACCACATAATTCAAGAATAAAATTTTCATGCTTAAGGTCTTATCCTAGGTTATTCAAGGCCATATCTAAAACACTAAGATTGTGTTCTATGCTTAGACTTATCCTTAGGGTTCTTACTAAGGCTTTCACATCCTAGTTTCCAAAGGTTGACTATACCTTTCCTCTGATACTAACTATAACGACCCATACTTTACATACATTGTTACTACTTCAAAATTTAAGCACACTTATTACAACATATGACAAAACCACAAAGGACCGTATAGGTATAGTGTCTTTAGAAACTGGGAAACATAAACAACTGGTTCATAAATCTTCTACAGTGTCTCCCATTTATTTCATCATATCTAGGGTCCCTTTTAGCATATTCTACTTAATATCCATCTTCCTGACCTGGGGAAAAGAAAACATAAAAGGGTGAGCTCAAATGCTCAGCAAGGGCAAATAAAGGAAATAAAAATCATATCATATCTCTATCAAAACCTGCAAAAGAGATCATAATATCTTAACATGGAATAAATCATAGAAGTGAATATGAGATCCCCATAATCATAACATAAAACTTGAAACTTTGTGGCATGCACACATAATCATGGAAATCATTTGTTGTTAGTCATGACTCATTGCCAAGACTATCTTAGTGGACAAAGTCCCTTTCTGAACCGAGTTCACTCCTCGTTTCAGTCCTGTATCACTGAACCGAAATAACCTTCCATTCCAGCCATGTCTACCTCATGAGATATAAAATCATTACCCAATGCATTGGAGGGAGATATAGGTCCCACCCATCTTATAATGAATCCTTTCTTATGTGTGCCACATAATCATAAAACATACATCATCGCATAACACATATAACAAAAATGGTATTCTTGAAACATCATGACATCATAAATCAATTCATATATGATAAAGGAATTCTTAAACATAATTCCATCACGACATAGTCAAAACAATGTAAAAATATGGATAGAAACAGAACCTTTTATTATCTTTGATGGAAAATAATTTTGATAAAACACTTGAATTGAATTCTTGAGGAAAATATCCTTTCTTCTTCAAAAACATTTTTCCTTTCATAACATGTCATAAATCTTTAAAATAAAAGAAGTTGATTAAAAATAAACTTGAAAACATGTAAAGGAAGCTTCTTTGAAGTAATGTTTTAAAAATCCATTCATGCCGTATAAGTTAAAAAACATTCTTCGTACTTTTGTCGGAAAAGTCAAAAAGTACCTCGTACGGAAAAACGACAAAAGATTCCTTTCGTATTCTTTACCAAAAACTCACCTAAGGGTAAAATTGGATTTAAACTATTTCAAGTGTATGGAAACAGTATTACATATTGAGGGAACATGGATGTGGATGATAAAATACACCCCAGAAAATACTTACGAATAAACAATCTCGGATAAAAATGAGATTGTGATATTTCCCTTACCTTAGGTCCGATTTGCTTTGTACGTGTCCGAAGCTCCTGTATAATGGTTTAAATAATGTTATTGACTTATTCCAGAATCATACATATTGATATGATATCATATATGGTCATATTATTAGCTTCTTGTTAGTAATATTTCATTGTTACTTGTTACTCGGGTCTTTATAACTTTTTGTTCTTATGCGTGTTTTGTCGAATAAATTCTTATTATTATCTTTAGGTTATAGATAATTCATTTCTAGAATGGTATTAGTGTAGTATATACCATATTCATTCATTCAATTCATTTATATAATCATTATGAAATGAAGATCATGTAGAACGAGTCGCATCACATCGTGGAGACGGTATTCCGTACGTACGCACGAGTGATGATATCGTTCCTATGATCGTGGAATTGTATTGGAGTATATATATATATATTATTTCAGTATCAATATTACTTAATAATAATCATATATAGTTACTCATTACACCATTATACCCATCCTTGTAAGGTGATGGTGGAAAATAGATTACACCACGGCGTGGAGACGGTATTCCGTACGTACGCACGCGCGGTGATTTCATTTTTCCGTAGGATGGATAGAAGGTGAATTAGGGTTGTTTAATATTTATAATAACATATCAGTATGTAAGTAATACTGATGTTATTACTTTATCATGAAACAACTAAAGAAGAAGAAGTTGAAGAAGAAAGAAATTGAAAAGATCGGTAATGGATATTACCTCTTCTTTGGAACGCCTCTTTGAATCCTCCACTTAAGGAACTAAGATTGGTCTTTGGAGAAGACCAGGACCTCTAGGATTATTCTAGGGAAGTGGAGAGGAGAAAATGGCAGGGGTTGGTCGAGCTTGAGTGCTCAATTTGGTGTGAGGAGGAGGGGGAGGAGGTGCCCTTTTATAAGGGAGGAGAGGGGCACCTTAGGAATATCTCAAAATATTATTTTATATTAAAGTCAAAATCGGTTTATAATGGTTCCAAAGGGTCTTATTTCGAAGCTAAAGTGGGGATGGGTCGAAATCCTATCAACCAATAGGATTTAGACAAGTTTATGGTATTATTTTAACCTTATCAATTAGATTTAACTCTAAGTTAATTAATTTAACTTTTACCGTGTCTTTTTGTTTTCTTTCACTATATGGTTAATACACTTACTATAACATGCCAAACGAACCCCAAATTGTTTATTATTAATATATATATCCTTATCTAAGTCATTTGGCCGAACCATAGATTTTTAGGAATAAAATAACTATTAATAATATAATATTTTATTTAAAAACTATTTTGTGTCAATTTTGACACTATTTGATATATGATTTTTGTGAAAGTCATAACAGAATTATATGTTCGAACCAAGTTGATTAAATCAACAATAATATATCATAGTAACCTATAAAATTAGTGGAATTCATAAAAAGTCTCAAATTACATTTATTTTGGTATTTATATTATCAATTTGTTCAATATTTCATTAATAAGATAATTACTGCATCATCTTTGTGTCATAAATAAATTAAATTATTTGATGTCTAAAAATTACAAATAAAATACCATCATGTAGGAAGTCTTTTTGGCTTTCTAATGAATATTTGAAATCGAATTTATCTTATGTGTAACCCTATATTAAAAATGATTTACTTATTAAACTTTGATTTTAACTATTTTAACCCTTCTTTAAATAAATTAATAATAAATGTCCTAATCTAATCCAAGTGGGCCTAAATGGTCATATTTTATTCCTAAGTTTGTTTTTGGTCGAATTACATTTGTCCAATAGAATTAGGACATGTGTTAGGGTAATATTAATATCATATTTACCCTTAGTTACCCTATTTACTATTAACCGTGGTAAAAATAGTAAAAAGTTACTATTCACCAAAAAATTATTTTCATCTCATTGAACCACATTTTAGTCCTTGATATTAACCGTGTCTCTCGGATTTTTGAAATTCCATTCACAAAAGCGGTAAAATTAAGTTTTATGCAAAATTCGGTTTTTAACCTACCACTTAGTGGTTTCACTATTCATCAAAAATTGAAAGTTTTCAGAAAAATACCAAAATTTCACCCTAGGATAATTTCGATATTCTAAGTCCAAAAATGAAGTCCATTTTGAAAAATAAAATTTATAAAATTTCAAAAAGTGGTTATTACTATTCATAACGGCTAGTTTTAATAGCATATTGTTGTTTAGTGAAACTCGGTATTGCGTACGACGCAAGCTATCGAGGAAGGTCGTGATTGCGTGTAAAGCAAGCCAAGCAAGTGTTGTGTAGAAAAAGATTCCTTTGATGATTTATATAACATAAAAGTCTCGGGTGTTACAAGAAATCAATTGAATCATATTTCTAAATATTAGCACTTCTTAAAATTTTCCACTTTTGATATCTTCATCCCACGATCTAGGATGACCATTCCTTGATAAACCCTATGATTAATTCTCCTAAAACATTCACCAAATCATTATTTGAGTTCATAATTCTTTGAATCTATCAATCCCATTTTAATATTTTACTTTTACATAATTGTAAATTTTTACTTATTAAACGCCTATATCTAATATAAAATGATGTCATTTACAGTCATAATTCATCACCTAAGTTTATATGTGAAAACTAAGCAATGAAATTGCAATTTTAAAAATTTAATCTCATATTTATCAAATTATTATTATTTTACCTTTTTTCTAAGGACACACATCATGACATATTATATTAATAATTTTTTGATTTGTTCCAAAATATTCTTTTGACTACAATTGATATGTTGTGTGGAATTATCATTAAATAATTCTCCCTGAGTTATTACATTTGTTTTGTATAAATATTCGAAAATTTGATTTCAATTTTCTACTATGTCCTCACCAAAATTTCCCAAAGGCCATCAATTTTAAAATCATATTTCATAGTAATACCTATTTTAATGGTTGAAGGGGAACCACTACATGGCCCATAGGACTTGTAAAATTAATGGATCTGAAGGTATTAATGTAATTCATCCCCAAATAGAACTACCTAAACTACCACTCCCTAATGTTTTTGTAACGTCTCAACCCCAATTACCTAGAGTCAGTGCATTATTTTTATACATCGGCATGATTGTATGGAATCAAGTCCCGAAGGACCGATTATTTTAGTAGTCTTCAAAAATAGATTGCATGCATGAATGTTAAATTTCACTTTAAGACATACATAAGAACATAATTAATATTTATGAACACCATTATTCTCTTGTCTTAACCCTGTATATCAATCAAAATACACTACATGGAATCCTCGGAAAAATAAAACATAGAAAGGGGTGATCTCAAATGCTCAGTAAGGGTAAGAAATACAGCGGAAACATTCATAAATAATCATAAACATTTAAGGAAATGTATAACTAAAAAAACCCTTTTAAACATGAACTTATGCATAATAAGGAAAAAATAAAATGAAATAATTCTATTTACTTATTCACATGGATATTTTACTATTCTAATAATCACATGCAATATCACTAACCACTTTCACAATGATTGAATACATAATGCCATACTATCATAACAACATAGCCAAGGCCATGTACCAAGAATAATAATAATATTTTGTCAAGGCCTCATTCGAAGACACTAGTTTTTCTCATGAGACCTTCTTATGCATCAGGGATCTATAGCGGGATCCACCCGTCACATACTAAGTCCAATGCATTCCTCGTATGAAAAGGTCTAAACATGTCATAAACATTCATATTAAAACTAGCCTATGAAATGTCAATACATTACCCATAAATCATGGATGGTATTAAAATAACACATCCAAAATAAGACATATCTCAAAACCTTCTACATAATATGGATGATTTGTATCATGAGAAATAAACTTCAAAACAAGTTTAAAATCCATTAATTAATTTTGACGTTGATGAAAATTATTTGTAAAACTCTTTGATAAAAATACTCCTTTTTCATGAAAAAATTTAAAAGTCACAAATTTTGGAAAAGAATTCATTTAATGATATTTTTGAATCGAAGTTTCCCATACCACTTTGAAACTTTTGAAATTAATTAAAATTTTAAAAACATTCATGTCCATATAAATAAATCCTCAAAAACCATTTTGAAGACATGTACATTAATGATAACGATTTAGAAGAATAAATATTTAATACATTTGAAATTATGTTTTAGTAATATTTACCTTTAAATAACACCTTTTAAAACTCTTTCATAAAACATGGTCATGGATAATAAATATTTCCCAGTAGATACTTACGTAAAAACAACCTCGGATAATAAACAGATTCTGAAGGTAACCCTTACCTATTTGGTAACTGAAGAAACATACTCCCCATGAAAGAGGTATAATACAATTAATATGTAAATACAAATAACATAATGTTTATTACATAAATAATACAATTATGGGCAGTAAATACCCGACATAAAAGGTAATAGTGGCAATATGGCCTTAATCTCACTGGAATAAGGACTGAGATTAAAACCCCTTACCTTGCACAATCCTTTAGTCGAGAGTAAGTTTAACCTCCTGTATAAAGATCATAGTATGTTACTAAATTATAACAAGACCATATTAATATTTATGATATCATACATGATTCATTTATGACTTTATACTACCCATTTATTAATAATTCCATGATAAATTAACATTTCTTGTAATAATCGTATTCTTTATCGTATGTGTTTTAACTTGTTACTCTTGATTTTATCACATAGATCATGATTTAAATACTTCAAGAATATAAAACATGATAAATATATCATAAATATTTTGAATATAAATATGTATAATATGCATATATATGAAATGGAAAACACCGTTTATGGAGACGGTAGTCACTACGTACGCATAAACGATGTTTTTGTTTTCATATTGTTTTGAACGGTAGTAATTGAATAAGAAATATGTAAGTAAATAAATACTTATATATATATATCCAGTAGAGTTATTATATCATATATTACATACTTATTAGTAATATATATTTTTATAATTGTCGATGAACGGTGAACTTGGAAATGAATCTCATCGCGTCGTGGGGACAGTAATCTGTACATACGCACGAGCGAAAATATCATTATTTTGATATTAAAATAATATATAATTCGATGTTATATCATTTATACAGAATAATTATAATGTTATATTTATTATTTACATCAAATACACGTCATTATTATACCCATCCAAATAATAATTTATTGAATAACAATTACACCACGACGTGGAGACGGTAAGTTGTGCGTACGCACGTATGGTGACATGTCATTCAAAGGATGGAGAGAATAATAAATATGGATGTACCATATTTATAATAAAATCACAGTATATACTATATATTTGATTTATTATTTTATAATATAAATAAAAAATAAAGAAGAAGTTGAAGAGTAAAGGAACTTGAAAGAGGGTGGTGAAAACATTACCTCTTCTTCGTGTTCTTCCTTTGATTTGATCAAAAGGGCTCCCTTGGTTGGCTTTCTAATCAAACTCAGGCCTCTAGGTTTAATTTAGGGAAGTTTAGAGAGAATTTTGGCATAGGTTGGGCAAACAAAAATGCTTTGAAGGTGTGAATAATTGGATAGAAGTTGAGTCCTTTTATAAGGTGGACGAGGGCCTCTTTAGAAAAAACATAAAGTATTAATTTATAATAAATTCATCTTCCGTTTATAACGGCTCCAATGTTGATTATTCAATTTATAAGGTGGGTATGGGTCTAAATAATTTCATCCAATAGATTTTAGACATGTTTGAGTCATTATATTAACCTTATATTTTAGTTTTAACTCCTGGTTAATTAGTTTAACCATTACCATGTCACTTTGTATTTTTATAATATATAGTAAATAAACATAATATATACATCCAAGAGACACCAAAGTGGTACACTAATGATATAAAAAAAATTATATAAGTCCTTTGGATGATCCATATATTTTTAAGAATAGAATATAAATTAATAATATAATATTTGTTTTAAAAACTCATTTATGTCATTTTGGACACTACTCTATAATTAATTTTTGATAAAGTCTTAACAACATTTTTAATTCATAAAAAATTCATTTACGCAAACCTAACATGTCATATTAACCAATAAAATTCATGTATGTCATCAAAACTTTAAAAGTATATTTATTTTAACATTTATAATACCAATTATTTGATTCTTTCATTAATAAGGAAAATACTGCATCATTATTGTGTCATTTGTATTTTTACTTTTTCACTTTCTAAAAATTATAACTAAAATACCATTATGAAGGAAATAGTTTTATATTTCTAATGAATATTTATAATATAAAATATTACATATATAACCCTATTTAAAAATTATGTTTCTAAAAGATATAAGTTTATGTCATTTTTGTATTTACTTATCTTAATTAATATAAAGTGTCCCTATCACCTACAAGTGGCTCCATGGGGTAAACAAATCGTCCCAAAGATGCCCATGGTCTGACATTTTACAAAAAATAAGGTTAGGACACTTTTTAGGGTAATTTATTATTATTATAATATTATTTGTTAACCCCAATTTACCGGATTTACCCTTTAAGCATTGAAAATAAAATATTTACCGATGTAATTATTCAAAATGTCTATAAATTAATGTTACCTATTTACAAAATTTGGGCATCCTGATTTCTAATACGGAATCCATTTTTTCAAATTCAAAACACAGAAGTGTCAGATATTAATTTAAAATTAATTCTCGTTGTCAAACCAAAAATCGTGTTTTTAAGATATAATAACTATCAAAAGATTGATACTTGCTTATGTCTGATTTAATTGAAAAATTATGTCCAATGACTAGAATTTCTTTAAATGATAAAAATATATTATAAATATACTTTAAAACCACTCAAATTCATAATTTATCACTACTAATTAATTTTATCCGAAAAGTAAAAAAATTTCACCCTATGGTAAATTAGATATTACTAATCCAAAAATGAAGTCTACTTTGAGAGGTAAAATTTATAAAATTTTAAAAATTGGGTATTAGTTTTCATAACAGCTATTTTGATTGGTTTTGGTGTGTGTTGGAACTCAAAGTGGCGTACAAAACACGCTACTGTATTATTCAAAGAGAAGGGTGTCATGGAAGCTTGGGGTGTTACATTTTAAATTTTTGATGTCCCCATATAATGAATAAATTTATTTATTCAAATATATAAAAGTATAAAATATTGGATTTAAAAAGGGTTCACTATTAAAAGTTGATAAAAGTTCATTTTTGAAAAATACTTCTTTTATCTGTAAAAATGAATTTGTTCTTACATTATTTCTAAGAAACTCATATTATGCATTCTAAAATTATAAGGATTATATAATGTTCAAAATTTACTTAATACTATTCATAACCTCTTTTGAATGGCTTGTTTGTTAAATCATGGTGCGCTAGAACTCGATGTTGCATGTAGTGCAAGTTATTGAATTGTTTTGAAAAAGTACATAATATGAAATCTTGGGGTGTTATAGTCGGCATCGTGATCAGTTATCCAACTTTTCATGGATTTTCAACTAGTTCTCCTTTACATAGATATACAAGCTTGGTATTTATGGAAAATTCCATACCCTCTCATTCTTCTATATATGATATCTCTACTCTAGTGAATGTGCCTTCTCTTAATCTTTATATAGAGCTCTATCCATGAATAATTGTATTGGTTTGCATCTACACATCATGTTTCCTAAAGAGATTGTGGTGGCTCGAAGGCCTTAAGGTTTCCCTAAGGCCTTAAGGTGGCCTGCATTCAATAAGGTGGCCCAAAATACTTATTAACCAAAAGACCTAGGTGGTCCGAAGGCCTAAAGGACTTCATGACCATACTAGAGGCCCATAGGTCAATAGTTCCGACTCATATAGTGTCGAACAATAACTTCTATGATAAATACTACAACACCTTCTACAATACCTAATATTAAAATTTTTTATACGTTATGTTACTAAATTTTTTAAAATACATAACAGAAATTTAAAAACAATATAAATAGTACATGGAAATGAAATGAAAATATAATCTATATAAATGAATCCCTCTCCTCATAATTATCTCATTAAATTTCATCATTATATTTTAACAGATATGATGAATATAAAAATAATATAACAAGGGATAATAATCCACAATTTAAATGATATCGGGAGGGTTTATTTATAGAATCATTGGTAGAGTATTATATAATTTAGTGGATCCTCTGAAAAAATTCCATGTAATACTTCACTCTATAGCCATACAATCTATGGGTTCTTTTATCCCCTTATAGTGTTCTTAACATTATGAAAATATGGAAAATTATTTTCTATGAATGGACCCTCCTAATTAGAAGGAATATTTACTTGCACAATTTACATAATTAAATCATATAATAAAATTTTATCTCCAAGATGGATATCTCTCTTATGAATGAATCTGACAAGGGTTTCTCTAGATTTAACATTGAAAATTATATTATTTTCTAATGGGACTCTTTTAATTTCTTCAAACTTATTCATTTATATCTTCCATTTGTATAGATTTTCTACTAAATCCAAGTCCATCTTCTTTACATCCCAAAATGATTTATTCTCCAAGATGTGGTCTTTATTAATTACTTTTTACAGCATCATTTTTTCCATTTTTTATATTTATTCATTTCTAAAATGATATTAATTCAGTAGTATAGTATATTTATTTTTAATTATTATAGGAATTGAGAAATTAATAGTTTTTTATAAAAATGATTTTTTGTTTTATTTAATATTTAAAATAATAATTTATTTTATTTATTAATATTTTTATTAATTATCTATTTTGTTTGATAGTTTTTATTAATCTAATAAGTTTTATTTAATTTAATTTTTGGGGTAATTTAGTTATATTCCCTTTATGGTATTAGTTTTGAAAAAATTTAAAATTAATCATTGCATGAACATTATTTAATTTTCATTAAATAATGAAATAATACTTTTTACATCTATTTTATATAAATTTAAAATTTTAATCATTAATAAATTAATCAATATGGTTTTAACTATATTTGTTCTAAATATTATATATTAATGTGCTTTATTTTTCAACAGATATAATATATTTAGTTGGATCTATAAAGAATTTAATTTTTTGTGTTAGTCAGATTAGATTTTTATTCTAATATGCATAAGATAATTTTGATAGAATAATATATTTTTAGATCCAGTTGGGTTTGATAAATGGTTGAGTAACAACATTCGATAATTTCAATAACTTGATTGAGATAGTGGGTATGTTATTTTTTATTTCTATGTAAATTAATTATATCTCTGATAGATAGTGCGTTAGAGAATGTTATGAATTCTATCCAGTGGAGGATTTAAATTTCGACTAATTGAAGTGTTTGGTAGATGATGGGGTTGGGTTTTGGTTGAATTTTTTATGATCATTTCATAGATCTTCGACACTGAGGAAAATAAAAAAAATAATGAATATTTTATTTTGAAGAAGCCTCTTCTAAATCAAGTTGATGCCTGACTGAAAAATAAAGGGATTGATTTTCAGTCTACTTTCAAAGCTCCAATTTCATCTCACAGTAGACAAAATTAGTCAATGTTATTGGGTATTAACTATTTTTTCCTTGGTTTGTGCCTACCTCACTATTGCAATGGTGGATGGAAAATTTCCAATGGAGGAAAAATAGTTGTGTGGATCTGAATACATGGGTGGAACCTAATCTATAGAATTTTATTTATCCCTATTTATCATTTGTTTTATAATGTGGTTTATAGTGCATGAAATATGTATATTGTGTATTATATTTTATTTATAAGTGAGAAGATATAGATTTTGTGTTCTTACTATTGTTTTTAATCCAGTGAATTTATCAAGATCACCTCTAGTGAACTGTGAATGCTTTCATTACCATTGATCCTCCATCAGTGGTATGAGAGGAATTGAAATTGAGTTACAAAAACGGATTTTCCATGAGATCTACAACCAAACTGTTGCACATTAGAAGAAGCTAATGAACAGTGGAAATCTATTCTAATTTGTGATATTTTATACCAATTTGATTTTGTGTTTTTTTGTCAAAAGTAAATTTCCCATTGAATTTATCATTTATAAAAAGATTTTATTTGATATACCAGGTTACCTCCCAACATCCTATTATTCAAAAGGGTAATCTCTTTTTTCATCTCTCTAAAGTATCATAGAAAAAACTTCTCCCCTTACCTCAATTAAATATTGTTATAAAAAAATGCTTTCGACATTTTGAGTATCTCACAAGGTTTTTCATCCACCATAAAAAAATAAACCACCATCATTGTGTCCTCACTAAAGAATTAACCAAAAAAAGTGTTAATATATTTTTTCCTTTTCCAACATTAGCTCTCTATTGGATTTAAATAATTTTATTTAACACCATTCATTTGTATTCCCAAAAAATTTATTTTCTACCATTCATGATAAAATACTATCCCAAAATTCAAATAAATAATAATAGGCTATGCTTTTGAAAAAATATAGAATTTTGAAAAATCCAAAAGAAATTATTCTTTTTTAAATATATTCAACTATTACTTTTCATAAAAATTAATTTTTCCCCAGGGCTAATTAATTTTCACGAGTTGTGACCCCAATGATGATGAAGAAAAATTATTATAATTGGTGCATCCAAATGTGTGTTCTCCTTAGAACCCATGATGTCCTAGACATCTTGGAGGATGGATACACTGAACCAAAATCCAATGCAGCGGAGGCTGATCAACCAAATGTTCAAAAAAACACTCTTCAAGATGATAGAAATTAGTATTTCAAGGAGAAACCATAAATTTATCAAAGCCTTGATGAATAATATTTTGTAAAGATCACTTAGTCAACATCATTGAAACAGATCTGGGATACACCATATTTATAAAACCCCCTAAAACTGTTGTCGACTATCATACTCATGAAGGGGTTTTGGTGAACCCACTACAAATAAATGAAGAAGATATTGCTAACATGTAGGTATGTGAGAAAATTTTGTGATCCCTTGATCAAAAATTGGATTTCATCATCGCTTCCTTGGATGAAAAAAAAGAACATTATATTATTTCTATAGTAGAACTTTTGGGTTCTCTTCAATCCCTAGAATTGAAGGTGAACCCTGGAGAAATACCAATGGAGTTGATAATTCCCTTCAATAAAATTTGAATCTCAACAACTCTGAAAAGGATCAGGGGGAAAATATTCATGAAACAAGGAGGGGAATATGATGGAAAAATATTTGATCCATGAATAGGAGGATAAGGAGGGTGTGGTGGAAAAACTCCAAATTAAGGAGGCAGTGAGTTTCAAAACCGTAATCCACGAGAATATGGATGAGGAAGAAGAGGAGAATTCCACAATCTCCAACTAGACAAAAGAAACATTCAATGATATAATTTTAAAAAATGGCATTATAGAATCAAATGTTGGTAGATGAAACCCAGGTAGACTGAAATTAAGGATACATATATCATCGAAGAAGAAAACCTTTTGATGATTCCCATGTGTTGATGGCATAAACCTTAATAAAAAATCAAGGTATGTGGTATCCTTACTCTAGATCTTGAAACCACATGATAGGTCACAAACACTTGTTTAATAACTTGGATGATCATTTTTGAGGAGAATTTTCATTTTGTGATCTCATGATAATAATTTTTTATTGGATAGGAGATATTCAGATCAAACAAAATGAAAACAATCATATTGTCATATCTGAAATCTACTATATACCCGACATAAAGACCAACATCTTGAGTATAGGGATGTTTGTGGAAAAATTCATTAACACAACCCTTCAATATAAGAAAATGGTGATTTTAGATGAAATAGTAAGTTTGATAAAAAATGTTTCGATGGCATCAAATTGCATGTCTCTGGTTATTATCCAATGTGATGTACCATGATGTTTGAAAATGGTAGGTGATGATAAATACTAGATATCGAATCTTAGGTTTATGAATTTAACCATTTAAGGTTTAATATTATTATGAATAAAAAATATGGTGAATCTGATTCCTATTATTCCACACCTGAATAAAATATTTGAAATCTATGTTCTAAGAAAACCGCATAGAATCACTTTGCAATGAAGGCCAATTGGAAATATGCAGCACCACTGGAGCAAGTAGACACTGATTTTTTTTTTCCATTAAATCAAAAATCAGTTGGAAAATGGATGTATTTTTGGACATTTACCAATAATAGTATCATAAAAACATGGATATATTTTATCAAAAATAAGTCACAAGTTTTTGTCATCTTCAAAAAATCCACGGCGCTAGTGGAAAATAAAAGAAACCCTCACATAAAAAAATTGAGATCTAATCGAGGTTGGAAGTACACCTCTGATGTGCATCAAGAGTACCTCAAGTATTATAGAATTATGCTTCAGCTGACACCGACTTAGACACCCTTAATCAATGGAGTATCTGAAAGGAATAATCAAAACATTCTCTATATGGGAGTGATCATGTTGAAAATCACATGAGTCCCCATGAATTTTGGGGATGAAGTGTCATCATGTTTGGTTTATCTAATCAATATATTCCCAACAAAAAACCTAAAATAAATCATTGAACATGAATCTTGGAGTACTCACAAGCCAAGTGTGAGTCATCTTCGAGTTTTTGGTTCTATTTCCTATGTCAGGATCACGGAGGAAAAATGATCAAAAATCTAGGAAAAAGGATTGAAGTCTGTCTTTATTGGATACAAATATTGATAAACGCGATAGCATTCGAATAATTCAATTAAAAAGAAGATTATATAATGAAAATATGACATGATTTATGAAAAGGTGACATGGAAGTGGAATCAAGATGATGATTCCAGAGTGGTATAACTCACTATAGAAGATGATGAAATAGTTGTATAACTACCATTGGAGGAAAAAGAACAGAACATTCACTGATGTTATCACCACATACTCCTATATCTGAAGACATCAAACGATAACTTTCTCTTCTATGTCCTCAGAAATTTTTAAGCCTTGAGGATATATTTGAGGGAACTAAACCAATTGAGGAGTGCGTAAATTTATTTTCTCCATCGACAATTTCCAATCCTCTTCGCATTGAGGAATCTAAAACTGGTGACATGGGGAAGAAATTGTTAGAAGTTGAAATTTAGTCCATCAGCACCATCAAAGGATACAAGCAAATAGATGGCTTTGGCATTGGTGATATCATTGCACAAATTGTTCAGACACCGATATATGATAAAAAATCATTGTTTCAAGGAAAACATGTTTAAGGGGGGATGTCTGTAACACTCTAAGATTTTTAGGGATATATTATTTTTAATATCTTTGATGTCTTCTGTTATACTCTACACAAAAATTATCTGGCACAATAAGCAACACAATATTAGTTTGCAGTATACACAACACTATTTTTGTCTTTTGTTGAACACAATTTCATGTTATTGTGATAGAATTAATTTCACGCAACACCATCTATAGATTTTTTTCAATGAATAAATGAACAATGTTTTTACTATTCTATATGAAACACCAAAGTAGTCTTGCACTACTGGCAACACTGACTTGGCTTGTGTTAAACGCAAGAGAGACCTTCATCAAGAGATTTTGTAGTACGCGATAAAGAATTTCAATAAACAATGATATATTATTAAACTATTATTATTTAATGGTAAATAAACTATCCATTAGGAATATTATTAACCACATTTTGAATTTAAATCATCTTACATAATTTTTTGAACATGGTATGAGAACAAAATCAATTTTCAAATATAATATATTTATATTTTTAAAAATACATTTTTACTACCTTTTGATTACGGACCCATTTAAAATATAGTGTTTGACACGTTTATAAGATTAATTTAAAAAAATAAATTTCATAAATTTCATAAAGATATATAAATTTACATTGGATATATTTTGGATATTTTTATGATAACTTTAATATTTTGATGATTAGTAAATATACGCTAAATTTTAATTAAAAAATACTTTTTTCATTGAGATAATTAATGTGGTAAAATTATAATATTAAATGGATTTAATATATAAATAAAATATATTTTTACCATTTAATTTAATTTATGTCATTAGAGTTAATTTTACAATGAATTCATAGTTGAAAACCTTTCAATCTTTTGCAATATTTTAACTTTTAAAAACGATTTTCATTAAAAGAGGATAAATTTTAAATTAATTACAGGAAATTTTTTGATATAAATTTGGTAAAATGGATTGAATATTTGTAATCAGTAGTTTATTATTATGTTAATAGGATAATTTATTATTTAGAAATTTTGATAGTATATTCAATAAATATTTTATTTACCATGGTTAAAGGTAAATCTCATAATTAAGTGTAAAAATAATATTATAAAATTACCCTAAAACATGTATTAATATAATTGGGTGATAATATTTCTCCTTAAAACATAATTGTGTGGAAATGGTATCTATTGTCACCCACCCAGATGAGATTAAGATAGTTAATTTTTATTATTTAAATAAATGTGATATATGTCTCACTCAAAATATAATAATTAAATTATTTTTCTTATAATGATATAAAGATTATAAATTAGATAATTTATACTCATTTGAAATATTAAATAGTTAACTTTATCATGAAAATGTATTTTTAATTTTTAAGAAATATAAAATTACCTTAATATCTTATACATTAATGATACATAAATTATTTATTTAGTGAAAATCCATAATAGAGTTTTCATGAAAATAAAAATACCCATCAAAAGGCTAATACACTTGACCAAAACTTATTGGTCGAGTATATCCAAAACATAAGAATCGAAGGGTCAATGTTTTTTACCATTTGGGACCTTAAAAAATAGATTATAACACTTATATTGTTTTATTTTAAATGATGTCACAGTTGTCACCATCATAATTTAATAAATATTACTTATTAAATGACGGGTTTTTATAGAATATAAATTCAACTAAAATTATTATTCTAAAAGATATAAAATTTATATTTATTATATAATTTTATTTTTAATTTTGTTTCTAAAAATTAGTAAATTAAATAAATATACAAAAAATGATGTAGTAATTGTTATATTATGAAAAATATCAAATTTGTTTTTTTAAATATTAAAATAATTATTATATGAACTAATTAATGTACTCCACAGATTTTCTAGATGAATATGATATGTTCGGAATCTATTACATATTTTGGTTTTAATCTCTATTCGGTGTGGATTTTATTTAAAATCAAATAAATTAATAGTGTCAAAATTGACACTATTTGTATTTTCTAAAAATAAAATATTATAAAATTCTATAAAAATGTCAAAAATATTTAAAAACATTAAATTGAAAATTAGATGGTCTAAAATTTCACAAATTATACAATTATTAAAAATTCACACACATAAGAAAGTATTTATAATCATTTAAAATATAGAATATGATTTCCCCAAATAAAATTAAATAAATTAAAAAGGACAAATCAAAATGATAAGGTTTGAAATAAAATCAAAACAATTCTAAATTTTAATTATTTAATCAGATTACCACCCTATAACATATCATATATGAATTTGGGTCATTTTATAGGATTTTATGGGGGTTTAATTTAATTATAAATTAATATTTTTGAGGTTTCCAAAAGTGCCCCTGCCCTCTCTTATAAAAGGGCACCTCCTCCCGCTCCTCGTCACTCCATTTTGAGCCTTCAAACTCGGCTAGACCCTATTAATATCTTTTATCAACTTACATATACACATAAAAAAGGCCCAGGTATTTTTCAAAGGATATCTTTAGTTCCCTAACATGATGTTAATTAGAGGCATGTCTTAGAATAGGTAAAAACCTTTACCGATTCATTGAACATTTTTGTTATTATAATTACTCTTCTTTAGTTATTTCACTATAAATTAATGACATTAGTATCAATAATATGCTGATATGTTATTATAAATATGAAACAACCCTATTTCACCTCCAATCCATCTTTCAAAATACAAAATCACTGAGCGTGAGTACGTACAGTTTACCATCTCCACACCATGGTGTAATCTATTTTTGACTACCACCTTACTTGGATAGGTATAATGGGGGAAATAATTATTATATATGATTAATATAACATTATACTAATTATAAGACATTATACATCATTAAATTCTATATCGTTCAATAATTATGGGAACTATATCATCGCTCATTTGTACATACGACTTACCATCTCCACAAAGAGATGAGATTCATTATCCATGTAAACCACTCAAGAATGATTATAAAGTATATATAAGAAATAACAATGAAATATTTTACTTAATAATACTACTAGATTTATGTATATATTTATATTTAATTAACATACTTCAACCCAATTCAATAAAAAAAAAACATTCATGAGTATGTACACCTGACCATCTCTATGAATGGTGGATTACATTTCATTTATCTATATATTATATATATATTAATATACAAAAAATATAAGATATATATAAATAATTTTTTACATTCTGAATGTAGGTAAATCATGAAATATGTTAGAGCATCAAGAAACAAATTCATAAAACACATGATAAAAAATGATTATTACTTAAAACGATCATTTAAAATGAAATTGAAAAATTCACAGGTAATATAAAATAGTAAGTGAATCATATATGATATCATAAATATTATTATGTTTCTGTTACATGTTAATAATTTTTTTGAACCTACTATACTAAAGTTTTAGATACTTATATAATAAATTATATCTAAAGTAAGGGATAACTCTTCAAATCTAATTTTTATATGAAATTTTTTATTCATTAGTTTTCACTGGGGTTATATTTATCATCCATGTATATGATTTCTATAATTTTTTTCATATAATTTTTACTATTCTTAAATGTATGTTTAAAGTCATTTTTATCCATTTTTACTTTTACATTGTTTGTTGGAAGGAATCTTTCTTTTTTTTACCATACGCGGTACTATTGAATTTTGTGGTAAAAGTACGGGGAGAATGTTATTTTAACATTTATAGCATGAATGTATTTTTATGTTTTAATTATCCCTCATTTCAATGAGTATTCCTCTAAAATATATTGATTTTATTTTCTAATAAATTATTTTCTTTTAAAATTACACAACATTTTGATAAAAGAAAATTTTTATAGAGAAGAATATATATTTTCCTCAAGAATTAAGCTCAAGTGTTTTATAAAAATTATTTTCTATATGAAATGAAATATGGTTATGTTTATATCTGTTTTATTACTTTGAATTAATTATTTTTCTGATATAATTTTTTTTGATGTCCATTTATCTTATATGGATTATTTTATAATGGCATGATGTTTAAGAATCCATTTTTTCATGGGTTATGCTAAGATGAATGATTTAGGTATTTATGCCACATGTAAGAATTATTTAATAATGAGATCGGTGGGACATATATCTCCCACCTATTCATTGGGTATTTATTTATATCTCATGAGATAGACCTGATTGAAACCGAAGGAAAATCTTGTTCAATAATACATGGATGGAACGAAAAGAAAACCGGGTTTAGGAATGGACTTTTCCCACTATGATGGTCTGGGAAACAATGACTTGACTACAATAAAATCATATTATGTGATTAATGGTTTTCCATAATTCCATGTTTTACTACCATTAATTTTATCATGATTAATGTTCTTTCTAATCTAAGCCTTACTTACTACCATGATTTATTTCATGACTCAATATTTTTATGATTAAACATTATGATCATGTTTTAACACTCAAATGTACATGGTTTGGTTTATGTTCTACATGATTAACCTAACTGAGAATTTGGTCTCACCCTTTATATGTTATCATTTGCCCATTTTATAAAGAATTGTTTTAGGTAGGAAAACAAAAGGGGATGATCTTTATGGGAGATGTTGAAGATCTTTCACCATCATCAAGAGATTATGTTCCTTGTTTCCAGAGATACTAAACTAATACGGTCTTTGGGTGTCTATTTGTGTCCTATATTATTTATTCAGCAAAATATAAGTAATTTCTATATACATCATGTCTGGGTCAATATATTTGGTATCAGAGCAAGGGTTTAGTTAACATTTGGAAACTAGGATATAATAACCTTAGTGAGATCCCTAGAAACATATCTAAGGTACGTCTAGGGATGTCCTTAAGATTAAGTATTATTATAGGTTATAATCCTAAAATTATGATAATGATCATGAATAACCTAGGATTAAACCTAAGATATTAGAGTTTTAAAGTACCCCCTTGATTATGTTGTAATCCTAGTATGATTTTTTCCGCTCACACTATTATTTTTTGGGTTTTATAAAATGTCTGTAAAAACTAGGATTCATGTAAATAGAGAATATGATAGACAATGGAATGATATTAATTATGAGTAACTGAATAAAACTCTTTTTAGAAGGTGAAGATTTGTTATTAATACTAATAAAAAATCTCATTATATAATCAATAACCTCAACTTTTTTAATTTTCATGACCCAGCTAATAAGAAGAATGATAGTGTTTAATGATGATCATAGAGGAATGAAAGTTCAATTGTACTCATGTAAATCATGTGGGATGAGGCAAAAAAGAAAATGTTTTAAAGGAAATGTTAGATTCCTAAGGTGAGGAAAATATGAACAAAAATCTAGTTATTACAAAGGAAACGTTTATGTTAACACAATGTACAAGGATAATGGTATTGCTAAGACATAAACTACAGTCAAATATTTTAAACGTGGAATGTATGGGCATTATGCAAATTGATACACTAAGGGGAAATATCATGAAGTGAATTAGAATTATCGTATGGGTGGTATTTATGTTGATGATAATGATAAGATTATAAATGATATGTTAGATGAATGAAGTGTTAAGGAATAAAATGATGAAGCTCAGTCAATGATTTAAGTTGGTAGTGAAATGATTTCATGTTTATCAATAGTAATGATGTAAAAGTAATTTAATTGTACTATGGAATAATGTAACCCTTAAGTATAGTTAAACTATTCATTTTCCTAAAATATTTTAATGTATATGTTGAATGGTACCGGTAACAATGAATGTTTATTTAGATATTTTTGGAAGGAAAATGATATGTGAATAACAAAGGCACAAGGGGATAATGATATGTTTTACAATATAAATGAGATCATTACTCATATAAGGATAAATTTATAGCATTGTTTGAGTATATAAAAGTTTTGGGATTTTGGAATGTGTAAAGAGTTATCTTTTGTCAGCATTCATGTTTTCACCGAGGTTCTATGGTAACTCATGTTTCAATAGAATAAATTATTTATGTATTCACATATTTGGAATATGACCAACAAGATATATCTTGTGAGGGATAAATTATGGTATTCAAATGATTTTTAAATGACTTTTATGGTAATTTTTATCATTGTACTATGAGATTGGATAGAATTATTTTGTATAAACCAAAAGGTACGAATGGATTAACATAGACATCATATAGTATTGTTTAAGGATAGAAATCTTTTATATTATCTCTGGAATGTTATAATATTATAGTTTTTGAAAAAAACAACCCGCAGGGTAGGTGATAACCAGTCTCGTCGAACAAGGCTGTAGGAATTGAACCCACAGGTGAAGTGTGATAGGACTTTTTCTCCTATCACTAGCCTACAAGAAGCCCCTAGTTATTAAAAATTAGTTTTATTTTATTAAGTGGTATGTCTATATTTGGAACGATATACGATTAATCTCAATATAGAGGGACTTATGTATATTTAATAAATTATGATAACCATTTTTTGATAGAGACATACGGAATGATCTATCGTTCTATAGAATGATCTCAAACACTTTATGAATGAAAAATTCGACTTTATTTCTTTAAATAATAGGTGAATTGGAAATTGTTAAAGGCACGAACAATGGTGAGATTGTACCAAAATAAATTAAGTATTTATTATCATTCTAATTTGGTCAACATTATGGAAATGATCTTTAATACCAATAACATTAACCTAGTACCTTATTATCTAATGAATCAAATGGCCCCTTAAATCATCATAGATCTTTGGATTTATGATTGTTAACTTTCTCCAAACCTTATTCTTTATCAGAATCCATCAGAATTTGATTGTTAGATTTATCTTCCACATCCACGTTTTCACTTCCCACCTATTTCCTCATATGTTGAAACCTATTGATGGGTTAATTAGGGTAACCATTATTTTTTTAACTTTCCTTTTTTAAAGATAGGTTTTATTTATCTTTTATACAATGTGGTTTTCAAAGAAAAAAACATTCAATTAGTAAGCCATTAATAACCCCGACGAATTTCGAGGGAGAAATTAATTTTAAGGGGGGGTAGAATGTAACACCAAATGATTTTATGATATTTATTATTTTTAATTTCTTTGATGTCTTTTGTTGTATGCTACACTAATATAACTTTCTCTATGAGAAACACTATATTAGCTTTCCATATACTCAAGACTGTTCATGGCTTCTGTTGAACACAATTTCATGATGTTATGATAGAATTAATTCCATGCAAATTAGTTATATATTTTCATTAACGAAGAAATGATTTTTTTAATATGTTATAAGAAACAACAAATGATGCTTGCACAACCCGCAATAATTACATGGCTTGTGTTCCACAAAAAAGCGACATTCCTCGATATCTTGTGTTGTACGGGATACTGAGTTTCACTAAACAATGATATATTATTAAAATATTAATATTTAATAAGATATAAACTAGTCAGTATTATTTTTATTAAAACAATTTTGAATTTTATTCATCTTACCCAGTTTCTAGAACACGGTATGAGACCAAATCATTTTTTTTGGATAAAATATGTATTTTTTTTAAAAAAAATGCAGTTTTACTACCTTTTGATGGTGCACCCATTTAAAATCTAGTGTTTTACTTATATATAAGTTCAATTTGAAAAAATTTACTTCTTATTTTGAATCATGATATAAAAATTTACTTTGGATAATTTTTTTTATTTTTCTGATAACTTTCATATTTTGATGAATAGTAAAAATACTTTAAATTTTATTTAAATAAAACTTTTTTAATCGAGATAATTGAGGTTTTATATTATAATATTTAATGGTCTTTAGTTTTAAATAGAATATATTTTTACTATTAATTTAATTTCTTTCATTAGCATTAATTTTACATCGAATGCATAGGTAAAAACATTTCAATCCTTTACAATGTTTTAACATTTATAACTCATTTTCATAACTACAATTTTATTTTAAAATTAATTACTACAAATTATGTGTTTTGAATTTTGAAAAATGGATTATATATTTCGAATCAGTAGTACTAAATTATGATAATATTGTTATTTTCATTTTTTTACATTATTATAGTGACTTTATTAAATATTTAATTTTCAATGGTTAATGGTAAATCGTGTATTTAAGGGTAAAGCTAATATTATATAATTACCATAACACTTGTATAAATATAATTGGATTATTATATATCTCCCTAAAAAATACTTAGGTCTAAATGGTATCTATTGGAACCCACTTGTATGTGATTAAGACATTTAATTTGATTTATTTAAAGCAAATTGAAATTTGTATAAATCAAACATTAATAATTAAATTATTTTTAATATAAGTTTATACATAATAAAAATTGTATAATAAATACTAATTTGAAATAAATTTTTTATTTATCATAGTAATTTATTTTTATTTTTTAAGAAATATATAATTACTTTAACATCTTATAAATTAATGATGCAGAAATTATTTATTTTGTGAAAAATAAATAATATTGGTTTTATTAAAAAAATAACACCTTTAGAAGGCCCAAAAACATTACCAAACCATATTGGTCAAGTATATATAAATCATAATCATTCAAAGGCCGACATTTGGAACATTTGGATCATTATAAAAGATATTATGACAGTTATATAATTTTATTTTAAATGATGTCAATGTTTTCACCTCTATAATTTAATAAATATATCTTTTTAAATGTTGGGGTTTTATTAGATAAATTAGAAAAAAAATATTAATAAGAAATATATTAAATATATCTTTATAATATTATTTTACTTTTAATTTTTATGCAAAAAAATAAGTATATTAAATAGTTATAAACATGTTTTAGTAATTATTTTATAATGAAAAATTTCATTTAAATGCTTTTAAAAATACTAAAATAAATAATATATGAACTAATTAATGTGCTCTATGATTTTTATAGATGCATATGACATGGTATGAATCTATTATTGTTTTTCCAATGTATTGTTTTTGTGGATTTTATTTAAATTAAAATAAATTAATAGTGTCAAAATTGACACTATTTATATTTTATAAAAATAAAATATTATTAAATTGTTTAAAACAACAAAATAAATGAAAAATTACATATTGATAATGATATGGCCGAATGTTTCATTATGTAACAAATTATTGAAAACTCACGACACATATGTCCATATTTATATCAATTTTAAATTTAAAATATTATTACCACAAATAAAATTAAATAGATTAAACAATGATAAATCCAAATGATATTGTTTTAAATAAAATCAAAACATGTCTAAATTTTATTAGATGATGATATTACAACCCTATATCATATCATATTCTATTTTGAGTCATTTTGGTGGTTTTTATGTGGGGTTTTATTTTATTATAAATTAATATTTTTGAGATTTCCAAAAGTACCCCTCTCATCTCTTATAAAAGGGCACCTCCTCCATCTCATATTCACTCCATTTTGAGACATAAAAATCTGCCAAACCCTGTCCATTTCACTTCTCAACATCCCTAGAAACATATTAGATGTTCTGGTGTCCTTCAAAAACCATCTTTATTTCCCTATGTTGAGGTTTAGTAGAGGCACCTCAAAGAAGAGGTGAAATCCATTACTGATTCTTTAAAAGTTATTTCTTCATCTAATTTTACTTATAAAGGTGCATCATTACAAATAAATGAAATCCATATCACAAAAATACTGATAAGTTATTATAAATATGAAACAACCCTATTTCACCTTCCACCCATCGTATGAAACACGAAATCATCGTGCATGCGAACATACAGATTACCATCTCCACGTCATGCAGTAATATGATTTTCCCTACAACATTACATGGAAGGGTATAGTGGTGGAAATAATAACTATATATTATTATTATAACATGATACTAATTGTGAGATATTATATATAAGGATCTAGAATTAAAAATTACATAATCATGAATTAAATTAATAATTCACATTGAGGATCATTTCATGTTTATAGTTTTAGAGAATTAGGCCATAACTATTACATTACATATCAAAAATTTCAAGGTTGACTGTTCTACTAAGTTTCCATTTTATTCATAAAATAAAAACATTGGAAAAAATGTCTCATGTCTACTTCCATGTTTTAAACAACACGACATTTCGTGGATCCCTTCCATGACCCTATTCCACTTTATTTCTTGTGATAAACATTTCCAAAACTTGGGATGATCATAAAAATCACAGTAAGGGATACACAAAGAATGAAAAATATTTTTTTCCCATTACAAAAATTAAACCAAGAATACTTTATCATATGTAATAAATTTCATCTTTATAAAGTAGTAAATACTTTTCACTAAATAAAATATCATTTAATACCCTTTTGTAACCAAAATATTACTATAAAACCCATATAAATAACACATAACATATAACGGTAACTTGGGACATAAAAATACTTCAATGGAATAACCATATAATCGACTTCCAGACATATCAATAAATGGAATAGACATAAGGCCAACTTCCATACCCAATGCTTTGGTGGGTATAACGTAACCACCCATCCAGGTTTATCAAGGCACAACCCGCCGTTTGGTTTATCATGTAACCACAAAAAATGTCAAAGTACCAATATAAAATCATAATAAATTAAAATTTCAAAATATAAATATTTCACTAATAACATTTAATTTGCAATCAAAAGAAATAATCTCCATATATTAATATAAACAAACCATTTCGTAAAAAAATTTCAATACCAAAACACCAAAAACATAATAATGTATTTCTTTTTAATTTTAGAAAACATTAAATCTTATAGTGGAAGAAAATTAACGATTATGTTGGCGGAGAGGTCATTGTCGCCTAAAACTTTTAAAAAATTCCATTTTTCATTTTGTAAAATGCTTCATAGAAAAACGATTCCCTTTAATTGAATGTATAATTCAACGAGTTTTATTATACATATTGTAAAAGTAGAAGTTATATATTATCGAAATATGCCTCAATGATAGTAGATTGAGATAAAGTCCCTTACCTCATGTCCGACTTAACCCGTTCGTTCTTTAATCTCTTGAATAATAAAATAAAGTTAATTTATAATTATGAACCATTTAAAATTTTATTATTCCTTTTATATCACTTATTAATATGATATAAGCATTATGTAATCGTTAAAGTTAATAATGTTTGT